>CM033029.1:21850871-22450871 GCA_019207045.1 Branchiostoma floridae x Branchiostoma belcheri
TAGATTGTTGTTACTTGTGTTTTTGTGTTTGGTATTGGGCCATGTAGATGCGATCATGTGGATGACATCAATTTTCGTGCGTTTCCAAAGAATGTTGAACCATACTGGAAATCGTATAAACTAGTTGTAAAATGAGCAAAGATATGCCGTATATTACAAAAAATCATTGGAAAAAGTATACTAATTTCGCAAAATGTTAAAGGCAAAGCATAAGATACTCCACGTGCGAACGAGCTTATTGTGCCTTTTCACATCTGCTTGGAGACAAACCTAAAACAGCACATGTTGCTATTTATTGTTTTATCTCCAGCGCGTTGATGCGGTAACTCGTGCGTGTCGGAGATCGCTACAGTACTAGTCTCACTCATCTATTTTCTTTCATTGTTGTATAAGGCCGTATAATATGATTGTATGGATGACATCCTCTGAAAACCACAAAACTGATGCAATTGTGCAAATAAAAAGTTTGGACCCAAAAAATCAGTATAAAATCTAAGAAGCCAAAAAGTCTGAACAAATGATAAACAAAGGCATACAAAGCATACAACGCGCCGTGTACCATTTTGGCTCCCTAGTGTGCAATGTTGGTACTGCAGCAGAACTTCCGATATTTGTTTCTATTTCGATATCCTGGACATACTCTGGTCTTGATTTTTTGGTGGCCGATATCTCTTAATGTTAGAAAAAAATCAATGTAGCTTTAGTCCTCTTAGTGACTTGTTTTGTATCAGTTCTGGTCGACTGTAGTCGCTTTTTCTCTTTAATAAATTGACTACGTATACAATAAACCAAGTACAGCTAGAAAAAGCTGAAAACAACTTGTTCACCAATACCATGAAGACAGGGGATTCGTGAACCATAACAGTACTTTATACAAACAGTTACGATGTACAAAAAAACAACAACTTGCATCATCTCATATATACGGGCAGACAACATGATGACAAACTACATACGGAATGCAGCAGAGAATCGTGAGATACAGCTGCGAACAGCAAAACAACTACAATACTCCATCAGGAGGTGACCCCTCTTACTGGAGTAACTAATACACTGTGACACATCAGAACCCACCAACCTTCCCGAGACGGGGGCCGATACCAACTTCCAGGCACCTTTGACCCTTTGCTGACACATCCAGACCGGAAGTGTGACATAGGCTTTGGGTCATTTCAACCTGATAAGCTTGTTAGTAAACGCTTTACTTTGTGTAGGGATATAAAGTTTAAAATTGCAACATAATACACGTTGAGAAAACCATACATGATATTAAGACAAAAGGCCCAACTCGTAAAGCCTGTTACCGAGACTATACGCACCGCGGGAAACCCCAAATATGCGCCGGCGGTTCTCCCGACGTATCAAAACACACTCCGAGATTGAATCACGATGTAAACGGACCCCGGGCGCATTAAAGATTGAGAAGAGCTCGGATTCCAATGGCACGGTTCCCCTAAAGAGCTTCGCCATCGTTTCCGAGAGAACCTCCCTCTCTTCGTCAATAATGCAGAAACGGCCATACCAGAGGCGGGCTCTGGTTAAAGACAATTAATTAAAGGCGCTTATGATTCGAGGTGGGAGGGGGGCATCACTAGGACCACAGAAGGTATACTATAGTGTCATACTCTATTGCACAATCACTTGAAAATTAGCTAACACAGTGATTGATTTAGAGGCAAGAGTATCTTAGGTAAATTGTAATGTAAAATCCTGAACCTCAAATGATTTTAGTTGCTGCAAAAGAGGAGACCCGCCATTAAAATGTTTCTTTTTAGTGGGAGAGGACAGAAAGTAAACTAACAGTCCATCAAACAATTGATACGTCTGTGGATTATCTAATACTGTAAACAATAATTTAGTTACGTCTAATGCCATTCTCAAGGATTTCATAATTTGAAACGTTGCTGTAGGTTGGAGGAATAATAGGCCAATAGCAAATAACATAGGTCACATAGGTCGTGCGATCGTCGTACGATCGCTAACTCAAGTTGGGCATTTTGGAGGGATAATATGTACGTCTCCTGCAAAGTTCAACTGTCTTGGTAGACAAAATGCTGTTTTGGATCCATTTCAGTGAATGGTGCTGTCACGGCCTGCTTGAGAATCATATATGGTGTCAAAATCGTACGACGATCGCACGACCTATGCGACCGCGCCCTCAGCGGATAATGGTGAGAGTTGAGGCGGGGTGTTCGCCTTGATCCCCGCCCGTCTTCCCCGTGAACTTCCCCGTCAAAGATGAGGCGGTGAACTGGAGCCGAGAGTACCGCGGGGTGGACAGGGGCGAGAATGAAGATTAATGCCTGCTCGTCCGGGCTGACACCGTATCTCTTCTGGCGGGTAATGATGCGAAAAATTACGGCCATCCATCATCCGGGCATCGCTTTCAGACGACATTTCGGCGCACTCCGTGCGGCAAGATGGCGGATGAATAGAACCCGGAGGGGGGTGCCATTCTCCTGAACCACCTGTCACGTAGAATTTTCCCGGGCGTTTGTTGACAAACCTCAGACCTAGGGGGGAGTGGTTTTCTTGCCTTGTTGTAAATTTCCCCTTTCCGCGACGATGCAACCTTCTTTTTTTTAACAGTAATACATATGCATTAATCACCGGGCATGACAACTCTGGCAGGCGGGTTAATCGATCGCTTGTAGCGCCGAGGATTCGCGTTAACCCCGGTGCTTCTTCTCGCGACCTGCCCGCCCGCCGGAGCCGCTTCCACACCTCACGGGAACCGTTATTCAAGTGACTGGTACCTCCCTTTGATCGTTCCTCGCCCTTTTTTCAGGGAGATATTGACAGATTCCGTCTGGAAGAGGGAACACATATCTACCAGCTATATCGCAGAGTGTAGGCGTTGGTGCAGATAGACATGTGCATAGGGCATTCCCTGGGTATTCGTCTCGATATGTATCTGGGCAGAGATCAAGTGTCGGTAATACGGTAAAGATTTATGGTTCCACCTCGGCATATACCGTACAAGGATACATTGGTTTCTTAGCGTGAAGCATACATGACGTTAGATCACCTTTATCCACTGGGTAACCTATATCCGTTGTTTCATCTCAAGAATGTTTAAGTCGGTTGTTCCACCTTGGCATGGATACATCTGTTTCTTACTCTTAGCGTGAAGCATTATTAACATTAGTTCACCTTTATCCACGGAGTAACCTATATCCGTTGCTTCATCTTCAGTGCGTTTATGTCCTTTGTTCCACCTCGGCATATACTGAAGATTGATACATCTGTTTCTAAGCCTGAAGCATACATAACGTTGGTTCACCTTTTATCCGCAAGGTACCTATATCCATAGTTATTTTAAACAGCATGGTATTGAGGCATATCAATTCGGTGGACTTTTTTCATTGTGCAAAATTTATAATTTGAAAACACATCAATTTGAAACCACCGTACCTCGACTTGATATTCCATTAACGATCCGTCTTTTGAAAAGAAACGGATATAGGACACCTCGTGGATAAAGGTGAACCAGCGTTACATCCTAACGAAACATATAACACATTTTTGCTTTGTACTGATGATGACTGTGTGTCTACATACCATCTATCTACAATGTATTGTAAAAGTAAAACATAAGAAGATAGCAAAAATAATGCATTGCAACAGACATGGCAAAAAATCTTATTTTTCATATTCAAATTTTGCCGGTATATTATACTATACTATACTATACGATACTATCTTGTTTAAGCAGGGTTAACCCTAAGAAATAGCCAGAGACTAGCTGGGCAGCCCTGGCTGTGCGTCCTAAATAGCCAAAACCTATGAATCAATATAAGTAGATATACACTCTCATGTACTCTTGGTTGAAGGACACGGCTTGTGCAGTAAACCTGTTGATATGTCAATGCCAATGATTACTGTTATACCATAAGGAAAGGTATGAAATAAAAACAACCACACTGTGCGTTAACCTTATAATTAGTTCACACAAACATTTACCATAACCCTGTCTGTCAACAAATATATAGTAGGAACTTTCTGCTATCGTTACAGACAGTTCTTAGATGTTTTAATAATAAAAAGACAAGAAAGACACTGGATCTCAGTTTGATAGTTTATTTGATTTGGCAGAAGTCATTCTAAAGTAGAAATGAACTGTAATTTCCAACACAAGGAACGGTATGCATGACAAAGATTGGAGTTGGACAGTGAAAAGTTTGAGTTAGTCCAATTTTCTTTGGACTTATAAGGGTTCGTTAGGCATAACTTTCAGGGTATTTGGGCCAGAACACAGAGGTCCGGGGTTAGAATCCTGTCATGCTTTGTACAGAGCTTGTGCCATTGAGAAAGGGACTCTACACGGCTTTCCTCACTTCACGCAGAAGTAAAACTGGGTACCTGACTTCGGTTAGGGAGGTAAAAGGCAGTGGAAGGAGAGGGTTTGGTCTGCCTTCCAATATCACGCAATTTGTTACACTGTATCTTGGAGTACCAAAACTATTTGCTAACTTGCTGTAAATTGGTTGTTATTGTTGTTGCTGTAATCTTTTTTTGAGAGGTGGTGTTAAAATTAGCATGTTGCTATAGGTGCACTATATTTTTGTTCTGTACTGTACTTTGTTGACCAATAATAAAAAAAATACCGCCCCCCCCCCCCACACACACAGTGGATAACAACCCCTGACCATGCGGCTTTAAGAAAGGCTATGGGACTACCATTCCCTATACCAATTTATGGTGTAACAAATAACCTAGACCTCAACTTTGCGTAAGAAACTTAAGGCAATGGATATCTCCTTTCATACAATAGGAAACATTCAGCGTCCATATAACTCGATTGCGTTGTCTGTGATATACTAATGATAAGATATGCAATTTTAGCGCTTGTGTTGGTCTGCATTCCCTATGGTAACTTTTAATGATCTTGGGGTATCTATATGCTGGGTTCAGTACCGATATAAAGTAGTGTTCCTGTGTATCAGTAACATCACGTTAAGATACCTTGAAGTATCCTTGTCCAAGCGCGAAATTAACATCGACGTGTGTGCACAACATTTATCCACACAACCGTAGAAAGGTATGTCAACCAGTGAAGGTACAACGAATGTATCTTTTAGTTCCAAAAACAGACCCCCATTTCTCCATTTCGACAACCTTGTGTCACGTGACATACGTGACGACACTATTCTGAGCTGGTGAAAAATGGCGGATGCCATTTGAATGTATTCTCACCAAAAACGTTTATAGTCGTGGGTACCATTCCTAATAATTGTCTATGCTTCATAGATAACTATTACGTATATCGAGTAAATATTGAATGGATGCGGCAGCGTGAAGAGACCCTCTAGTGAGCATGTGTTGTCAAGATTCATTCTGTAAGCTCGCACGCCATTCCGAGTACACAAATAAGTTGCTGGTTTTATGACAAAGTTGAAGGCCCCTGAGACGTAAACAAATAACGTCTGGATACTGTTATGAAAATCAAGACAATGGTTGAGAGGGAACTGTTTACAACTCAGGGGCCTTCACCTTTGACATATTACCCACAATTCCTGTCATTGCACAAGCGTATGCGGTATGGTAAACTAACTTCTTTCGGCGACAGGCGCTTAGAAATGATTGACATATAGAAAGCATCTTTTGTTTTTTATAAGGTCCCCTTACCATCACACTACATGATAACCCATAAGCGAGAGTACAGATGAACAAAATAATTTTCGGACCCTTTGTTTTTTGATTGAAATATTTTGCATAACGTAAAAATGTGATTTCAAAAGACAGCGAAATATACAAAAAATATTAGGTCTTTATGTATGGAATTTATGGAGTGTTCCGTTAAACTTTTCACAGCTCAACAATCACTGTCACGGTGTACTTTTATGTCACAAACTCTAGAGCAAAGGTTCAAGTAGGGCCAACGTTTCTGTGTACAACGTCACCAGAAATGCAAATTTCCCGCCATTTTCTCTGGCAATGCATTCTGGGTAACCGCCTTGTCCGCCATGATGAATTATCACAGCCGACAGGGTCCATCCATGTTTCATGGGCTTAAATATTAAACAAACTCTGTATAGACCCGGACCAGACCTAATCTCGTGAAACTATAATAGGGAAATAGCGTATTAATTATTACTGACGCGGTATTGGTTTTCGGTCGTCACCTCCTTAATCCGCAATAACAAAATGGCGGTAATACCGTATATCAATTATTTGTGGCGGTGTATTGGTTAAAAGTTATCACCTTCTTCATCTCTAATGAGGATGACAGTATCAATTATTAGTGGCGGTATATTGGCTGGAATCCGGCGGGGTTTTAGTTCATGATACGGATAGATCTTGGCAAATTAGACCTGTTTCCGTTATTCCACAAGGGACAGTAAGTAGCACTTTAAATTTTCAAGATGCTCTAATTAGACTTCGACCCACAGAAGTGATATGGTAGCTACTGATGGTTGGGGGCTTGCAGGGGGCTTCGGGCGTTAATTTTTCACGAAGTTTTCATCTAGAGCAGCGACTTTTTTTACCCCGTTTAGCACAGCCACTGGATAGGCTGGATGCAGCTGATAGACTTTAACAGCTGGTAGGTTGTCTCTGTTGACGAATTCGGGGTTTGGATTATAACTCTTAATGAGAGTTTTTACACTTCGGTATTTTTCGCATCTTTTTGTTGTTAAGCTGATCACCATAAAATTGTCTTCAGTGTTGGAATATTGACTTAAATTCTGTGATAAATGTATGTTCTTGAAACTTTAAGGTCTGTCTTTGGTGCTGGAGCATTGGTGACCTTTCAGGTGAAATGAAAAGTGTTCAAATTTTAGAACTGTCCTTAGGTCTGAAGTGATTTTGTCTTTATACGCGAATGGAAAGTGTCTACATACTAGGAAGGGCCTTGGTGGTGAAGTCTTGGAGACAAGAAAATGAAAAGTGTTCCAATTTTATAACTGTCACTAGTTCTGAAGACATTGTTACTTGATAAATTGACGAAAAGTGTTCAGCTTTTAGAACTGTCCTTGGTGCCGAAGTCATGATGACTTGACAAATGAATGAAAAATGTTCAGATATTAAACCTGTCATTGGTGCTGAAGACATGACGACTTAACAGACAAGTGTTCAGATTTTAGACAATGAACTGTCCTTCGTGCTGAAGACATGATGACTTTGAAAAGGGAATAAAAAGTGTTTAGATTTTAGAACTGTCCTTGGTACTGAAGGCATGGTGACTTTAAAAATGAAATAAAAAAAGTGTTCGGATTTTAGAGCTTTCCTTGGTTCTGAAGGCATGATGACTTAACAAATGAATAAAACGTTTTTAGATTTTAAAGCTTTCCTTGGAGCTGATAAAATGGTGACTTTACAAATGAATAAAAAGTGTTCAGATTTTAGAACTGTCCTCGGTGCTGAAGTCATGGTGACTTTAAAGAGGAAAAAGTGTTCAGATTTTATAACTGTCCTTGGTGCTGAAGCCATGGTGACTAAACAAATGAATAAAAAGTGTTCAGATTTTAGAACTGTCCTTAGTGTTGAAGACATAGCGACTAAACAAATGAATAAAAAGTGTTTAGATTCTAGAACTGTCCTTGATGCTGAAGGCATGGTGACTTAACATTTGAATAAAAAGTGTTCAGATTTTAGAACTGTCCTTAGTGCTGAAGACATGGTGACTTAACAAATGAATAAAAAGTGTTCAGATTTTAGAACTGTCCTTGGTGTTGAAGACATTGTGAGTTAACAAGTGAATAAAAAGTGTTCAAATTTTAGAACTGTCCTTGGTTTTGAAGGTATGGTGACTTTGAACAGGAAATAAAAAGTGTTCAGATTTTAGAACTGTCCTTTGTGCTGAAGACATGGCGACTGAACAAAAGGATAAAAAGTGTTCAAATCTTAGAACGGCTCTTGGTCCAAAATCCATGCTGACATGCAATTGAACCCCCGGTCCTTGCTCTTTCATATCGCTTTGCGTTTTCGTCTTCTTTCCTTTTTACCTTATGATGACGTCATCTTGCGTGCAAAATCCCAAGTTTTCCTTTTCGGCTCCGTTTCGATACAACACGGCTGACCCATTAGCTCCCATTAGATGTTTGTCAGAAGACAAAGTGAAACAATTTACGGCAATGAACGCGGAAATCTTGTTCCTTTGTGCGGGAATCCCCCCCGGACCTCGGGGGGACGGGAGACGTCTGACAGGGCCCGGTGATTGCCGTGTTTATCGTCGTCAACTGTTTCTCTGCGGCGGCGGCGGACAAAAGTGTCGTCACGCCATGCCGTGTTGGGAACGCCTGGGGACCGCGCCGCAAACTGGCAGCGCACCGCAGTGACATTTCGGACGGCATTTGTGCTGTCTTCCCCCCTTCTGTTCTGTGTCCCAAGGACGACGTAAATTTTCTCTTCTCGAAGGAGAACAGAAAACTTTCGCACTAGTTGCAACTTACCAAAACTGCATGATGACAACGCAACTTTTTTTTAGTTGTTTCGTGGCTCTCTTGTCTTTTAGAATATCGTTTTAAAGCAATCCAACTTTGTATCAGTTTTTATTGAAGCGTTTGCTTGTTTTGTGCCATTCTATTTTCACGCTGGACTATAAGTTACACAACTTGGGTACGCGCTAGTCGTGTTTGATGTTTTACGGATGATAAAACCCTTGTTCTCTCTTTAACAACTTATGACCCCAAATACCCATAGATTTAACCATTTGTGCATTTTATGAAACCATTTAGCATAGGCTTTTAAACGAAGGAATCATGAAGTGCTTGGGCTAGAATAAGGCTCTTTGTCTTAACTCTAAAAGGTAAAGAATTAAAACCTAGTACATTCAATTTTATTTCTATAGAAATGCTTGGCGTTATCACCATATCTGAGGAGAAATTAAAAGGATATCGACTTTATCAAACATGTAGAATATCATTAATGTCATAGATGCCATCGAAGTACTTTGTCTGATTTATTGTAGACACGATTCGCATAAAACCGTGGCAAAATAACTACTAATGTTACAAAAGAACGCATACTTTTTTGATTGCTTGCATGCTCCTCACATCACTATCATCTAGGTAAACACGGAGTTATTGTTTTCGGTCCCTTTGTTTGTATGTTTGTATAGGTGTACGTCCAGGTTCGTTTCCACTGGCCAGGGTCCAAGTTTGTTCCTGGGATGAGTAACCGAAGACTGGCAAGATGCGAAGGTTGTGCTGCCTGCGCCAAATCTCTTTGTCTGACTGGCATAAAATGAACGTCGCCACATGGCAAAAATAATCAGTTACCCAAAGTACAGAAATTGCTGCCGAGGATTGAGCATGTATTTTGTGTAAAATGGACATAGTTCTCTTATATTCTGTCCAGAAATTTACAAAAACTATTAATTATTCACGGAGGCATGACATGTACGATTTCGCAGATGTTAGGAAGACTTAAAGATAAGGATCGGGTTTCCCCATGTTTAATGGACACACGGTAGAATTCCTCGGCCTTGTAGACATGACCTTCAGGCATTTAGGTACCAGAATGATTGACAAGGTTGCGTGCCTTGCCTAAGAGGACCCCCTGCATCGCGGGGTCAAGTGAGGTCAAGTGCTGTCTTTGTGGATTCGGGACAGGTGATGTATTAGAAGTGAGCCATTTGTGTTAGGCGTCACAGGGGTCAACTCAGGACAGAGTATGACGCGTGCCACTTACGTGTGATCTAGTAGCGACTGCTTTGCGTACTAAATCATATGTTGAAAACGTAGACCAAGCCAAAGTGAACGAGGGGTAAAGTTTTGAAGATTTCGTCGTTCGTTACACCGTTATTTGTGTATAAAACGCGGAAAATACTACTATTTTTTAAAATGCCTTAAGCCAAAACTTTCAGTATATGAATCTGTACGATGAGTTTCGAAAGAATTCTTGTGAAAGTTATCGTAAGACAAAGAGTTTATCCCAAAGATTTGGCATGTCACCTTATTTCAGAAATAACATGAGCTGAAAAGTATTTGAATGACAAACAAAATATCAAAATTGATAGTTTTGTTGTCGTAACTTAGAAAGTGGTTAAAAGATCTAATACATGGAGGTCTTATAAAAAAATTCGGCATATCAAATATCAAGGCAATCTATACAGGCATTCTTTAGTTACGTTATTTACAGACAAACAGATAAACAACCAAACACACAGACTCACATATACACGCTTGCGACATAAACATATTTTCATCAAAGGTATATATTCTTTAGACAGCAAGAATGCGACTGCTTTGGAATAAGGGTGTTAAAATTGATACATAGACATACTCAGAGAATTTATTAAATTTACCAACTTTTATTGTCCTATCCAATATCTTTTATACAAAGTAAAGTCCGCATGGTCTGCATGTCTCTCCGGTACGTTATTCAATTTTGTCGGCCCCCGTTGGCTGCCGTAGGCGTTATATTTGTGACTTCTGCCCCGGCTTGCCATCCGAACGCCTCCGTTTACATACCTCCTGACCCGTACTCTTGTTCCATGGTGGAAAGTGGTTGTTCCATTTTTGTTGTTGTTGAGGCCATGTTTATTTGATTATATGGATGACAGCCACACACGTACCCATTTTTGTCTATCAAAAAAGTTTTCAACCATTCTGTAAATCATACAAAGCGGTGGTAACGCTAGTTCACATTTATACGCCAGGTAACCTATATTCGTTGGTTTAAAAACAGGGTATTTAGGTTTGCTAAGTCGACGGACATATTGCAATGTTTAAGAATATCATAGAAACACTGCAGTATGCAACCAACGTCCGTAGACTTAATATCTCTCAAGTGTCATCATTTCTAAAAATAACGGGTATAGGTTACCTTGTGGATAAAGGTGAACAGGCGTTATAATAAGCAGGTAATATGCCGTAAATTGAAGAAAAATACGAAAACAGGTACTAGTGTCGTAGAATGCCAAAGCAAATTCCAAGGTAAAGAAGAAGATGTGAAAGACCAGTTTGGTACATGTACGGCATTATGGTCGCAATAGGCAGTGTTTCTGTATCTACGGGACTGGAAACCGTGTGGCCGTGGCCGCGTTGTACAGGTGGCCGCTATAGACTATTTCTTAACGCTTAAGCCAATAAGAAAATTCCAAGGGACCAACAAAAAGTGACCGCAATGGCCAGGTAGCCGGTATGCAAAGTTGGCCGCTAATACAGGGTTGACTGTATAACACATGCTGTGTGTTTAGTAATTTGTTCAACTTCCCTGACCACTTTGATTTCATCATGTAGGTAATTCCTTTTTTGGCTAAACGTTTGTTTTATTCGCACGCTCGCATCAGTTTTTGGGGTTCCCAGAGGATGATGTCATCCATGTAATCAAATCAACAAGGCCTAAATGTGTTGGGGGCAGAAGCGAAACCGACCCTGTCTCGACACCGCCCGAAGCTGTTGCTTCTTGTTCCTGGGATTTGTAACAGTCGGGTGCGTACTCGTTCCCAGGGAATTGAGGTGAAAATAAGTATTTGGCCCCTTGGCCTTTTCGGGCAAAGGCGTCACACTAAGGCCTTGGAACTATTCATTTCTTTCAAACGCTGAAAAAAAGCAACTATCGAGAACTAGAGATACCGTTTTTAAAATGATAAGACAGTAAACTTGTCATCAAAACATTAAAATAAAATGCCATTCAATTCGTTAAAAGAAAACCTAGTGAAAGACGTTTGAAAATACTAGGTTAGCAACATTGGATCAGTATGAATAGCAAGTTAAAATATTGATTCAAATAACAGAACGCCGTAATTGAAGTTGGCCACTCAAGCTTAACACTAGCTTTTTTCTTAATTCTAAGGCAACGTGTTAACCTTTATAAATAGCCATCAGCTTGAAAAAATCAAATATAAGTCTTTTACTTAGCCTTGTGCCTTACAGTATATAAGGTAAATCCTCAAATACGTGTTTATAAAATTATGTTTGTTTTCAGTATATGTTTGTGGTGAGAGTCTTGAGTATATTCTAAATCATGTAACGTTAACGTTATGCTAGAACTTTGAGCAATGTACATTACAATTCGCGACATATATGTTAGCTACGTACACTGGAATCACAATTGTTTCGCTGCCGTGGTATAAAATGGAGACTCCACAGGCAGTTTAAGGCCTGTGACACCTGTAGATTCTCAGTCGAGCAGTTATATGGGCATAACTTTTGATGTAACCATCTGTTTTCAACAATTTTTGGCCAGTTAACGTAATTCACCCATATTCAAAATATGATGACAAGAAAATTGTGGATCCTCAATATTTTGGGTTTAAAAAACCATTTTTTGGTAAAAAATAGGGATGCTATTAAAATGGGTCTGTGCCCACTATGAAATGATTGTCAAACTGAGTCATATTTTCTGGAGTAATAGATTATATCTCTGTGATATCTAATATGCCTGGGGATCTTGCCGCTATACCTAGGTAAGGCTCAATTTTGGGGCAAAAACAGAATTTTTTGACAATTTTTTGGTATTTTTCGTTCAAATATCTATACAGCCACGGAAATCAAAGATATTGCAAGAAGACCCACTTGATTTCTGAAGGTCTAAGGCTTAATGAACCTAAATCTGCCCCAAACTCGTAATAAAACTGGTGCCCTGATGTGGGCAGGGGCCGACGAAACACTACTTACCCTACAAGAACTGCGTCCAAGTAAGACATGTTTGACTGTACGTAACATAAACCGATGGTAAAATATGAATGTTTTATGTCTGTATCTGTTAAATCGCTGTTGTATCAATGCGAAATTTCAGCATTAGCAGTTAGCCTTATAAGGCATCAGTCAACTGCCATACAATCATTTTGGTCTAGAAATATCGATTTATAGCATTATTTTGCTGTTTCCTTGAAGTATGAGCGCCTCGCTGTTTTCCCGCCACTCCACACCCCGGGAGGTCGGAACCCATGTTCGGACTGTACCACTTGCAGCTCTCGCGGGGGTGCCCTTTTGTTAACCGCTTCTAGTTATGTCGATATTTGATAAATACTAGATCAATATATCTAACACTCAACATTAATAAGTCTTAAAAAGTAGTTAGTGTAACCCATACATCGTAAGTTCCTGTTTTCGCAATGTAACATTAGATACTGACATTGGACCGTTCTAAAAACGCTCCGGCCCGGCGGGGTTACCTAAGGTCACGCAGTGGTTCGAATTTCAGGTTCGACCAAAATTGTCACAGGCCTTAAAGTGCCCGTGTCTGTATACTCCGCTCCAAGTTGATCAAAGAAGCAGGTCTGCTTGCCTGTCAACCGAGCCATTTCCCAGGACCTCCGGGGACAACAGACATGAACTAGCTATTAACGCGCTAACCCCGTGGGGCATGCGGGCACCGCGGCCGCACAGCAATAAAACAAGCGGGGCTCCTCCGACAAGACCCCGGAACTTGTGAGGGCAATCAGGCCACCATTCCAAGCGAGAGAGGTTAAGAAGAATTTTTTCCGCGCGAGCGGTTTTTAATAGAAGGTTGTTTCCGTGTGAGTTGGCGGGGTGATGTGCTGGCGGCGCGCGGGGGGCGAGACACGTTCACGGGCGGTCTCTGGGGAAAATGGCGGGAAATTGGCAATTCTCTCACACCTGGGAAATGGCGGGAAACTGGATATTCTCTCACACCTGGGGAAATGGCGGGAATTTGGCAATTCTGTCACACCTTTCTAGAATACATGGACTCTTTGGGGAGCTTGCAGCACCGGATAATGACGAAACTTTTGAATGAAAGTTAATTAAATCCAACACATTTATACAATCTATTGTAAGGGGAAAAACACTTAAGTCTGGCATGGACGTAACAGCGAGGAGGGGTAAGGCGTGTTTTTCGAGTGACGGTCCCGAAAACATAGGATTGTTCGGAATGGATTCTCTTTTTCGTCATTTTAGCCGAAGTAATATGACAAATGCAGTAAAATTGAAATGCATCAGGTTATGCCAATTAACATATATCCGTATAAGTATATTATGAACTTGCACAGTCTCACATTCACTATTTATTAAGCCCTGAACTATTATTAGAGAGTGAAATACGGAAACATAATTAGGTGTCAGGTCGGAAATTTATACCTTTTTCCATTGGCCGTCTAAAATCACTAGAGTCGGCAAGTTTTTGCTAGCGTCGGTCGCGTAATCGGAAACCCAGCATTTTAACAGACCTAAAAGACAGATAGTTCCGATATCATATGTCTTCTAAACGCTTTGTCTGTTCATGAATATACGGCCATTACAACGAGCACCGAATGATACTGATCTTTATGTTGTAAACCTTCTTCGACAGGATAAAGTCATTCTAGCATCAGTTGGTGCATGTTGTGGCGCCCATCTCCGCTTTGATTACCCTTCGGCCACCAAATCAGGGCGCTAGACTAGCCCACAAGGTGTGGTCTGTGTGTTCAACTACTAACTAAAATTTAATGTTCTCTGTACCAGTATTGAGGTCTGTTTGTATACTACTCTAATGTAAGATTCCTAGCAGAGGTTGAAACGCCTGCTGATTCAGCACCAAGGACAGACCATTTTCATGTCTCCAAAATGTCGTAGTTATTGCTTAGAACAGTATCGTTAAGAGAACTTTTATCTTCGTGTGTGTGTGTGTGTGTTTTTGTGTGTGTGTGTGTGTTTGTGTGTGTGTATGTGTTGTCTGTGTGTGCGTATTTCCAGCATTTTGTGGTAAGCGTATCGTTAGAACTTCTAAATGGATTGTGATGGAATTTAGCATTTAGGTAGGTCTTAGAAAGGCAAAGGTATAGTTTGATTTTTGGCCTCTTGTTGTGTGGCCTTGCTAGTAGAACAGAGTCCATTTTTACATCTTGAAATAATAACGTCTTTGAACACACACACACTTAGACGCACACACAGACACACACACTTAGACACACACACAGACACACACACACAGACACACACACACACAAACACACACACACACACCACACACACACACACACACACACACACACACACACACACACACACACACAAACAGACAAACACACACACACAAACACACACACACAAACACACATCGTATCGTTACCGACTGTTGCCCCAATGCGGACCAAAGGTTAACCTGACGAAATGACACCAATAGAGCCGGCAACATTGCTCTCTCGCCCCGCCACACATCCGTCATCCGGGCGGAAGGAAAGGTTATGAAGGTTCCTTCTGATCCGTCAGTTGACCTCATAACTGACCTTTAGTCAGAAAGGCCTGGAAAGATCAGACTTAGCTGATTGTAATATAATGCCGCTTTCTTGCCTTGTGTCTTCCTTCCTTTCTTCTCTCCTTCCTTTCTTTTTTAGTTCTGTCTTTCTCCACTCCATTTTCTTCCTATCTTGTCTTCATTTCGTTCTTCCTCTGTCTTCCTCCTTTCTCTTTTTCTTTCTTTTGGACTTTCTTTATTTCTCCCTCCCTTTTTTCTTTTTGTATGATGTTAAAATTAGTGTACTTTCTTTAAAAGTGGAAAAATTAGGATAAAACATGTAGGTCGCTTTAAGATGTTTCTTGATTTCGTGATATTTGGGATAAAACGGGGATGAAATGAGTTTTGTTTTCCAGCATGATTGGCGTACAGTAGTTAACATCAACTCTCATGATTCCATCGGGTGCCATTATATTACAGAATTAAATAGCATCGTTATAAAGTCCTTCTCTAGATTGCCTTCAGCCCCTAACTATCTGAAGCGTTTATACCTCAGAAATACTGTTGCTGACAGGGTACATCTCTTTCAAACACTGTATCCTGTGTTTGTAATCATTATGGCGATACCATGGCACCCAGTGGAATTATGTGAGTTGCTCTTACATGCACGTAAGTATGATTCAGAAGATCAGTACACGTCAGCCGTGTTTACCACAGCCAGATGCGGGCGGGATTTGGGTCGTCCTTTCCGCTTGACCTTCAGACTGACCTTCTTTTGTTTCCCGCCGAAAATGTGCTGTCAGGTTCATCTGTCAGTCAATCCCCTTTGATCCCGCCGACATGGTGGTCAGGTCGGGTATTATGTAGGTGGTACAATGCGGGTCATGTTGTGAACGGTGCAATAAGAACAAGACCATAACATGTCCGGGACAAAAGATGGAAAAAAAAAAACACCACAGAAATTTTGCTTCAGTACCAAGGTCATACACGGAGAGGGGGGGGGGGGGGGGGCAAATCCGACCTTGACTTTCCCTTCCCAAAGCCTTCCAAACATACTAGATATCATAAAAATCCACCCAGAGGCTGTAAAATAAAATATGCTGACCACAAATATACAAAAACACACACACAAACACCAAATGTTGGCCAAATCTGTCTTCCTTACCCTGCCTTATGTATTTTCTAAGCATTAGTGGGGGCATATTGCTCTTATGTCTCTCTCATAGTTTTAGTTAATGTTTCACTACTAATGTCTCGACCAAAGTCCCGCTTGATCTAACCAATACCAAAATTTGTCCAAAATTGTTGTTTTTTGTAACAGCTTTTGACAGACAATGACAGTCAGTGTGGCACTGCACTCAAGCTTATAGCTTATTCTAACGGTGCCATTTACAAAGAACAACAGGCTTAAGCTTGAGAATGTTATGTTGTTTCCATAGCCTTTGTGAGGCCGTAAGGGCAATGTAGTGTTCATTACTGTGGGAAGATGTTTTTTAATTTTATTTTTACAAGTGACTACACCCGGGAGAAAAGGGCACATGGGTGCTGGTTTGGGGCTGCCCCGGTGCAAACCAATAAGCAAGGGGGCAGGAGGGGTGCTTACGGGTCAGAAAACACTTATAACAGGTATAACGGACTGCATTGGGTGGTAGAGAGTGTTCATATATGGTGAAAAGTCTCACATGACGCTCTTTTGCAATTGGGGAAAATCACCTCCCAGATATCGTAATGAATGGAAATAGGACTACTTAAGCCCTTCACATTCTTCAATAAAAGTTGTAGAAATGCAAATAGCGTTTCTTAACAAATGTACAAATAGGTATCATTACGATTGATATGCTATAACAATTGAGATCTATTTAAGGGGATTTTAAAAAAAGATATGAATACCAATTCTTTCTTTTTTAACTTTTGCATATAGTGTATATAAAAAGACAAAGGCAAAATGACGAATGGTATTATTGTGAAATAAACTGTATAGAACTACAACGATTTTTCCGCTTTACCTTATCGAACCGAAACTGGTACAACTACAAGCCAGCCGTATGTAGGACTTTTTAAAAGTGCGGATAGATACCGAATGACGTATTGCACAAGAACGTAAAAAGTGACCAATTATCCCCTAAAATTGTACGGCGGAAGACAGGTCTCGTGTTTGCAATGTTTTTTAATACTTTTTTGCGAGTTTTTTTTTCACTTAATTTCACGCAACTCTAACTGGTACAGGTTGATACTAGTCACACATATAAAACAAAACCGATGAGTTTTTTATGCAAAAAAAAAATGTAAAATGACGCATTGTTCATGAACGTAAAAAGTGACAAATTATGCCCTAAAATTGTAAAGCAAAATGGAGGTCTCGTCTTGATTCTCGTTCATGATTATTTTATTTTACCTTGCCACGATTTTTTTTTCACTTTTAAATACTTTCCCTCAACCAAAAATTGATGCCAGTCACACATATAAAACAAAACCGATGAATTTCTTTTTTATGTGAATAAATGTAGAATAACGTATTGCATACGAACGTAAAATGTGACATATTATCTAATGAAATTGTACAACAAAATGGAGGTTTCCTGTTGTTCATAATTATTTCATTTTACCTTTCCACGAGTTTTTTCACTTTTAAATTCTTTCCCTCAACAAAAACTTGTATACATTGATGCCAGTCACACATATAAAACAACACCTATGAATTTCTTTTTTATGTGAATAAATGTAGAATAACGCATTGCATACGAACGTAAAATGTGACAAATTATCGTCTAAAATTGTTAGTAATGTCTCGAGTTTGTTCTTAATTGTTTTATTTTACCTTTTCGCGTGTGTTTTTTCTTTGTCTCTCTCAACCTAAACTTGTATACGTTGATGCCAGTCACACAATCATACAGAACAAAACCTACGAGTTAATGCGAGTAAATGTAAGAATAACGTATTGCACATGAAGGTAAAAAGTGACAAATTATACCCTAAAATTGTACAACGGAAGGGAGGTCTCGTGTTTGTTCATAATTATTTTCTTTACCCTGTCGCGCCAAGGCTTATCTCACCCAAACAGCAGCCTCTAGCTGAGAGAGCCCGCCGTTAATTTACGTTAAACCAACAGACGAAATTGACACGCCCTCCCTACAATAGAAAACCATCATCCAGCGTGTATTATTGTGATGAATGACAGAAGAAACATCGCTGCGGGCCATGTAGAAATGGGGAAACGAGTAAACTGTGACCGAATGGAATTGGCGCGGAGCAGGGTAATACAATCCATTATAGCTCCACTTTACATTTACCTTTCCAATTCCATTTTTTGCCTGGGGGGCGTAGCAAGCGACTCTCTCTCTGTGTCTCTCTCTCTGACTTTGGGGTTTTCTTTGCGGGTGACTGACAAACCTAGAATGTGACGAAGAGGGAAATCTGGTGAGATAAGTGATTGAAATCCCGCGCTCTTAATGGTAAGACCCGTTAGAGGTTGCCGCCCGTTGTGATCTCCCAATCAACCGACAGACACACACGCACGCACGCTGGGTCAGAACGGTCCATTTCTTTTGGAGAAGTGGGGGTGATGGTCTAGCTACTCTAGCAGTTAAAATTCTTCTGTGTTTTATTCCTTTGACTACTAATGCAATTCTATTCAAACGTGCTAGACGTTTAAACTCGAGTTCAACAGCAACAGTGTACTAGAATCACATACGTATGATTTAATTTGGTTTGAATATAAGTTTGTTATGGATGGTTTGGTACAATCCAGAGACATTGTCTGATTGCCTGAAATTGCTCTTCAGAGATCACGTGCTTATTAGATCATCCGTTCTGTGCGAACGATATCAACTGCATTTTATGCCCTAGAAAAACAACGGAGCGAAACGACAGCGATTTTCATCAGCGCAAAATCGCATGTTATCACTTAATTTGCTGTTTTCACCTGCCGGCAATGCCTTCATCTGATAGGACACATCCCGGAAGCGGCTTTCCGCTTATCGCTTTTGATCTCTGCGCCGCCGCCATATTTCATCCGGGAACTACGCCGTATCCCATGAGACCCCGGGGTTATACCGCTGCGCACCCCTTGCTGCGCATTATCCTATTAGTCCCCGCTCTGGATTCTATCTCGATGCGAAAATACCTCGCAGGTATATAACTCGCCAAATTGAATTTGTCAATGTGATTGTCGGCAATTTACTCCGGGACTCTGTCAAAGGAGTAAGTGCCTGAAGATTTGTTGCTATTTTGAAATGTCACCTTTTGCTCTTTAACTGTCCCTGGGGGGCGTCGGTGTCCAAGTTATTTGCCATATGATAAAAGTCAGGCGGAGTGTCGAGCATTAGTATTCTTTCAATCGTTTCAATGCATTCGCGTGCAAGGGTTGGAAAAACGGGACGGTCCCTCGGGACTAACTTACCTGGCTATGTTCTTTTTTCTCTGCGTGACATGACAAAGGGTCCCGACTGGGGGGTCATGGCGGTACCCTTTCCACTATCTCTCAATGTTTCCGTCTTGCTTCAAGGTCAAGGACATGGCCGTTCACGAGAAGACCTGCATAATTAGGTGACGTCATAAGGAGGGTGTGGGACCTGTCAATCATGTTGTTCCACGCGGGCCTGAGTCATAAAAACATCCGGGCAATATGGCATACGTTCTTTTTTTACCTGGGTGTAGGTTGGTACAACTCACGCAGAGGGCATTGTATGAGTCATGCTTGTACCACTCTAGACATACAATAGAAAGAAGACAGCGATAAAACCGAAATAAATGCTACAACAATGCCGGTACAATACTGCGACAATGTTACAACGTGCTGAGACAATTCTGCAACATAAGCACAACAATACTGCGACAACAACAATGCTGAAACACTACTACAGCAATACTACACCAATAGTGCACAATGTTCGAGCTGCCCTCAATAGTTGGTTTGATATATTGTGACTTTGTATAATTTTGTTCAGCTTTGTCAAGAGAAATATGTGCTTGGTATGGAAAGATAACAAGCACTGCTACTATGCCAACTTTAACAAAAGGAGAATTCGTATTGAAAACTAGTATGTATATCCCATAACAGAATATATCTAAAGAATGCACCCATCTTGATGCATGGTGAAACTTTGTCCCCGATACAAACGTTAACCAATTCATATTCGTACCAACACACACAAACACAAGAAGCCCCCTCCCCCTCTACGCACCATATGCTGGGGTTTTACGGCCCCATCTCTTCATCTCTAGATCAAAAATTTGAATGCTTATCTTTTTGCCATCGGTATAAATCTAATAAAGCTAATTTTCCTGAGCCGTAAGTGTCAGGCAGGCATAGTGGCAACACGGGTTAGGCAATGTTAGGTGGATAAGGGGTTTGTCGTACACTGCCGATGGTGATTTTGTAAAGCCGGGTTCACACGTGCGTGTATATATATATACTCAATTCCGTATGAGGGCCGTGTTGAATTCGTAGCCTCTACCAGGCTCCACAGGTCTGGCAATATGCTATCTGGCAATATTTGTCCAATTATATGTTTTTTTAAAGTGATCTGTGGACTTTGGTAGATGATGAGATTTCTAAATGAACCTCATACGGAATATATACGCAAGTGTTAACCATATCGCATAAGGCTCCGTTGACGCATGTGAGTATATTCATTCCGTATGAGTTCGGTATTGACATGATTTTGAATAGGCAAAGTTTGAGGCTGAAGAAATAGTTTTTTTAGGTATTCATGCCCCAACCGCGGATTTTTTTAATAACCGCATTAAAATATACTATTGTATTACTAAAATATACTACAATATTATCTTTAGTCTCTTCTAACTTCTTAACACATGTGGACAAATTTACAGAATTTTTCCAGTAACAACAATCTCTTATATAAAGACCAACCCACACCCCAAAAACCAAAACAATCCATCCAGGCTTCTCTAGTTATCTTGCAGACAGACACCTCTGTCACAAACAAACAGCAATCACTACAATACCTCCTTTTCACGGAGGCAGCAACATATAAATAAGCATAGGAAATGGTTCAGATTGGCGTCGCTCCGTGAAACCCCGTAGTGAGCGGACCGTGCCGTTATCCATCGTGTCTCCCGGCACAGATGGTATCTCTCCCGCCATCCTGCCACACGACCTGCCACCGGCTCTGCCAGATGACGCCTCCTTACACCGCAGCCTGCACTAGTGCCAGGAGACAGCCGCACTCTCTCAGGATCTGCAAGGGATGGCAACTTTGCTGGGACACCTTATAGCTCTCATCTGGGATAAGAATAACACTTCCTTTGTCGTTAGTTTTCTTTGGTTGTAAACATCGGTATAACACTGGAAACGGGTATCTTTGTGAATGACATTACTCTTTCACCTTTCTTGGACCTTTCTGTCAATTTTAATCTCGGATTTCCTGCTAGCATCCCAAACTTCTTTCTTTCTTTCTCTCTCCCTCTCTTTCTTTCTTTCTTTCTTTCTTTCTTTCTTTCTTTCTTTTTTTCTCTGTCTTTCTTTCTTCCTTCTTTCTTTCTTTATTTTTCCCTCTTTCTGTCATTTGTTCATTTCTCTTCCTTTCCTTTTATCTCTTTCTTTCTCTCTCTCTTTCTCTGCCTTTTTTATTTTCTTCTTTCTTTCCTTCTTTTTCTTTTTTTTTGTCTTTGAATCGGGGTCTCCCATTAACATTGAGGCTGCTACCAGTTGAGCTACAGGGACATCCCTAGACCAACATGTGTTCCAAACGCTATGTCGTGAAGAGCAACTAGTCATTAGATCACATTATCCAAACGTGATGGCTTAGAAATGAACAACTATATTTACCTGACGTGCAACATCTTCTTTTTGTTTCTGCACTTGTTACTTTCACTTTTCTGTATAATCGCCTCTGTTCAGTCGACAACTTTCTCTTTCTTGCCAACAACAAACCAACAGTTAATCTCTGTCTCCCCATGACCCAGTTGGACGGACGAAAGGCTCGGTTCTTTACAACCCTAAGCTCAATAGGGCGGCGATCTCACTGCAACCTCGCTGCGATTAACAGATCCCTGAACGAATTTCATAGACAGAAAAATATTTAATCACTTTAAGGTGGGTTTCCATTGCGTATACGTATACATTCTAGTCCATATGAGGTCCGTGTGAAGTTCTTAGCCTCTACCAGGCTCTACAAGCCATTGGAAAAAATAGTAGAAATTAGACAAATCAGTTGTCCAAGGAGTATGGTTTGCGACCCAGCTAACTTGTTCGTCATGTTATCTGTCTATATCTGTCCAATTTCTACTATTTCCAGTGACCTGTGGAGCCTGGTAGAGCCTAAGAATTCCACACGGACCTCATACGGACTTGAAAATATACGCACGAGTGAACCAACCTTTACGCTTTGCGTGTATTGTTGTCTTTTCAGTTAACGTTACAGTTTGATACTATGCATGATACTGTAAATGTAGAAAATTTCGCGGTGGTTTAATTTTCGCGATTTTCGCGGTGGTCACTTCACCGCGAACTCAAAACCACTGCGAACATTTCTCTACGGCAGAAAGAGACTACAGTACATGGTGCTACCGCGAACTTAAAACCACCGCGAAAAGTCCCTTTTCCCGCTACCTCGAAATGAAATCCCCGCGAATTTAAATGCGTTTACAGTATTTCAATTATGAAGTCAACGGCTACATATAAATGAAATCTATGGCGCAGCGAGGTCTTAGCGAGGTCGCAGAGCAATCGCCGTCTATCGGAGTGGGGGCCTAACCCCATTATCGCAAACTTTACACGTTCCGACCGGCTTGCGCACAGCGCTAATGGAATGTTACTACTTTCCGTTCGATAGATTTTTAATGAAGCTCATTATACGGGCCATTACTACCTGTGTGTGAGGGAGCCAGTGGTAGTGCTTTCTGCGGTAGCCCTGGTTCTTTAGGGCGGCCTTTTGGTCCAGATTGATGGGTGGAAGTGGGATCAGGAGTGGAACGAAGCAATCTGGTGGGGACTACCGAGTCATCAGTGCTGATATAGGTCTGACCTGGTGACTCACACTGAAGAGAACCCCCTGGAAACTTTCATCTTTTGTCATCCGGTCTGCAAACTCTTTCAGCGCTGTACAAGGGCCCCATGCCACTAGACGGCGATCTCTCTGCGACCTAAATTAGATTTGATAACATTTGATTTGATAAATGGAATATCATGTAAAGTAGAAAAGTATAAATAAAAAGACAACAAACACATAAAGCGTTGAGGGGCCGTCATAGCGAAATTGACGTGTATTGTTTTTGCGATCGCGAGTTAACAGAAGCTGGAAATTACTAATTTGAAAATAATAAACAAGACTGCAATAGAAAATTTTACAGGTGAAATGGAATATATTTGTCTCACAGAGTCACGCGTGATATCTATAGTGTTGTACCTGGTGACTTACACCAGAGAGACCCCACAAAATTTAATATTTTCATCAATGGTTCGCCAAACTTTTTCAACGCTCCTCGGAACATCTATGAGGGTTAAAAAAATGACCTATATTTGCTTACTCTTATCCATTGCATTAGTAATACAGCTACATCAATGATAAAGGTAAAATATCATAACTAGAGGTGTAGTAGCGAGCGGACAAAGGGAGAAACTAACAGTTCAGTATGTATTAGCTATGCTGCCACTAAATCTATCACTGAACACACAGACGCACAAACACACACACACAAACACTATCAAGTCACTTAAACAAGAAATTACACATGGAAATTCGGGAATTTTTTATCACATGGCAAGGCAATGGCGTGTCGGTCTTCTTTGATGTTGTTTTTGTCACAAAGAAGGTGAAATAAAGCTGGTAAATCTGAAAACATAAAGTCGACGGTTTGAGCTACTTTAACTGATGACAAATGGAGGGTCTGTGTGTCGGTCATAAAATGTCAAAGGTTAGAGATCGGGTCGGTGATAGTTGCACCAGGCTGTTCAGGGCTGGTACATTTGGTACGAAGGGAACGGAGCCTGATTTTATTAGCATCATCAAATAAGCATAATTGAGTTTATTTTCTAATGGGAATACGATACAAAAAAATTGCAGGATTTTTTTGTGAAGAAATATCAAATATGGGACTGATCTGGAGTTTTTTTCCTTTTGAAGCCACGTTGTAAAGTGTTCAATGTGAGGCATTTAAGAGTCATTGCACGAGAAAACCAGGCAATACCAGGCACAGGCCGGAAGATGGGGGTCGACCAAATCGACTCAAACTTTTTATGTGTGATAGGTATGTGGAACTATGAACAGCCATATACTTAAAACCCTCCAGCTATTTTTCGTTATGGCGTTCTGGGACCCCCCTCAGGGACCCTCCAGAATCCAACAATTTATGCCTGAAAATTACTGACATTTCGATGGCTATTCTGAAAAATCTAATTAAGGTACGAACAAAAGTTTTGCATTTTCATATAGCATGGGTTCTAAAGTGATACAGACCAGAAGTTGAAGATAATGCATTAAAGTTAAGAGGGTATGCCAGGGGGTTACCTGAACCATTGAAGGCAGAATTTTTGTCACTGTAAATTTTAGTCATTTTTAAGGCGCAATAAAATCTATACCCAGCGGGTCTGGTGAATGGTTTTAATGTTGATAGAGAGAGGAACATCTACTCATTCAAAAACAATCGTCGTCTAATTGGGCCATACATAACGCGAGCCGTGAGAGGGGGGTCTATATGGGGATTTTTCGGGTTTTGGTCTTTAGTAAATCGGGTGATTTTATTACTCTATGGGGCGTAAGTCATGGCGAATGTTTGCGAAGTTGTTTGTGAACCATGCATAACTGTCAAAATATCATGATTGATAGGCAATATTAATTTGGGCTCCATATGGGGGATTTGGGGATACTATAAAATTAATTTTGCTGATTTTATACATTTTACTGTTGCTTTCTAATGTTATTAAACCGGTATCTGTTCCTAAATTACTTTGTACCTACCAGCTATGTCGTGCATAATGAGAAGGCTCTACATGGGGGTTACCAGGACTCCACAAATGTGATACCATTTAATAGAAAGGGCACATGGAGGCGGATCTACTTCATACATATTGTCTTATTATTGAGAATCATAGAACAAGACCAGAACAAAGGTCAAGATTAATGCTTTTGGGGGTGGATACATGTACATTATACTTTTTTTTCATCAATATGAGTGCACTATAGGTACTGCTATAGACAAAAAGCATTACATCAATGGTTTGTTAATATGCCTGACTATTCATTCACCACTATAAGGTCATGCTGATTTGTGGAACTGATATGAGTATACAAATACAGAAATGGCCGGAAAAAGTAGCCTTTATCATGTCAATATTCAATAATGCTATTCAAATGATGACTACATGTACATTGTACTTTGTTATCAACTACGGTATACTATAGCGCACAGTTTAGGTTACAAAGTGCTGTACATCAATTGCTATTCATTCATTACCATAAGGACAAACCAAAAACAAAATCTATGACGAACCCTTTACATATAGAACCCCTTTAGTATCAAGTAAACTGCCGAGACGCAAATTCAAAAGACAGTTCACTTTTGTTTAAGTGGTGATATAGCACTTTTGTCAAAATGACGCTACGAAAGAATAGATTAAAGTAACAAATTACAATATTACAGCCAAGCAGGTTACAATATTGTACAAGCCTTTCAGTAGCACAGAGCCAGTATGACAGCACACAATTTGTGGTCACTAACATGGAGTCAATTAACTTAGATGGATAGAAGAGGAAGGCGAGTGGCAGGCACTGCAACACACTACAGTCAAACATGTCTATAGCGGCCCCTCGAGGGACTGGAGAAATATGGACACTACAGACAGTTGGCCACTATAGAGAAAATGTTGATCAATTGACCATGAGCAAGCTACAAATGATCTTTCTCACCAAGTAACATTGTCTCGATCGGTAAAGTCACCGACTCACCGACAAAGACTTGCACTTTAATGCTCAAGGCATGCATACCTTCTGCTACCGCCAAAATGACCCTGTCAGGAACTCCAAATCCTCGCAAACTACAATTTCAAACTCGGTGCAGGGTGACATAAGGCTGCAGTATGGTTGCAATAGGCAATGTTTCTGTATCAACGGGACCGGAAATCGTGTGGCCGTGGCCGCGTTGGACAGGTGGCCGCTAAGCCTATTTCTTAATCATTACGAATCCAAGGGACCGACAAAAAGTGGTCACTATGGCCAGGTGGCCGCTAATACAGGTTTAACTGTATATACTAGCATTGACTACATTCATCTTGTCATGTATAAAGACGTAAACTTGACTGCACTGGCAATGTCCAACGGCCTTGAATCATTAAAGATAAAGTGACTAAAACTCAGACCATTTGGATCTGCCCGTTATAGGCTACATGACACTTCAGGGCTCGAAATACTTTTTTCTGCATACCTGCACTAGTGCAGGTAACATTGAAATTACCTGCACCAGACAGATTTGACCTGCACCACTCTGAATTCAGGAAGTACCAAAATTGTTCAGGAACCATTGCTATTTTTTTCTTTTATACACTCTATACTATAGGTGGTAACAGTCAATGCAGCTAATAACAATCCATATACACCTGAACCATAAGGCATTGATGTATAAAACCCAGTACATGGCCCAGTGCAGCTAAGGTGCAGGTAGACACCAGAAATACCTGCACAGCTCCAATTTTACCTGCACTAACCTGTACTTCGTTTCATACAGGTATTGGAAACTATCCAAGGCACATGCTCATACATGTGCAGATTGCTTTTTCACCAAAAAATGTAAAAAGAAAGTGCTTTCAAGAGATTTTGTACCCAATTGCAATATGTCTAGTATTAGGTCCGACCAGGGTCTGTTAGCAATTACAGCTAAATGTTTAATCAGATTTTTTAAATCTCATGTTGTTCTTTGTAGATTATTCATCAAAGACTTTGTTTTTGGCTTGTGGTGTGCACATCAATTATAAGCTTTTTTTATTGTCAGAAAAAACATTAAGATTCAAACCATACTGTAATTCGTACAAAACAGCTACAAAATGAGCAAATATATGCCGTAGATTGCAAACACATCGGCAAACGTAAATGTGACTAATTACTTGGATTGCCAACATCAATTCCAAGGTCAAACGAGAAGATGTGAAAGAACGAAAATCAAGAATCTGTTGTTTGGTATATCATACTCTGTCATTTCTTCAGCTTTCCTGACCACACCACCTCACCATAATGGATGCAAATTTTTTCGGCCATTTTTTTATTAGCCAAGTTACATCAGTTCCCTAATCAGCATGACCTTATATTGGTGAATGGATAGTCAGGCATATTAACAATCCATTGATGTAATGCTGTTTGTCTATAGCAGTACCTATAGTGCAGCCGTATTGATGAAAAAAAGTATAATGTACACGTATCCATCCCCAAAAGCATTAATCTTGACCTTTGTTCTGGTCTTGTTCAATGTTTTTTTTAATATGCATGAAGTATATCTGCATCCATGTGCCCTTTCTATGAAACACACACATTTGTGGAGTCCTGGTAACCCCCATGTAGAGCCTTCTCATTATGCACAACATAGCTGGTATGAACAAGTAATTTAGGAACAGATACCAGTTTGATAATATTAAAAAGTAACAGTAAAAATGTATAAAATCAGCAAAGTTAAATTTATAGTATCCCCAAATCCCCCATATGGAGCCCAAATTAATATTGCCTATCAATCATGATATTTTGACAGTTATGCATGGTTCACAAACAACTTCGCAAACATTCGCCATGACTTACGCCCCATAGAGTAATAAAATCACCCGATTTACTAAAGACCAAAACCCGAAAAATCCCCATATAGACCCCCCTCTCACGGCTCGCGTTATGTATGGCCCAATTAGACGACGATTGTTTTTGAATGAGTAGATGTTCCTCTCTCTATCAACATTAAAACCATTCACCAGACCCGCTGGGTATAGATTTTATTGCGCCTTAAAAATGACTAAAATTTACAGTGACAAAAATTCTGCCTTCAATGGTTCAGGTAACCCCCTGGCATACCCTCTTAACTTAAATGCATTATCTTCAACTTCTGGTCTGTATCACTTTAGAACCCATGCTATATGAAAATGCAAAACTTTTGTTCGTACCTTAATTAGATTTTTCAGAATAGCCATCGAAATGTCAGTAATTTTCAGGCAAGAATTGTTGGATTTTGGAGGGTCTTTGAGGGGGGTCCCAGAACGCCATAACGAAAAATAGCTGGAGGGTTTTAAGTATATGGCTGTTCATAGTTCCACATACCTATCACACATAAAAAGTTTGAGTCGATTTGGCCGACCCCCATCTTCCGGCCTCTGCCTGGTTTTCTCGTGCAATGACTCTTAAGTGCTATTAGTGCTGTAATGTCAGAAAAAATGTACTTGGAACTCTGCATCGGAGCAAAACTATCACCATGTGCGTTACAACACGAACGGTTATGTACTGCCTCTTGTGTATGTGTGAATATGTGTCTTTGTCTATTTGTGTGTGTCTGTGTGTATATCTGTGTATGTATGTCTGTGACTCTGTGTGCGTTTGTGTGTGTATCTGTGTGCATGTGTGTGTGTGTGTGTGTGTGCATGTGTGTGTGTGTGTGTGTGCATGTGTGCATGTGTTGGTAAATCAGCTAATAGATATATTGCACGGCAAGCGCAAGCATTGCTGTCTAGCAGTATGTGCTATTTTGTTCTCGTGACGACGCCGTTTAATGGTTTGGGAGTACCTGTTGCTTTCCTTGCCACGCGATCAAGATATTTACCTTATTATAGTGCTAAATGCATAAATTGCATTTTATAATCACTCAACGAGTTAGCGTTCTTCTGTGCTTCTTTCCCTTCGTGACGATTCCTTTGCTATTGGACAGGGGTGCAGTTCCTACATGTGCCGCAGAACAAGAGACATTGCATACTTAAGGCCCCCT
Organism: Branchiostoma floridae x Branchiostoma belcheri; assembly: GCA_019207045.1. NCBI lineage: Eukaryota > Metazoa > Chordata > Leptocardii > Amphioxiformes > Branchiostomatidae > Branchiostoma > Branchiostoma floridae x Branchiostoma belcheri. The sequence goes on from CM033029.1 coordinate 21,879,843, forward strand.
CTCACTTGACGTGCGGCACGCTTGCGGCATTGCTGCGTTCGGAAGATGCTCAACGAATTTCAGAGATAAAGAACGAATTTTCTTACTTGTTGTATATTTTGTCGTCTTTTATGTTATACTTTTACGTATTGCGCAATATCTGAATCATAAAAAATCGAAGAAAATAACAAAACAGTGACGCAGTGAACGAACGCAGCAATGCCGCAAGCGTGCCGCACGTCAAGTGAGAGGGGGCCTTTAGTAACAACCTACGTATACCGTCATTCTGTAAAGTACATACATCTCGAGTTTTAGAAATATTTCATTAAAATACAGAGACAATTAAAAACATTGTGATGCCAAAAGTATATAAAATGTTGCTTGAAAGGCAGCATAAGAGACACATGTACTTATCGCTACCTGTGTAGCAGTTATAGACTGTAGAAATACTAGCGTCTTCCTTATACTTAAAAAAATGTACTCTTACTCATGTGATAGGAGACACAAGTACTTTTTATCACCCTCCCCCCCGTACAATAGTTATAAACTGTAAAAGTGCTTACTTTTAGACAAATGTATTATTTGCTTTAAGAATAAAGATTTGAAAAAAAAGACATAAAATGCAGTATAGTAAAAATAACATTCAGACAAGACACACTGTGCAGTTTTAATCTCCAGGGCAGTTACCACAGGTACCACATCACCTGGCGTGTGACGACGCGTGTGTGTGATGCACGGGTGCCGTCCGCACCCCTCCTGCTCCTTAACTACCTTTACCTTTTGCCTGTACTTTGTATGAGGCACTGTTAATATAAGTTACTAACTTGATGAGTGCAGTGCCACATTGTCCTCGGCTGTCCAAAAAGCACACACACACAAAAAATACCACACAGGTACCACATCACTTAAATCTCCAAGCAGATCTTGCTGTGGCATAAGATAGTATCATAAGCTTGGGAATAGTTGAGCAGGTGGAGTAGTTTCAGTTTCGCTGTAGCCAATGTAATTGGCTTAGAGAGGCAGAGTCATTACTCCCAAGCTTATGATACTGTCTTAAGCTATCATAAGCTAAGGGCACATCCCGCCGTACGTGCAATTTGTCCGTACGTTTATTTTGGGGAGGCCACATCCGCCACGTATTTCTGAAAACGTTCAGGCTGTACAGTGCAGGTGCGTCGCCCGTACTGGCACGTATGGGGTGAATCCGCAGCCCGATGGCACACAAAGTTTTGCCTGCACGTCAAGTTCTACGGTGTGTCTGCGTGCTTCAAAATCCGTCCCTACGCGTTCGAGGCGGTACTCACCACTTAAGGATCCCAAAAGATTGCTCACGTTTTGGCACGTAGACAGCACGTATTTGCACGTACGGCGGGTTCTGCCCTTGGCTTTATGCCACAGCAAGATCTGCTTGGAGATTGACATCACTTGGCGTGTGACGACGCGTACGTGTGACGCACGGGTGCAGTCCGCACCCCTCCTGCCCCTTAAGCCGGGATTTATGTCGGACCGTGAGCCCGGCTCGGCAGCCAGTGGAACCGTCCAATCTGGAAAATCAGCCTCTCTGACACCATCCATTGACCAGCATTGAAGCAGAAAACAGCCATAAACTGCCACTCTGAGTAAAACGCAATGAAGGAAGTTTGTGACCCCGCCGGACGTAAATCATCTTCAGATACAACCTTACGATGGTACAGTGCACGAAACTCGATCTTCACCTTCATAAAGTTTGCGTTTTTGGCTTCATGATAGTATGCTTTACGTATTATTCACTATTACTTTAAGTGTACTTAAAGATCAGATTTCGGGAGACTTGCGTTTTCAAGCAACTCAACCAATCAAGAACATAGGGTTTTTCGTGCCCTATTCAGCAAACTGTATGAAACTTCATTGACGTGTAGTGAGAGTCAGTGAGAGATAAACTTTCACTTAAGTTCATCAAGTTGGTCAGGGCAATGCAAGCAGCCCGCGATGATGATGATTAGTTCATCAAACTGATGCATGAAAATTAATAAAGGAGTGACTGCCTTCTGAATAAATGAGTAATTTTTAACAACAACAAAAAACAGACTTTTCTACTGACCAACTGGCCTTAGTCTGTCAAAGAATGAACAAATCACTGCTTCTGTGACGCCACGTTATGCACATAGAACACGTGACTCGGTGAGCAGTGGATCATAACTTGGAGGAAGTTTATGGCGCCCCCCGTCTCTGTTGAGGGATGAATGTGAAGACCTGATGTAAATGGATTCTTTTATTCCTCTTGAAAAAATGACTGAATCTGAGTCCAACACTATGAATCTGAGTCCAATTCTGTTGTTGTGCCTTTTGCAAAGTGAACTTAACAGGACTTTCCTCACTTCACACAGGAGGAAATGAGTACCTATCTGTAGTTAGGGATGTCCTTCGGATAAGACATTGAATGAAAGCCCAGTGTTTGCGGAGAGCCACACCCAAACACTTAAAAGAACCCACTCTTATCGAAAAGAGTAGGGGTCCTTCTCACAATGTAAGTGGACCAAATAAATCTGTCCAGATATACAGCTTGTACTGTTTAGTACAAACCTGGTGTGTTGCACCATGAAGCGGTTTACCGGATATGCAATGCAAATAAAATAAAAGTTTGGCTAAAATCAAAACATTGTTTGTTGTTTAGTCAGTGATTTATTACAAAGAGGCCGAGCGGATGGGTGAAGATGATGAAAAATGCATAGGTCGAGGTCCAAACCGTAAAGCCGAGACACGGCTGTGTTGATTGGTCGGTGCGCGCGTGTCATGCCCTTTTTGCTGCAGATTTATGCGATGTCGTGTCGCGTTGCTCCGCGCGGAACGACGCAAGCTGTGGACCAATCTCCGCCTTATAACACGGCTGGGGGGCCACAGGCTGACGGGTCAGAGGTCACAGCGAACTCGGGAAAGATTTAGATTCATTTGATGACGCTTCAAACCGTGGTTTAACTTGTAGGTATTTTATAGCCTCGTTTTAAATTGTGCCCAATACTATCAAAACTGACTACATACTGTAAAATGGGAAATTTTTGCTGCAATTGATACAACGAACTCGGGAAAGATTTGGATTCATTTGATGACGCTTCAAACCGTGGTTTAACTTGTACATGTTTTATAGCCTCTGTGTAAATTGTGTCCAATACCATCGAAGCTGACTGTAAAATTGGAAATGCTTGTTGCAATTTAATTTTGAAGGGAGCACAATAACGGATCGTTTGCAGCGGTTTTAACTTTGATGTTATATGTTGAAACTTCTATGCATTGTTTAGTGTATTTAGGGTAAATGTAGCTTTAAGTTTGTCATTAACTTTAGACGTTATCGCCAAAAATAACGAACACAATATCACGGCGAATATTTTCACTTTTACGGTATACCTTAAACTTACTATGTATTTAAACTACAGTATGACAAAAATCTTGAAATATAACAGTTTCATATTTCATATTTTTCTATTAGATTTGTTGTTGTTTATCTAGTGCTATTTTTGGGTCTCCACGCCCCCGACAGTTCCGTTCATAAGGCACTATGAAAAATCCTTGAAATATGACAAATCCTATATATTTCATATATTTTATTAGTTATGAATTTGTTTTTGCTGTTATGCAAGCATGATATCTCTGGTACCATCTAGTGCTATTTTTGTCCCCATGCCCTGACAGCTTTCGTTCGTAAGGCACCAGGTCACGTAAGGCACTATGACAAATTCTTGAAATATGACAAATCCTTTATATTTCATATTATTTCTATTAGATTTTTGTTGTTGTTATGCAAGCATGATATCTCTGGTACCATCTATAGTGCTATTTTGGGCCTTCATGCCCCCGACAGTTTCCGTTCTTAAGGCACCAGGTCCCTTAAGGACGTGATTAGAATCTTATCTTACATCTTAGATGCGAAGGTCCTTAAGTAATCTGATTATCGGATACCCAATATATAGTCGCTAAGGAGGTTGCCAAGACGTCTTGGGCTGTTCCTTTGGACCGCATCAAAATGTATTTGAAGATGATAGAGCTAGAAATTAAAGTAAAAACTTGCTAAAAAAAAACTTAGCGTTGGAACATGACATATCCCCCTTGTCCTGCATGCATTTCTTTTCTGTACATTACTTTGTTTTTAATTCATGTAAAATTTGCGAATAGATAGGTCAATAGATAGATCGATTTTCTGTCATTTTTACGTCGTCCGGGACTTTGTAGGAGGTCATTGACCCTTGGGCGTGGTTACAGAAGGAGCCTCAAGTCAAATCGTTCCTGACATATACAAGGATAGTTTCAACTTTAATCTTTTATGACTTATATGCCGGGATTTGTGGCCGCGGATTTAAAACAGTCGCCGCGAGACGCATCAAAACAGGTATCGTAAGCTGCCTCCAGGGTGGTATAAACTATCGGGAGCATCGGTGCCATTTTTTTTTCTATTTGCTTTTGGACAGACGAGGACAATGTGACACTGCACTCAAGTATTGTAACTTATATTAGCATTACCTCATACACAGACAGAAGGTAGTCTTTTACCTCCCCGACCGAAGTCAGGTACCCATTTTTACACCTGGGTGAAGTGAGGAAGGTCGTGTAAAGTGCCTTTCCCAAGGACACAACGTCGGGGGCACGGCGGGGATCGAACTCAGGACCTATAGGTAGATTCCAAGCCGAGCGCTCTACCAGATACAACACGCCCGACGCCACATCGGAGGCATTGTGGTGTATTCAACCGCCTGAGAGGGTCTGGACAAGCTACGATGTTGTGCCATTGGGAAGGGCACCTTACATCAGTGCCTTCACTTCACTTAAGTGAAAATGAGTACCTAGCTTCGGTTAGGGACGTGCCTAGGATAGGACGTTCAATGGAGGTCCCGTGTTTGGTGAGAGCTATACTTCAAGAACGTTAAAGAACCCACCACACTTATGGAAAAAAGTAGGGGTCCTTCTCGGTGTGAGTGGATCAAACGTAGCTTGTATATGCAGCTTGTATTGTTCATTACAAACTTGGCTTTTTATGCCATGTGACAGTTTACATACAAAACAAACAACAAACAATCAAAACAGTTTAAGCATCTCTTAATCACATTAGCACGTGGATCCATCCATAGCTTCTCTGATCAGGGTGCGTACAAACAGACACACAAAAAAACACAAACAAATGGCAACAAAAACATAACTTTCATTGTTAAGTGGGTATCTCAATGGCCCTTTTGTCAATTGCACTTTTTAATTTTCAAAAATAAAATTCGTTATTTCAAGCGACCAATCAGCGCCTGTTGGCGAATGTCTTTCGCAAACAGTCGCCAACAGCCCAGTGAGATACCTGCTTTAAGTAAAAAGCGACACATCCTTGGCTCTAAGATGAAAACAACAGTCTAGAGTAAAGTGAATGTTGCTCTCTGTAGCGCCATAAACCATGTACAGATAATACCGGGGAACCTGACAGCGCCCACGGTTCCCGGTAGTAATAAATGTCCCTCCAGTCCTTTGTGTACCGCAGGGATGGGAGACAGGAGGCCCCACGGGACCGCAGATAACCCGAGCCTTTGAGCTGCTTGTCCTGCCGCAGAGAGATCCTTAGTGATGCCCTTGTCATATAGTACGATGTGGAGTATTTTAGTGGCAGTACGTACAGGATGGGGAGGGGGGTTGTGTGAATTCAAAATAACGCAGTAGAGAAGAAAATAACGCTAGTTCACCTTTCATCTGCAGGGTAACCTATATCCGTTGTTTATAGATACGGGGTATTTAGAGATATTAACTCAACGGAAAGTGGTTTCAAAATGCCATATTTTCAAAATGTTGCAGTTATTTTCAAAATATTGCACTGTTTGTTGATATAATTTCTCTACATATGCTGTTTTGTTTTAAAACAACGGATATGGGTTACCCGTTGGGATATGGGATAAAGGTGAACTAGTGTTGGAGTTGATTTGTCATTGTACTTAGACCGAAAGAATGTTTTAAACAGTTGCCACAGTTTTAATGGAGATTTTACCATGTAGGGAGATCACGAAAAAGCTACGTTTCTACAACAAAAGTCCCAAAACTCACTCATTCTACAAAACCAGGGACAGTTCATTAACCTTGCAAACATGGGAATGCCCCTGTAGCACAACTGGTAGCAGCCTCACAGTTGATCTCATGTTTTCATGGAAGATAGAGCCCGGTTCAATCCTGGGTTGGGCATCTCGGTTGGAGCTGCAATCGCCTTTGCCAAGGGACGTAAAAGAGAGGGGGGGGGGGTCCTGTGTGTGAGGAAGTACCTTCAGCGCGTTAAACTTTAAAGAGGAAGGGCCACCAAACCCTCTCTGTAAAAACATACCGTGCGACAGAAACAGCCAGAAAACTTGCTGACCTATGTGCCACTGGTCACCACAAGGGTCGGAAAGATAGAAATCAGAAATAAATCTTAATCTGACAAAACAAATCCTTCCAGATTAAAGGAAAGCTTTATCCTAATCCACATTAATCCTGCTAATACCCCGTCGTAGAGAGGCTCTGTACTATCTCCTTTGTTTTCCCTTTGAAGAGATTTTTGTACGTGCTGGACAAACGATGCTTGGACCCTTTAATGATTTGAAGGATCATGGTTTTTGATATGAAATGAAAGCAAGCGTTCTTGTTGAATAATGAAAAGGGATTAAGAAAGCTTTTTTCAACCTCCTCTGAAACAAGTAACCTCGTAATGTTGTCTGCTTGGATGTGGGAGATACCATGATGGACGGGGGGAGGTTGATTTATAGGTACGGGTGTACCATTATTTACTGCCATAGACATTTCTCCAAAGTTATGGAAAACAAGGGAAGTAAGGTTGCAAAGTGGTTTCAGGTTGTATTGCTGTGTTTCAAGTCCCAATGTTGTGTGCTTAGAAAATACACTGTCTTTAAACCTATTATATTAAGCTTTTCTTCACTCTACTCAGGTAACAATAAGTACATAGCTTCGGCTAAGGCGTTTAAGCTAGGGAGGTTCCGTGTTTGGGAGAGCCACACCTCAAGCACGTCAAAGAACCCAACAACACTTATAGAAAAGAGTAGGGTTCCTACGCAGTGTGAATAGTTCAAACCTTACAGTCTGGTTTCCAGGTTGACATCTTGAAAATGTGATAGTCATCTGTTATGTCAACTATTCAACAAATATGATAAATATCAATAAATAGATAAAACAAAACAAAACAAGTACATCGCTCCTACAGCACATAGAACACATTTACGAACGTTGCAGTATTTACGTTATTTGTGATAAAAAAATGTAACGTTACCACTTAAACCACAGCCATCGTAAAAATATTCTCCCAAAAAACCTTACCATTCTTATTCTTCTGAATGTATTCCGTACCAAAAGATGACCAAGCAAAATATCAACAAGCTTCAGTTTACGATAAAAGAAGTTCCCAACAACAAAGGATCTTTTTCACTTAAGGCAGACTATTCAATTTACTTTCCGCCGTTTTATGAAGTCACTGCGCGGAGATATAGACCAAGGCATGGCCCCCGGTTGTTGATGGGAAGTTTTTTTATTGTCGTGTGTAAACCAAACTTTCAAACTATCGCCCCGTCGGTAGCAAACGATAAATTTCACATCACAACTGGGCATGGTTGGGTGAGTTTTACCACACTTTTAGGACTAATCATGTAAACAGTACAGATACTGTTGTGTTTACGGGAGATCCGCCGGTGACAGTAAAGTTGGCATCTCATTGGACGACGCGGAATTGTGATTTCGCAAAGTGGGGCGAATCGGCGTCACTTTGTCGCCTGAAATTGCGATTTCTTTTGAAATGTTAGAAAAAAATTTCAACTTGCAAAGTTACGTGATTGGGCGCAAGCACTATAAATCTTTTAAAATTTTTACACAAGCTTGCCGCACAAAAAGTTTGCACACAAACACTCACATACACATACACATACATATATACACACACAAACATACATAGACACTTACTTACACGGGCACATATGTGCGCATAGACACACACACGAGTATGAGTACAGAGACACACTCACGCGCAAACACGCATACACACATAACGTTATATACACGCACGCACACACACGTGTACACTCACACACAAACACACACTCACTAACTCTCTCTCTCTCTCTCTCTCTCTCTCTCTCTCTCACACACACACACACACACACACACACATAACGTTATACACGTACGCTTCGTGGTTTCAATGATACCCTGTGCACATGTACACATTGACATATCACTAACGGCACGACAACGTTACTAATTTGTATTACTCAGCAAAACACAGTTTTTGTAGCCATTTGATGTTGTGTGTTTGTACCAATTCTTATCTGTCCTTACATCTGGTATATTGACATCTAAATACTAGGTATGACATTAACATAAATTTGGGGGGCAAAGGTGACAAAAAGGTCCCAGAAATGTGACAGGAAATGAAATTTGCCCGAGTCCATAGTTCTTCCTAGGCCCATCATGTAGTGTAATTATCCATAGGTTTTTAGATAGCTCAATGATTGATTATTGAATATGAACCTCTGTCCTTAGTATTATATTAAAAACAAGAGATTTAGAAAAACTCGTATGATATGAGCTTCTGTAGTTATTGTTGACTGTCGTAGAGAAGATATAGCGTTTGGCGCTGTGCCAGAATCAGCCGCTACTTTCAGCCTGTAATTGTTTCTAACGTGCTGATCTTCTGCCTGTAGGGCACTTCTGTGTGCCTGGAGTTAGGGGTGTCACGGAATCTGCGGCTGTCAATCATGGACCATCTTCACGCTACTTTCCGCACGCCTTAGGGAGGAAGCATTGTACTGGAACTGAAGCGAAGATATGTCTTTATCATTCAAACTACAAGTAGCTGTTAAGGTAAAATGCTTATAAAACTAGATATTTAGGCATAATTGTGGGGTGATGAGCATACAACGAATGCCAATTGTTGATTACATAGCAAAGAACACATAAGGAGACGAGTTTCTTCTTTATTTTTGTAATTTAACTTTTGTCAGGGCTTGTTAGACACATTGTATTAACGTTAAGCCATAAGCTGCAATAATTGCTTCAGTTGATTAGAGGGTTCTTGGGGAGTTTTGTGGAATACTGAATTTTTTTTTAATGCTCGTTAGCATTGTGGGCACTATATTGCACACTATGAAAGTAGTTTGCATCTTTTGTTTACTTTCTAAAGTTAGTCTATCTGTTGGAAAATGAAACCTTCTGGTGTTAAGGGCTCCTTTAATATCTTATTTTGCCTCTCGCCATTTCCTTCCTCTTTCCTCATATCATTTCGTTTTTCTTTCTTTGCTCTCTTCTCTTTCTGTTTTCTTTCTTATTTTCTTCTTTCTCATCTATAAGACAATTCAATAAGATGTACACACAGATCGGGCACAAGTTCCTGCGTGTTGGCGTAGGATTAGAGTTCCTCGCTTCACTCAGGGGAATTGAGTGCCTAGCTTCTGATTGGGACGTCCCACGGATAAAACATCAAATGGAGGTCCGTGTTTTGATAAGAGCCAATCCCTTATTGTTCGGTGAGATTCCAATCGTCATGCTTACCCTATGAGGGTCATATGAGACCTTTGGAATAAGAGGTTGGAGTTCGAATCCGGGCTGTGTGGCTTACCCGACATACACACTTCTGGAAAGGGTTGCAATCCTTTGGACGGTACGTCAAGCCGTGGACCGCTTTTCATTGTACTTTTGTACATGTGTACATTGAATACAGTCAGGAGATGAACCTGTAAATACTGTTCATAGCGTCTGTCTTCTTTGTCACAAGTTGAAGAATGGCTCTTCATGTGAGCTTAAAGGGGCATTCCACTCCACACGGGAGTGTTATTTTCCGATAGATATTAATTTTAGGAATTAATAGATACATACTACTTCACATCATACGATAAAGTACCCAGTTACTCCACGTGCTTCAAAAGCATTCAGTCTTCTACTAAACTCCCCAAGTACCCGCTAATTGAATTAATCCTATGGTTGAATACAATGCAAAATTTTTAGGTAAGGTTACAAAGCTAATTTAAGGGGCGCTAAGAAAGATACGTCTTGTTATGTGTTCTTTGATATCTTGTGAACAATTGAACTTTTTGGTGTGCTTAGCGCCCTCATTCATGCCGAAATTATTCACGATAAAGGAAGTGTCTACACGTATAGAGAATGCATTGGTAGGGTCTTCATGGGTTTAGTGAGTGTAATATTGTTTTACAAAACATACATCGCAAAATTTATCCCAAGGTGAATTCAACAAAAAAAGGTTGATTATGTATTCATTGACACATTATCTATCGGAAAACATAACCCCCTTCTGGAGTGGAATGCCCCTTTAACTGGTTCTTTCACTTTTTCAGTGTTGGCACTTTCACTTCTTAACCCTGAAGTTCAACTCGATTGCTCGCCCTCACGCAAGTCGAGCATTTTTTTTGCGCAAGGCTATTGAAAATTGGATGTGTTATTGTAGACGGCGTTTATTGGCATACATTCTATTTCCGAGGGCTTTTCTGTTCAGTAAGGTTACCTCCCTATAGTGTATCTATGACTTCTCGTAGTCAGATGTTTTCAGGGCTTTGTTAGGGGGTTATGGTGCAGTGTATCACACTGTTTGTTGTCCTGGAATGACGCCAATCGCTAGTTTGTCACGAAATGGAGACCCTCGTCTAGTCTAGATAGCTTTAACTGTTTACGGCAGCGAAAATGGTTGTTTTTTCTTTGGTGTTCTTATTTGTGTGTGTGTGTCCGTGTATCTGTGTGTGTATAGGAAGGCATGTGTGTGTGTTTATGTTCGTGTGTGTGTGTGTGTGTGTGTGTATGTGTGCGTGCATCCGTGCCATACATGTGTGTGTGCGTGCGAGCGCGTGTGTGTGAGTCCGTGTCGTGTATGTGTGTGTGTTTATCTCTTTGTGTGTGTATCCGTGTATGTGTGTGTATCTGTGTGTGTATGTATCTGTGTGTGTCCGTGCCGTGTGTCTGTATGTATGTGTGTGCGTGCGTGTGTGTGTGACGTGTGTATATATGTGTGTGCGTGCTTGTGCGTGTCTGCATGTGTGTGTATGTGTGCGTGTCTGTTTTTTTGTCTGTCAATATCTGCTTTTCCAGCTATCTATCAGCATAGAAGATGGTAAGTGAGAGAGTGTTGGTAAGAGACATAGGACAACGTAAATTTTGGACCCCCGCTGTTGTGTGACCTTGTCGTGACATATACTTCCGGTCATTCTCATTGGACAAGGATCAGAGATCGTTTGTAAGAGATCAATTTTGTGTAGGGCAACAGCGTAAAGAATCCCTGCAATGATATAATCAAGTTTCTTAAATTGAATACTTACCTTTTGATGTTGATTCCATAACGACGAGACAAACCACACTTCCAATCCTCCAAGTATTATTTTGCAAACTTCCCCCTGACAACTCTGCAATATTCACATAACTCGGGATGTGCATAAAGCCAATTAAACTAATAACAGCACCAATTGACCAAGATGATATATTTTTAAGGAGGGAAGAACATATAGTTTTATTTCTGAAATGAAATTCTTCATATTGCCTTGGAGACAAAAATAATTATTTCTCTGTGTTAACACAGGCAAGTTCCCCAGTGTCTCTGTGCAGTGGTGTATGTACCCTGATGATGCCCGGTATCTACATTTGTCTATTGACACAACGAGCCAATCCACACTTCCAATCCTCCAAGTATCATTTTACACCACTTTCGCCTGACATTTTTTCCCTTTGCTTGCAATATTAACATAACATGAAACGCACATAAAGTCAAATAAACTAATAGTAGCACCGATTGACTAATATAATATTTTTTTCAAGGTAGAAAGAACATATAGTCAAGTCTTATTTCTGAAATGAAATTCTAAATATTGCCTTCGAGACAAAAAAATAATAATTTCTGTGTCGCGACACCAATACAAGTTCCCCAGTGTCTCGGTGCAGTGGTGTATGTACTTGGATGATGCCCGGTAGCTACATTTGTCTATTGACACAACGCGTACGAGCAAAACCACACTTCCAATCCCCCAAGTATCATTTACACCACTTTTGCTTGACATCTTGCCACTCTGCACTATTCACATAACTCGGGACGCACATAAAGGGAAAGCCAAAAAAAAAAAAAAAATAACAGCACGATTTGACAGAAATGATTCATTTTTCAATGAGGTATGAAGATGAAGTCAATTTCTGTTTCTGAAATGAAATTCATACTATCTTACCTTGGAGACAAAGAAGGAACCTCCGTGCCCCGTCGAAGCCCCCCCCCCCCCCCAGTGTCTCGGTGCAGTGGTGTATGTACCTTGCCTAATGATGCCCCGGTAGCTACATTTGTCTATTGACACAACAAGCCAAACCACACTTCCAATCCTCCAAGTATACTTTTACACCACTTTTGCCTGATATCATGCCTCTCCGCAATATTCACTTAACTCGGAATGCACACAAAGTTAAAGCCAAATAAACTAATAACAGCACCATTTGACTGAATGACTGAAATGATTAATTTTTCAATAAGCTGAAGTCAATTTCTGTTTCTGAAATTAAATTCAAACCATCTTACCTTGGAGACAAAGAAGGAATCCCTGTGCCCCGTCGCAAGTCCCCCCCCCCCTAGTGTCTCTGTGCAGTGGTGTATGTACCTTGCCTGATGATGCCCGGTAGCTACATTTGTCTATTGACACTTTACATTAATGGTCTGTCCCTGCCGGCCTCCGCCGCAGCTGACTCACGGGAAGGGCTCGATACGGAATATCGACTGGCCCGGGGAGCGGATCGACATCGTACCGGCGTGCCGCCACCCAGCGCCGCGGGCAATCTGGTACAACAACGCTGGAAAAATTTCTTTCAACTTTCAATCGTCAAATACCGGTGCAATGGCCTAGTGGGTAGAGTGTTCGCCTTGCATTCGTTAGGTCGTGAGTTCAATCCCCGGCCGATCGAGTCATACCAAAGACTTTTAAAATGGTACATGCTGCATACAACAACGCTGAAAAAAAAATCTTTCGGCTTTCTATCGTCAAATACCGGTTCAATGGCCTAGTGGGTAGAGTGTTCGCCTTGCATTCGGTAGGTCGTGAGTTCGATCCCCGGCCGATCGAGTCATACCAAAGACTTTAAAAATGGTACATGCTGCTTTCTCTGCTTAGCACTCAGCATTGGGGAAAGAGTATGGAAGTTGAACACACGCCACTTTTAGTAGACTAGCCCCCTGTTGTAGTGATTGCACAAAGTTGTGTGGCCCAGGGCTACTTAAACGGAGATGGACGCCTCCCTATGTACCATCAGGCGCGGGAAAGACTTTGACTTCCATCGTCAAAGAGTATTGTTACATAAGCAGGCGATAGTGTAAAACAACAAGGGTATTTCTTGTAATGGAATTCAATATACAGTAGAAGCAAGTTAATTGCACAACGGATTAACGCAAACATCTGTTTACACGGTGTGGTCCAGCTAGATAACTTCGTATTATTGCATCAGTCGGATAAATATTGCACGAAATTTACTGGCAAATAGGCCGTGCAATTAGGTGGCTTCAACTGTATACAGGGTACCGTCCGTTTCATCAGGGTGGCAAATCACTTAGTGAACTGTTTTTTATACTTTCACAGACGTTTCGGTGACCGTTTGTTACCTTCCTAAGGGCAGTTCTGACTGGTTTGCATTGTACTGCAGCTATAGGTGTCGCTGCTTACAGATGCGGTCGCAAACATCAGGTACATATGTAAACAGCAAACTCATTTTCGCACTGTGAGAAGTCTGCTATATTTAAGATGTATTCAATCTGTTTATTGTACCGAGTCTTTTAATTGCACTTAAGCAAATCAAACAAATGTAAATCAAGAGATAGGTCCGGACGGTTCGGGGCGTTTTTTGCTCCGTTAAAGACAAGACTAATGTGTATATATCTAGTCAGCACTGGTATTTGAATAAGTTTTTTTTTTTACAATGCTTGCTTGCTTGTAATGTCAACAAATGTCTATTTCACGTGCATCTTCCAAGGTCTACTTGTATATCTCTCACTAGTAGAAAAAATCAATACAAGCAAAATTATAACCCTTTATCAAATATCATCACAATGGTTGTAAAAACACAATAGATCCACAAATGTATAACCCAGTTGCATACTTCAAAAGGGATGGGGTCAAAATGGCAATCTCTAAAAATCAATCGTTTGATCTATCACACGATCAACTTCAATCAGTTCCATTATGCGGTCTTTGATGCGGGTAATGTATGTCATGTAGTTTATGTAGCCCGATGCTATTTTGCTGTTTTGTATTTGTAATTCATATCGTGTGTGTATAGTAATCATATACGTACATGCTGTGCTTTTATGAATGAAATAGAGAAATATTAGATTAGATTTATTTTAAATACAAAAGGCACTCAGGTCAGGTCAGGTTTCTGTAGCAGGGTGTTATTTAACGTGCTCAAGGCACTACGCCAAAGATAGGGCTCCCCTTTCTACGCCCCTTCCGAAAGACTTTTGCAGCCCCAACCTAGATGCCCTACCCAGGATTGAACCGAGGTTCCCCCGTTGCGGACTCAATGGAACCAGGAGCTCAACTGTGAGGATCTTACCAGCTACTCGAATGTAAAAAGTGACAGAATCTAGTTTTCAAATTTCATCATTTCATCAGCACATAATACAATCAACAACGAAGTGTACTTTCAACTGTTTTGAGGTGCAAAATTAACAGATTCTCTGTTCTAGAGAGTTGAACTGATTCAATTGAATTGTGTGAAAAAATATCTGGCATCCAACGGGCCAGTCTAGACTGTCCACGGGTTTAGCGTAGCGGTAATCGAACGTGTAGCGTGGCAGGCTAGCCGGGGTCGGGGTAAGGGGAGTCCGACTGAAGGGTTTTATTACGGAGGAACATGCGCCGATGTGAGAGGTCAACTGCGCCTGGGTTAGCGCGAAAATAAGTTTACTTTTCCAAGCGTTTCCAGCTGGGCCATACCATTCTCAAAATGGAGGGCGACGGAAGATAATGTTCGGCTTACTCAATTTCTTACCCCTAAAAGCCTAATTCTCATCTCATATCGCACTCTGGTTTTGATGATTTATCAAAAAGTATAATTGTATAAAGAAATGATATTGATTTCTCATATTTTAACATTACTAAGAAACGAGAAGAAGCCGAACAAATGTATTAGAATAGTTTCAGAACCCATGTTTTTAGCTATAGATTAGTCTTAGAAACCATGTTACGACCTTTTGTATCTATATGCCTGAACGTGCAATGGAGGCTATTACTATTACTATATATAGTAGAAGCCGTTTAATTGCACGGCCTATTTGCCAGCGAATTTCGTGCTATTATCTGGCCTGTGCTATAATGCGAAGTTATCTAGCTGGACCGCACCAGTTAGGGATTTTGAGATTCTGTGCAGTTAACAGAAGTGTGCGTTAATCCGTTGTGCAATTAACTGGATTCTACTGTATTTGTCCGAGGAATAAAAAAAAAACTGACACCCCTCTTCGAAGATCCGTTTTGGTATCGCCAGCCACCAGGTCTATCAGGGCCGCTGGTCCCACGATTGTGACAGAATGCGCGGCAATTGACACCCTTGCGTTTGTGCCGTCCAATTTCCCCCGCGCCCATTTCCCCTTCCCCGTGCATTTGGTGTACAGTCAGTCGTAACCGCCGCGCTCCGATCTTTAATATCACGCCGCCTGGACACAGTATGTTATGGAAATAAATATAATAGTTTTTCTGGCAACGTCGACATTATTGATCCAACCCGGAGGGTCAGAGGTCACGCAAACGATCACAAATGGCTAATAAAGTGCGTTCGCGGCGCGGCCGAATGTTCCCGGGCCGGTGGATTTTACATGGAGAGGTGTCGATACTGTTTTCGGTCTGTTTGCTGTGATGGTAGTGCCTGTGCTTGGAGGATTGGACGGAGAGTGCGGTTGGTGTGTGGGGTTGAGGGAAAAATAACTACTCTCTGTGCAGTTTACCGTGAAACCGGGCCGTCCTGTGTGACACAAGCGGAAGGGAAACCGACCCGGTGAAAACATGCTACTTACGCGTCGTTTCCTTCATGCATATTTGATGAAGTCGTTTCCTTTCTCTAGGTTTAACTTTTCTTGGAAGGACTGTTGTGTGTTTTTTTTGCGTTCACTTAGGTTTCACTTCCACTGGGCAACTGTACAGCGACCAAAAATTGCATTTCAAAAATGATCCTTGATTTCATAATTGGAATATGGTGCAAGATGAAAAATTATGACTTCAAAGACAACGAAAGACACAATTCGTAAAAATTGTCCGTAGTCTATAGACTGTCTCATAAAAATGGGTTCTTAGTGAGTGAAAACACATTACATTTTCTAAAACACTTTTAATATCATCTACATAAAAGGTGCATCTCTGTGTATCCTTACATCGAAACTTGAGAAACACACACGTCTAAGTAGTTGGAGACAACCGACAATAATCACGACTAAATCCCCGTGTCTCCCCTGCGTACTGAAATTGGAATCGCCCTCAGAAATCACTGGCATTATGTATTTCACACATGGTCCTATATACTCGTCGTCCAATTCCCAACCAAGTCAATTTCTGCCTTTAAAACTGCTTCGTTTGCCGCTCACATTACGGCGATCCCACGGTACCTATTACCGTCCAGGTCCCATTTTGGAAAAGTAAACCTACGTGTGGCAAAAATGAGCGCGGGGATGGTAGACACGGTCTCTATGGTAATATTGGACGCACGGCGTTGCACATTGCCCCACTATCCAAGTACTGTCGCAATCTTTTAGCGGCGCCCGTGACATAATAAGTTCTTCATGGCGTTGGATAAAAGGAGGCCAATTAGAGAGGACGTTACAAAACCGCGCCAAAAGCAGTGGGGAAAGTATATCTTATACGTTAACTTGGCGTTTGAAAAAACATTTTATGTTTTAGATAAGTTTCCTTAGCATAGTGTTATGTGCATTTTTGTTGTATAGATTTTTTCAAAGCGTTGGATAAAAGGAGGCCAATTATACAGGCCGTTGCAAAACCGTGTCAAAAGAAGGCAAAACTATATTTCATACGTATACTTGGCGTTTAAAGCGGCACTTTATGTTTTGAGTAAGTTTCTTAGTATATTTTTATGTGCGTTTTCTTTTCTATTTGTTGTTTACAATTTTTCAATGGCGTTGGATAAAAGGAGGTCAATTAGGCAGGACGTAGTGAATCTGTGCTAATAACAAGGGAACTATATTTTCTACGTAACTTGACTTTTCTAAAGGTACTTATTGTTTTATGTACGTTTTCATAGTCTCGTAGGTACCTGATTTGAATGGATAAACAAACTTGTTTTAAGGACCAGAACTAAAATAGACACACTGATAGACAGAGGACTAAAATATACACAAAAGAACTAAAATATACACATAATTTACCATTATATGCGGGGTAACCTATATCCGTTGTTACAGCTGCGCTATTCTGGTTACGCAGCCGGAATAATCGGGAACGTTTAGCACATGTGATTACCAGAAATGCCCAATCGTTACCGCTTCTATGACAACAACCTTGGTACTGAAACCGTGGTTATTGTGCCGTCAATAACTGTACCTTTGCCAACACATTATTAAGTGTAGACTGCAAGCCGATAAAATTGTCTTGTCACCCGAAGACTATTTTGGATACATTGGATACCTCATTCGCTCCACTTTAGCTATTATACACTTCAATTAGTAAGTAGCTAGTCTTCATGGAGAACAACAACATACAGATAACATGCTTAGCTTGCAAGTTAGATGACATGAAACTCTAGTTCCCCTTTTGCGTAGGGGTAAACTTTATCCGTTGTTTTAAAGATATTTTTTACATAGCTTGTTAACGTTGACTTGAGTCACACAGATTGGAATTGTTAGTAGCCATGACTGTCTCCGCTTCATAAAAGATGTTGCTTTGCACGATCTACGTAAAAAGATACAATGTATCCAAGTCTTGCTTTGTAAACACTTTTACGCCTTGTAACTGCCTGTATTGTACATTGTATATTGTATGTTTTATAGGGCTAGCCCTTTGTAAAAGCCTTCCGCTAGTTGGTAGCATTGGCTGTATTAATCCAGCGTAGTCAAGAAAATAAAGCAAATACACTTATTGCAAGACGAAAATGTTTTAGTAGCATAGACTAAAAGTGTACGTTTGTGGTGTAGTAAACTTTCACAACACATGCAATTAAAAATTTATGGCTCCCAAACTTCACTTCTGAGCAAGCATATTTTGTCCATGTCGGCAACATACCGTTTGTAGTATACAGATTTATGATCTGGGGGCTCCAAGCACATACATTTCCCCACAGTAATTGTATGGGTCCCTCGTGGCGTCATAACATTTCCAAATAGCGTTTTTGGTAATGTTCGACTCTAAAACAGGCAGTAGGTGATGTGGTATCGGTAGTGATTTTAGCGTGCTTTCATCGCTTCAGTGGCAATGATAGCGGTAAATCTGTTTATTTGAATATGATATGACATAAAAGAAAATCACATCACGCTGACGAAAAAAAAACTTTGACAGACCTAAAGGAAAGCACGTGCAACCCAGGCCACCATTGGCACATTGTAAGATTAGCGTTGTAACAATAGCATTCTCTGAATCAAGATTGTTGATCAAAGCATATCTATAAAACTTTTGTTTAAGTAGAGAGAATTTAGTGCTATAGTAAAAGTTTGCGTTTGTAGTCCAGTGGATAGTGGCCCTACCTTTGTCGCTCTCTCACATGCACGCTACCGGAATGGGTTGCGGTCCTTAGGGCGGGACGTTAAGCCGTGGTCCACTGTTCATTGTGCTTGTCGAAAAGAGCTTGGCAAATGAAAAAAAGTTAAATACTGTGCATAGCGTCTGTCTTCTCTGCCACGACCAGTGAAAGAATAGCCCTTCAGTGAGCTTGACTGAATGTCCTTGTATGCAGTCAGTCCACAAGACTATGGGAAGAATACGACTGATGCATTCAATACGTAAAGAAACTTACCCGTATTTTTTCTGATGTCAAATTTTGGTCAAAGTTTGCTTTAAAGACATCTACTACCTTCGCTGGTAGTTGGACATCATATGTAGGAAGTGTTTTTTTTCCTTTGCAAATAAACTATGAATATTGCACGCATAAATTAAGTAATTTGGTATGATGCAGTTCCAGTATTTCTTTAGGTATAAAGAAACTTGTCAAGGGCAATAGAATGGGAGGACATAAAAAAGCAGTAGTTCTTTAAATTAGTTCCACAGTCCTTAAAACTACCTTAGAACTATCACTCTTGTATCAATGTTAGATATCCATGAACAAATCAAGGCACTGGATTTAGTTGATTCATCCTTTTTGGTCGATGCATTGTTTGCGATATGATTCCTGTAGACATCTGCAAATAAGATAATTGAATCTAATATGCGACGTCCAAGATAAACATTGTAGAGCTAACGGCTAAGTAGAGCTTACATGTGGTTAGTGGACTGAGTTATCTAGGTGCCAGTAATACCACTCCTTTATATCTCTCAGTGTGCCTTAGCCTCAAGATCGGCCTCATGTACATAACTTGCCTACAGATTTGTCATATGAGTGTAGTTTTGAAGTATATCATGAAGCCAGGCTATGGGGCAACTGTTTACGCGATGTATATGTAACTTCAAAAACTTCGCCTTTTTCAATTCAGAGAAAGCTAAAGTGTATTGTGACTGAATGTTAGAATGGAGTAATCATTGTTTTACGCGAAAGCTTGAAATTTAAGACATTTTGTACTTGAAAAAAGGGCTGAATTATTAGAAATTTGAGTTTTTGAGACTATGTGGTAATAAGGAAATGATCTAAATATAGCACAGTTAAAAAGACATCAGCTGTCAATCTTAATTAGTTGATCTTTAGTCTGAAAGTTGATTGGTCAATTACTGATTCTTCATCTTCAGATGAGACATCACAATTCTTGACCAACACAATTCTTACCTACCAACGCTGTAACTAGGTAGTGGTTGCCGATTCTGACGATACATTTTCCATGTATTCCTCCCGTGCTGTCAATCTTAATCATTTGATCCCTTATCTGATAGCTGATTGGTCAATAAAAGATTCTTTATTTTCAAATGAGACATTACAATTCTTGACCAACACAATTCTTACCTACCAACTCTATAACCAGGTAGCGGGTAGCGATTCCGACGATACATTCTCCATGTATTCCTCCCGTGCTGTCAATCTTAATCAGTCGATCTTTTATCTGAAAGTTGATTGGTCAATTACTGATTCTTCATTTTTAAATGAGACGTCAAAATTCTTGACCAACACAATTCTTATCTACCAACGCTGTAACCTAGTTCACCTTTCTCCGCGGGGTGACCTTTATCCATTGTCCTTAAAAACAGCAAATTGGGTTAAATCTGCGGAATGTTTTTCAAATTTGCAATATTTTAGAAATGTTCCGATTTGAAACCACCGTCCGTCGCATCATATCCCTAATTCGCTTCTTTTAAAAACAACGGATATAGGTTACTGTCGGATAAAAGTGAACCAGCGTTAGCGGTTACCGATTCTGACGATACATTTTCCGTGTATTCCTCTCGTCCATCGTCCCCATAAATCTTGGATTTTCCGCGGTTCCTCTGGGTCTGCTATACGGAGGAGAAACAGCCGCTCAGGGCCCGTGTAGCGGCCTGAGGGTTTGCTTCACACTGGTCTCCTGTTTCACCCCGGCAAATAAAGACTCCCGGCTTGCGCCTGTGAGGCCACAACTCGAGCATTCCTTTGTAGTTTTTGTATTCTCCGAGAGACCATTCACTCCAGTAACATACAGGCTTAGGCTGGATTTATGGTGGCGTTGAATGACCAATTCCTACTTGTCCGAGCCTGCGTGCGGAATGGATAAACAAGACCTGAAACCGCAGGGCTTGAAACGGTTCTCAGAAGGTAACGCTAGTTCACCTTTATCCGAGGGTAACCTATATCCGTTATTTGTAAGAAAAAAGCGTATTTAAGGACACAAAGGCGACGGACGGTGGTTTAAAATTGGAACATTTTGAAAATATTTCAAATTTGAAACAACTGTCTGTAGACTTGATATCCCTAAATGTGCTGTTTTAAAGACAACGGATAAAGGTCGGCCCTCGGATTAAGGTGAACTAGCGTTAGATGCCGTTTAAAACGTCTATGTAAATATGATGTGTAACCACGTAAAAGAACCCACCACACTTATCAAAAGGAGTATGGGTCAATCCCTGTGCTGTGTAAGTGGATCAAATACACCTGTACTGTTCAGTACAAAACCGGTGTGTGTTACACCATTAGGCGCTTTACTATCTTCAAACGTTTCAATGTACTGCGACCAAAATTGAATTTTCGAGACTATTCATTTCTTAATTTGAATATGATGCAAGCTGTAATACTAACGATACAACAGACAAATAAAAACTTACAAAACAGGAAATAGAATCGTTATTTCTCCTTGAAATATTTGGTCGCACCTTCTAGAAGGACCCCCCCCCCCCAAATGTTATCGGACCATTGTGGCTGACACACGTAATTGAATGTCTTTGATTGATCGACGATCGTAAAATGGACAGATGGCTGCCAACGGACTTTCACACTCAAAATGTTCCGAATTGAAAACTAGGCAACTTTTGTCAGTATTATATTTTTCTCAAATCCTGTTCGCACATAGAATCGTACTAGAGATGTAGGGTTTTGAGTCTGCGTCCATGTCAGCATTGCGGTGTGAGAGAGAGCTTGTACGTATCAGTGGATTGTAAAGTATAAACTCTAGAGGGACCTGATCGATAAGACTTGAGGTGGGCAGAGGGCATCATGGATTTTATTACGGGTCCGCGGTGCCAAGGAACGGTTTTCATTCCTTCAGCACAGTCGGATCAAACGAAATCTGAACTTTAGTGTTATACTTCCATTAGAGTAAAGCTACAGTATGTAAATGTATGGGGTATAACGATTTGTTAACAGAACATTGCTAATAAAGCATAGCATGGATGTACAAAGTATACAACTAAAATGACCCTGCAATTCCAAAAGCAGCTGCTAGAAGGCCGAAATTCATGTCACTAAATTTCTGAGCATAAGACCAATGTACAACCCGAAATCTTGACCATAGCTTGTCCAGAAGACGAGATATAAAAGCGAAAAGTTCTTCTGTAGTACCAAAGATAAGTCGCTGGGGGTCGACAATACAACCCTTTCATTTGGTAGAACATGACTTAACCACATATTAACCACTCGAACTATGCTGCTAATCAACAAATAAACATATAAACAAAATAATCTGATAAAAATACTCACGGATGTATTCACCTATTTTACAAAAAAATCCACCTATAGTGTTGTATTTGATGCCTTTTCTGGTCACCATCATTTACGTTTGTTACCGCATCTGTGAGCAGCGACACCTATGCTGCAGTGCAATGTGAACCAGTCAGAATAGGTGACAGACGGTCATACCGAAACATCGGTTGATTCAAACACTTTTGTGTAGTGCACAAAGACTCTTGTTATTCATAGCTGAATGCAGCATTAGACCTTACGAGACACCAGTGATACTCTTAGCGGTGAGTACTTGATAAAACTGCGCGGAGTTCAGAACAACACCGATGGTGCATCTGAGACCCTCGTTCCACTCAAGTTTTATTTTCACTCTCGGATGGTCCGCGGTACCTTTAGGATGCCAGCAGGCCTAATTAGAAGGAGTCCGAGCTCCTGACAGACTGTTAAGTACCTCCGCCCGTCTTGGAGCATCTAAGTGGTCGTTTATTTGATTCTCACTGAGGACTTTAACGCGCTGGTACAGATCTAGTTGCACCGCTGAGATCTCTCGGCCGGCGTTTCAAGCGAAGTAGCTCGATACCTTCAAGGACAGCTTGGGAGATTTGGCTAAAGTTATGTGGAGAAATTCCAAAAGGAGAAGTGAAGAATTGAAATAAAATGTCTCAAAGTCCTTCTACAACATCTTCAGCGAAGTAGCTCGATACTTTCAAGGACAGCTTGGGAGATTTGGTAATAGTTATCTAGAGAAATTCCAAAAGGAGAAGTGAAATAAAAAGTCTCAAAGTCTTTCTATAACAACAACTTCTTTTCTTGGACTGCTGGACCATGTAACTTTCTGGATGACAACTGTTTCCCTCCTGCATAAAATAAACAAAGTTATCTAGAGAAATTCCAAAAGGAGAAGTTAAATGAAAAGACTCAAAGTCTTTCTATAGCAACATCTTCTTTCCCCGGAATGCTAACCATGGAACTCTCCCTCGATGACAACTGTTTTCCTCCTGTCTACAACCTTCAAGCCACCAAAATCAATGTTCTTTGCTATCTCCTAGCATGATAATTTTTGTCATTATTGCCTAGAAGTGGTCAAATTGCCTTTTTAACAAAACGGCACTCTGGTTCAAAGTGAACACGATTAAAAAACATGACATGATATTTTACTTGGACCCGTTTCTCAGATCTTTCATCACCCTCTTAAGATTCATCAGGTCAGACTTACATTTTCCCAAATATTGGCATTCAGATAATCCAGCGTTTTGAGAGTCAGGTCCTGATAATCGATAGAACGTATTGACAGATAATGTCGGGCGTACGCTGAAGTACCTTGACGTGTTTGTGTGTGTGTCTTTCTGTATTTGCGTGTGTTTTTCTGCGTGTGTGTGTGTGTGTGTGTGTGTGTGTGTGTGTGTGTGTGTGTGTGTGTGTATCTCTATCTTTCTCTCTTTCTCTCTCTCTCTCTCTCTCTCTCTCTGTGTGTGTGTACGTGTGTGTATGTGTTTTTTGTGTGTGATTTTGCGTATTAACTTGAAGAAAGACTCAACAAAACATTGGTTTAACGTCCCATAACGTATGTAACGATACATACACTCAAACCTGTTCATGTAACCACCTCTACCTTCTAGGTACAATGTCTACTTTCTGGTGGTCCCTTTCTTTTCTCATTAAAGCAAGCGTTAAGAACCCCATCTATAGTGACCACCTGTCCACATAGACCAAATTCTACCGGTCCCCTGACTGTCGTCTTAGGCAGTTTGACTGTATAACATTAGTTCACCTTTATCCGCGGGATAGCCTATATCCGTTGTGTTGCTATACAGGGTATTCAGGGATTTCAATCGATGGACGGTAGTTTCAAATTGTATTATTTTCAAATTATTGCAGTTTGAAACCATCATCTGATATCCCTAAATACATTGTTCTCAAAAAGAACGAATAAAGGTTACCCTACGGATAAAGGTGAACTGGTGTTACACATATACAACGAGGCACGTGTAAATGCCGCTTCCTATATGTGCAATCGTGCAGGCGTGTTAAGTACTTGCACGCCTCCGGTTGTAAGAGGTAGTTTGTGCTCACCGAAGCAGCCAGACGTGTGTACCTTACGGATAAAGGTTACCCTACGAATAAAGGTGAACTGGTGTTATACAGTCATATACAACGCGGCACGTGTAAATGCCGCTTCCTATATGTGCGATAGTGACGGCGTGTTAAGTACTTGATATCCCTAAATACATTGTTCTTAAAAATAACGGATAAAGGTTACCCTACGGATAAAGGTGAACTGGTGTTACATATATATCCAACGCGGCACGTGTAAATGCCGCTTCCTATATGTGCGATCGTGAGGGCGTGTTAAGTACTTGATATCCCTAAATACATTGTTCATAAAATAACGGACAAAGGTTACCCTACGGATAAAGGTGAACTGGTGTTACACATACTCAACGCGGCATGTGTAAATGCCGCTTCCTATCTGTGCAATCGTGCAGGCGTGTTAAGTACTTGATATCCCTAAATACATTGTTCATAAACTAACGGATAAAGGTTACCCTACGGATAAAGGTGAACTGGTGTTACACAAACTCAACGCGGCACGTGTAAATGCCGCTTCCTATATGTGCGATCGTGCAGGCGTGTTAAGTACTTGCACGCCTCTGGTTGTAAGAGGTAGTTTGTGCCCACCGAAGCAGCCAGACGTGTGTACCTTACGGATAAAGGTTACCCTACGAATAAAAATGAACTGGTGTTACATATACATAACGCGGCATGTGTAAATGCCGCTTCCTATATGTGCGATCGTGCAGGCGTGTTAAGTACTTGCACGCCTCTGGTTGTAAGATGTAGTTTGTGCCCACCGAAGCAGCCAGACGTGTGTACCTTACGGATAAAGGTTACCCTACGAATAAAGGTGAACTGCTGTTACATATATACAACGCGGCACGTGTAAATGCCGCTTCCTATATGTGCGATCGTGCAGGCGTGTTAAGTAGCTGCACGCCTCCGGTTGTAAGAGGTAGTTTGTGCCCACCGAAGCAGCCAGACGTGTGTACCTTGTAGCAAACCCACTCCCAAAGGAAGGCATATTCATTACTGACTGGCGGTGGCCCCTGTACAGAAACTCATTTTCAGATGGCCCTTTCCGGTCGAGAGACAAGAAATGGGGTTTTGATGGCGTTACAACTCCCCAAGCGGTCGATTAATACAGCCAATAATTATTCTACGAGAGTAAACAAATTGAAACGTTTCCGCAACGCTAGCAGAGGAACAAATTCAATTGTAGTCGGGAGGCCGGGCTATAAATGTTGCTGCCATTGGGGTAATATATTGAGTAGTTGGGGCTGATTTTCGTTAGCCGTATTTTCAGATAGATTTAAAACGTGTACATCTAAACACTACTTTCCACTCTCAACATCATCATGAATATATAGATCAACTTTATTGCACAACAATTGTACTAGTTACAATATATGGCAATTCAATTGTAGTCGGCAGAACAGCCTATAAATGTTGCTGCCATTGGGGTAATATATTGAGTAGATGGGGATGATTTTCGTAGGCTACATTTTCGGACGCACGCAAATAATAAAAACGTGTAATTCTAAACACTACTACCTGCTCTGAACATCATCATGAATATATAGATAAACTTTATTGCACAACAATTGTAACAGTCACAATGCATGGCATATTCTTTTACATACTAATAGATTTCACAAAATACCATGTGGTCTAGATTTAGATTTCATAACGTTTGGACATTTATTTAGGTATATATTATCCTATATGTACAATGCGGTTTTTTTTCCACATGTATCAATGTGTACTTGAATCTGCTGTTGGAATACATTGAGAGATATCCAGGTATTCGATAATAGACAAGTATATAGTGAATTACATACATACTATAGAAAATATAACGTTTTGATAACATAATCTAATGGTAGTGGTCCATTGTTATTGGTTGACAACGTACGGTTAAAATATCCATCCCTGATACGATAAATCGGCCTTGAAACACACAATGACTAATACAAGTGCGTGTACTTGCTTACCTTTTCCAACCTTTAAGCCATTGTTATAGACATTTTACGCGTTAGAAAAAAGGGCGACGTAGATCCAAAATAGATATCATTGTAACAGATTACAACGCCATATGTACGTACCCATGTGATAGGCTTTATGTAATGAGTGCGCGTATGTCCCTAGAGGATTCACTATACATAGCCGTACCACATATTCTAAGAGCATTAGCGTACAGCGGCGTTTAGTAGATAGTAATTTGAAGATTAGAGTCTAGTGTAAAATTTTGTTTTAGAAAGCAAATTGTGTTTGTGGGACAGTTGAAGCTGTTACGGTGTTGAGAGTATTTTATGATAGTTTTACCGATATGCAATAAAGGATACGGCTATAGCTGATACGCGGAGAGATAATATCAATATCAATATCACGATTGAAATTCCAGTTTTGATGTACACGTGGTATCATTGCAGCGTGGCGCGTAGTTATTATGTTTCCCGTAGGGAGAACATATTGTCTTTGGACGTGTGTTCTTCTTCTTTTTCTGTCATGAGGGTTTGATGAAAGCAACCATCAAAATGTTCGTGTACTTGTTAATGTGTCTCTAACTTTCGATAAAATAGCCATATTATATCTATGTCACAAAATGCACAAGATAAAGCTGATTTTGTCAAGAACAAGTTTCCATATTTGATTACCGTGACAAAAGTTCCTCGAAACACATTTATTATCGCAGTAATTTAATAAATAAATCCTGTTGTATAAATTATGTTAATACTTTGAGCAGCACCTAATGGTATACCGTATAGTATTGTTTGCAAATTGCTGGGTGAGAAACGTCCTGCATTTTCTCGAAAATGTTGCCTTTCTTCTAATATGTAGTTTTGTATTTACCATATAAGTATGTGTTTATAATTATCTTTAAAGAACGTATTTTGCATGCGATGTCGGTGCAGCTTTTTAAAAAGTAATTAGTCCTTAAGCACGTTGTTTACATCTTTGCAACTTTTCATTACAATCAATCTTGCCACGTCACCAATTACCTTCGTTAGAAGGTAATGTTTTTGTTTCTGATTGGTATCTGCGAACAGTATAACCCAAGAATGTCTCAGTATATTGAGTTCAACTTAATGTTTTGCTTGTAATTAGTTCTTGATAAGACCTCAAAATGATTAGATTCTGGGTTACCAAGCGGCATGTTATGGTACTTTATGATATATCGGAACTTTCAGGAACTTCCGGGTTTTGTATCTTTTTATCTGAAGATAACACTGTCAACAATTTTGAGTGATAGTGGACTGACAAAGAGGTGTTTGGACACCCTTGCAGCTTTTTGAAAGTGCAGGGCCGGCTTTTAATTGCTGTGCTTGAAGATAGTGCTAGTTTATTACATCAACATGTTACTCAGAATACTCTATTTGTCAAAACATCATCCACAAAGTTTGTTGACAGTACAGATTGCTTTATGTACAAGAGTTCTTGTTGTCCCAGGAGACCATCAAAGAAAGGTCAGAAAATAGAACGAGTACTTAAAACGATACGTTAAACTTGAATTATCTATACATTAATATAACGCTTGTCCACCTTTCTCTGCGGGGTAACCTATACCCGTTTTTTTAAACAGGACATTTAGGGATCACCTCGAAGGATTGTTTGTTTGTTTGTTTATTTCGATCTCCAATTAGAGTTACAATTATTATCATAACTCTATTCTTCCTGGAGTCGTCCATCAACATTACAAATTAAAACCATCAAATAACATAAAGTCAACAAAAGTACATGTATACTGTATGACATAAGAAAAACTGAAGTGAACTGATTACAAAAATGTAACATAAACTCAGTAAACAGAAGTAATGAGGAGGGGTCAGAGGTCAAAGGCTATAACATAAGTAACAAAACATCAATCGTTGAAACCATAAATAAAATAACCAAATGGGTGTAATTAACAAAGAAAATATCCACAACACAAGTCAATTATCTACATCATATCAACATACAAATTCGTCTACCACCAATCCTGCAAGGGTTTGTTTGTGTTGATTTTTGTCCGGATCCAATTCACAATGTGTGTTTTGAAAATGGAAGGTGAGGTTGCTTTCATTTGTGGTGGGAAGGTGTTATATGACTTGGTGCATCTATACAAGAAGGTCCTTGTCAAGGCCGCAGTTCTTGGCTTAGGTAATCTAAAACCACCACTTGTCGCAAGACGAGTGCTGTGCTCATGTCTGCTACTAATGTTTTCTAATCTGCTATACATAGCTCTAGGTTCCTTAGATACTAATAGGATGTTGGTTTAAAATTGCAATATTTTCAATATTTCAAAACAAACTGATACTGACATTAGAATATGGCAGTTTGAAACCACCGTCCGTCGACTTGATATCCCTTCATACCCTATCTGTAAAACAACGGATATAGGTTACCCCACGGATAAAGGTGAATTAGCGTTGCTCGTTTCTACATTACTCCATTTGCATTCACTAGTTTGTATGTATGTATAGTGACTGAAGAACTTACTATAGTCGCTGTACTTTTGTTGTGTCAATATAAAGATTGTGGTAAGAGCTAGTCAGGACCAACCGCCTTTCTTCAGTGATCCACCTAGAAACGGAAATCAATTGACTTAAAGAATCCTTAAATACTGTTCTTATGGTACTGTAGGGATGTCCCTGTAGCTCAACTGGTAACAGTATTACAGTTGAGCTTCTGGTTCCAATGAGTTGGTAGCTGGGAGGCTCCGGTTCAAATCCTGGGTAGGGCATCTCGGTTGGGGCTGCACCCGTCTTTCGGAAGGGACCTAAAATGAGAGTCTCTTATTCGAAGTGCCTCGAGCACGTCGAAGGGAAGGGCTAGAAACCCCTTCTTGTACAACTATACCCTGCTACGTATACTGAAACAGCAATATTCAGTGTTCAATGATATTGCAAAGGCTCAGCGAACACTTGGTGTGAGTACAGTACAACCTGTATAAATGAACAGAACATCTACATAAAGACCACCAGGTCAATGTGGTCACTTAGATGATTTTTCCCCATTGACACAAGCATTGATAAGATGTCTGTCTACAGCGACCACCTGCCCACATGGACCAGATTTTATCCCTTGAGTGGTCTTCTTGGGCAGGTTTGACAGTAGTATTCGGTAGTACTTGCTTTCAGTCTCAATAAAGTGTGTTCAAACCATAGCATTAAGCAATGTGTATTAATACGCTTTAGCAACTGACCTCCATAATTCTCTAGGTCAGAGACACATGTTATATGAGTACCATCCGGAATAAGGGCGCTGGGGCTGAATGGATATGTTTACACAAGAATTTGTTCATGGCGATTCAGTTGCAGATGTAACGGGGACCTCCGCGTTTTCTGTAGGTCCCAGAGCCACATCATGTGAATAGCAGTCTCGAGTAAGTTCATTCAGCTTTATCAAATACATTTACACTACCGTTCAAGTATGTCCCTGTAGCTCAATTGGTAGCAGCCTCACAGTTGAGCTCCTGGTTCTGGTTGGTCGGTAACAGTTCGAATAAGCGAAGGGGCATCTTGGTTACTGCATTCGTCGAAAATTAATGAGTGCGTTGATGGTATCCATAGAATTTACTTGCTGTGGTCTTAACTACAGACTGCCGAGGAGGGTAGTTGTTGGAGGCGTGTTGTGTTGGTACTCTTGAAGAGAGGCCACTTCAGACAGAGAGTGATCTACTTGGACGGAACGGGCTGTCTTTTGCCTGCCTTCTTTAAAAGCGTTTGTAGTGTGTACACTGGATATCCGTAGTGGGTTGGACATGTATGCACAATATCTGAATACTGAGCTTTAACTTCACATGGCCTATATACCATTGGAAATGTGGAGCTATAACACGTGATAAAGATGCTTCATAATCATATTGTATCATTACCAACACTTTAGTTGCTACGTACTTTTGTGTATATTTGACTATCGAGTCTGATATACGCTAGTCCCAAAACAAGTGCAGTAACTCTACCACGAACGTAAGGGGAATTTTTCCTGACACTTTTTCACCAAGCTAAAACATAAAATAGTACAACTATTTGTGTCACTGATCTAAGGTAGTGGATGTTAATTGAAACGCCTGACCGTTTCCAAAATCATATGCGCAGTTGCTTGAGTAACTGTCGTGTTGTGTATTATACTACCTGTATGTCCAACGTAGAAACCATTTGTTTTATTTGTTACATTTTAGTCTATCATTGAGACAATAGTGCAGTTCCAGTACTCTGACAGAACGTGACATTAGAAAGGTCACGTTTCAAGGGAAGCTTGTATAGCGGAGCCCGTTCGTCTAATGGCCGTTCGCATTCACCCCGTGCTCTCTTAGTCTTGTTTCCCCGCGTGGCTAACTGAATTAGCCCTGTTGGCAGTTTTCATACATCGGATTTAACCAGTGCTCCCTCCCCGCCCATCTTTCTTCAGAGGGCAGGGGTGTGGGGAGGGGGGCATGTTCTAAATGTTGTCTTGTGTGTTAGTGTTAGCCTCTACGAGGCTCCCAGGGCGCTGCAAAAATAGTAGAAATCGGAATAGACAGAAAACACACCAGAGGAGTTGGTTGGCCGTGGGGTACAGTTTGCGACCATAGATACCTGTAACTGTACCCCTCGGCCAACCAACTCCTCTGGTATGTCTTCTGTCTATTTGGCCAATTTCTACCATTTTACCAGCAACCTTGGGAGCCTGGTAGAGACTATGTTTGTGTGTGTGTACAGAGAGGCTGTTTATCACACAAGATTGCCATGTTTTGATTCAGAGAGCAGGGGTGTGGGGAGGGGGGTATAGCTGTACATGTTTCTCATATGTGTGTTTGTGTGTGTGTTTCCAAGTGTGTGTGTGTGTGTGTGTGTGTGTGTAGAGAGAGAGAAAAGTTGTTTATCACACAAGGTTGTCATGCTTTGATTCAGAGGGTAGGGATGTGGGGAGGGGGGCATGGTTGAACACGTTGTCTCGTGTGTGTGTGTACAGAAAGGTTGTTTATCACACAAGCTTGCCGTGCTTTGATCCAGCAGTCCACAGTCACGCACGTAAAAGGTCTCTCATGGAAGCCGGTTCAGGCCTTCCCTGTGGGATCTCCAGTTCATCTTGCTCACGACCTCTGCTTTGTGACAATGGCCCTAAAGCCTGTCCTCCGATGCCCGTATCCGTTTTATAATGTCGTACCTACGGCTTTATGGTTTATATCCCACTGTAGCGCTAGGCGTTCACCTCTTTAAATTCGTTTCTGATGATTCAATCATTTTCCACAGTTTTACACGCGGACCAGTTGGTAAAATGTCCTATTTTGCTAACATTGGACAGAATGCAATTTTATGCCATAATCTTGAACATATGTTTTTGTTACCAATATTTTTGTTAACATTCAGTATGCTACTGTTGTTATTCCTGTCTTTAAAGATAAATAGAATTGAGCTGCACTGTACGAAATAAGCCTTTGATTAGCACACATTTTGAACCATACTTTTTTCTTCAAAGTATGCTTTACGAACACTTTATCCACGCTTTACGTATGCTTTACAAATGCTTTAAGATCAGATTTCGCATATAGTGCTGAATACGACAAAAGTATTACCTGTGTCATAGTAGTAAAGTGTAAGTACGTATTATTGTTATTATTATTGGTGCAGTTATTTGCCATTTTTACGGTATTGCCATGCAGTTTATATACCAATATACAGTGCCATGATAACTAGTATAGTATAAAATCGATGCTCTAGTTGCACCAATCTGTATATATTTGTCACTGACGCAGAAATAAAACATTTTACGGTGACCATAAACCAAAAGGTGTCGACATATTATAAAACATTCGCTTGATGTTATTGTAAAGGGTGCTGTTATCACTGATGTGTATTGGATAAGAACTCTAATCTACTTTAGTGTATAACAGCATTTTGTGCTATAATGCAAATGTATGCTTTTCTACTATATTAGCAAATTTGAAATGTCTTGTTAGGATAAAAGAAATATCTTTAAAGATGAAGATGAATTTGTACATTTGATAGTTTTATCATAAATCACACACACAGACAAACACACGGACAAACACTCACATACACACAGACACTCACACGCAAACACTCACTCACACACAGACACACACACACACATTCACACTCTCACATAAAAACTGTGTTTTACAGCTAATTTCTTTTTGTTTTGAAACGGTCTCAGAATTTTGAAAATAAAATATAAGAACCTATGTTTTTTTCAGAACCTCCATAGAGTATTTCAAACACTTTTGCTTTCTACGTTTTAGAACTTCAGTTGTATTAACGCATGTTCACTGTAGATTCGTGGAACGAGACAATAACACGGTCAACGTTTCTGAGTGACTACAAGTAAGGTTAGTGAGTGCTTTGTTTTTTTGGTTAAAGATATGAAACTCAAGAATGAAAGAATACGTCTTACCCTGTTTTATGCAGTCACTAAAAACAAAATGTGTTGTAGCCGTTATTCCCATGAGAACGGATGTCTGAAGACAGCTTTTGCTAAATATATTCCAAAAATTTTGCTTACTCTAAAATCTGCCCTGATCCGTTCAATTACACACTCGCAATTTACGAACATACAGTATAAGATACTTTAGTACATATTGTCAGTTTTATAGTGCTTGTTTTTTCCCCGCTGTAGCCGGTATACCCCAGAGAAAGGACGTATAAAGACAGCTTTTTGCTAAAAATATCTTTTTTTTCACCCACTTCAAAAGTACAATGTAAGATACGGTTACGTACATATAGTCAGTTTTATAGTGCTTGTTTTTTCCCCGCTGTAGCCGGTATACCCCAGAGGACGGGCGTATAAAGACAGCTCCGTCAGACCTGATTAGAGGGATGTGCCATCCCCTTGTCAAATCCTATCTCCCAACCCCGGGTAGCCTGCTCATCCCAACCCCATTAATACGTGGATATTAAGGGATAAATCACAGACAGCACGCCGGGTTTTTCTTCAGTCGCACCGCCGTGCAGTCGTAGGGACCCCATCATCCTCAAACTCGACCTGGGGGCGTGCCTTTCCCTACCGCCTTCATACAGGGCTCGAAATACACCAGTGTGTGAAAGAATTTGTATCTATCTAAAGGAGTAGAAGACGAAACACGTTTTATTTCCCAGTGTTTACTGTTTAGAGAAGCCACAAAGACATATCCTTACTTCGCCACATTCACAGACGAACAGAGAACCACTTTTCTCTTGAAATCGCAGAACCCACAAATTGTAGAAAAAAGTCTCCCCCTGCTTCCAAAAAAGAAATCAAACCCAACCTGTTTAGAAATAGCCAACACTAGTGAACACTAGCCAACACTGGTCTTTACGTACAAGTAAAATAATCATACTTTTATGAAAAAAATAGGGGACTGAATATTATTTTCTCCACTGCTTTCATACAGGGCTCACTACAGGAAATGTGATCTTTGCACACACTTAAAGCACGTGTTAAGCGTGCTTTCATTAAAAAAAAAACGCATTCTTAGATAGAGGCGTTATTGAAGACTGGATATTACTTTCTCTACCGGTTTCATACAGGACTGGATATGTACAAAACAACATACAGATCGCCAAGTTTGATCTTTAAACGCACGTAAAACACTCTTAAGTTTTAGAGTTAGTTTTTGAATTAAAGAAGACAGGATGCAACATTTGTACAACGAAATGTCCGTGAACGCTTTTCTCGGTGTTAATTCTATTCTATTGTTATTATTATATTTAGTTCTATTTCAACTTTATTATTCTTATCTCAATGCCTTAAGTTTCAAGACTACGTTTTGATTGAATTTATTGAAACTGTTGACTAATATATTTCATTATGACATATACGTTGTGTGGTTGTGTATATCTAGACAGTTAAATATTAGATTTGTTTAGATGTTGTTATTTGTATTGTACGTTATCAAAGTCCCATGGAGGCCAGAGGGAAAAACAATAAAGTTATAACTTCTATAAAAGCACACACAAACATAGATATAACATGACCCAGAAACAATAGTTTAAAAAGAAAAAAACACATCACAATATATATAATAATAACTTTTTTGATAGTATCATATGCGAGTGTATCGATTATTTTGTTTTGTATTTAGGAGGTTTTTAGCACTCGACATTACGGAAATCAATTAACTCTGATCAAAACAATTGGATAATTGAAAGGAAAATAAGCACGCAACAAGCTTCTTTTTTATGTTATACATTTTCACTTAACCATATTTGTAAATACAGCAATTGGTATTTGTTAAGATAATGTATTTTGTTAAGATAATGTCAATCAACTGTCCACTGTAACATGAATGTTTCAACCATGCACTTGTGATTAGCTTTCGGGTATGAACTTGAAAATAAACTTTCTAATCAATTATCCTACATAATTGTGGAATTCCTACAGTTATAGTTTTGAGTCGACTGTACGCTTGCGGTGTACATATATCTTGTATTTGGCGGGTATACAATAGTAATTTTTATCCCTTATTCTTACAGTTGTAGTTTTGAGTCAACTGTACGCTTATATGACATACATCTTGTATTTGGCAGGTATACAAGAGTGATTTTTATCCCTTAGATTATTCTTTGGGTCGATTGTACGCTTGTAGTACATAAATCCTGTATATGTAGTTTTGAGTCGACTGTACGCTTGTAATACATATACTAGTACCCTGTACTTTGCAGGTATAAAGTAGTAATTTGTATCCCTGCTCTCTCAGCTCATCAGTTATAATTTTGAGTCGCTTGTAGTACATATATCCCCTACTTGGCAGGAACACAAGAGTAATTTGTATCCCTGCTCTCTCGTCAGTTATAGTTTTGAGTCGCTTGTAGTACATACATCCTCTACTTAGCAGGAACACAAGAGTAATTTTTATCCCTGCTCTCTCGTCAGTTATAGTTTTGAGTCGCTTGTAGTACATACATCCCCTACTTGGCAGGAACACAAGAGTAATTTTTATCCCTGCTCTCTCGTCAGTTATAGTTTTGAGTCGTATGTAGTACATACATCCCCTACTTGGCAGGAACACAAGAGTAATTTTTATCCCTGCTCTCTCGTCAGTTATAGTTTTGAGTCGCTTGTAGTACATACATCCTCTACTTGGCAGGAACACAAGAGTAATTTTTATCCCTACTCTCTCGTCAGTTATAGTTTTGAGTCGCTTGTAGTACATAGACCCCCTACTTGGCAGGTATACAAGAGTAATTTTTATCCCTGCTCTCTCGTCAGTTATAGTTTTGAGTCGCTTGTAGTACATACATCCTCTACTTGGCAGGTATACAAGAGTAATTTTTATCCCTGCTCTCTCGTCAGTTATAGTTTTGAGTCGTTTGTAGTACATACATCCCCTACTTGGCAGGAACACAATAGTAATTTTTATCCCTTCTTCTTACAGCTATAATTTTGAGTTGACTGCACACTTGTAGTACATACATCGTCTACTTGGCAGGTATACAAGAGTAATTTTTATCCCAGCTCTCTCGTCAGTTATAGTTTTGAGTCGCTTGTAGTACATACATCCTCTACTTAGCAGGAACACAAGAGTAATTTTTATCCCTGCTCTCTCGTCAGTTATAGTTTTGAGTCGCTTGTAGTACATACATCCTCTACTTGGCAGGAACACAAGAGTAATTTTTATCCCTGCTCTCTCGTCAGTTATAGTTTTGAGTCGCTTGTAGTACATACATCCTCTACTTGGCAGGAACACAAGAGTAATTTTTATCCCTGCTCTCTCGTCAGTTATAGTTTTGAGTCGCTTGTAGTACATACATCCTCTACTTAGCAGGAACACAAGAGTAATTTTATCCCTGCTCTCTCGTCAGTTATAGTTTTGAGTCGCTTGTAGTACATACATCCTCTACTTGGCAGGAACACAAGAGTAATTTTTATCCCTGCTCTCTCGTCAGTTATAGTTTTGAGTCGCTTGTAGTACATACATCCTCTACTTGGCAGGAACACAAGAGTAATTTTTATCCCTGCTCTCTCGTCAGTTATAGTTTTGAGTCGCTTGTAGTACATACATCCTCTACTTAGCAGGAACACAAGAGTAATTTTTATCCCTGCTCTCTCGTCAGTTATAGTTTTGAGTCGCTTGTAGTACATACATCCTCTACTTGGCAGGTATACAAGAGTAATTTTTATCCCTGCTCTCTCGTCAGTTATAGTTTTGAGTCGCTTGTAGTACATACATCCTCTACTTGGCAGGAACACAAGAGTGATTTTTATCCCTGCTCTCTTGTCAGCTATTTCCAGCTGCGATTGTTGGCTGATTGTAGCGGATGAGAGACTGTAGGTTAGACCTCCCGCTCTGAGGCGGGCGAAGAAATATTTCCTGCCGTACTTTTTCTATTACCGCGAGAGACGAAGGCGTACGATGCCCGACCCCAGGTCGCCTTTTTACTTCGCTGAGGTCCTGTTTCTTGTCGGCTCGTTCTAAATTCAAGATATATACGTACACACTGTACACTCAAACAAAAATCAACATCTACAACTATCATGTTAACGTGTTGTTTGTTTCTTTTTATCAATAACATAATAGTTTTACCGTTGTTGTTGATTTAGAAGATAATCAGATTTGTCTAATATTTGTAGACACTAGGGATATTACGCCTATCTATAGATTTAAAAGCTAGCTATAATCTTCTATATTGTCGCGTAACGCAAAATTATCTGTAGGAAATAGAAGACTTTCTTTCGTTTTGCACAAATTTTATGTTTAGCATATTATGTTGGCCTTTTATTTCATTGGATGTTTTGATAGGATAATTGTAGCGATAACAGGTACTAGACCTTCCTATAGTAAGATGTACGAATTCTTTATCAAATTTTCTTTTGGAACCGTTTGTTTTGTTTCTCTTATTTCTGGGGGAGGGGGATCGTTATGGGTAAACTAGCCATTATGTTGGCCTTTTATTTCATTAGATGTTTTGATAGGATAATTGTAGCGATAACAGGTACTAGACCTTCCTATAGTAAGATGCACAAATTCTTATCAAATTTCCTTTTGGAACTGTTCGTTTCTGTTTCTCTTTTTTTCTGGGGGAGGGGGGTCGTTATGGTTAAGCTAGCCCACTGGATTGATAAAATAATTGTAGCGATAACAGGTACTAGACCCCTCCTATAGGAGGATATACGAATTCTTTATCAAATTTTATTTTGGAACCGTTCGTTTTGGTCTCTTTTTTCTGGGGGAGAAGGATCGTTATGGTTAAACTAGCCCACTGGATTGATAGAATTAATAATTGTAAGCGATAACAGGTACTAGACCTTCATATAGACCGATATATGAATTCTTTATCAAATTTCCGTTCGTTTTTGTTTCTTTTTTGTTTCTGAGGGAGGGGGGTCGTTCTGGTTTAACTAGCCCACTGGAGACTCGGAACATAACGGTCCACCCGGGGAATTGTTCTGCTAGCACTGTGTGGCGATTCACTCGATTAGGGCTGGCAAGTTTATATTACATTTTGTAACGGCTTGGCCGACATAAACCATTGAGCACCAAATATACACGGGCACCAAATCGAACCTGGACGGGCACTAAACGAAGAACCGAGGCGGTACGAATCGTACCGTAACGTGCGGACATTTATAACGGATAATGGGCCAAATTAAGACTACTATTTCAGTGTAGCGGGGGAAAATCTTGCATGCAGGTAACGCGTACATGTAACGTATACACCCCGGTATAAAACACATTACACCGGCAAGTCGAAATGGAAGCTATACAGTCAGCTCCCAGGGGACGCATCTTTCCCTGGCAGCGCCGAGTCTCCAAGGACTAACGGGTTACGGGTTCGAATCTCTCTTTCCAGGCGACGTTATTGAAACAGGGACTCGACAGGCGCCCTGTCCGCGCGAATTTGACGTCCAGGTCGCCATCATTCGTTTCGACAATTTTGGGCTCGTCTCTCCTTTCAGAGTCTGACGATTGTATGACATGACAGAACCCTGGCTCTCACGCGAAGGAGCTCTAGATCCACCACGCCTGTCTTGTTCTATTTTCCTGCACGCGCCTCCCTCGATATAAAAGAAAATACCGCATATCGATTGTGTGCCCGTCCTTCGCAAAGTAATAGCTCTCTCAGACGCCAGTCTCTGAACCAAAAGCGTAAAGAATACCACTTCACCCATGTCTATATCTTCTTCATATTGTAAACATTAGCTTAACACTCTCTCGTACGTTTAGCTGACGCTTTTTTTCTGTTGTCCCATTTTGCACTTAGACATAAGCCCTCGGGGCTATAGAATAATTGCCAAGTCAATCACTTGATAGGCTGGCGATAGACAAACCCCACCCCTTCGCGTGTACCAAAATTAATTATTTCATAAACATCGCTTGGCGAGAGAAGGGTACATCTGCTACCGTTGTGTTCCACAACTCCCACGAGACCTTCCCAAAACACGGGCTCTTTGACACACGCAGGAAATAAGATTGGTGAAACGAGCGTTTTTCTTTCTTTCTAAAGCCTTTTATTGAAAAATAT
Organism: Branchiostoma floridae x Branchiostoma belcheri; assembly: GCA_019207045.1. Lineage (NCBI taxonomy): Eukaryota > Metazoa > Chordata > Leptocardii > Amphioxiformes > Branchiostomatidae > Branchiostoma > Branchiostoma floridae x Branchiostoma belcheri. Next base: position 21,918,524 of record CM033029.1, read on the forward strand.
CTGATAAAGACGAGAAGACAAGCCGACGAATGAACATTTATGGTTGTGACGAGAAGATGTGAAAGAGGTTGTCCAGGCCACGCTTTCAAATTTGAAAGAAGCCATGCACACATTTCTGCTCTAAACTCTCTAACTGTCTACATTTGGTGAATTCTATCTACTTCTCTTATACCCCCTGGGTAGGTTTGTGCAATATTTCCCGCTGTTAAGAGCTGTACAACAATGTAGGAATACCAGGGACCCTTCTATACAATGTAGCTTACTCTTGGGGCCATATGCTGGACAAAACACAGAAACTGACTAGGGAATTGCTACATACAACCGTCTACACATATCGCTGTATATAAAAATGCACCACCTTTTTGTTTATAAAGACTGGCGGTCGATCTCCATGTACATATCTTAGCCCTACACTTCACATTCTAAAATTCTCCTCAATTTTTCTTTCTTAAATCTATACATCTTGCTGTTGTCTCTTAATACAATAACATATCATTGCTCTTCGGTATATATTATAGATCATATCATTATTACAATACACAAATAACATCATAAAAAGGACACGTATATAGAGCATAAGTGGCATGATTGTTTTAGACTAGCAATGTTACAACGTTGCTATATTATATATACATACAAGACAGGCGATGTTCCTACCTTTTTCTCTTTGTTGCAAATAAAATACACAAGTGCGAATTTTCCCGTCCCGTACCATATATTAATATGGCTACACTGCCTTCTAGTTCTCTGCTTACGTAGACTAGACTGGGTAAAAAATTCACAGTGTATCAAACGAGGAATTCCCCAAATAAATACTTAATGATGAAGATAAGGCCTGACTTGTAAATATTTTATACACAAGCGGGGGAAACCCCTGCTTCGTTACTATTTTATGCAACGTGGGTATGATGATACTACTACACGAGGTTAGAGAAAAACGTGGGTTGATCTGTTTTTTCTGTGCTTTTGACGGGTTTTGTTTTGACCGTTATTTCAACGCTATCAATCAAAGAACAATACGGGTGAAAAGGCGTTGGTTGGGTTTGTTATAGCTTGGGGCTAAACGTAAACATAACGGCTTGTGTGTTCGCTACGAGCACAAGGTAACATTTGTTCCGCTTTAATGACTCTATAGCTTTCAAATTTGGGCGTACGAACACGGCCATATAAGCGTGGGGACGCTATAAAAAATCGCCTGCTAATTTCCCTCGTTACGAATCCTTAAAAAGTGATTAGCGTAGTACGGACCGAAAACGGAGCTAATTTCGTATGGAAATATCGTACATTTTTACTTGCTATATGCGGGCGTTTTTGTGCTACATGTATACACAACAATTCCCTTGACTGCACCAATCGAACTATCGAACCTGGAAGGCAAAATTGGCCCCCAGTAGCACAGACTCGATGAAATAAATTCACCTACATTGAGAAGGGATTTGGCGACAAGCTATCGCTGGCGGCCCGGTCTCTCTTGTCCCCCAGTGCGGGTTCTCACTAGTCAACGGTTGGGCGGTGCGATAGTAGAGTCTTGCCTGCGTACAGTTATCTTACAGTTTGTAATCAGAAGTATGTATGTAGTAGACGTGGAATATCATGGAGTTCTTTCCTACCGGGCACGGTGTATGTATATAGCTGCGAGCAGTCTTTTATCTCCCGCCTTGCTGCGCCGAGAACTTCATTCTCTTCTGCTTCTGCCTCTGGTTACAGAACCATACTCGTACCACGTTTTTCTTCAGGTCCAGCTTCTCGGCGATCGCGGCGATCTTCTCCGAGGACGGGCGAGGTTGGACCGCGAAGTAGGCTTCCAGCGACCGCTTCTCCGGCGCGGCAATGCTCGTCCTCTTCCTCTTCTTCTCGGCGTTATTGAAGATGTCCGGGCTCCTCTGTTTGGCGCGGGCTTGCTGTTCGGCCTCGCCGAGCCACGCTTCCAACACGGGTTTGAGAGCGACCATGTTGTTGTGGGAGAGTGTGAGGGACTCGAAACGGCAGATGGTGCTCTGGGAGAGGGAGCCTACACCGGGTAGCTTCAGCTTGCCCAGGGCTTGCCCCACGTCGGCCTGCGTTACACCGAGCTTTATCCTGCGCTGCTTGAAGTGTTCCGCGAAGGCTTCCAGTTCGCGAGGGTCCGTGTCGTTGGGATCGTGCATAGACATGGGGTGGTGGGGGTTGGGGACGAGATGGTGGGGGGACATGCCTGTCATGTTGCCCGTGGGGGCGGGGTGCATCCCCGGGATGTGTGTGGGCGCCATGGATGACACGGAGGACACCACGGGAGAGTTCGGGTCGGCCATGCTCATACTGAGCGGCAGAGAAGTCGTTGGGAGTTGATCGAACGGTGAGGCCTCGCTGTCGGCGGCGAAACTGTGCGGATGGTGGGGGAGTGGGTGGGAGACGTGAGGCCCCGGCCCCGCCACCGAGGTCGCCGGGGAGTGCGCCGTGCCGTTCATCCCGGGGTAGCCGGTGTCAGGACGCAGGAGCTGCGGTGAGTGTTTGACGCCGCTACCCGAGACCACGTCGATCGCCGCCAGTGCCTCGGCACGAGCGAGTAAGCTCTCATCCAACCCCGCAAATATATTGCTCTGGAAATTGCAAATAGATGCAGTTTTGAGTCAGAGGGGAATAGGCCCTAGATAGTGTTTTAAACACAGCCAGAATGAAAATCTGACTTGGGTCATAAAATATGGAACAGGCTTGGCTGAACACATAAATGAACCTTTACTCCACGGTTATTGGAGTTCGACGATGAAAAAAACATAAAGGGAAGTCTGACAAGTTCTGGGTGCCCATGGCTTAATGCATATATACATACGTACCGGGGGGGTTGTCATACAGTGCCGGCGCATGGCTTCCGAGGTGCGGTGGAGAGGGGCGTACTTGGGTCCGGCAGTTATTGGAGGGTGCATGCTGATGTGTTGTTTCCCGTTCATCATCTGGAAGGAAAGAAGGGACTGTTCAGCCCGCGCCAAAACACCCAGCCAAGGATGACACCACTCCTATAGCTCGTGAGAGACAACGCTAGAAAATATATTGGCTTTGTATACCAGCTGCACCTGTTCTTTCTGTACTCTATGTATGCATTCACACACAACTCTTTCCCCTGACGCGTGCGCACTAAGCGCCTTCACTCGGAACTGCTGAGCATCATTTATAATTTTCTCCCGGCCTCTAAAAATAAAGAAAGAAAGGCGATAGACACTAGGGAACGCTCCCTGGGCAGATTTTAATTCTAATAAATCTCGGACTGCGCAACATTGAGTCATCTTTTTAAGAGGATCTAGTGTTACACCGACTTGCGTAGACGGCGCGGTGTTTTAACGGTGGGCTTTTTCAATGCGACACCCGCCACTCTGTTAATATCACCCTAGCACCAAGAGGAAAGATGAACGGAAACATAGCAGCTTATTTAAGATCATAGAGAAAAACTAGAGCGGGCAAGGTATGAATTTTTAATAACTCGGAAACCACAGAGTTTTCGGAACTATAGAAACGATCACTTCAAACGAGGCTTGAGAGAAAAGAGATCGCTTCCGATGTTGGATTGAGAGTTTCACCTATATTTTTTGTTTGAGGTAGGGAGGAAGGTTTTGAGATGGATGCGTTCGATTCCAAAGCTGTGCTTTAAAGACGGGATGGGTTAGTGGTTACGGGCCATCTATGCTGGGATAGCTGGTGTTACATTGTAATGGGTAATACTTCATTAGGTAGCGCTTGGATTGGTCTTTTTCTATCCGCAACCTGATGTTTTAAGAGAGGGGTAGGGGGTAGATGGGTAGACAATGAGATTTAATTTTCCGCGACCAAACATTGGTTTTGCAGCTCGCGCGCCGGTATAGACAACAAATGGGGCGAAACGCTGGAACAATTTGGGTAATTGGTTCGAGACGGCCCGAGTTATTCCCGTGGCCACGCCCGCCTCGTACGCACCGGGTGACGACACCTAGTGACCCGATCCCTCCACCGGGACCGAGTCACCATCTCCCGGGCGGACGAACCAACAAAGCACGGCGGCGGCGCTCGATATTTTCCGCGGAGTTTTGGGAGGAAATCACGGTCTCAATAGCTCGGTATCGAATATCACCACTCTCCTCTTTGTCTCTTGTCCCCCGACTCCCTTCGCTTCAAAACCTCCCCTCTCTTAGTTCTATACGAACAGGTATTTTTTCTGTGCCGTATCAACAATGTCGGGGCTATAATACCTAGCTTAAGGGCGGGTATTAGAGCATATTACAAACATTAGGGGGTGAATGTGTGTGCACTGTACACAACCTTGCCTCGCGTGTATGGACAGACGGCAGGTATACAGGTGTGGTGAAAGCCAGGAACGCACGGTTGACACAAAGGGGAACGTACTAGTCCCATATGGGGGCGGAAGAACTGAGGCGGTACGCGGCAAGCGCACGGAACCTGACTTCAACACTCAATTAATTTGGCAGAAGCTAGTGAGACGGAGGCATTGTTACGATAAGCCTTGCGACAATCTGCGAACGTAGCCCCAGCACTTACTCAATTTGGCTCTCCGAAATTCGTGTAATCCAAACTGGTTTAGGTCAGACACCCACTGAGCTGTTGTATTCCAATCTCTAGCTGTTGTCGTGGCCGTTTTTAGTGCGTGAGATTGTATTATATACAATGTAACCTGGACATGTATTTCAACTGCGAATCGTACACGTAGAGTAGTATACTATAAGGCGGTTCGTACGAGTAAATATATTTGTATCATTGTAGCGGTCTGTTTTTATGTTGTTGAGTAGTATTGCTATATACGTTGTTCAAAATTATACATCTAAGTAGTACAATACCCACATATGTGGCCATTGCATGCGGTTCTTTTAAATCAGTACAAGATAGGAAAGTTTTAAGGTGAGTTTTTTTCAAACCTTCTATGTTAATGGTATGTTGTTTTCTTATCAAAATGTCATCTAAGATTCCTTAATAGATGAAGGTTACAAAAATAGTAATGTCTTTGTTTCCACGTGTTTATGATTTCGAGTATGATATGAATGCCTTTTGCTTTGTTATGCTTGTACCGTCAATAGTAAGTGTTAAGACAATGGCACATACTCAGTCCAGTAACTCTTTTCATAGATGTCCTGCCAAAAAATAGGTATATTTTTCAATAATATTTGCTTACCAATGAAAAAAATAAGACGCTTTTCCTTTGATTGAAACATAGCAGAAAAGAGTTATGCCAATTTCAGATCTGCACTTATTGCAAGTGAAACCCTTGTATATCTTTCACAGCTTAAAATATTTCAACTGATAGATTTAGTGATAAGCACCATTTTATGAAATAGCTATTTTGACAAATGCTTTGATATTTAAAACACGATTACTAGTGCATCATTTCGCGAAAACCTTTTAAACATGTGTCACTCAAAAGCCGAAATATTTGCATTGTTTTGACGTGTACGAAATCTCAGGTGAGTTTCAAACAATAGGCGCACCTGTCTGATAACGTGGTATCAAGGGACTTATTCTCTCTCAAAGGTAGCGAAAGAAGATAACTGCTTTTCTAATCACGTCGAAAACATTCTCGAAATCTAAGACTACTCAATATACGCATTAAGTAAGTAAGATGGTTGGTATTGTTTTCATTCTGTAGTTTTAGCGCCGGTGGTGCCATACATGACCGTCTGACGTTGTTTTTGTACACCTGTCGGCGAGTCCTTTGATCTATGCCCACAGGTGTACGGTCTACCTGCTGATCGCGACCATATTTTACAAAACGTTTCATCCGTGACAAGTCCCCTGGGACAGGAGAAGGAAGGATTGAGGGGGGGGGGGGCGGTAATACCAGGGTACATGGGGCAAGGGACGAGTATGTAGTCTCTACCAGACTCCATAGGCTACTGGTAAAAAAGAAGAAATTGTCCAAATAGATTGATAACTTTACCACTCTCTATCGCAAACTGTACTCCTATGGAATATGTTTAGAAGGACCTTATGTAAAATTTTGGCCCAAAATTGAAAATATTATCGGAAACAAAACTTTCAGGATATGATTGACATGTATGACCATTTTGTTTTAGCATATTTGCATCATGATTTAGTATTAATTTCCAGACTAGCTAAATAGGCAATTCTAAAGGGTTGACTAAACTAAAAGTTACTATGTAAAGAAATAGTAGGGAACTTTGCTACGTTTTCTTTAAAAAAAATACAAAAGGTTAACAATAGTAATTACAGATGATGAACCAAAACAATAAATAGCAACAACTAAAAGATGCCAAATATGATAATACTTTCTTTATGTTTTTTGAATACGATGCGGGGGGGGGGGGGGGTACATGTTATAACTTGACTGCCGTACTTTGCAAGTTTCACATACGTTGCAAAATTTGTTCTCCCTTTTAAAAAAAGATTGTCCCCTGTTGAGGGCATGCGTCCTAACATAACATAGACACCATCTGTCATATGTTCCCTTCGCTTTGTGACAAATTATAACCCTACGGGCATTAAAGGAAAATCAAGGCCCTCTCTTTATCTACTGTAAACATAGCCTTCCCCATTGTCCCTACAACAAACTATCGGAGTACAACACGCTTTAATACAGTTAGCTTCCGTAGAAGGCTTATTGTTTTCTTGTTGGTGTTTTTTTTCAATGGTTTGCCACCCAGCGAATGGTTCGCCACCCAGCGAACAGCAAGCGGTCTTAAACTGGTTTGCAGGCTAGTTATAACAGGCTAGAACGATTAAAAAAAACAGTACATTATTCGAAGCAAGAAAACAGCCCAAAAGTCTGCTAACGTGGCTATCTACAGTGCCCTGTTTGGAGGTTAGTTTGTTCACTGGACGGCGAGCGCTGAGCGACTGTACAGTGACAAAAATGGATTGTTCATGATTGAAGTCGGATGCAAAGAGTGAAAATATGACTTATGAAAAGGCACTCGAATCGTAAAAGAAATTGTTATCTTTGAAGTTTGTGGTGTGATCTGAAATTTTGGGTCGCTCAACTGCCGCTGTGAGGTCATAGCCTATAGGGGTAAGGAGTTGTTAGTTGTGAAAGTTGGCCCCATGCGTGTGTGATTGCAAGCGGGACTGTCCATAGGGTTTGCCCCGGGGGTAAACTAACGACCGTCCCGAGCCCCGGGGGCATGACTCGTCCCTTCCCTGACATGTTTATCACCTTACCGTTCCCAAGCTGGCTTTACCTGACACAAGCTTTTCTAACTTCTGCTCTATCACGATGGAAAATTCCGTCTATGGGTCAACCGCGGGACTAAAAATACCCCTCCATTAATATCATGCGAACAAAAGATTTATGATCCAAAAGTGGCAGAAGACAGAACTTTTTTTTCCATCCATCCCTCGCGAGGGAAAATAAAATTACGGCTTTTGACCTATTACCGTGCTCGGCCCCCCATTTATCACAATTGCGCGTGGCTAGAGGCAATGACCATTTGATCTAATTGGGCGAAGCCAGTCACGGAAGGTAAAAAAAGGTGAAGGGAAAACAAACATGCCCCCCCCCCCCCCAAAAAAAATCTCGCGCCAACGTGTGAGCGATCATAGGTTAGAGGTCAAAGCGGTTAGTTTTCGTGACCAGGTAATAAATTTTAACGCTTTTCAACTCTTTAAAAAATTGAGAAAGGGTTGAGGTTTTGCCCCGAGGGTAGACTCGACCCCGTCAGGTAGGCGCCGGGTGACTGGGAGAACACCTACGGGCCTGCCCGCACCTGTTCCCGAGAGTCCTCCTCGGCACGTGCCCGGCACGCGACCGTCTATAAGTACAGCCTGTCCCCCTCCCACTACTCTTACGCCCGGCTGAATAGCTGCTATTACACGCTCATTACGACAGTTACCCTCCACTTTGCTATGATTACGGCTGGTCAGAGGGAACAGTTGGTCGACTTGCTGAGGTCGAAACTAAGGTTAGATACAGTACTGTTTTGAAAATAACAATAAAAATCATTTCTTCTTAATTATAAGTTAAAATCATAGCGCTCACAAAAAATGTTTCTAAAAGAAAAAAAGAATAAAAACTTATGGTTAGAGTAAACAGTTGGTCGACTTGCTGAGGTTAGCCTGAGTACTGTTTTGAAAATAACAATAAAAATCATTTCTTTTTGTACAAGTTAGAAATCATAACCTTCAAAATATTTTTTGAAAAGAAAAAAAAAGAATAAAAACTGACCATAAGAATCACTCGAGGGACCAGATAGAATTTGGTCTATGTGGACAGATGGTCACTAGAGACAGATTTTAAATGTTTAATAACAATGAAGATCATTTCTTCTTGTACAAGTTAGAAATCATAGCCTTCACAAAAAGTGTTCTTAAAAGACAAAAAAAAAAAAAAGAATAAAATCTGACCATTTTAATCACTCGAGGGACCAGGTAAAATTTCGGTCTATGTGGACAGGTGGTCACTAGAGATTCTAAATGCTTGTGTCAAAGGGAAAAATTATCTGACGAACCAGCAAAAAGTGATCATATTGGCCAGGTGGTCTTTATGTAGTCACTTGTACAGGTTTGATTATATGCGCAAAGTTGAACACATTCATTGTTAGAGTTTTGTACGTCCATTTTACTTCCATTTTGTTCTATGTTGGTGCCACGTTAACAAAACTGTCCATAATGACTGTTAGTGTGTTTCCGGAATAATTATAAGAAGAAAAATTATTTTCCTGCTTTCGTTGGTACAAATCTGCTGATTTAATCTGATTCCTAAAGGATAATCCTGACCTAAATCGTGCCTAACACAGTCACAGTCCCTCTCTTTAGGTGGTATATATCTCACTGCAATTTGGGCACCGGTGCGGCACTGCGGGGTTCGAAAGATCACTCAACGAATTTCTAAAGAACGAATTTGCTTACGTTTTGTGTATTTTGTTGTCATTTAAGTCATATACGTTGTGTATTACACAATATCTAAGTTGTAAAAAATATCGTCGAAAATAACACAGCAGTGAACGGACCCCGCAGTGCCGCACCGGTGCCCCAAGTGCAGTGAGATACCACCTTTATACCATCCAGGCGCGCCATATGTTTATGTGACGCCAGCCGAATCACTCAGTAATTGCAACATTTCGTCAAATGGAATCAAATGAGTTGATGGATGTCTCTTGTTGGGTGCGCTATCTCCCTTTCTTTCCTCTGTTCCCAGATAGCGTGCCAAAACTCGCAGCGGGGTCATTTTTGGCGCCGATTTTTACCTCAATCCCCTCTAGAATTAGAAACGTTTCAGACCATTTCAGCTACAAGTGAGGCACATTAGCGACAACAAGACCTGGGAGACCGAGAAAAAATGTCCGGCCACAAATGCCGAGATCTTTCTCATTGTCGTCTGCAAAATAATCAAAACAAGGTAGCAAGAATGCCATTCATATAACCTATCCCTAGCTTCATACCATTACCACAATGGTCGTTACATACTTGTTTACGTTTACTCTTACTGTAGTTTTTATTCCATGGATATTCGAATGTTGGCCCCAAACAAAGAGCTACTCTCTCTTTATCCAAACGCACAGGTGAACTATGACGTCACAAGGCTTGCTCACCTGGTGTGAAATTTTCAGGTATTAAAAGGTCCCCAACAGCCCAATGCACGAAAATATGACCTCACTACGACATAAATTCAATTGATTTCATAATGGGTATATCATTCAAAATGTAAAAGTATCACTTAAAAGAAAACAAAATAATAAAAGCGTAGAAAGATTTGTCGTCTTTTTGTCTTTGAAATTCTTGCTCTGTCAAATCACTCGGTCGCAGGGCGGTTGCAGCGAAGTCGCCACCCTATAGTGGGTTGTAAAGATATAAAATGTCCCCTATATACCATGTTTTAACCCGCTTCCTTGTGGAAGTGAAACCCCCATGTGGGGTCCAGCATCATGTGTGACAGCGAGAGGATGCTGTTTACGCTGCCACTTGTAATTGTCAAATGGACGACACTTTAGGCAAGGGGGGCGTGGCCAACTCAGACAGGGTCACGCAAACGGGCCGTCAATCATATGACGTCATGTGGTAACGGAACCAAGGATCTCGCATTTGGTTTGACCCGACGGGACAACATGGCAAAACGCCAGTCTACTACAACACAAAATTTCCCTTCCTATTAGGTAAAAATTCAAGCCAGACGAACGTTTTTGAAACAAACTAACAAGTTAATGGTTGACCGGTTTAAGAGACTAATAAATAGTAAACCCAACATTCGTTTGTCGTTAGTAGTAGCTACATTAACACTAGAACTAAATTTGAAAATATTTTAGACAGAAGGGATTTGATACATTCACTTCGTTGCTGTCATTTGATGGACTTAACAACATTTCGTGTAAAGAATATTGTGTGTTCATCAACTTCGTGAAAGACTTTGCCTTATTGTTCAATTGTGAGGTATTAAGTTCATTTTGGTGTTGCTTAAATTTTGTTCTAGGTATACATGTAACAAGACTAACAAATGTCAAATTGTCTTTACTTTTGTCTCACTCACTTTTGCGCTTGCTACTTGTCTTTGAATGTTTTTTTAAGTACTAGTAACAGTGATCAACTAGTGACCTTTTTCTTGAAAAGAAAAATGCGTTTTTTAAAAGCAGAATTTGTTTTAAAAAAAGATGTTCTTTCCAAAATGACACTGAATTTTGCTGCAAAATTTCTCGTCAATTTGCGACAAGACTAAATCTTTGTAAACTGTCACAATGTTAAAAACTAAACCACTAGAAAACGCAGTTTTTAAAAGTTTCATCCGATATAATATTTATCTGGGGTATTAGAAAGTGTAGGAAAATCAAATTCAAGTACAACTTAGATTTATGTAAATTACCACCATTTAAGATTAGGGATGAATTTATTATTTGTACCTGAGAGACAATTTAAGATTCACTGTACCCGTTCTCAGATTACCTGTACAGCCAGACATGACTACAACTCTACGCGCTAAGCCTCCAAATTCCGCCACTTTCCAAAATAAATTATTCAAGAAACAAAAAGAGCAGTTAAGACTGTGCGGCCAGATACGATATCTTCTCCTTAAATCGCGGGCGAAATTACATCAGTGAAATTTAATTGTGAAGCTTTCGTTGTTGTGAAGGGGAGGGGGGCGGTGGCGAGGGAAGTCCACAGATCAAATGACGGTATAATAGAGAACCCGCCGTGTTTACATTTATAATGAAATACGCGGTATTGAAGCAAATTTGGCATGAATTTTTTAGAACTTTGAGTTCCTATGCACGTGTGTGTGTGTAGTAGGGATTGTGTGCGCGAGAATTTGGCGGGAAAATGAACTAGAGGGCGCCTCTGAGCGCTGCAAACCGCAGCCAGGCCGGCATGTTTTTTATTCGTCGTTCATTTTTAAATGGCGGACGAACAAAGTGACGAAGAATGCGGTATCTTGATCGAATACTTTCCTCAGCAAAACCCATATACTATTTTGAGGTGTCGCTATGAATGAATACCTGCACGTTATCCATATAGTAGAGAGAATTTGGGATTTCTGAGACAGAAAAATGCTCAAATGGTGGATGTTTTTCCTCAGAATTTGGAACCCCGCCCTAGCAACTAGCACCTGGTCACGTACGAAGGCAATTGTTATCGTCTGCAAAATGTCCCGGATGGACCGTGTGTTGTTCTCTCAGGTGAAAAATGTGCAGGCGACCGTGAGTGCTACAAGGATATGTCTTCCCTCTATGAAAACGACAGATTATAAACTCATCTTACACTATCATATCATTCTTTGTAACGGATCTGAATTCCTAACTGAACTAAAAGGCGTAAATTTGAAGGTTCCTTTCAAATTTTGTCTTTTGTATCTGTCTATGTTCCGAGAACAATAGGTGAGGTCATCAAAATGCGAGTCGTTGTGTCATTCTATCAGATACACATATTTGTTACGATATCTCAAAATGTTTCAACGAAATTACCGTTCCATGAAAAATTTCGTTTGAAATGAAAACTATATTTTCAAACAAGCAAATATATCAATTTTTAGAAGTCTATATGAAAAAAATTAGAACATTAGGAAACGTTATTCCTGACATATCCAATATGTCAATATCGGGTAGATCTCATCGTATTCGTTTCATCGTAACACCTGGATATGGCGGCGAAAATAAGAATTTTATGGTCAACCTTTCATCAATTTTTAGAAGGAAGAATTTCAATTTGTAACTGATAAAATCGAACAATGCACTTCCGTGCAAAATTGAGCCCGCGTATAACGTTGATTATGTTTTTATAACCATATGTCGCGCCAATAAACCCTTTGTTAGAGACCATTTCATCCGAACAGTAATTTAGAAACAATTTCAAACCCGTTGTCTTCTTGTTTACATTTTCTTTCGGGAAAGAGGCCGTTCTTTTTTTCATTTTCTTTTTACTCTAGACTGCAACAGAGGTGCTTTATCTGTTAGGTTAAAGAGAGTCACAAAAATAAGAGACAAATTAAATTCTGTCGGCGATAGGGTGTTGATAGCAAGGGCTGAAATTAAATTTGGACATCCCTGTATCCCCCTTTTTATCGTGCAGCCGTGAAGCACACTCTAATCTCTCTTTCAGCGAGTGTTATCAGTAGTTAAAACGGTACACGGCGTGTACACTTCGCTTTTCTCGTAAACATGCATTTCAATCGGTACAGGTAAAAGATACTGTTTCAGAATTCGTTCAGAAATTTTGTAGGAATCTAAGAAAAAACGTCTCTTTGTTGCGAACGCAAATGTCTATATTTAGCCCACTTAATTCTTCTTAAAAATAAAATATCACGTTTTTATATTAACCTCTTCTCATAATACGCTATTTCTTTGGAGAACAATGTAACTCATATTCAGAATGTTATGATTGATAATTTCTCACAATTCTACCAGACACAATGTTTACAATTAGTCACAATGAAAAACAACTATTAAAATATTCTACAGTTATATCTATACCTTCTATATAACGTGTATAACATTGGAATGACACGAACCCCGTTGACCCTACATATACCCCGTCCTTTTTACACGGGTTGCCGCACTAAACGAAGGAAACAACACAATTCCGTGCGAAAATCCCCCACCTCGCCTCCTGAATGCCAAATTCGGCGGAAACGAAATTTAGGGGAGATCTTTTCCAATCGGCGCGGTAAATGGCCTCCCAGCCACCATTACGGACGAGTCAAGAGTCGTCTGATCGTCAGAGGAGGAAAGATGGGCTGATTTTTCTCTCAGATACTAAACCACGCTCTTCAAATTAGGGCGCGTCACAACAGAAATGGACACTGCATGAAACCCAACATTTAAGCATAGTTTAAAGCAGACGAAACATGCGTTTTTCTGTAAGATTTTGCAAGGAAGCAGTTCTTTACAAATGCTTTACGAATGTTAAAAATCAGATCGTGAGGGGAGGAAAGATGGGCTGATTTTTCTCTCAGATACCGAACAACGCTCTTCAAATTACCGCGTCACAACAGGAAGGGACGCAAAAACCAAGCTTTAAGTATAGTTTAAAGCGACCAATGTAAGATTTGCTGTAAGATTTTGCATTGAATTGGTGTTTTACAAAATGCTTTACGAATTTTCTAAGTGTGCTTAAAAATCGAAGGGACGGTCACAAGGAATTGAGAGTTATTGAGACAATTTTCCTCAGAAAAATGAAATCACAGTTATCGCCACAATAGTGAATCGTCACAAGTATAATACAATATATCCTTTTACTAAAATGTTATGTTATCTTGCTACAAGAACTTACATGTTCCGTACTGCTCTTGCAGTATAATTTCGTTTCGTATTCTATTTATGTTATTCTTGTGATATTCAATTTGTAGATTTTTCGTTTGATATGTCGTCACATATATTGTATTTACCAGTAAGCAACCGTATTTTCAGGCCAATATGTATAGTCTGGCATTTCCTTGTATAGCTTATTTTGACGGTATCTTTTGGTGGAATAATTTCAAATGTTGATTAATATAAGATTTATTGTAGATTTACCTTGTCAATGTAAAGGTGAGATTGGATGAAGGAAATGTCGCTTGCAGGGATGTCAATCATATAGATATTCCGAATCGCGAAAATCAAACTAAACGTACCAGACAAAATTCTTATCTTTTTATCTCGTTTCGGTATCAAACCATCGCTACTCGGCGTCCTGTTTTGTTGATGTTTCACAGGAACTGAATCCTTCTAAGTTCTAGTTTAAAACGGTTGTTGTGTAGAACAAGTCTTGTGCGTGACTGAGCAAAATCCTCCCGATAAATGCTTGCTCATGCCTGGCGTGTGTCTCTGTCTCGCCCCCGGCATTTTCCCACACATATAGCGGATTCACAGACAAGATAAAATGATGGGACACACTATAATCGTGAGACTCTTCCACCGAATCCTGATTCAGATACGAGTAGGATTTGCTTTTCGTGTGCAGTTTAAAGACACAGTTTAAGCTTAGGAATGTATTCAAAGTAGAATTTTTGAGATTATAGACTCAAGATCTTCTCGATAGCAAAATCTTTCTATCTTTGACATTGGGATGCACGTTTTAACTTATTATTTCATATCTATGACGTTTATAAACGCCGCAAATACAACTCACGCTGTGGTTCCCCATTTTCTGATGGTACCAGGAAATACACCTTATTATAATTAGTAGAATGTAACCATACTGGCGGTTTTTCTACGAGTACGCACGATGTCCCATTTTCATTCCCTGACTGTTCTTGTCAATAGCGATATAATAAACGCAACATACCATACAACGAAATGGTCATAAACTTCAAGCAATTTCCTAACATTACATTGAGTATCTTTAAGCTTTAAAATCCATATGCTTTCATATTCGTATCTTCTATTTAGATACAATCTTGTGCAATCTCCGACATGTAGATAATTTTGCTGATGTCGCTTTAATTCTTAATACTTATTTCAACAAGTATCTATAGTGACCACCTGTCCATATAGACAAAGTCTAACCGGTTCTCTGAGTGGTTTTGATCGTCTTTGTCAGTTATAGTTTGAAACGTTGCCCCAATTAAGAAACTGTATAGATTTTTGGGGCTCAATGTTTGATAAAACTTGCTCAAATATTTCACAACGTTCACAACATATTGCTTAAGGTGGGATCTCACTGCACTTGGAGCACTGGTTGCGGCACTGCGAGGTTCGTAGATGACTCAAACGAATTTCAGAGATAAAGAACGGATATTCTTACGTTTTGTGTATTTTGCTGTTTTCTAAGTCATACTTTTACGTATTACACAATATCTAAAAACATCAGCAAAAATAACACAACAGTGTCGCAGTGCACGAACCCCGCAGTGCCGCATCGATCCCCCAAGTGCAGTGAGATACCACATTTAGTGTGTTGAGAAGAGAAGAAGACAGGACGAACACTCCAGTGATTTATCCATTTAGTTTCTATACCTTATTATGATAACAACAAGAGATTTACAGAATAAAAAGCCGCATGTCCCACGGGATACGTTCCACACGCCGGTTCAAATACACGTCAGGGATCTGACGTCATCCCGATAGGACGGCGACTTCGTTACGACCGAGCTACGACCGAACTACAACCGATCTACGACCGAGCTACGACCGAGTTATTTTACAGAGCACTCAACGACGTTTATAGATAAAAAAATCTCTTTGTGTATTTTGTTGTCTTTTCTGTCAAACTTCTACATTTTGCAGGAGTTTTTAATTATAAAGTGAACGGTTACACAAACCCGATTGAACTTGGTTTGAGGTTGCAGCGTGATCTTCGTTTCTTCGAAAATCAAGACAGCTTCATCTAAATTTGTCTGTCTTGATTTCAATTGTACAAATCTTATTAACTTTGAACTTTTTTGGAATACATTTTGGAACACCAAATGTGAGATTATCGGCAGATAAAAGATGAAATATGTATGTATATACAATTCTATTGTAACATATTCAAAAATGAAGTTCAGTGTTTCTAAAATGAAGTTTATACATTTCTCAGGATTCAAGTCAATGAAAAAAGATTAGAATCGAGCGGAATCCACAAGAGACGGAATTTTGAAACAAAAACTAAACAGAGACGGTGGGCGCCATAGACTTTCAGCAACCTATGATCAACTGCTCACTGAGTCACGTGTTCTACCTGCATAACGTGACGTCACGACAGCATTAGATTGTTCATTCTTTGACGAATGATGCCGTGCAGTCAAAAAATTGGTTGAGTCCAATTTTGTGTTGAAAATTTCAGTTCAACTATTTCAAGAAAAACAGTTCTTATTTGGAATGTTCTCTCTAACCCTACCCAACCCATATATAGAGGTCCAAGACTTACGGAAGTGTCATCACTGCTAAGGAAGACGTAAGGATTGTTGTTCCGCTACGTAGACAAACAAACAAACAAACAAACAAACAACGGGTAAACAGACGGGTATTTTCAACAGCGACATCGCGCGAGGCTAAGAATTGAGCAATAATCAGAAATGATTTGTCGTATCAACATATACCTATAGTATAGAGCTATATTTACGCTTAGCATGATATATGAAATCACGTTAACATCATAATTAGAAAATATACACTGCAATGTATGTTCTAAGTTCATGTGTTAGAGAAATATATATGACATTAGCAGACACAAAACACGATGCTAGCGCAAATGAAAGCAGGATTCCATTTTCTTCATGCATTTTGAAAAATTCTATGTCAGGGTACCAAGCAAAACATGAAAGACAGAATTTCAAAACGGATAAGAACTAGTAAAACTGTCATAAAGAACCATATTTCATCTACAACGTACAAAAGACAAGATTAATTTGATATTAAAAACACCAACTTTTCACTAGATACGACCACACTGCGAATTTCATCGGTGAAAAACGAATATTTCTACGCTTTTCTCTTTGTTGTCTTTTTTCATTCATGACTTTTTTGCATATGCATTTTGTATGATATTCCAATTATGAAATAGAAGGCGGCACAAATCTAATTCAGGTCGTAGCGATATTGCAGTGTGATCACCGTCTAGTGGAAAGGTGTCTAAGAAAATCTATTGAAGAAAAGTTACACAAATGAAGCTTTCTTACCTGCATGGATGTTCCTCCGAGGTCTAGCCGATACTGATGCTGTAAGGAACAAAACAAACAAACAAATAAGTAAACAACCGGGATGTAAACAACAATATTCTTCTTACACCAAAGAAATGACCTTTCATGTAATGAAACGTATTTGATTCAACCTAGTTTTCAAGAAAAGCTGGTAAGCTTCTATTACAAGAGGCAAATAGAATAATATCTTTTTATATCAAACAATAAAGTGTCCAATCACTGTTCTATTTTCTGTGTGGTGACGAAGTTAAGATAAATGAATAAATGAAAAAGGTGCTGTCCGCTTCATATTTTTATATTTGTTGAAAGATTGACTACAAATGTCGCAATCTTTGAAATGATTTTATATCCTACAAATGCAAAGACATTTCGGCCTCCTACTGTATAATATCCGTTAAATGAAATAACAGCGTCTACACGTAAATGTACATACTAAGTTGGAGACAATATTGTTTGGAACAAGACTCAAAACATGACTTATGCGTATACATTGGCAATACATAAAAAGATGGTTGCGCTTAAAATAAAAATACGATTTCCGAAACAGATAGTATATGTCTAACGCGGTGTTCACATTTGTGGAAATTTGCACAAATCTTTAAAAATGCTTCTTTTTTTTGTAAAAATTCTTGTTACTTAAGAATCTCAAATATTGTAAAACTGAAAGTTCTAATATTTCCAATGATCGTTTTTATTTTCCATTGTGTGATAGAAACCGTCTGGGTGAGAGGCCCCAGTACGGAGCGGGTGTCAGCACATTCTTAGCCGGACAGAAAAACGATGGTGAAAGAGTGGTCCTGTGGGAATATGGACTAACATATCATCACGATTGATACGTTTCTTTTCAAATATTTGAGGCCTTGAGAGGATTTTCATGGTTCCTCTCTAGGTAGTTGTCCCTGTAGCTTAGTTGGTAGCGTTTCGTAGTTGAGCTTCTGGTTCTAATTAGTTGGTAATTGGTTCAAATCGGGGGAAGAGTAACCTAGTTGGGGCTGCGTTTGTATTTCGGAAGGAAATATGGGGGTCCCGTGTTCGACGATTTGACAAGAGCAAGTAACAATTTAAAACAACTTCACTGTACGTACCCCCTTTCCACTAGTACGGCGCTCTCACAGCGCTCTCTCTGCGATTTAAAATTTAGCAGATCACTCAACGAATTGTAGAGAAGAAAACAAATCTTTTTACGCTTTGTGTGTTTTGTTGTCTTTTCAGTCACACCTTTACATTTTGTATGGTGCACCCAGCATGAAACCTAAGGTTACACACAACAGTTTTAGGTCGCAGTGAGAGCGCAGCGCGATCGTTGTCTAGTGCATGGAAAAAGGGGTTTCACGAAGATGGTATCTATTGGCTGTTACTACAAGGTGAACATATCCGCGATACACGTCCGCCGAGTTACCGAGTCTCACCGTGCGTTTCCGCCGAGGCGACTTTAATCCGTCGCATGAGAAATTCATAGTCGACTGATCCCTAGGTGGATGCGATTTTTCCACCTCTCCTAGGAATTCATCTCTCTCTGTTTCTTCCTTCTGTATCCACTGTTTATACAATACGCTACCACATTTATACGTCCCGTAAGAAAATACGCACACACAGCGCATAACACAAGCCATAAGACAACCTGTTTACCTGCGTGTATGTGAGACAATAGGGGCGATGTTTTCACAGAAAACCTGACCCCAATTTCCTGTAGTTTCACCTGCTTCCAAACTTGAGAATCCCCTCTTAAATCCGGGACGTGAATAGATATAAAACCTGACCCTTTTTAGGGACTAGATACCACTTAAAACTACGAATGCACGGAATGTGGAAGGAGGTTGGATGGAATTGAGGGAAACAAAAAACGCACGCAATTTAACTCGATAGTTAACGGCATAGAAATGTGAATTGCGATGGCACCACACGCAACGAACTACATTTTTGTAGACATTTTAATTCGAACAACGTTCCTAAACAAGTAACAAAAATGTCCTTGGTAACAAAAGAAATAGTGGAAACAAAAATTCACTTCTTTTCTGGAAAGAAGACAAAATCTACGCTATGGGTGCACTAGATAATTTTGGCAACGACAAAGATAAAAATCAAATTCGAAACATCGCAGAATCTAATGTACTTTCTGAACACATATTTACTTTACAGTGCTTTCTGATAAAGAATAGTTTGTTTGAAAAGTAGACAATAAAATGATCAGAATATGCGGTAAAGAAGTTAAACAGGTAATACGTATATTTTTGAAATCATGGTAGAAATTTGAGCTAAGTTTGAACATACGGTTGAGTGTTGGCGTCAACATAGAATTTTTAACTGTAATGTCGAAAATTTAAATTGTAATGTTAAAGGGGAAAGTATGACCAAATCTCGATGGTTCCGATTTTGTATCGTCCACGGGAAAAAAGATAAGGATCACCGAGGTAAAGGCAGATGTGGAGCGGTGATACGGGACGTTCCGACCGTCTGTCACTCGCTAAGCAACCGCTCTATTTGTAGCAGCAATTATTACACAAGGACAGCTAGAATATTTGTGACATACAGTTTTGTGTGAAGCCAGGTTTTACATGCTCAAAAATGTAAAACACGATCTAAAATTGTTCACACTTATAAATTAGATTACGGTACAATAATTAATTTGTCGTTAAAGGGATTTTGAGACAGTTTACAGTTTAAAACACTCAGGAAATCCACTTGACTTGAAGTTGGGTAAATGTCGGCCCATTCTACCCACGAATGGTTCCGGGTACGGTCGCCATTCAAATCTCATCATCCGAACCAAATGGTAGAAGAATTACGCAGTCAAGCTCATAGCAAGCGCATTTTAAAGATCATCAGATATACATTACCGGGCAAAAAGATCCTCTTCACCACTTAGCATAAAGACCTTTAAATTTTCCCGTCCTCCGGGTTCCGTTTCAGTCCATTCTTGCGCAATTTTGTCACGTTGTAGATTTGTAGGTAGGTTTGTAGCCCACCTAAACAGATGGCATCCCCGCATTGTCATCTTTATAGCGGTGGGCCTGAGAACAGGTACATACGACAACCGGCTATGCAATTTCTGGGCGACGTTTTCCAGTTGAATTGTTTGCTATTTTGTCTTTGTTTGGAGTGTGGGACTCGAACCCCTGACCCCCTGGTCATGCTTTACACCTGTCGTGCTGAAGCGAACTGACAGCTCAGAACAGACGTCAAGCTATAGAGACAACAGGATGATCCAAATTGGCCGCGAGGCAAGAAGTATTTAGTACAACTCTGAATAAAATATATTTTGTATAAATATTGGATCCCTTGCGGTCTTCTCCGACAGAGACGTTGATAATTCGGAGACGCGACGTTTCGATAATGTTTTTTGGAAACAGCGGTACCTGTGCCCTTTGTTTTTTCAGGAAGGGAGCGGTTGGGTGGGTTCCGACAAAGGCAGGTAGACATACACGAGAGGTCCTTTGTTCACGGCACGCGTCCAGCGAACCGCCCGGGGGCATGGACCGCCAGCCCGGCCAGCAAGCCCGTAAGGTGCCCCGGCTAACCCATTGCCCTCCGTGGCGGCCTGTATCTCCTCGGCAAAGCACGCTAGTACCACCCAAGCAATTCCTATCCCCATCGACTTCAGAATAAACACTCACTAGAGTAGGTATCATTAATACTTATGTTTCGGAAACTAGAAGAATGAAGTATGAATAGCCGACTCACCGGCGCATCTATTATACATACGACCTAAGAGAAACTTGCATCTCTGAGCATAACTGTAAACATACATACAAAGTGCCGGTTATTAAAAATAAATTCTGCCCACCGCGAAGGACTTAAAACGACACCGGCGATCCCTTATTTAGCGACCGAGAAAAAAAGGCGCCGCGAAAAGCGGACTAAAATCCACCTACCATGATGAGAGAGAGAGAGAGGGAGGGTGTCGGGGTCTTCCCTACTCGACGGTCGATCGTTGCTTCATTTGCAACTTTTCAAGCCTTCTGTAATATACCCCGGCGGCCAGAGCCTCATTAATTATTCATGAGCCCGCGGAAGACCCCTCCCCTTTCTTGCCACCACTCTACTTCCAATGAATTGCACCAATTATCCACCCTCAACACAAATTTCGCGACCTGATTAAAGATCTCCAATCCCCAAAAGACCAAGCATGTAAAAATCGACGGGTAAAAAACTTTCCAATATTCCCTTGCAAAATGAAATATAAAAAAAATGGGCAAGGAAAGCAATAAAGTCGCGTTAATATCTTAATAGCTGGCTGATCTGTGGCCCCTGTTACGGATATTTATTGGTTCTATTAATAAGTTGGATGCGGGGAGGGAAGCGGTAATGTCCGGGGAAAGGTAGCGGGCACGCAGGGCGGTTTGGCGCGGAGTGAATGGTTCCTAGTACGGTACCGGGGTACCAACGGGGATAGCCTCGCATACAGGCCTATTGTCAGGCTCCAGGGCGGTTTTGTACGGAGTGAATAGTTCCTATAGCTAGTACGGTACTGGGTACCAACGGGGATAGCCTCGCATACAGGCCTATTGTCAGGCTCCAGGGCGGTTTGGCGCGGAGTGAATGGTTCCTAGTACGGCACTGGGGTACAAACGGTGTTAGTCTCGCATACAGGCCTGTCGTCGGGTATTAATGGCTTATGATAGACGTGCATTGGAACACACAGGCCTTTTGTTATAAGATATAGGACAACTTGTCATACATACATTGGGATAGGAATAGCCTCGCACACAGGCCTATCGTAGGGCGTTAATGGGTTGTCATATACGAACATTGGGATAGGAATAGCCTCGCACACAGGCCTATCGCAGGGCGTTAATGGCTTATCATATACGAACATTGGGATAGGAATAGTCTCGCACACAGGCCTATTGTCAGGATATGGGACGGCTAGTCATACGTACATTGGAATAGGAATAGCCTCGCACACATGCTAGGTCATGTGCTGATTAGTTACTGCACTTGACTTGGGTAATACTGGGGATAGCCTCGCAAACAGGCCTATCGTCAGGCTTTGCATATGTTCATTGGAATAGAAATAGTCTCGCAAACAGACCTATCGCCAGGCCACTGAGTGACTTGTCATAGAATGTACGACCCCCACACGTAACAATGGGCTGGCCATGGAATAGACTCAAACACGGACGTTTAGGGTTCTCAACGGACGGCTTGTCATAGAATGAGGGTTCCCTACACATCACTGTGGTTACAGTTAGGATAGCCTAACACAGCAGGCTTGTCGTTGGAGTTTAACGAGTCTTTTTATGCGTATAAAGGGACAAGAATAACCTCGCACACATGTCTCATCGCCAGGCTATAGTTCTGCTTATCATACGTACATCCCAATGGGGATAGGCTCGCACGCAGGCTAATAGTCAGGCTATAGGTCTGCTTGTGATACGTACATCCCAATGGGAATAGCCTCGCACACAGGCTAATCGTCAGGCTATAGGTCTGCTTGTCATACATACATCCGAATGGATATAGCCTCGCGCGCAGGCATATCGTCAGAATATAGGGCGGCCTTTCATAAAGTACATTTACGGTCGTTTGTTTTGAATTCACTTTAAGACAGACAAGGTGGTTGGCAACCTTACCGAAAGAAGAAGAAGAAGACAGTCTTGTACTGTACTCAAGTTAGTAACTTATTCTAACAGTGCCACCTGTAACGGACACCATCAAAAGGTAGATTTAGAAACATAGCTGTAATAAAATCTTCTTTAACAAAAAAACTTACTGTTCAGAACTTGGATGTAGAATTTTACATAGCTAACGTCAAGACTTCAGACAAAGACTTAATCATATTTTCTCTGACTCCAAAAATAATTAGAATATGCTGTATACAATAGGATCCATACATACACAACTCTATAGAAATATCTAGGTCAGAAATTATGTGCGTAGCTCGAATTTTTAACGCACAAAATAAAGTTCACATGCACCCAGTATTTCAAGCCTTAAGTACGTAGGTTTGACGTGACCTCTTAAGAGCGAGGCTTAACGTGATTTTAGTTGCCCCAACACTTAATGAACTCCTGACGTTTTGACGCACGTTTTTTTTTTGTTCGTGAAAGCGTCGTCATCTGTTGCGTTCCCACCGTTTTTCACTCCAGTCGTGGCTTTTCTTTTATTGTAGCGAATTTGCTTTACACAGAGCTGAGTACTTACTACACAATGCCGACTCGCCCCTCCCCTCACCCCATTAACATCCAACCACCCCCGGCTCACAGCAGTTCTACACACCAATCTGCTTCGCCACGCAACTCTATCGCTAACTGGAAGTGCTAGCCAGCGGTGTGAGGTCTAACCCACCGGCGTCCACCTGTTTTGTTGATCCGGCCTTTGTATGAAATGTTTTCTTTTGTCGCGTGCGCGAGTACGGGGAGATTACAAGAGGACCTATTGAGATGTCTACAAATCCCACGATTAGTGTAAGAGGTCAATAGGGCACGTGGCCGGGCATTCTTTCTTAGCTCGAATCATTGTTGTGCACTCACAGAGCTTTTTCTACCTTCCTTTTCAACCGAATGCAAGATTTTGCATCTAGGTATTACACGGAGACTGTAGTTTCTATAGGCGAGTCCAGGACAAGTGCAGGCCTCGCCTAGAGTGTCAATAATCTGTCGTTATTGTTAGCTTTTGCTTTGTGTTTTTTTGTACCCCGCCCATCGTTTTTAGATAAGTATTTGTTCACTTGTTCTCTATTTATTCAAGTAATGAAAGTTGGTTGAAGACAGAAAGAGTGCAAACTGTGTGTTGTCGAGACTTAGTTCATTGTACTGTTATCGTCAGAAATTTGAAATAGGACAACAGTATTATAAGCACAGAATCTGACTCTTGTTTTATCTAGTGACTGCTATAGGTGAAAAACACGTTGTATATAAGGAATTTGTTACCTTCTTCTAAAAACAATGAATCTAAAGTTCTTGTGTAGATTCACATAAACAATTATCACAAAGACTGTGAATACTACTCTCCAATCAGAGGTTAGGCTCCGGCTGATTTTTAAAACGTTTTTAAGTCGTTTATATCGGGCTTTCTATTTTGTATCTAGCCGTGTCAAAACGTTTAAAAAAACAGCCGGAGCCTAACCTCTGCTTGGAGAGTAGATAAATACAACCAGGGGGAGGGGATAAAAGACTCTATAATACTATTCACACATTGTCCTTACTTTTCATATTACAATGGATATCAATAATCATTTATTCCCCATCTGTAATGATGTGGATCATCTCAAACTTCTGCAAATTACATTCGCTAAGTCACCAAAAATGTCGCCTGACATAGCAATTCTTTTTGAAAATTCAAAATTGCAATTGGCAATGTCAGGAATACATGGAACGATGTATTCTATATTTCTTTTGGAAGAAAAACACGAAATTTTGAGACCGCCCTGCTTGAAAACAATTTAGTTCTTTGTCTCTGACTGAAATGCGTGGGAGTTTTAAAACTAAGTGGTCTAGATTTGGGAGAAATTAATTTTGGTCGGATGAATACATAAAAATCCAATGATGTAGGGGATTTTTGCTGCAGTACCAACGATAGTCAAAAGGGACCGAAATTTGGCCTTGGTTTGACTTTCGTCTTCCCAATACCTACCCTTATTCCAAATATCCTTTGGGTGGTCTATACGCAACTCATACGGATTTGAATAAACGCACAAGTGTGAAAGAGCCCCTTTTCAACAACCATAGTTTTTCCCCCTGTACAGTCCACACCCTACACTCTATAGTATTGCTTTACTAGACAGGTCCTTTGTACGGTAATCTCCTATCAGGAACTGTTTGTTCGGGCGATCCTCTCTATTTTGACAGCTTGTTATTGTCGTGTCCTCACGTGAGGGGATCATCACGATACGCACCGTGGCAGGTCAGAGGGCGATAGACTCGCTCGCAGACTTCTTAGAGGCTATTTGTTTTATCGCGTTTACGTACGCGTCGGGCTTTTATTTTGGTTGCTATGTTCTCGATCTTTTTTTTTACTCTATATCAATTACTAGTCAGATGAACTGAAACGCCCCCTGCTGTTCCAATGAAAGCTGACAGAGGGCCCAAACTTATGATACATCTTGCCAAGTATAAGAGCTTTCTACCGATCAAAAAGTGTGACTATAGCTTGTAGAGAAAATGAGATATCAAAAGTACCTTAGAAGGTAGGGGGCCCTAAATCTAGACATTCACACACGCACGCACACACACACACACACACACACACACACACACACACACACACAAACACACACACACACACACACGCCCGCGCGCGCACACAAGATGATAAAGTTGTTCATAGTACAATTACTGACCTAAGAATATGACACCTTCTAAATCTACGAAGTCTACAGCTACTAGGTATAGATTCGACTTTTTATCGCTTCCAGCACACTAAATGTAAGAGCAGATGGACCTTAAACCATGATCTATTTCATTGCATAAGGGATGTTATTTTTTCTACATGTATTTAGATATTGAAAGCTTCGAAACCTACCTTGTACACAAGCGAAGAGAGAGTGTTTTTCTAATTGTTGTATGGTGTCCAATCAACAATAAAATGACACCCATATTTTGAAAGCACACCCATCATTGTCTAGTCTTCCCGGTTTTTTTCACAACCTTTGAATTTTAAATTTATAGCACATTGCTATTGTTCATCTTGATAGCAATCAAAAATATAATAAAAGCTTCATCAGAAAACGCCCTTGTACCAATTATCTTAATGAGAATATTAATATGATGACTCTCTCTTTTTTCTGATGGCAATAAGTCAACATGTCAAACAGTCAACATCATTCCTTTGGCTTCTACATGACTGGTTACATTTCCCGACTACACTCATAGAGTTGGCTTAATATACCCCCGTCAAATGTAGCGAAAATCGATCGGACGACGAGTCTGCGAGCTCTAAATTACAAGAAGGCATGACCCTGATGCCGACGAAGAAATGGCAGAGTTCCCCCTTCCCGTCAGGGTCATGCCTCCTCGTAATTTAGAGCTCGCAGACTCGTCGTCCGATCGATTTTCGCTACATGTGACGGGGGTATACGTAGTCACACGTAAGGCATCTTGTATGTGGTCGTATTCGTCGTGCGAACGTCGTACGATCGGAAACTAAAGGCACTCTTTGTATACTAGTAGTCGTCTTCTTGGGGGAAAGGCTCAAATCCTTGTCGTTGCAACAAGTTACTAGTAGGTTCTTCGAGATTGTATATAGTTTGGCACCCATCTTCCCTTTTGTAGCCCTGGGCTACACACTACTATAACACGATGGCTAGTCCATTGGTAGTCGTGTGTGTTTAACTTTCATACTATTACCCAAATACTGAGTGCTAATACCCCTGTCACGTTTCACGAAAATCGATCGGACGACAAGTCTGCGACAATCGCTCAAGCCTCGCTTATAATAATAACTTTATTGCACAACAATTGTACAAGGTACAAAGCATGGCTTGTATGTGACAGGGACGGTTTTCAGGCGAAAGATATGCGCAACCCTCTGTCGATCTTAAATATGGCCAATCTTCCATCGATACGCCCGAAGATCGTGGATAATGTGACAGGGGCATAAGCAGACAAAGAAGCATGCATGTACCATTTTTAAAAGTCTTTGTTATGACTCAACCAAGGATTAAACTCAGGACTTACCGGCTGCAACACTTGTCTATTTCACCTGTCTTATTTAGTAAATGTAAAGATGAAAAGTATGACAAACATCATCAAATTTCCGGGGTTCATTGTCACTGGGTCTCCTGTGTATTGATTAATGACTCTTGTGTGCCTATTAGTCATTGTGCTTTTATCATTTTGTGTTTTGTTGTTGACTGACTCGCAATGTGTTCGTTAGTTGTAGACACACCCTCAAGGTAGACTATCATGTAGCCTTTGCATATATTGACAAATATAGTTTTTAGTACACTGTGAAATGTTTAAACTTAGGATATCCGAGAAGACAAAACTAAAAGCTATATCCATGTTGATTTGGTCATATTGATCACATCATTTGGAACCCCAAAAGAACTGATACGAGCATGTGATAAAAGAGATAGCTTTGATAAATAATATTTCAGCCTGATCTATATACACCTTTTCAAATCAAATGCGGCTAAGATCGTCGTTCCGTACTGGGCGAACAAAAATAAAGTGACAAGGCGTGGTCTGTTCAAAAGAGGAAGACTAATTTAATATCATAAGTGACAAAATTATGGTAATGAAATAATTTCATTACCGTTATTAATGACCACACAGCTCACATAACGTATGATTATAACCCATTACAAAGGCAATGACAGCAAGCACACACTACAGACATATTACATATTCTTAATTAGCAATTAGAGGATTGTATAGGCATTCGTGGGTAAGAACGCCCGCTTCATTTATGTATGTATGAAATGCATTATTAATATGGAATTGCTCGTAGATAGGCCTTTTTGTATTGCGTGTGTTGTGAAATTTGTACACACAATATTGTTGGAAAACAGGCTATTGTTTGGGGGATTAGTTTGGGTAACTGCTCACTGAGCCATTTTTAATAACCAACTGATAGCAACTGAAGTCAACTGCTGCCACATTTAATAACCAAATTATATCGTTATTAAAGACATTGAAGCGTAGGGAAAATGCTTTCAGGGTCTTGGGGGATGAGAAAATATTGTAAGGCCTAGGAGAAAGGTTCTTTTCCCGGATAAGGCCCCGAAAAAAAATCGGTTGGTAGGTCAAATTGATACAATAAATACATTTTAGCACATTGTTTGAAACTAAAGTGCATCAGGCACTGGTAATTTCTAAACTATATTGTTATCATAGAGATATACATTAAACAGCATAAGTATACCAATAAACTAAACAAAGGAGTACAGTGTTTTTTACTACACATTATTACATAAACTGATGACAGCTATCTCCATGGAAAATGGAGATATAGTTTTGCCATGGGTGTGTCTGTGTGTTTGCGTTTCCGGATTTTGTAGTCAGCATAACTCAAGAACCTCTACATGGATTACAATGGCATTTGGTACGTGGGTAGGTGTTGGAAAGAAAAATGTCAAGGTCGATTTAAGGCCACTTGGCATGTGAATTTAGTATTGCAGCAAAACTTCTGTTTCTTAATCTTTTGACCTGGACATGCTATGGTCTTGAATCCTTGGTGGCAGATAGCTTGTGACGTAAGGAAAAAGTGATGTATATTTGGACTTCTATCAGATTGCTCTGGAACTACAATGGAGCTTTTGTCAAAATATTCTAAGGAGAATGCCTGAGCAATATAACGACAGATTTCCATGATATTTTTTTCACTGTCGAGAGAGTGTAAAATGCAGGAAGTTTTTTTTTATTATTTTATCGTCATGCAGATATCAGATCGTTGGTAAATAAAATTATTTACCAACGGTCGACTTAAAATGCCAGGGTTGGTCGGGTAACCGAAAATACAACTTCATTTTTCCTGGCCTGAAAAGAGGGCGATGAAATTTCAAAAAGAACAATCACTTTTCAAAAGAAAGTGTACTCTCTCTGGAAGAACACATGGCCACTTCTAATCAAAATGAGTATTGAATAAAGTAAGTAAACTTGAAATTTCATTCCTACAGACGTGGCATTTTTTCACAAGATCTATCGCCTAGCCCGTAGACATATTGGATTTCGGCGGGAATTTATCGCCAACTGATTCAATAGGTTGCCACATCATATATCGGCTGGTAGCGCGTCTGCATGCGAAAAACAGTCGCCAACGCGTCGCCAATTGGTCGTCTGAAATTGCTAATTTTTCGTCTTTATTTTGACCCAAGAGTTGTGAAGCCTTTTTGTCGAACCGACTTTTTCGGCAAGAAACTTTACGTGGAATAAACAAATGTCAATATACAGAGCTCATACGGACTTGATATACGCATAAGTGTGACGCCATCGAAAGGGATTGCAAGCCCCCGTTCACACCTGTGCGTAAATTGAAGTCCCTATAACTTGCGTATTGAATCTATTTTGGCATAGTTAAAAAAACTTTGCGACCAAAGAATTAGTTTTTTCGCTGTATCCGGAGAGCCAAATTGAAAAAATAACAAAAAACGTTTTCCCTGAAAAGTACCGAGTAAAACACCAGGTTTGTATTGAAGAGATGCATATATTTAGCTAAGTTCACACGTGCGTATAAGACCGTATGACATCCGCGTGGAGTTTTTAGCCTCTACCAGGCTCCATAGGTCGTTCGAAAAATAGTAGAAATTGGACAAATCAAGATGCATAACATGCAAAACGAGATAGCTGACCGAGGATTGCGGTTTGCGACCAGCTAACTCGTCTGACATATTATCTGTCTATAATTAATTTGTGATCGCCCTACGATCGTCAAGTCTCTTTATGTTGAAATGTAATTTTCTTCCTTGTAATGCCTGTGCTATGTAGAAAGAAAGGAGAGTTAGAATCAGTCTAAAAAGGTCCATTCCGTAAACTTGCAACTTGAGCCGTTCTCTCCGTCGTTCCACCCCACCGGGGTCCGGTCCCCGCACGCGCCGCTCATTTCCCTGCTAACAAGGTTCTCCCCGCTCGGACAGTTTCTCCATCTGTATTAATCAGCACCCATTGTGAAACTAATCTCCTGTTTGTTTTGTCCGCCACGCGTCGTCCATAGGACCTGTCAATCAAACTGCGCGTTTGAAACTGACCGTGAAACTCGGGTTGATTGTGACGGATGGACACAGGGTGGGTGCCGTGGCGTAAACATAGCAGCCGATTCGGAATCTCTCACAACTAGCGAGGAAAGTCCATTCGAGAAGCAGATTGCAGATATAACATTTTCTTTTAGAATGCCCACTATACACCGAGATGCGCACATCTCTCATGAATACACTACAACTAGGTAATGAATATGCGTGTTTAAGTAAGGACCAAAGGTTCAAATACATTATGACGACTAGTAGATACAACGCACTTGAAAAGATTTGTAAATTTGTTCACACAAGTTTCAAAAAGAGAGAAGAGACTATGTAGATTTTAGATGATATAAGATGCAACCCGTTTCACGTATACTTAAGTTATCCAACCCAATGCATTTAGCCCATGTTGGGCAGGAATATGCAATAAAGATCATTGTATAATGAAAACTTACTGTATATACTTAACGATGATTATTGACTGTTTTTAAAGGAACGTTTTTTTGCGAGTAGAGGGTCCGAATCATCTGCCTTGTTTACTATTAAGTTATGGTCAGAAATAAACTTGATTAGCTGGTGGCAGGAATCAAGAATTGGAAGTATGATTTGTGATATCAAATGCTCAATAGCATCAGAAGGGTGTATATTTCGTATGAACGTCTTTGTTTATTGAATATTGATCATTTTTCAAAATTTGGAATAAAGAATTTGCAACAATTGTATGTCGAAATGGTGGTAATGCTCTGCAAAGACGCTAGACAGTACGGAAGAAGAAGAACTTTATTTCTAAAGAGGCCTCCAAAGCCCAAAACGTTTACAGATTATGTGTTCCACTGCTTCTCAAAAGACCTAACCCCCTCCCAAAACCCCTTAAATTGTAGTTTGTAGCAGTTACAGATTAGAATATGAAGACATTTTATCAGTGAAGTATCTGTGACCGAAAGAAACAGATCATTTTGAATATTTGCTACAACTTCATCGAGATTTTACCTTTTAGGAGATACAAAAAAGACTACGTTTCTACAAAAACCAAAAGTCCCACGCGTACGCATTTTGCAGAACGTGAGACCGTTCATTAGCCACTGCCCTCTAAGAAGACGTCACCCCAGAATAGAAAACGTAGTACCTTAAGTTGATTAGACATTAGTATTATGTACTTTAAGACTGTACATGCATTAAGCCTTGTGGCATGATGTGGCAAATAAACAGTTAACAACTCAGTCTTACTTCACTAGAACTTGTACTTGCACTCACTATAGATTATTCAGAACTACTCAGAACTTTATCATTATGACCTGTAATTAGCTTGTGTGAGCAGAAACGTCTAATAAAGGTCTTCTTCATCATCATCAGTATGATTAATCCTGAACCCTATCGGACTTTAAGATTATTTCGAATTTATTGTCATTTTGGTTCTTGTCATCATTGTGAGCTGTCAATCAAAAAATATGCGCGGGAATGATTAATGAAATACGGCAGAAGCGTACATTGATGAAGCACTGTTTAGAGCTTGCAAAATTCATAAACGTGTCATTTTGGTCTGATATATCGTCCTGGGCTTCTGTCAATCAAGTACCTGTAGCCATAGCAACTTTCCAAGCAGATGTTAGGTTTCAGAAATACCCAACTTTAACGGCAGAAGTGAACATAGATGAAGCACTGTTTAGAGCTTGCAAAATTCATAAACGTGTCATTTTGGTCTGATATATCGTCCTGGGTACCTGTCAATCAAGTGCTGGTAGCCATAGCAACGTTCCAAGCAGATGTAAGGTTTCAGAAATTCCCAACTACAACGGCAGAAGTGAACATTGATGAAGCACTGTTTAGAGCTTGCAAAATTCACAAACGTGTCATTTTGGTCTGATATATCGTCCTGGGCTTCTGTCAATCAAGTGCTGGTAGCCATAGCAACTTTCCAAGCAGATGTTAGATTCATGTCTGGGTTTTTTCTCAATCTTTTCAGGCATTTAGTTGGGCTTTCAGCTTTGTCAGTTTCTCTCTTGTCAGTTTGCTAGCCTATAAGGTCACCAGCAGAGCTTTGTCTAAGAGACAAAAGAAAACATGACAAAATAAATAGCCTGACAAAATGGCTAAAAGATTATAAAAAACAACCAAACCTAACCTCTGTTTGGAGAGTAAGCTTTAGCCTTTGTCCTGATGGTCTGAACATGAATTAGATATAGAACATTAACAGAAGAGGTAGATATCTGTCACTGTGACCAGTAACGTCGTGTCGTCTGAAACATCTGTCAATCAATTACGCTTAGACTATCCACTACCTTTCCACTAGACGGCGATTGCGCCGCGCTCTCACTGCGACCTAACACAGATGTGTGTAACCTTCGATTTCATACTGGGTAGGTATATCCTACAAATGTAAAAGTGTGGCTTAAAGGTGGTATCTCTCTGCACGTGGGGCACCGGTGCGGTACTGTTGTTATTTTAGCCGAGTTTTTGAAATTGAAATGTTTCGTAATACGTAAAAGTATGACTTAGAATACAACAAAATAGACAAAACGTAAGGAAATTCATTCTTTATCCCTGAAATTCTTTAAGCAATCTTTCGAATCCCACAGTTCCAAACCGGTGCCCCAAGTGCAGTGAGACCTTAAAAGACAACATAAAAATGGTTCTCTACTTTACGTACAACTGTGTCAAATTTCGCAGAAAGAGCGCGGCGAGAGCGCCGTCCTACTGGAAATTGGGTATTAGCTTTAGTCCTTTTCCGCTTGGGCCAGACACAAATTCAGTGAAGACCATAAAGAGAAAGGCAAGAGGAGGTTTCACATTTTTTTTCCGATCGTGAAACTTTATGAACGCGTCTGCTTGACGCCAGCGTTCAAAACGTCGCCCTATCCATCCATCAATCAAACAGTTACCCTTCGCGGCACCGGAAAATTCCGAATCTGTCCCGTTCTGAACCGTGAAATGGCCAAAGGCAAGAACCTAGATGGAGCACTTCCCTCCCGCCACCAGAAACTCACAGAGGTGCCAATCTGGTGGCCACCTAGCCGTTACCGCGAACGATTCGTGAAATTAGGAATGACTTATTCAAAAGGGGGGAGGGGGCGCCAACGGATCGCATTTAATTTTACTTCCATATGAGACCAACCATAAACGCTCTAAACAATAGCTGTTAATGGACGAATCGTGACACAAATTATACCAATTGATGTAATAATGATACTTACGATTTAATAATGAAAGGTACACAGAATGAATATACACTTGATTAAGCCGCATTGATGATAGACGCTATGAAATTAAACGTGGACATTGAATCTGTGCTGAACATCTGTTGTGCACATGTATGCTGGCATATGACGGTAACTAGCACTTTAGTATAGGGGTTATTTCATTGGACTGAGGTGCGTTTGGTACATGGTAGAGTTGAATTGTATATGGTTTGTGTCTGTTCGTTTTGTGTCATTTCTGTTACTATAAGTCATTTAAGTTTATACGTATAATACATTCGCCAAGAAGGTAATGCGAGAGAGAGAGAGAGAAAGAGAGAGAGAGAGAGAGAGAGAGAGAGGGGGGGAGGGAGAAAGAAAGACAGAGAGAGGAAGAGAAGGAAAAAGAGAAAGAAAATTGTGTGTGTGTGTGTGTGTGTGTGTGTGTGTGTGATTGTATGATTATGTGTGAGTGTGATTGTGTGCTTATGTGTGTGTAGGGAAAAGAACGCATCTGTGTTTTATCGGGTTTCGATAACAATATACGGTCACGCATTTATGTCAGGCTATATCTCATAACTTTAAGCTGACCTCAGCGAATATTGTTTTATCAATACCATATGGATGTATATTGACCTACATACTGTGAAAAAATTACATACCTATTCCTTCCTAAAAATCAGGACGTAATCTACCATTGGTTGCCAAATCATGGTGTAAGTTAAAGGATTTCGATATAACACTCATCTCTTTATACATGTCGAGCATATTGAAGATAATTTTAACGTATTTTTTTGTTTGTGGACTAAGCTTAGAAGTTCTTGAATAATCCAGAATATCCCAGCCTGCTAGTTGTAATCCGGTTAACCAATCACCCAATACGCTAATCCCAACGCAGATTAGTCGATCGGGTTTAATTGGTTGGTGTTTTGAAACCTTTTCTGTGTTCTTACTTCTTTTTTCTAACGGTGCAGTGTTTTGTAGCTGTCCTTTTTCTACGCATAATTGTAAATCGCGAAATCAGAGCTAGACTTGGGAAAGATCATTCCATTGTCAAAGTTATATCCGGATAGGCTAAGGTAGTTCGGGTACGTGATAGCGATACCACCACATACTAAATATCTATTAAGTCTACAGTCAGGAGTTCCAAAACAAAGACACCGGGAAAGACCCCATAGAGCTTTGGAAAGACACTAAAGCTATATAGCTCGGGACCTCACGTACAGAAACAAGGGGTAAGTCTCTGAGCTTGGCACTTAGGCAAGGCAGGCTCCTTGTATGAAGATGCCAAACGTTCTACAATGCGTGCAATATCAGAAAAACTAGTAGAAACTTAGAAAGGACCACAAAAAGCCAGCAAAATAATTCCAACCGATTCAGGGGATTACCAGTAAGCCACCGGTACAGCACCGGTATCACAGCGGGGAATATTTCACCAAGCACCGCGGGAGATTTCAGCGAGATCAACCTAGAGAAACCGTACCCGCCCGAACCCGCCCGAAATAAAGAACACATGGCTAAGACCATGGCTAAGACCATGCGTGTAATGTAGTTCTAAGTTAGGAAACTTCTTTTTTAACATGGGTATTATAAACGTTGAATCATTTGGGGCTATACAGCAATCCACTTTTGAAAAAATAAAAATAAAAACACTGTAACACGTTACGTATATTGCAAATCGTCTTGTAGCGTGCGTAGTTCAGTGGTTAGTGGTCATAGTTAGCAAAGCTGATTTTTTTGTATAAAGATTATTTGACAGAAAATTGTTCAACGGAATGCCCTGCGATAATTTTAGTGTGACATAGCATCTGTCCTTGGTGCTGAACGCCATCACAAATAACACGGGGACGGTAAACGTTGCATGATTTTGGGGCTATATAGTACAACAATCAGCTTTTGAGAAGATAGAAACACTGTAACACGTTACGTATATTGCAAATCGTCTTGTGGCGTTCGTAGTTCAGTGGTTAGTGCCCATATTTAGCAAAGCTGATATTTTTGTACAAAAGGTTATTTGATAGAGAACCGTTTCCAACAAAGTAAAATCGTAAGTTTGCGAGTATGAGTTAACAAAGAAATGCGCTGCGATAACTACTAGTATAGTGTGACATAGCATCTGTCCTTGGTGCTGAACGCCATCACAAATAACACGGGGATGGTAAACGTTGCATGATTTTGGGGCTATACAGCAATCCACTTAAAAAAATAGAAACACTGTAACAAGTTACGTATATTGCAAATCGTCTTGTAGCGTGCGTAGTTCAGTGGTTAGTGCCCATATTTAGCAAAACTGATATTTTGTACAAAAGATTGTTCGACAGAGAATTGTTTGCTACAAAGTAAAAACGTAAGTTTGCAAGTATGAGTTAACAAAGGAATGCGCTGCGATAACTACTAGTATAGTGTGACATAGCATCTGTCCTTGGTGCTGAATGCCATCACAAATAACACGGGGACGGTAAACGTTGCATGATTTGGGGGCTATATAGTACAACAATTAACAACAGTTAACAAAGGAATGCGCTGCGATAACTACTAGTATAGTGTGACATAGCATCTGTCCTTGGCGCTGAATGCCATCACAAATAGCGTTAGTACCTGATAAACAAAGCCATGGAACATATATTCTTTGATGAAATCAAAATAGGGGACAGCCGCTAGTCTTGTAACGCATGAGATACGTGTTGGGGTTTGGCAAACTAGTCGACATAGAATAAAATGATATGCATACTAAAAGGTAAAGATAGTCCGATAGCCTTTGTCTATGCAAGACGGAGTCCAACCCTCTTAACTTCAACTACTGCCTTTCACCTCCCGAACATAAGTCTGTTACTCATTTTTACACCTTATAGAAAGGAAAGTCGTGGGACATACACAAGATAGTAGTATAACAAGAACCCAGGACATCTTGTTTCTGGGCTAGACACCCTACAATCAAGCCACACGGCTCCACTAAATACATATGCCTAAAAACGAAAGCTATGGACAGACAGAAGGAACGAAGGAAAGCAGTTTTGTTGTACGAAAAGTACAGAGACTTTCGTATGCTTACTTCCAACTACAAAACTCCACAAACAATATACGTGAATTTACAATATCTTGTGGATCTAATATTTAACTATCATCTATCTATCACGTCTGGCGGGTTCTTCAACGTACTTGAAGTGTGGCTCTCCTTCAATACGGGACCTCAGTTTAATGTTCTATCCGAGGGACGGTCCCAACCGAAGCTAGGTACTATGTTAATTGCGGAAAGTCGAATGAAATGCCTTTCCAAAGGGCACAAGATTGGTAGTTCGAATCCAGGACCTCTGAGTTACACGCCACACACACAACCCCGCAAATGCCAAGCCCCAAAATTCCTCTACAAAATCGCACCAAGACGATAAACCAGCGCCTGTATCGCGCGTATAAAACATTTACAAGAAGATTCCGTGCCGGACTTGCACATCTCTCTTCGTCAATGGTCAGAATCCTCCGTCCAAACAACCCCCTATCCGGGATAAGTCACTCTCTTACTTCCCAATCTACCCCGTGTAGTCCCCATTGGGGCCGGGTTTTGTTAACATTAACCCTACTTCTTTGAAGACCTTAAGCACTGTGGGGAGTTAATTAAGTCTGTGTGTGATGAGTCCTCGTTCTTATTAAATAGTTATGAGGTAGCTTTGCGTGCCCGTGTCGAGAAGAGCCGAGCGGAATGAGGGAGGAATTACGGGCGGGAATAGGCCTCGCTTCCCCGCCGGATCCCTTCTCACGTTCCGGTCGAAAATTACCTTAGCCGGATACTTCAAGTGTTATCGATCTTTTTAAAGTTTGATGGAGACGAAGCGAGCGTGTGTCTTAAGCTTACAGCTGGGTCTGTACGGAAAAGAAGGCTTGAATCGCATACTGGTGCCTGGTAGTAAACAATGCGTAACGCTAGTTCACCTTTATCCAGGGGTAACCTATATCCGTTGTTTTTAAGCACAGGTATTCAGGAAGATCAAGTTGACGGACTGTGGTTTCAAATTACAATATTATCAAAATATTGCAATTTGAAACCACTACCGTTCGTAGATTTGGTACCCCAAAATACAATGTTTTAAAAGCAACGGATATAGGTTACCCCGCGGATAAAGGTGAACTATTGTTACAGGATTGCTGGTGTTCATATTTTCTTATCTCTTGAAACAAATTAAATTTACGTGCATTTGAAAGTATAATGTCCCTGTAGCTCAAGTGGTAGCAGCCTCACAGTTGAGTTCCTTGTTCAGATTATATGTGATGGTTGACTAGGTGTTCACGGTTCTAGCCATAGGTAGGGCATCGCGTTAGGGATGCACCATCTTTCGGAAGGGACGTAAAATGGTGTTCCGTGTTCGAGGAGGTGCCTTGAGCACGTTGAAGGGGAATGGCTAACAACCCATTCCTGTAAAGATATACCCTGCTACAGAAACAGTAGGGAAAATTGCTGTCCTATTTGACAAACAAACTAAACATTACAAGGGTCCGACCTAACGAACGAACAGGAGAATATAAAAGAACATTATAGATACATATTGGTCGTAATTTTTCATCAAACGTTGTATTTATTTGTCTCTTTTCTTGTCAAGCATTCCATGTGGTTAATCAACACATAATAACTCTGTTTCACAACATTTGTACGAGGTACAAAGTATAGCATATACATAATTACACCTTTATAGCTTAAGCACTGTGCTATATTATCCCCGGTAAGTGCTATTATAATACTACTTATGGCATAACGACCAAAATTGTGAACCCAACGATATAGTGTCCCAATTCTAAT
Organism: Branchiostoma floridae x Branchiostoma belcheri; assembly: GCA_019207045.1. Classification (NCBI taxonomy): domain Eukaryota; kingdom Metazoa; phylum Chordata; class Leptocardii; order Amphioxiformes; family Branchiostomatidae; genus Branchiostoma; species Branchiostoma floridae x Branchiostoma belcheri. Next base: position 21,956,092 of record CM033029.1, read on the forward strand.
GCTTCCTTTTAATAATTAATTCCATATTCATTTATCATACTTAACCTATACTTATTGTGATATGTATTTTTGATTAGGATATTTGGAGAGAAAAAATAACGAAACAGCGAAGACCAACTTGCTAATCAAATCACAAGAGCAAGTTTGGAACATGTTCGATACAAAAATGCAGGAAACTTACGTTGTATCTTTACTTACATGCACTAATGTCTTTTTTTTAATGATGGTGGAATTTTCAGTAGGTCAATTGCAACCTATTTGGCAGCTTCAAGCATTTTTCATATAGAATTATGTAATGTATTTTCTCCTTGACTGATTTTGTTTTGCAGTATGCAGAAGTGTAACCATGATAATGGTCAATTTCTATCATTTTCACAGCCACAAATAAGGAAAAGAAATAACTGTTAGATCAAATCAAACGTTGCGGCAAACGTGCGCTTTTTGTACAAGAGAATTAAACAGATAATGATTTGTTACTAAGATAAAATATAACTCGTCCGCTAGTATGAGTTATCATAGGAAAACGTATGGTATCTGTGGTTCGACACTGGCCCTATCCTTGGTACTGAAAGCTATCAGAACAAGCGTTAGTGGGTAGCATCTATTGTTGATTGTTTGTTGTCGCAATGCTAAGGCCCTTTTTCCACTAGACGGCGATCGAGCTGCGCTCTCACTGCGACCTAAATAGGATATGTGTAACCTTCACTTTCACACTGGGTATATCATACAAAACGTAAAAGTGTGACTGAGAAGACAACAAAACACACAAAGTGTAAATTAGTTTCTTTTCTTTTCTATACAATTCGTTGAGCGACAGCGCCGTCCTTGTGGAAAGGGGATATAAGGGATGTCAAAAATGGTAAGGGTCTGTGTAATGTATGATTACATTGTATACCCACTATTCACTAAACCACCTTATGGTGTAACACACCAGGTTTGTACTGAAGAGTACGAGCTGCATATCCAGACAGATTTATTTGATCCGTACACACCGAAAATGACCCCTACTCTTTTCAAAAACTGTCGTAGTTCTTTAATGTACTCAAGGTGCATCTTTTCACAAAAACGGAGGACCTCCATTTTTAAACATCCTACCCAAGAAACAAAACATATCAAAGATACAAGTAACTTGATTGAAATGTTGATAGGTTCATAAACGGGTCAGCAAAATGATTATAAGTACATGATATATAACACAAGTGGAGGCTATCATAAAGCAGTTTTGAGTCTAGAACGACCGAATTTTCCCTCATTTACAGCAATCTTGTGTCTTCCGTCTCAAAACGTGACGTACATACGTTGGACTACGGACCAGCTGGTGAATTGTTTGTATCTATCAATAGTCAGGGACAAAGTCAACAATAACAAGACACCTTTAAAACATTGACCTGCATGGTACCTCTGTTGCAATGTGTTATCAGTCATGTACAGGACTTGTTGTTGTTGTCTTGTAGATACAAGAGAATTCGTTGTAGATTCTGTTGGATGTTTGTTCAATGCTGTTAGAATTAGAATTCCGCCAGTTGCGCACAATGCATTTTTCGGTACAACATTGGGAAAATATAGACTGGATATTATCGCTATATACACAAACATATCCTTGCATACAATACGTTTTGTATGAATGCATGTTTCGCAAGGCTGATGTACAAGGTGTTTTAGAAACAAAGATGGCGGCGCCTTCGTAACATTAGGCTTGTCATGACACAGAATAAACTGTTATATGGCTGTCCGAACACATGTACTGTGTCCTGTCTATAGCGTCCACGTATTACCATAAACATTTTGTAGAAGTGTTGACTTATAAGTGTCAATTGCGTGTCAATTGCGTGTCAATTGTAGTATCAACTAAAAGAATTAGAAAATGAAACGACCACAAGCATTACACTAATAGATGTTTTTTTTCAACCCGTTTCCCTCTACATTTGGTTTTAAAAATAAAGAAACATGTTTCCTTATCTTCAAATTGAAAAGGTAATCTTCATTGGATATCACCTGCGTGTAAGATTCAGTTTTTTTTTTTAAGGAAAGGCTTTCGTGAGCCGAGGCATATATATTTTTGTTGGGCAGCATCTATAAAACACCAAAGAACTCATGGTATGTATATACTCTGTCACAAAAAGGTATCAACTGATAGATAATCAGGCATTCCATTTTGTTCATGCCCGAAGGCTTCAATGTTAAGCATATGATAGGAACACGGGAAAATATACATGTGACGAAGGACATTTGATCAACATTTCATGACTATAAGACCCAAAAACAAATACTAGATTTTGCCTATATCTAGACTATCCAAGTTGGGTTTGGTTTCCTTTTTAGCAAGCTAGAGAAAGCCCCTTTTTTCCCTAATTTGTAAGCTCTGTGATCTTTGCTCTCTGTACTGTGATAGTTGCTCTCTGTTCACCAATGAATGTGGGAATGTTGGAATAGGTCGACGTCGTGGTGATTTTTTTCTATTAAAGAAATAATTAAATATATCGTTATATGTCATACGTAAAACATTGCAAGCCTCTCTGACCCATACCTTCAGCAGAATTTTCTTCTCTTACAACATTTTGTAAACCAAACAATATTTGGAGAGACAATCATCAAACGCAAAGGAACGCTTTCTTTCCTAAGACAGTTAGAAGAGGGCATCCACATATAGAATTCCATGTTCAATTTCGATATCATTACATTCAAATGTTACATATTATATCCAAAAACATAACGAACATTTCAAATCATTACATCTTCATTAAAAGGAATATAATGTAGGTTTTGGTATTTATTTTGATATCCCAAGCTTACAGAACAATAAAAATAGTGACAACATACGTGTAGTATACGATGTCGAATGTTTCCTCTACAGAATGTTCACTCTGACTATAGTTCTAACACAACAAACCACACCGGGCACTGTTGGTAGGTTACTCGGACAGGAGAACAACCGGCCAGGAAGCGAAGATTTGAAGTGTACGGTACTCCCGCTATTTTGAAGCATTGCAAGGGGACGATAAAACACTGAACCAAAACATAATCTACGTACATAGGACTCTAGTGCGATTGGTCTGTTTCGTGAATTGTTTGTAATTATCAATAATGAATGGAAAAGTCAACTGCCGACATTACAAAACACCAGTTTTTACCCTCGACCAACTTGGTACCTCAGTTATAATGTGTTGTCAGTAGTTTTCTTGTTTTTACAAATTTTCACGGTTTCCTTCTTCGTTTGGTTAACATTGCATCAGAGTTATTTCGCTGTATACAATATATTTTGTGACACAACATTTGGAAAGTATATAGACGGGATGTCAACGTTATATACGGGAACATGATCTTATAAGTAAAGTTTTGTCATAATCGCTATGGCTATATCATATCTCAGTGGGGCCGCGTGGCGCAGTGGCAGCATGTTCGGCTCGAGACCGAGAGGTGGCGGGTTTGAATCCAACTGCTGTGTCACCGATCTTGTGCCCTTGGGAAAGGCACTTTACACGACTTTCCTCACTTAACTCAGGTGTAAATGAGTATCTAGCTGCAGCTAGTGGCCTTGGCCCGGCTTTGTGGCCGACACAGGCCTTAGGGGCATGTTCGGGCATGATGCATACGCCATGACACACGAGTTGCGTGATCGGGGGTAGGAGGAATCCCCTACATCCTTGGTCGGAAGTCCTCCTAGGAGACGGAAACTCCAAATAATAAACCTGCATCTGCTGGGGCCGTCTTACGTGGAAAACAGTTCTGTCCCTGTAGGACTTAGTGCACCAGTAGACGAGAGGGTGGAGAAGGAAGTGCACACCCCTCCTTCACCTTAAAAAGTCAAGTGCAGGCCAGGCAGACTGGTCGTATAATGAACCTTGTCTGCCTACCATTGATCTTCGGATACGAAGAAACAGCCATCATCATGATCATCATATCATATTTTGGTATGTATGAAATTACAGGATCTATTTCACCCCTGTTCGCACTAAATGGCGTTGCGGAGTATGAATACTAACACACAGGGTTATAATGCATTTTTGTATGATCTACAGCGATCCAGAATGACTGTGACAGTTTGTATGAGGCCACTACCTGACGTTTTTAGAGCAGCATTTCCTAAAACATTTTAGAGCAATATTTTCTAGTTTGTATCCCACCACTCTTTGATTCGATGCTACATCATTTTTATACATACCGTATCTGTAGAGAATAATAGTAATATTAACGGAAATATAACATAAACAAAAGGAAAAAAAATCCTCACTTAAAACCTGTGTCTAATACTGAAAATTCCATGCATTTCCTCATCCTACATTACACAAACACAGCTATATTTTCAACATAATTTAAAATCAAGAAGAAACCGAACCTTCGTATTATTGTATGCAAGTTTGGTAGTCATACTGTAAGTGGTTAAGGAGTTAGCCTCCATAGTTTGTTTTAAAAACTGCACATTTTTGCTGGGGTCCGTTTGGACCCCAGAGGGACTGAACACAAACTGTCTTCATAATTTCCACATTATTGTACCAATCTTTGCGAAAACTTAGAAGAAGGTATAAGACATATTGACTGACAAAGTCACGGAATGATTTTTTCTTCAGATCAAAATTGTTCAAATGGCACTTCAAAATGTACGCCTGGGGTCCAAATGGACCCCACTCGGGTGTTTGAGGGTTAATATTAGAAACCATCTCAATGTCACCACGTGTACCTTATTGTCTTTTGTGTCTGTATGTCTGTACTTAAGCCCCGATATAGCATGAAAGCACAATACACGCTATCAAATTTCTCTGTATTGTTATAGTGGCCAACGGTTTCTGTTTGGATGAATAGAAGAAATAAACCATGATAATAAAAGAGAATGTTTAAAGTTCAGGGTCAGTGTTTTGAATATTGACAGATGGGCCATTTTTTAGTCACGCTTTTGCGGTTAATAACTGTGGCTTTTCAAGTTCGCGTTACTATAATTAAAACGTGTATTACAGACAATATTCATGAACTTGAAAGCATCAACGTAATGACAAGATAATAGGGGTATCCTTAGAGACTGGATTTTCTAGAACAAAGAAAGACTTTTTGGTCCACCTGTTATACTTTTGTGTATGGAGCCAGGTGGAAAGATAGACTTGCGGTTAGGGTAGTTGACTGAGAACTTATAGGTCCTGAGTTCAAGTTTCTGACAGACCCCGGTGTTGTGCCCTTGGGAAATACACATGTGACAAAAGGGCATCCCTGGTCAATTCTATGATTGCCAGAGGACCTACTCTACATACGTACAGGGCAAGGGGACATGTTGTCAGGGCATGGGGCCACAGCGCCCTTGTGCCCTCTTTAAACAAGAATGTCAATAAAAACATTTAATGTATACGGAAATGGCGACGAGTGCCTTACAGTCTAACTAGTCCAATGACCCTATGAGTTTGTGATCTTGAGTTGTTTTTGTTATTAAGTATGAGTTGTTATTCTTTTGAGTGTTCCTAAGTTGCTTATATGATTTACAAACCCGAATTGGATTATTGCTTTGTTATGTTCAATCCTATGTTAGTAGTTATCTTTTGTACTTTGAGTTATTATTATTGTTATAGGGCTCCCTTGGAAATCAGTTACTACGTTAACTGAAGCGACTACCCTAAAGATCAATAAATAAATAAATAAATAAATAAATAAATAAATAAACTTAAGATAAAACAAGCCTTGAAAAGAATGTACAGGGTGTTTAGTTGTGTGTTTTAGAAAATTCTTTTATTTTTTTTTTGCTATTATTCTTATCTTTTTTTCTCCGTCGTGCGTTAGTTTAAGGGTCTCCAGAGGATGTCATCTGTAAAAAAAGTCAGCGTGGACACTTACCCCTACCGCGACTCAGGTGCAAAAATGAGTATCTAGTTTCGGTTAGGGACGCCCTTCGGGTAAGACGTTAAATGGAGCGGTCTCGTGTTTTGAGGAGAGCAACACCTCGAGTACATTAAGGATTTTATTAGTAAGTTTATTTGCAAGTTCATACCCGGAGTCTTATTACAACTACACGGTAGAAACGTAGGGGACATACATGTGACAATAAATAGTAAGATAATCATCAGCGTAAGAAGAAACTCCTTGTATGTTAGTGTTGGCTACTAGTATATATAGGTTGGGTATAGCTTCTTCATTTCGAAGCAGAAGACAAAGAGGCCCATTTTTTTTCTACAATGTGTGGGATGTAATTTAGGAGAAGATTTGTTTTCTGTTCGATCGTGAATGTGGGAAAGTTCGGAAAAGAATCTTCAGACTTTTTGAAACAGTAGTGATCCTTCCCGATGTGAGCGGATTAAAATACACCATGATGAGGCGGTTTACCGTTTATGTAGTATATAAACAAATACAAACATACCGAGGGTAAAAAGCAGACAACCGGTGCAATGGCCATGGCCTAGTGGTTAGAGTGTTCGCCTTGCATGCGGTAGGTCGTGAGTTCGATCCCCGGAGAGTCATACAAAGACTTTAAAAAGGGTACATGCTTCTTTCTCTGCCTAGCACTCAGCACTAATGAGGAAGAGTATGGAAGTTAAACACACATCACTACCAGCGGACCAGCCCCCTGCTGTAGTGGCTTGCACATGTGTGGCCCAAGGGCTACAGAAATGGAGATGGGCGCCACCCCTACGCATCTGTTACTGATGTACGGGCAACTTTAACTTTAACTTAAAAGGCAGACAATGCACAGCATAAGGTACGGGACCGCCGCTTCGAATTCCCGGAAAAAAACGGTCACACGGAACCAGCATCCGGCCACGTGCAGTAAATTACCGGAATAATACGCTGGATGAGACCTATAAACAGATGGTATGGAATATCATAGTCTAATTACATGAAGGCCTCTTATTAGTTTTGTCTCTGGTTAGTGTATGTGTTAGTGTCTGTAAAGAGTATAATCTAAGAATGTCTCGGTAGATTTTGTTGATGTTTGGCTCGAGATTTCTTCCCTTGAATCCCTAAGAGAAGATCTAATGTAGATTCATGTAACAGAGCATGGTAGAAAGGTGTTACTATGGCAATAATATCAATTGCATCAAATTTCCTTTGGAGCAAGGGGCCGCGGAAAATGCGCACGTTGTTCTATCGTTACCTGTACTTGTCAGTCACACTGTTAACTGATACACAAATATCACAAATAAAGTAAACAAATCATCTCTATCTATGGTAAAAAATTACATAAAATGTGGAGCATATTCCTAGCACAAAGAGAAAAGTAAAGTACAAACCATGCACACAACTCTGTTCGCAGCAAGTTTTATATACAACTACTCCTTTTGTAGTTACAAGAATTGTATTGACGACCAAGTTTGTTCTATTGTCGGACTATATGCACAGGTTCTAAAACATAATCATTAAAATACTTTAGCATGTCGACAATATAAACCCATTCTATAACTGTCCTGTAGTTTAACTTTATAGGATGCCCGATCTTGTTCTTTTGTCTGTAATCGCGAGACAGGTACATTTCTGTGGAGCATTTATACTTGTTCTAGCCATTCGTACTGTCTGGAATTTCGTTGTATTTATAACAAGGCATTTCAGCTAATTACTTTTTATCTGTAGACTGTAATAGTGTACATTTGTGAAGTAAGAAATTTTGAATAAAACCAAACCATCATCAGAAAAAAAGCGCCAGGGCTTATATCTGAGCATGATAAGTACAATGTAAATATGATCAACGTGATCACATATTGACAACATCAACCAATTTTATAAATGGCATGAAGGTAACACTTTTTAATAAGAGGACCAATCTTACTCTTTTGTCTGTAATTGCAAGGCATGTAGATTTATGTACAGTATACGTAGTTGAATCACATTTGTTCTTGTTTTAGCTTATCGTTAATTTTCTTACAGTCAACTATATTTGACCGTAAGACTATACATATATGTGAAGCTAGAAAGTTTGAATAAAAAACAAAACTATCATCAGAAATTTAAAAATAAAAACACACACCAAAGCTCGGGACCGGTTCACATGTGAACCCTTTTATAAATGGCATATAGTCACACTTTTCAATAGGAAGGCAAATCCTATTCTTTTCTCTGTAATTGCAGGACAAGCAGATTTAAGTACGTACAGTAGTTGAAAAACATTTGTATTTGTGTAAGCTGGTCGCAACGTCTGAAATTTCCTTAGATTGTACAACATTACACTACGGCTATCTACGCTTGCCCGTAAGACCAAACACATTTGAAGTTAGAAAGTTTGAATACAAGCCAAAGCATTATCAGAAAAAACAAACACCTAGGCACCCAGACTTATATCTGCACACGGTATGTACAATATACCTATGATTCATTTCCACATGCATATCAACACCATAATCGTATTATGTAACTGCCATATAGCTGTACTGTTTCATAGTTGGACCACTCTTGTTTTTTTGTCTGTATTCTAGAAATTGTAGAACATTTATACCTGTCTTTGCTATTCATATCGTCTGAAAGTTCTTCTTTTTTTCAACAGCGCATTTCAGCTAACTTTGTTTTATCTATTTGACTGTAAGACTGTGCATATTCAATTTAAGACCGTTTGAATTAAAACCGAAAACATCATCAGACATTTAAAGGAAAAACACAAAATCGCCCGGGCTCACATCTGAACCATTTCCCTGCCCGAGGTACTTATCAGCCTTCCATTTCCCGCCAAAAACATCAATTACCCAAACGAGCTCTGCTCTCCTCTCTGTCAAACCCCGCTCGTAAACAGGTTCTGAAAAATAAATGAAAGCCGTACAGAGAACGATAGAGAGAGGGAGAGGGAAGTAGGCACTCACTTTTAGTACACCGTTATCCCAAAACGCCTCTACGCCAAGCTGACGCCTGGATAGAGAACCGTCCGGTCCGTCAAGTCGTGAAGCCATGAGGAGAAAAAAAAATCAGACGACACTTTGCGCGTACGGATTGACTGGGTAGCGATGGTTCAGCTTGCGGGCAGACGACACCTCTGACTTGTGCTATGGTCGGGGTGCAAGTAGCACAAGCGCTTAACAAAAGATGCCCCAAGGCTAGAAGTTTGAAAAATTCATGTGGCGGATAATTCCCGCTCGCGATTGATATGTAAGATGGATGTTGTTGTCAATACCTTGTTAAGCTCGCAACGGGGGCTGATTGGGAAATAGGAGAGATCACTTTAGCTTAGGGCAAAATGTTGCAGATATCCTTTTTAACAACATTTCTACAGCGTCGTGTTAAAATGTAAACTGATACTAAGATTTAACTATTTTATTGAGTATAGCCAGAACCTAAGTTACGTTCGCAACGGGGGCTGATTGGAAAATAGGATAGATCACTTTAGCTTAGAGCAAAATGTTGCAGATATCCCTTTAAACAACATTTGTACAGCGTCGTTTTAAAACGTAAACTGATAAATGTTTACTAAGATTTACCTATTCTATTTAGTATAGCCAGAATTTTGTTAAGCTCACAACGGGGGCTGATTGTGAAATAGGAGAGATCACTTTAGCTTAGGGTAAAATGCTGCAGATATCCCTTTTAACAACATTTCTACAGCGTCGTGTTAAAACGTAAACAGATAAATGTTTCCTAAGATTTAACCATTTTATTGAGTATAGCCAGAACCTTGTTAAGCTCGCAACGGGGGCTGATTGGGAAATAGGAGAGATCACTTCAGCTTAGAGCAAAATGTTGCAGATATCCTTTTAAACAACATTTCTACAGCGTCGTGTTGAAACGTAAACTGATAAATGCTTACTAAGATTTAACCATTTTATTGAGTATAGCCAGAACCTTGTTAAGCTCGCAACGGGGGCTGATTGGAAAATTGGAGAGATCACTTCAGCTTAGAGCAAAATGTCGCATATATCCTTTTAAACAACATTTCTACAGCGTCGTGTTGAAACGTAAACTGATAAATGCTTACTAAGATTTAACCATTTTATTGAGTATAGCCAGAACTTTGTTAAGCTCGAAACGAGGGCTGATTGGGAAATAGGAGAGATCACTTTAGCTTAGAGCAAAATGTTGCAGATATCCTTTTAAACAACATTTCTACAGCGTCGTGTTGAAACGTAAACTGATAAATGCTTACTAAGATTTAACCATTTTATTGAGTATAGCCAGAACTTTGTTAAGCTCGAAACGAGGGCTGATTGGGAAATAGGAGAGATCACTTTAGCTTAGGGTAAAATGTTCCGGATATCCCTTTAAACAACATTTCTACAACGTTGTGTTAAAGAGAAAAACTGTTTAATGCTTACTTAGATCAAACTACTTTGTTAAGTGCAGCCAGAACAAGATAATGTGTTAATTTATTGGAAAAATTCCGAACGTTTGTATTATGGACGATGGTAGAAAAAGAGTGTGAACAGGCACATATAGCTTTGTATAACGTTACTTTTCAGAGATCGTCCTTATGCCATCACTGTATTCTGCTGACATATTGCAACATATGTATTGTACACCATGGTGTCTTCACAAAAAAATACAACAACAATTATTAGTTAATCAAGTTGATTGGAGTTATAAAAGAAATCAAAAACATAAGTTCCATTGTGGTACCATAAAAGATTGCTAAGGATCCAAAATCTAACCATTTGGTGGTCTCATCAAAACCTAACCACTTTCTAAATACCAAGCAAGGCATATATGGTTTGAACAAGCCTGTATAAAGTGTATTTCACTCATATGAAGTATGATATACTACAACCGTATCAACTTCAGATTCTGTCTAGATCATATAGCTCCCATCCAGCGAATCTTTGAGCTAACATGTGTACGTTAACTTATTAACCTCGGTAGTTTCGCGCAAGGAAAAGTCCCCATTTTCTACTCGACGGCGATCGCGCTGCGCTCTCACTGCGACCTAAAACGGATGTATTTAACCTTCGCTTTCATACTGGGTATGTCACAAAATATGTAAAAGAGAAAAGACAACAAAACGAAAAGAGTGTAAAAATATTCCTTTTCTTTTCTATACAATTCGTTGAGCGATATGTCAAATTTCAGGTCGCAGAGAGAGCGCAGTAAGAGCGCCGTCCTAGTGGAAAGAGGGTATATAAGAATTATCGGAACTCTTGAATAATACAGTCGGGCTGGTAGCCTATCACACCCCGGGTACCACCGCACAAATCCCGCGGTACACGGGGGAGCGCGCTCGGGAATGAAGAGAAGAAGTTTTCCATTAACTCCTAATTTCGCGTATTTGCCTTTACCGTGAATATTTTATGATTTAATAAAAATGAACATACCCTATACCATCCCCTTGTTAAGTATGCAGGAATACCATGAGGATCAAACAAACCGAATTACTGGGATGTACCCTGTCTTATGTTGACAAAACCTTGGCTAAGCTGCACAGCGGGTTTTGAGTCCCAAAATTTGTTGGAGGAAGGCAAACGGCAAATCTTGGAATTGAGATGTCATCAAGATTTTATAGAAGGAACTGCAGGGAATGGATAAAACGTATGTCTGTTATGTGGGGAGGCATTTGGGTACTAGCCGGAACACTACATTGGGAAGAAAACACGTATTTTATATATGTAGTATGAAACTATGATATTAGCACCACCTGATTGTAAGAAGATAGTAGATATTTACTTATGCAAGCCGTAATTCTTTAGTAAGTAGAATTTTGATTTATCATTTCATTCTGTGGTTTGCAGCTGTTGCTTTTTATGCTATGGCACCAACGAAAATATATTTTTCTTCGTTCAAAAGTTTGTACTATTGAATTAATGTATATGTTTTTTTCGTTAATAAACCATCTTAAAATTACGAATATTATCAGAGCTTGTGTTATGTTCGGGGCAAAAGTCGTTTCATGATATTGACGTGACTTTTTGAAGAAAGGCAGATAAAACCTTGAGAAAAGAAGTTATCTTATTGCGGGGTTCTTTCTCGAGGCTCTTTCAGAACAGGAGAACCTAAAGACACAATCCATGATTTCTTGTAATAAAAATTCATGACTAAGACTAAGTTTATAACGCCAAGTCAAGTCAACGTTTACAATGTGCACTCAAGACAAAGTGGTGTAAACGACTATATATACTGGCTAGTACCATTAATCTAATAGTAGCACAATCTACACGTAACTTAGATCTAAAGATACCGTTGTATACAATAACTTTCTTCCGTGGATTACAACCACAACAAACTTAAGCCTTCTTCCGTTTGTAATTTTCTTGTAAAAGTCCAACTATAGTCGTGAAGAAGAAGACATCAGACTAGATAGTTAGCTTCACAAAATCCCGAAGGACTCGAGGACGTATTTTATTGATGGGGATTCCCATGTTGTTATCGACACTTGACTTGATATGACCTGACAAGGTGCCTCATATTACAACTGACTCCTGGGGTCACAACACGGAAACTCGACGGAAAGTTTCTGAGTTTTTGTGCAAGCTTTTGAAATCTTACCGACCAATAGAAAACATTATTTTTTTGCTTCACGGAACAAAAACACGGAACACAGAAACTCGGCGAAAGGTTTCTGAGTTTTGTGATCTTTCGACATCTTACCGACCAACAGAAAACAATCGTCTTGCTTTAGTCGTCCAACTAGTTTATATATGATCATTAATCATGTTGAATAATTCATCTCCTACTACACGAAAAAGAAGTCAAATCCTTAAAATAGTTTGTTTGTAAATGGATTTAGAATAGATGCCATTTTCTTTTTAGTTTATCTTTATTATCTCATTTCATTTATCTTATTTTCCATTCATCCAATTCAATTCATTTTCCTTTTCGTATCGGTAAGTACGTGATTCAATAATACCCCTGTCACATTGCGCGAAAATCGATCGGACGACGAGTCTGCGACAATCGCCCGAGCCTCGCTTATAATGATAACTTTATTGCACAACAATTGTACGAGGTATAAAGTATGGCTTATATGTGACAGGGACGATTTTCAGGTGAAAAATGCTCGCATCCTCTGTCGATCTTAAATATGGCCGATCTTCCATCGATACGCCCGAAGATCGTGGATAACGTGACAGGGGTGTAACGACATTTGTATAATTGTATGCCATTCAAGAAATTTTCCTCGTTGTACTAAAAGTGCAGCTGGCTCACAGCCGTCAACTTTTCTCACACATTTTCTAAATTTAAGGTTATAATTTCTGTAGCGTTTTGGGGTGAGTGCGTGTTTCTTTGTCTTTTTGTGTGTTTGTTTGTGTGTGTGTGTGCTTGTTTGTGTTTTGTTTTGTTTGTGTATTTTGAAACACCTGGGTAGCCTATTCAGTGCATAATACACTGGTTTTCGATAGGGCCCAGTATCACATATACAAACAAATATGTGTGTTTGTTTGTGTGTGTGTTTGTTTGTGTGTGTGTTTGTTTGTGTATGTGTGTGTGAAGGCTTTGATGAATTGATAAATTGTATTGATACTCTGTATATTAGTAGCTCTTCACAAGACCTTGAAATAATTATATTTCAAGCCAACTAGCGGCTTTTTAAAGTACCACATCAAAACTTCAGGTTTATCTATCTATCTTTTATCTGTGAGATTCCCTGAGAAAATTTTAGGTTGCAGCGTGGTCGCAACGAGGTCACCGCAGTGAATGCCAATGGCAGTACTATAACTACATGTATTTCTCTCCGCGACGGTTCCATGACACAGCGGGTTTTGTTGTGAGTTCTCCCGTCTCTCTGAAGGTGAAATCTCCCATTCCGGCCCGCCCAGGCCTCCTCCCCCGTCCCTCTCCCATCCAACTTCTAATTTTCCGCCTGCCTAAACAAAGCCAGGCTCGGGTCGGGCGACGCGGACTGAAGAATCTACCACAGACGACAGGGGGAGGGGCAGGGTCCACAAAGTGAAAACATAAATAAACGAGATGTTAAAGGCAATCTAAGCAGTATTAGATCGTTGAAAATGGAAGTAATTTGGGTAAGGCAATTTGTATATTGTTGACGAATAATGCAATATTTTTAGCACATTTACATCATAAATTGAGCCGTTAAAAACAGGACAGAAACAAGTTACACGAGTTATACGAGGATTCCTGATCAAGGCCTAATTTCTTTGGGTTCCAATAGTAAGGAATATCCTTGTGCGACTTGTCTATGGGCCTCTTTTAACCGCTCAAATTATGAAATAATGATGTAAATGTGAGAATACAGTGGAGTAGATGTCAATATTATACAGATTGCCTTATACAGAATATTTCCACCTTTAACTCTGTAATATTGCTGAGGTTGCCTTTAAAATCAGACATCTTGCTGCTATACCCTAGATAGTCGCTGGGGGGACCAAAATCTAATCATTCCTTTCTTATACCAACAACATCTTTTAATGTACCAAATATTAAACAGATCAAAAACAACTTTTCAAGTTATTCTAGTCACAAACACAAGCAGATGCACGCAACCTAGAAAAATGTTTACTGTATGGCATCCCCATTATGACTGTCCTTTTAGTATTGTTTTGCTGAGTAAAAAAAGACAAAATTCCTATAATGTTATTAGTTGTGGAATGATAATAAGTACATATTTCCATATTTTGTGCCTGTGAAAGCATTAGAATCCTGGCGAACTGTATTATGATACATATTGACGTACTAGCATTATATTTTTATGTAGTTCTCCATATCAATATAAGTTTGTTACCACAGGCATTTCCTCGAAACATTGTGTCAATTCTTCAGTCACATTGTACAGATATACATCACAAGAATGAAAACATATACACAACGTATAAGGCAACAAAATTATATCAATCTATATACACATCTATAAAACATACCTGGACGCCCAAGAGGTTTTTAGAGTATTTGATATTGTCGTAGAATAAGCCCGATTTAAGCAAAGACTATGTAATGGTATAAGATGAATGAAAAAAGCCGTTTTCTATTGTGTTTTGTCGAAATCCTGGCTAGTAAAAAAATGACAACAACAAAGAACACCCCTTCCTAGATTCTACGAATGGAATGCCCCTTGAGTAGCTGAATAAACGAGTAGACAGTGCCTGGATAAAGCTGATCAAGCCCCCTTACCGAACCGCCTTAGATAACTTTCCGCGGAAGCCTCCCTTATACATAATGCACGCTAATGTTAGGTTTGATTACGCAGAGTTTTACAGCGCGGATGCCTCCGCCAGGGTTTCAGCCACTAAAACTTATACCCAAACTTCTGAAATATGGATGGCGGGCTTAGACTTTGTTATAGGATCAATGCAGCCTGCGCTACTAAAATTGATTGAGGGATATTTTCCGCTAAGTGGCGATATTAGCTGCGAACCAAGCCGGTGTACTGTCGTCGGCGTTGCACGTACTATAGGGGGAGGGGGGCAATATGACTTAGGTTCCCTTTCTACTAGACTGCGATCGCGCTACGCCTTTTATGCGACCTAGAACAGATTTGTGGCATCGTAGATTTCAGAACCAACAAAAACATCATCCAGGATGTAAAAGTATAATTAAAAAGAAAACAGAACACGCAGATATTTGTTCTTCTTTTATCAGTGAAAATTGTTCAACGATCTTTGAAATCACTTGGTCGCAGCGAGGTTGCAGATGGTCGCCGCCCTAGTAAAATTTGTGGAGGGGGGCATTTTATTACTATCACTGTAGATGTATCATTAATCTGATAGCCATTTTGGTGAGAAACTCTACAGCAGATTTTCAAACAAATTCCCTGCGTAAAATATGCATTATCGCTTGACACAATCTACACTAAGAAGCGGTGACACATTTGAAAGAGGGGTAGGTTAATAACAAAAGATTTCAGGATATAATTGAGGCTTTAAGTAGAGATAAATTTTAGTTTATTGATTAGAATTTGGCGATTATACTGTACAGAAAGAACAACGGCTCTACCATATATTCTTGAGGACGTGGGGTGCTTTCGATCCAATTTTGGAAACTATATATCTCAACATTTAACGCCACGGGCAAGTTGTAAGAAAGATTTCAGAAACAGTCAACGATGCAGTTTACGGTGAAACTTTTTTCCATTCGCAATGCGATAAACTGAAGCCCCCAGAGTCTGTGAATCGAACCTCCGACCTTTAAAAAGGTGACATAAACAGCGCACAGCACGTTTTATGACTAAAGCTAGGATCTGATCATTCGCGGCGAGCCCATTAACTAAGTGATCAGCGTGTGGAAGGGCCGGATTAGGGATTCATTTGGCGGGGAGGGGTAATGTCGGCACCGCCTCAGGCAAGCTTCAGTTTACGGTGTATCATCCGCCACAACCCGCCCGCCATGTTACGCTCCACCGGGCAAATACATCAGTCATGTAGCTAAACACATCAGGAAATATTTTACGGCGGAAAGAACCCCACATGATGGAGCTCTCTTTTTTACTACACGGCGATCGCCGAGAGACTGTACAGCGACCAATATCATGTTTCACGAAGGGAAAACATATTGTTTTTGTTGTTGTTCTTCTTCTTTCTTCTTCTTCTGTCATGAAAAAACTATGTGGCTAAATATATAAGGAAATAACGGCGGAAAGAACCCCACATGATCGAGCTCCTCTTTCTACTTCACGGTGATCGCTGAGAGACTGTACAGCGACCAATATTATGTTTCACGAAGGGGAACATATTGTTTTTGTTTGTGTTCCTCTTCTTTCTTCTGCTTCTGTCATGAAAAACCATGTGGCTAAATATATAAGGTAATAACGGCGGAAAGAACCACACATGATCGAGCTCCGTTTCTTCTACACGGCGAACGCTGAGAGACTGTACAGCGACCAAAATTATGTTTCACGAAGGGAAACATATTGTTTTTGTTGGTGTGTTCTTCGTTCTTCTTCGTTCTTCTCCTGTCATAACCAATCAGAGTTTAGAACTGCCGGTAACATCGGCATATTAGCTATTACAGCAAATATGAGCAAAATACTAGAAAGGCCGACATTTGCTTGAGAGCAAATACAGCATATTTCAGCCATCTCCCTCGTGCAACAATAGGTCTTGAGGTCGTTGACCCCTTTGGCCATTGGAAAATGACCCGAAAAATTCCCAAATATATCATTTTAAAGTGTTCCATGCCAAAAATTATACATGGGTCATTTGGATAAATATTTAGAGCACCCCTTTACCAAGTTTCGGGTCATTTGGTTGTAAAACGAGGGAACAGGAGCCAAAAATGTCCAATTTTTGTCAAAAAATTGCCATAAAATCGCAATATTAAGCATTATGTTGTACTGTATGGAAAAACTGTTATCGCATTCATGTGCACATTATTGAAGGGCACTTTCATACCAAATTTCAGGTCATTCGGTTGTAAAACGAGGGTACAGGAGGCGAAAATGTGCTTTTTTTGTCAAAAAATGGCCCAAAATTGCAAAATTAAGCATTTTGTTGTACCGTATGCCAAAACTGTTATTAAATCTGGGTGGGCATATGGTCAGGGCACCTCTGTACCAAATTTCATGTCATTCGGCTGTAATACCAGGGTACAGGAGCCCAAAATATACATAAAAATTGACAAAAACCTCAATAGAATCATTCTAAACGCAGATATGAAAAAAATGAAAAAAAAAAACACCTGAGGGTATTGGCTTACTCTACCTTTGTGCCAAATTTCAAGTCAATCGGTTTAAAAATGGCGGAGTTGATTCGATTTGAAGATTTGACAGGAGAAAGAAAGAAAGAAACATTACGAATACTAGAAAGGCCGACATTTGCTTAGGAGCAAATACAGCATATTGCAATCCATCTTCATCCTGGAAAAAATCCCAAAATTCAACAATTTGAAGTAATGTTTGCTCAAAGGGAAAATGAAGTACTGTGGGCACTTGTCCTACACACCTTCATGCCGAATTTTAGGTCATTTGGTTTCAATATAAGGGCATAGGAGCCAAAAATATACATTTTTTAGTTAAAAATTGCTAAAAATCCCAATGCCCAAAATAACTCATTTTATAAGTGCTCTATGAAGAAAGTGTTGATGGGGTCCTGTTGTCATATGTCCAATGTACCTTTGTACCAAATTTCACGTCATTTGGTTTACATACAAGGGTATAGAAGCCAAAAATATACATTTTTAGTCAAAAATGACTGAAAACCCCAAAATGACTAATTTTTGAAGTGATCTTTGAAGAAAGTGTCAATGGGGTCCTGTGAGCATATGTTCAATGCACCTCTGTACCAAATTTCAGGTCATTTGGTTTCTATACAAGGGCATAGGAGCAAAAAATATACATTTTTAGTCAAAAATGGCCAAAAACCCTAAAATAACTCATTTTTGGAGTAAACAATGAATAAAGCGTTGATGGGGTTCTGTGGTCATTTGTCAAACGCACCTATGTTCCAAATTTCAGGTCATTTGGTTTTAATACAAGGGCATAGGAGCCAAAAATATACATTTTTAGTCAAAAATGGCCAAAAACCCTAAAATAACTAAGTTTTGAAGTAATCTATGAAGAAAGTGTTGATGGTTTTCTGTGCTCATATGTCCAATGCACCTCTGTACCAAATTTCAGGTCATTAGCTTGTAATACCAGGGCACAGGGGCCCAAAATATACATATTTTGTCTAAAAATGACCAAAAACCCTAAATATCATAAATTCTAAGGCCTCTATCAAGAAAGTGAAAAAGACACCTGGGGGTATTTGCTATCCCTACCACCCTGCCAAATTTCAGCTCATTTGGCCCAAAAATGAAAAAGTTGAATCAATTTGAAGATTTGACAGGAGGAGAGACAAAGAAAAAGCAATATATTGCAATCCCATACTATGTATGGATTGCAATATAACAATATATTTCACCATACCTATGGTATGGCTGAAATATAATGACGGTTTAACCCAAAAATGAATCTTACAAAATTCCCCCGTTCAAGAATGGACTCCAGTGCACCCTATGTGAATTTTCACAATAGACCAGTCCAGAAATACTCCCACTGAAACCTTGGCCTTTTGAATAAGAAACCAAATCCAAAATTGAATTTAGCAAAAAAGGTCCCAGTGCATGAAAAGGTATAATAGACCAGTCTAAAAACACTTCCACTAAAAATTGAATTTTGAATCATCACCCATTCAAAACTGAATTTGAAAAAATCCCCCTTCCGTGTGCAAAAAATGGACTCTTCCATGTAAAGTAGAGCAGTCCAAAAATAAATCCGCTAAAATAGGACTTTGACATAATCACTGAAGTCCAAAAAAATGGATTTTTAAAAAAGCCCCCCTCAATGCAAGAATGGACTCTTCCAGCACACCCATGTAAAATTGCAAATTAGACCAGTCCAAAAATAACCCTACTGAAAGACTTTGACAAACTAGAAGTCACCAAAGTCCAAAATATGAATTTCAAAAAAATCCCCCCTCCGTGTGAGAATAGACTCTTCCAGCACACTTTCTGTAAAATTGCGAAATAGACCTGTCCAATAATACACCCACTGAAAGACTTCACCAGTCCAATGATGAATTTTAAAAAAATGAACCCCTCCGTGTAAGAATGGACTCTTCCAGATGACACCTGGCTCGCTGATTGGCTGCCACCTCCCCCTTTTTAGGATATAGATTCAGGCTAAGTGATTGGTTACCTATCTAATTAGATTAAATAGACATAGATGCCAGTAGGTGCAATCTGCAGCTAGGGGTCAACGACCTTAAGGTCATTGACCCCTCTGGCTATTGGAAAATGACACAAAAAATCACCAAATATATCATTTTGAAGTAGTTTATGACAAAAATTGTACATGTGTCATTTGAATAAATATCTACTGCACCCTTTTACCAAAACTTAGGTCATTTGGTTTTAAAACCAGAGCACCAGAGCCAAAAGTGTACGTTTTTGGTCATAAAATGGCCAAATAATCGCAAAATTAAGCATTTTGTTGTACAGTCTGCCTCAAGTGTTATTGAATCCATGTGCGCATATGTCTAGGGCACTCCTATACTAAATTTCAGGTCATCCGGTTCTAAAACCAAGGTACAGGAGCCAAAAGTGTCCTTTTTTGGTAAAAAAAATGACCAAAAAATCGCAAAATAAGCATTTCCTTATACTGTACACCAAAACTGATATTGAATCTATATGGGGACTTATCAAGGCACATCTGTGCCAAATTTCAGCTCATTCGGTTATAATACCAGGGTACAGGGGGCCCAAATATACAGTTTTGGTCTTAAGATGACCAAAAAACCTTAATAAAATCATTTAAGAGACAGATATGGAAAAAATGAAAAAAACACCCGAGGGTATTGGCCCACTCTACCCTTGTGCCAAATTTCAAGTCATTCGGTTGAGGAACAACGGAGATAACGTGTTCTGAAGATTTGACAGGAGAAAGAAAGAAAGAAGAAACACTAGAAAGGCCGACATTTGCTTAGGAGCAAATACAGCATATTGCAATCCATCTTCATCCTTGAAAAAATCCAAAAAATTCAACAATTTGAAGTAATGTTTGCTCAAAGGGAAAATGAAGTACTGTGGGCACTTGTCCTACACACCTTCATGCCTAATTTTAGGTCATGTGGTTTCAATATAAGGGCATAGGAGCCAAAAATATACATTTTTTAGTTAAAAATGGCTAAAAATCCCAAAATAACTCATTTTATAAGGGCTCTATGAAGAAAGTGTTCATGGGGTCCTGTTGTCATATGTTCAATTTACCTTTGTACCAAATTTCAGGTCATTTGGTTTACATACAAGGCCATAGAAGCCAAAAATATACATTTTTAGTCAAAAATGACTGAAAACCCCAAAATAACTAATTTTTGAAGTGATCTATGAAGAAAGTGTCGATGAGGTCCTGTGAGCATATGTTCAATGCACCTCTGTACTAAATTTCAGGTCATTTGGTTTCTATACAAGGGCATAGGAGCAAATAATATACATTTTTAGTCAAAAATGGCCAAAACCCCTAAAATAACTCATTTTTGGAGTAAACAATGAATAAAGCGTTGATGGGGCTCTGTGGTCATATGTCAAACGCACCTATGTACCAAATTTCAGGTCATTTGGTTTTAATACAAGGGCATAGGAGCCAAAAATATACATTTTCAGTCAAAAATGGCCAAAAACCCTAAAGTAACTAATTTTTGAAGCGATCTATGAAGAAGGTGTTGATGGTTTTCTGTGCTCATATGTCCAATGCACCTCTGTACCAAATTTCAGGTCATTAGCTTGTAATACCAGGGCACAGGGACCCAAAATATACATATTTTGTCTAAAAATGACCAAAAACCCTAAATATCATAAATTCTAAGGCCTCTATCAAGAAAGTGAAAAAAACGTCTGGGGGTATTTGCTATTTCTACCACCCTGCCAAATTTCAGCTCATTTGGCCAAAAAATGAAAAAGTTGAATCAATTTGAAGATTTGACAGGAGAAGAAACAAAGGAAAAGCAATATATTGCAATCCCATACTATGTATGGATTGCAATATAATTACGAATACAATATGTTTCACCATACCTATGGTATGGCTGAAATATAATTAGCTGTTACATCAATTATGACTGAAATATTATAGCTGTTACAATAAATGTGAACAATTACAGGTTTGCGATAGCAAAACCTAATTTGGTTCCGTACAAGGCAAATAACTAGGAGGAAAACATCCTGCGTTTTCTCGAAAATGTTGAATTTCTAGTGTCAATCTAGATATCTATACCTACAATATGATTCTTTAATAATATAAATGTATGATTTATAATAACAAAGCACAGTAAACGTAAAAAACATTATTCTCTGTTTATGAAATTCGTTAAGCGATCTGTTATATTTAAATCTATGGTCACTCATGATCAGAGGTTGCAGCGCGATCGCAGACTCGAGCAGAAATGGGATGTGAGATAATGGATAGAGTTGTGGGGATGGTAAGTAATACAAGAAAATTGAATCCTGGCATTTTCGTTTCACCCGTTTTTCTAGGGTAGTGGGGTATTTTTCTACTCTGTCGATCGCACGCATGAGATATGTGGCTCGGTATAACGCTAGTTCACTTTATCCGCAGGGTAACCTATATCCGTTGCTTTTTAGAAGCAGGGTATTTATGGATATTAAGTCGATAGACATTAGATTCAAATTGCAGTGCTTTTGATGTATAAACATATAATTAGAAAATTTTGCACTTTGACGTCGACTTGATATCCATATATACCCTGCTCCTAAAAACAACGGATATAGGTTACCACACGGATAAAGGTGAACTAGTGTTACATGAAGAAAAAAAAAACAGAAGAAATACTGAATGGAATTTGTGTTTCAACCATTTTTCCAATGCATTATAAGACATTCCTTCATTGTCTTGAGCCCTTAGAAAGTGCACTTTACACGACTTTCCTCACTCCACCCAGGTGTAAAAGGGTACCTGAATTCCGCTTGGGAGGGAAAAGGAGGGGGCAAAAGAGATGGCCTCCGCCTTTTAATACCGTGCCCTAGACACAGTTGATAACGTTAACAACCCAGTGCCTCTACAGCCTTAAAAGGCTTTGGCACTACCTTTACCTTTTACCTTTTAATGCACGTACAGCGTACAAGCATGAGTAAAAATACAACTAAACACACAAAGCGTAAAAAGATTCGTTTGTCAAATCACTCGGCCGCAGGCGCAGCAAAGTCACCAACGTACCCCAGCGTCAGTTAAAGATACCCGCTTTAGAATTGGAATTCACCTCGCTCATAAAGAAGTTTATTGCACGACAATTGTACAGGATATAATGTA
The DNA here is from genome assembly GCA_019207045.1 of Branchiostoma floridae x Branchiostoma belcheri. Classification (NCBI taxonomy): domain Eukaryota; kingdom Metazoa; phylum Chordata; class Leptocardii; order Amphioxiformes; family Branchiostomatidae; genus Branchiostoma; species Branchiostoma floridae x Branchiostoma belcheri. The sequence goes on from CM033029.1 coordinate 21,978,659, forward strand.
TGGCAACAACTATTACACAAAGTATAAAATTGGGGTATAGGATGAAGCTTAATGACCGAGTTAACATAACAAATAATTAGGGCTAACATAATAGAGTGTTGCAACACTCCGTACGTAATTACATAACGGAACGGTTGTCCGTTTACGAAAACTGTATCAGTTGTTTGAGTAACTTTTTGTATTTCATACACCACAGATGTTGTCGTCTCGCTTCAGAGTTCTACTCATGATGGCCGGAGGCAGTGACCAGTCGGAGCCACATGAGCCCAGTGTCCGGCCGTGGTCTGGACTAAAGTGAACACATTACGGACATGTCCAGTTTGGCCCTGTCATGGGGTCAGCCTTTTTAGCCCCAGCAGGGGACTGCACAGTTTCTACCAGACTAAAACTACACTCTGGCTGTAGGGAGGATAATTTGCCAAGGGAGTTTGGTCAGCATAGGGTTTTACCAAGGGGAAAATGTTAAACTTCCTTTGGGTTGACTCTCCTGGTCAATTATACCTCTTTTTGCTGAATTATACGATCTATACCCCCTTAGGAAGGCCTCGTGGCGTTGTGTGTGGCGTACTGGTAAAGTGTTGGGCCCGGAACCTAAAAGTCCCGAGTTCGATACCCGCCGTGCCCCCGACGTTGTGCCTTTGCTAAAGTCACTTTACACGACGGGACCTTCCTCACCACTCCACGAAAGTGCAAAAATGGGTATCTGACTTCGGTTGGGAAGGTTAGATACTACATTTACTTTTTGTCTGTACTTTGTATGAGGCACTGTTAAAATAAGTTACTAATTATGATAAAACTTGAATGCAGTGCCACATTATTCTCGTCTGTCAGAAAGAAAAAAAGCCTGTTGGAGGCTTTGGACTCGGGTAAATGCATTAGTCTCTACCAGCCCCTCCCCTCTTTGACTTGAAAAAAAAAATCTAGAAGACGGCAAAAATGGGGACACTGGACAGGGAAACCAAACATGTTTTGGAGTTGGTTGAAAATGTTAACTCTATGGCTAGTTAACTTTATCAAACTATTGTATGTATAGGACGAATTACTACCATATTTCCAGCAAAATTATGTACGGATTGTGGTAGAGACTAAATTACGAATACAGCGGGGAAATAAAAACACTGTCGTTTTGTGGAGAAACAATTGTTACCATGAAAATTGTCGGTATTGTTTTTGGTGCCTCTGTGCTTGTGTGTGTCATTGTGTTTGTGTTTACGGATATACATAGTCAGCATAACTTTAGAACCTCTGAATTGGTTGTAATGATATTTGGTATGTGGGTAGGGAGGGAGGACAAAGGTCAAGGTTGACTTTGGGTCTCCCACCTTGGTTCATCAACAAAACTGTCAGTTTTTGTGCCTTCTGTCCTGGACATGCTAGAATCCTGATTTGTTGATGTCTTTGGACTTTTGATAGACTTCTAAGAGTCGAAACTTTCAGTGCGGCTTCAATTCACTCTTCTATTCTCGGCTTCAAACTGAAACTTTAAAAGCATAGTGCAAACCATGTGGCTATCCTGACATATATAACACGATAGTAGTGTGTTGTCTTTCTTATACAGGTAGCGTTGTTACAGAATTAAAACTTGTAGTACAGCTGGAAAGGAAACCATACGTATCGCCATGTAAAACAAAGGGATTTAAATTGGGAGGGGGGTATTTACGTCCTAATGAGGTATAACAGCATAAACGCTTTACAGCCGTCTCGGGAATCACTGTATGTTTTTACCTTTCCCGGCGTGTATAATTAGCCCGTGATGTATTATTGAAACATTATACGGTACATTTAAGACATCTGCCAGCTGATGACAATAGCAAGACTTGAAAAACGCCATATGGTATAAAAAACACAATCGTATCTTGCAGTTGGGGGGTAAACCGCATGGAGCGTGCTTTATCAACAACGCTAGTAAATCACTGAAATGGATTGTTTTTGAATGAAAGGAGAATGGAGTTAACTGATAACTTTATATATTTTTGTAACCCTATCGTCAGTTTTTCTTTCAGATTGAGTTTTCGGCGGATCAAGAGTTATTATAGAATCAAAATTGAAGTAACAATGTAGCTAAAATCAAGAATCTATGTATAGTCAAAGAAACGACAAATAAAGACACGTTTAAGCGAATGGTAGAATTCCACATGTTCCTTTATTGTACCTCTCTGATTGTGATACATTCTAATAGTACGAGACCATTCTTTAGATGGTCAGCATAAACGCTATCTTCTGACTAGTTTCTCTGACTAGTTTTTTTTTTTCTGAGCAGCGCTAGCTTTAGATACGTTTTTTTTCTATAACAATAATAGGAAAATATTCTCTTTAATGTCTTCTCTCTGCGTTTTAGGCACTCATTTTGCAACAATATATTGCCACTTCAAAAAACATAACAAACCAAGTCAATCAAATCATAAGAACTGTTATATTAAGTACCAATCAGTTCCACTCAAATCTGAACTGACTCCCACGTGGTTCCTCTATCCCCGCGATAGACACGGGCTCGATAGCAGGTACCGTCTCCACGATGACTTTCTCCTTGGCGCGGCCTCCCCCGGGAGCCAGTGGTGTCGCCCAGAACAGCCCGGTGCAGCTCCGCAGGTTCTGCAGACGGCGATTGTCATGGCAACTCCCGCCTTGTTCCTCTGGTGAGGAACAGGTTTCCGTGTCGCTGTCGTCATCAGTTTCTGTGCAGAGGAGCTGCGCTGAGGGGCTGTCGTCGGAAGATACGAGTGGCTGCAGTGGACGGCACTTCAGCACCGGATCGCTAGGGGCGCTGACGCACGGGCTACTGCCAGACGCCTCGTTGGTTGAACGGTGCATCAGTGACGTCATCGGAGGCAGGCTGTAGTGTGGGACTGTGATGATCGGCCGTTCTGTCGCGGGATGGGACACCGACGTCAGAAACTGCGGGGTCGGCGTAGTCACAGGAAGTGACGTCGAGCGTCCTCGTGTAGATCCAGGAAGTGACGTCACGGTGTCATGATCCACTTCCGGAAGTGACGTCGGGATGTAGTGTAGCGTTCCCGAGCCAGAGGGTAGGGTGAGGGTGAGAGGTCGGTGGTATGGGTGGGGGTAGGGGCGGGGATGGAGGGAGTAGGCGTAGGGGTACATGGTAGGTTTGTTGTGGGTAGGGCACACACGGGTAGAGGAGCAGGCGGTAGAGGTGAAAACTTGTTGGCTGGGACGGGTGTAACCGTAGGGAAAGTTACAGAACAGGGCAGACGGGATGGGGACACCGGAGACTCTGGATACGCAAGCGTTAGGCGGGCCCGGTGGGGGAGGATGGGCGGGCGTGACGGACCTGTACCCCAGCCCCAAGGAGCTAGGCGGAGGCGGTGGTGCCGGCGGCGGCGGGGCCTGGGACCGGGACGCCTGCAGGATGTCTGCCACGGGACGGGGACCGGTGACTGGTCCAGGCTTCATCTTACGCTTCGGTCGATACCTGCAGATGAGAACAGATCAGTATGGAAGATACTGTAAATGTTCGCGGTGGATTAATGTTCGCGGTTTTCGCGGTGACCATTTCATTTTTCTATTATGGTATCAGACTGCATGCAGTCTACGGTGTAATCGCGAACTTAAAAACACCGCGAAAAGTTCCTTTTCCCGCTACCGCGAAATTGAATCCCCGCAAAATACATACTCTACGCGATGACTTAATGAAGGTCAATGTTTGTTTACGCGTGTGTTTGTAACTGTTTGCTTGTTTTCTGAAAGAATAACTGGAAACGTTGTAAATGCATGGTTCCAAATTATATTTCTATGTGGTGTCGGCAAAGCAAATGACAATTTACATTACGGGCCTCCTAGCGGTTCTCAAGCATTATGATACTTCGGGAGAAATTGCAGTTTCATATCTAGTTCATCTATCGTACAGCAGATCATGATCTATGAAAAGTATGCAGACCATAAAATAAACAGATGGCAATAGAGTTAATTCCAGTTATGGGGGCCATGTTGGATTTCCTGGGTCACCCGGGGTCATGGTACTGGAACGAGGCTGCAGGTGGTGGCAATTGGGCATTGTACTATATAGGCTGTATATCCAGACAGAAAAGAAGCAAACCAGCAAACTCCAGACTGATTCATATTGAAAATACACAGTGTGCTGCAATTTGAAACCACCCTTTGCAATTTTTTAAAACGGATATAGGTTACCCCACGGATAAAAGTGAAGTAGATTTAAAGATGGAAAACAAACGTTACCTGTAGTTGGGGTACATGTCGAAGTGTTCTATCCGCAGCTGGCGGGACCGCTGGATGTGGGGCAGTTTCTGCTCCGCGGACATCTCCCGCCACTCCGCACCCAGCCGCCGACTGATCTCTACGGAGACCATACATGTGGGGTCAATGCGGCAATACATCGAAAAATGGTTCATTGATATCTGAGATATTCTAAGCAAGTATAACCTCCGTGAATAGTTTCATCAGGTTGGTACGTCACTGAAAAAAAGAGACTTTTTACACAACCATTGTTTTATTCATACCGACGTTTCGGTGACCGTCTGACACCTTCTTCAGGGCAATTCTGACTGGTTCAAATTGCACTGCAGGACAGGTGTCGCTGCTCACAGTTCAGATGCAGTCCTGCAGTGCAATGTGAACCAGTCAGAATTGCCCTGAAGAAGGTGACAGACGGTCAACGAAACGTCGGTATGAATAAAACAATGGTTGTGTAAAGATAGTCTCTTTATTCAGCAAGTATAACCTCTTTCACACTTCCGAGATCGCCTGCGCAACGAGAGGAATTATGGGTAATATATCAACGGCGAAGGCGACATTTTTATGCAAATTTCACGATGGTAGACACAACTCCCATCACCGCACACGTGCAGGTCTGAAACGAAAACAATTTTGTCTTGACCATTGTTCTGATTAGCATAACAATGTCCAAACGGGTTTTGGGTACGGGGACTTTACCTTCGACACATTAGAATTCCTGTCGCCGCACATGCGTTCTGATTTCTGTGAAAGTGGTTATTATGGGCAATGTGTCAATGGAGAAGGTCTAAGGCATAAAAACAAATCCTCTGGACTTCGTTATGCAAATCTAGACAATGGTCGAGACGAGAAATGTTTACAAGTCAGGGACCTTTTCCAAATCACCCACAATTCTCCTTGCCGCGCATGCGCAGTCGACAGTGTAAACGAGCTAATATACTAATAGATACACAGAAAAAAAGTTCAATTGTATCTGAGATATTTTAACGTATATTAAAGTATCAAGTTTGGTTGTAGTATACTTGACAGTTGTCGTTCTCAATTCATCTACTAAACGAGTCAAGCCAAACTTCTGTTGACCCTTTACACCACTTCCGCCTTTTACGTTTTACCACTCTGCAACAATCACATAACTTTTGACACACACGAAACAAGTAAATGCACAAACACACCAACTGACAACATTATACCTATACGTTTTCATGGAAGTAACAAGCAAAGAGTCTTGCTGTATCTGTGATTTTAAAAGATAGTATCCAAGTTATTCAGCTGTGCACTGTGGTTGTTGATAAGATTAACAGGGATAGAGCTCTTTGCATTATTGACGTTTAAAAGTCACAAAGCAAGGCTCACCGAGCTCGCCACCTAATTCCAGCGGTGCGTAGAGTGTTACTACCCCGCCAGTGCATACCTGTGTTCCGTAAGTCCGGCATTTCTTCCCGTAGCTTGGCTCTCCGTACACGGGACCACACCATGAAGGCGTTCAGCGGCCGCTTCACATAATCCCCGCCAGACTTCTCTCGCCTCTTCAGTGGTACGACACTGCTGCTTTCCATGCTTGTGGCCCAGAAATTTGCAACTCTTTGAGAGGGAAGGTTCACGCAAACATACAAGACAAAGAAACCAGTGCAATATGGCGCAGGGGAAACTTTGGTATCTGTCGTGAACACCACATGGCCAGAACAGGTGTGTGGCACGCAGGTGAGAAATAATACACACCTGAGAATGAATCCGACAACACTGGCGTTTAATACAGATTGATTAACAATTAGGAGTTAGTCACTAAGTATTGTAAAGTAACTGTATCTTACATCTACAGAGAATAGAGGTTCTATTTTTTCTTTAAAAGACATAACAATTTAGAACAAATTAGACTTGGCAATATAGCAATTCCAGGTTTACAGTATAATGTTGTTGTTGTTTAAATCCGTACCATCCGTTTAAGTCAGGCCTTAGATTTACGTAAGGCCACACCAAATTTTTTTGTTGCTTCTCGGATTTTTTCAGAAAAAAAAGGTCGGAATAAAAGGCATTGTTAAAAGACTGAAATTATGTGAAACGGAAAAGTTATGTGGCCCTGAATGGTAATAGCAAAATCTGTATTATTTTTTTTTTCACGGGGCTTTCTTTTTTTAAATGACAAAAAATGGACAGGCGAATCCGAGAAGTAAGAAATAAAATTGGTGTGGCCTAAATATGGTTCATTTTTGTATTGGCACCTGCGGTTTGAATGAAAATCACTTCAGTCGTGGGCTAGTTGGAGGTAATGTTAGTTCACCTTTGTCCGCCTTTAACCTATATCCGTTGTGTTGCTAAACGGGGTATCCTGGGAAAATAAGTCCATGGACGGTAGTTTCAAATTGTACTATTCTCAAAATATTGCAGTTTGAAACCACCATCTGTCGACTTGATATCCATAGATACGTTGTTCTTAAAAAAGAACGGAGAACGGTTACCCTACGGAGAAAGGTGAACTAGATCTACAGCTTGTAGCTGCGCGTGCCAATGCGATCGGATCAATCTCTCATTTCTTACTTCACAGCCTACTATATAGTAATCAGCGTCTTCTATTCCTCGGCTTACCTTTTCTAAAAGGATCGTAGGACACATTTTGACATCCATTATCTTTCTGTTGGTGTTGCAAAACAAATACTATTTTGTCGGTCGTTTCTTCGTTCTCTACCACATTCCGTAAGATAATGTGATTAACTTGGAATTTAATTCTTCGAACTCGACGTCTTGCGCCTAAATGAATTAACGCTAGTTCACCTTTATTCGCGGGGTAACCTTTATCCGCTGTATTTAAAGGCATACTACGGAGTTTTTGAACAAAACAAAAAGTAGCTTTTCCTATTTTTTCTTTACATTGTTAGTTCAATCAACCCTATAGCATTGCATACCAATGTTCAGGGAGAGATGCTGTGATATCAATGCACCACATAAGCATGATGTATAAAAATTGTGATCTTCCAAGAAACAGATGGGCACAGGCTGGTTACTGCCTCTGTGTGTTGTTGTTTCATGCTAATCAGCCTGGCTTACCAGTGGGGGGCCAGTTGACAGTTTCTCTGAGTACAGTAGACTAGCTTTCTGTACAATGTTTCCTGCAGTTTTGAAGGGAATATGACCTCAGCTTGATGATATCCTACGAAATAGACTAAAAGTTCATTATTATATGCTATTTTAGAATGATTAGATATGGGTGTTTCCAAAGAAGATCTCCATTGTGTTCTTTATCTGCAGTCTGCCATACATGTGCTAACTGATTATCCCACCCCGGAGGACCTACCGGTGGCAAGAATGCTGTTATTTAGAAACAGGAGGGTCTAACTAGGGAGGTCAACAGGTTACAGCGTGCCTAGAGCAGAATGTTTTGTAGGCTAATCCTTATGTTGCAAACGTGAAATAATGACACAAAAGTGTCAAAAAGTGACAAAAAGTGGTAGTAGATCTGATATTTCTTAATTCTAGAATATATCAAATTTGAGCGCAAAAAACTCCGTAGTATGCCTTTAACACCAGGGGATTTCGGGATATCAAGTCGATGCACGGTGGTCCCAAATTGCATTATATTGAGAAAAAAAATCAGTTTGAAACCACCGTACATCGAATTGATATCCCGAAATATCCTGGCTTTCGGTACAACGGACATAGGTTACCCCGCGAATAAAGGTGAACTAACGTTACATAATTTGAATTATTTATCCGTTATCTACCAGAAAAAAATTAAGATTTACGCTAGTAGACAATACCCTTAATCGATGTCACAATTGCATACATTTATCTGTCTGTGTATGTAGCGATGGATCTTTGTTAATTTGATATTTTGTTGTTTGATGGCGGCGCTAATTTGCGTTGACGTAACTTGAGTATGTAGTCATCTTGTCTGTATCTATTTAGTTCAGTTTGCTTGCTAAAATATTGACATTATATTCGATTATAGAGTAATTCCTTTATTGAGGAAGCAAGTATATTTTAGCGTTAATTCACCTTTATTCGCGGGGTAACCTATATCTGCTGCAAATAGGGAAGTGAAGTCGACGGGCAGTACTTTCAAACTGCTATAGTTCTAAAAAAAACTGCATTTTGACCTTCGACTTGATATTACTAAATACCCAGTTTATAAGGTCAACGGACATAGATGACCTCGCAGATAAACTAAGGGCAGTTACGTCTATTCTAATCTCTTAAGTGACAGTTTTATATGATTGCTTTTTTCTTCGTATCCGAAGATCAATGGTAGGCAGACAAGGTTGCTTAGACGACCAGTCTGCCTGCCCTGCACTTGACTTTTTTTTAAGGTGAAGGAGGGGTGTGCACTCCCTTCTCCACCCTCTCGTCTACTGGAGCACTAAGTCCTACAGGGACAGAACTGTTTGCCACGTAAGACGGCCCCAGCAGATGCAGGTTAATTATTTGGAGTTTCCGTCTCCTAGGAGGACTTCCGACCAAGGATGCAAGGGGTTCCTCCTACCCCTTCCTCCTACTCCTCTACGTGGGACCGCGTGGCACGATAGGGAGCGCGTTGGTCTCAGTCCCGAGAGGTCCCGGGTTCAAATCCGCTTACCGTGTCACCGATCTTGTGCCCTTGGGAAAGGCACTTCATACGACTTTCCTCACCTAACTCAGGTGTAAATGAGAACATAGTTTTACATGAAGCAAAGATAATTGTACTAAAGGGCGAAAATTCTTTATTCATTAAAGCACAAGAATTCGCACGCAACGAATGTAATGAAATAATGTACATCATCATACAAAAGTAATGTGAAATCTATAATATTTCCTATTGAAGTGTTTGATGGCAGAATTAACGACACCGCTTTGAGCATTTAATCATAGGCATCAAAGAAAAGATCTAATGAAGAACTCAAGCTAAATGATCAGATGACACGCTTTTTAATAGACTTGAAAAGCAATTGTATTTGTTGCTTATAAGACGAATACATTGAAAATTTAATCCGTATTAACCTTTGTGTTGGAATTAAATTTCAATCTTAAAACACATTCAAATGTGATTTATGATAAAGACAAATTTTCATAAACATAAAATGATGTAGCGTGTATTATATATGATTTTTCTTTGATTTCTCACGTAGAAAAAGTAAATCTGCAAAAATATATGGAAGCATATCGCCAAAAGCTTTAACCTAATCTAGTAAGTAAATTCAAGATCTTCAACAAAAGCGTATGAGACTGCTTGTCCTCTACGAGAGGAAATGACCGTTGACGGTGGCCAAAACCACAGCTATGGCCGCTATGACGAGAGCCAATGGGCGGGCACGGGAGACCTCGGCACCGGAAGTGTCGTCAGGAATAGTCCACGTGATCTTGTGGTTCTCTCCCATGGATAGGGACAGGCCTTCCAGGTGCCATACCTAGAAACACAAGTAGAGTTGATGGAACATGTAGCGTTAGTTCACCTTTATTCGCGGGGTAACCTATATCCGTTGTACCTCAAGACAGGATATTATATCAAGTTGATGGACGGTGGTTTTAAATTGATTTTTTTCTCTCAATATAATGCAATCTGGGACCACCATCCGTCGACTTGATATCCCGAAATACCCTGGTGTTAAACATAGCGGATAAAGGTTACCCCGCGAATAAAGGTGAACTAGCGTAGTAATGCTGTAATATCAAAGAATCTTGCATGCAAGACACAATATAGAATGTTAATTTGTAAGTTCGTGCCCGATGGCTAATTGCAAGTACATGGTATAAACAAAGTAGATATAAAAATGACGTCGGACAGTTATGAACAATATTCTACTCTAATACTAGTGTCTGGTTATTTCTATACAGGTTGGGTTTGACTTCTTTTTGGAAGCAGAGGGAGACGAAAAGCCCCACTTTTTCTAAAATTTGTGTGTTCTGCATGCGATTTCAAGAGAAAAGTGCCTTTCTGTTCGTCTGTCAACGTGGGGAAGTTGGGATAAGTCTTTATGGCTTCTCTAAACAGAGTGATTCTGAATATTTGTATCACTGATATAGGAAATCAAAAGACATGTATATAGACATAAACCGGCAGGTCAGGTTAACAATGCAATCATTATCCACGTCTAGATCATGTTATTTTCATGGCGAATCTGTTTGTGTTTTCCTTGATGTGAGTTTCCAACAGTTCCAATAGTTCGCATTGTATTTTCAGGTAAGCAGAGGTCTTATAAATACCAACTGAGATACTAATCGAAACAATCCATCCGGGGATTTTCTACTTATCTATATATCGGGCAGACGTCTTCGTTACAAACGCACAGAAGTCACTACAGTACCTCCGTTTCACGGCCTAACAAGACTTGACTCGAGGCTAGCTGAACTGTTTGGATATATAACCTTGTATATGCTAGTATTTCCTTTAAAGAAAGTATAGTTTAATTCCCTCACCTTGTCCGCAGTTTTCCTGACGATGTTGTCCGACGCGACGTTCTGTCCGTTCACTGTGACGTCAGAAGGCATGGTGGGAGACCCGAACACCTGGATGGTCTCGTACTGCAGTTCAGGGTCAGGCGTGTAGCCGTTACTTTCCACGGTGATGTCAAGGGTCATCTGTAAAACATCGCGATATCGTTATATTACGTTCCTCAGAAACAAGCTGAGCATTAACAGCTAGCGGTTACAAGGCATATACGTTCAAACGATTCTAAAAGAAAAATATAATGACAGCCAAAGTGGAACTGCCTAAAATAAGTTATACATATTATAAAAAAAAACTACACACAGTAGAGAAAATATCTAAGTAACGAGAGTTCAGTGACCTCATACAATCATGAAATATTTAGAGCCTTTGTATATCTTATGCAAATTAAATTTAAAACTGGTAATTAGACGCTGAATCGATGTGCGCTGGAGAAAAGCCTGGTGTTACGCTGAAAGGCTCTCAATGGGGGTTACTGATAACTGTAAACATTAAGTCAGACTTACCGCCGACACACGGAAGGTGATCATCCTGTAACTGTTGCTGCCGATGGTGTCTGTGTCAACAAAATAAAACAACGACTACTTAACAAACAAACAAATGAACATACTACTAGTATATATTTGTCGTGTCTAATAGAGAAAGTAAAAATACATTCGTTGCCATCAGGTACCGTAGGAGCATAATCGCTAGATAGCTTTAAACAACGCTTTCAGATAGATGTACAAAGACAATGTGAGGTCATTTTGTGTAATATAACCAGCTGCTGCAGCGTGCCGCGAAGCTGGTGTGTTACACGGGAGGGTGGTTATACCGGCTACATAGATACAGATACAGAGGCTGGTGTGTTACACCGGAGGATGGTTATACCGGCTATATAGATACAGATACAGAAGGTGGTGTGTTACACCGGAGGTTGTTTATACCGGCTGCACAGATAAAGATACCATATCTGAGATTACTAAAATGAAAACAATAAGTGAGAAACAGGACGTACCTATATCCTCCCCATCGTCCCAGAACAGGCTACCAGAAGCCTCTCCTGCCTCGTCTAGAGCCACGATCAGGCCTAGTGTGTTCCTTCGACTATATGAAAAAAGAACAGAAATGTCAGTTCTTTATGTGTTCCATGTCCATAGAAAGAAAACTAGTATTATATATAATAGGTAAGTTTGATAAACGTTAATAAAAGGGTTAAGGTTATCCCATCTCCTTTCTGAGGCCGTAGGAACAGTGAGTTATTATCCACTTTGTCTAGTGCACGATATTAAACGGCGGAGCCAAACCCTCTCCTTCTATCTGCTTTTACCTCTCGAACCGAATTCAGGTATTCATTTTTAGACCTGAGTTGAGTAAGGAAATGTGTCAATGTCCCAACGCCGACGGGATATGTTAGGCGTACACACTTACCTGTACACGGTAGTGTTTAAGCGTGTCCATGTGTAGGTATGACGTGACCACCACGGATGTGTACGGGCATGCAGTCCATGTCACACTTACCTGTACACGGCGTGTCCCTGTGTAGGTATGACGTGACCACCACGGGTTTTGTACGGGGATACAGTCCATGTCACACTTACCTGTACACGGCGTGTCCCTGTGTAGGTATGACGTGGCCACCACGGATTTTGTACAGGCATACAGTCCATGTCACACTTACCTGTACACGGTAGTGTTGGCGTGTCCCTGTGTAGGTATGACGTATGTGTACGGAGATACAGTCCATGTCACACTTACCTGTACACGATTGTGTTGGTGTGCCTCTGTTTAGGTATAACATATGTGTACAGGGATACAGTCCATGTCACACTTACCTGTACACGATTGTGTTGGTGTGCCTCTGTTTAGGTATGGCATATGTGTACAGGGATACAGTCCATGTCACACTTACCTGTACACGATTGTGTTGGTGTGCCCCTGTTTAGGTATGGCATATGTGTACAGGGATACAGTCCATGTCACACTTACCTGTACACGATTGTGTTGGTGTGCCTCTGTTTAGGTATAACATATGTGTACAGGGATACAGTCCATGTCACACTTACCTGTACACGGTAGTGTTGGCATGTCCTGTGTAGGTATGATGCAGTGTACAGGGATCCATGTCACACTTACCTGTACACGGTAGTGTTGGCGTGTCCCTGTGTAGGCATGAAGTATGTGTATAGGGATACAGTCCATATCACACTTACCTGAACACGGTAGTGTTGGCATGTCCCTGTGTAGGTATGACGTGGCCACCACGGATGTGTACGGGGATACAGTCCATGTCACACGGGAGGGAGAGACTCCTACCCTGCCCGGCATCGGCCACCTCCCGACCCTGGTGGTCAGAGTTCACCTAAAGAGAAGGCAGTGTACACGTCTTTGTATTAAATCTTGACCTGACGATAACCATGTTCTCTATATAATAGCAAGTGATTAGATAGATGACAACTTTAGTACATCATGATCGCAATCGTTCTTTGTCAGTCAAAAGTAGGATTTTTCACATTTGCAACACGTTTAGATAATTAAATACGAGCATTATTGGGTAATCTAAGGTAATATTCACAATTATCATATAGCCAGATGGAGTTGACCAATCAGAGGCCCCCATTTCCTATGGGTTATCAGGCCGTAACCTGAAAAGTGGGCGGTTATTAGAATAACCGCCCACTTTTTGGACCGCACCATTATAGAGGGGACAGGACGCTAATACTAGTGTTACGTATTTATCGATTATATCTATTAAACAGCGTATTGTACTTTATTTCGAACAATTTATGTTAAACTACAACACAATTAATAGATATAAATGATATTTAAACTGAAAAAGATTAAACCCTTAAAGCTGCGGCTCCCGAATCCAGTCGGTATACAGATACATTACCACAGTGCGGCTCCCGAATCCATTCGGAATAGGGTATTTTTAGAATGCATGCGTCAACATAGCGTGCTAGCGGGACCAACCCGCGAAGTTACTCCCGCGAGATCAGCAGGGGGAGGTCAGAGGTCAATAGGCATTACGCAACCGGTGATTACGTCATCCCATGATCCTTTGCGGGCTAATTAATTCCAAAATGGCGGCGGCGTCCGCTAGAAAGGTCTTTGTTGTTTTCTTTGTCTAATTTTTGGCGATTAATCTGTATGTAAAGGCCAAAATGCCGAAGAAAATGAGCAAAACAGTGGAAGAGGTGATCGAGGAGGTCACTACTGCTGACTCTGGGGATGAATATCCTTTCTCAGCCGACGAATCCACGGAGAATAGTGGGGAGGGCGAGCACGTGCAAGCAAACAGCTAGAGCATAAACATTGACATTTCTGTCAATGATCATGGCCGTGGAGGAGTCCAGGGGCAAGGTTGGGCCAAGGTCGGGGCCGGGGTGGCAGACGGGGTCGCGGGGGAGTCAGTGGAAGAAGCCATGGAACTTGGGGACGTGGCTCAGGCAGCCGCCACGAGGGGACGCACATAGCAGACGACGTGGCACCTGAGGGATTTAAATCCCCCAGTCTGCTGCCCCTGCCACACAACAGCTGATCCACGTCTGGATTAGAAAAACTGGCAGCCTGTAGATGGTGACAGCTTACCTCATCTTCCACGTTTTCATTGGACACAGTGACCAGGTAATTTTATATTTATTTATATTTTTTCAATGTATTTTTATGGCAGCTATTTATATCAGACATTTTCAATAAAATTCTAATTAATTATTCTAGAGTGAGTTGTACATCTCTTTTTGCTGCAAACATATATGTTGACTTCAGAAATAATTCATATACACTAAATGTAGGTTCAGTCTTATGTACAACATGTGTGTATACCATATTTTATAACCATACACAAGGGTAATGTGCCCTAATGTAAAGTTGATTCAGCACCATAGACAAAAGGTAGTCATTAACTCACCTGTAGTTATACCTCTGTTTTTTTTTGTCTTCTGTAGGCAATGCTGATCTTGTCAGGACCTCTCAGGAACTGTATACTCATGGTGCAAGCTATACTGATGGTACTAGGGTCACTAGGGTGGGTTATATTGAAGTAATGTGGAAAATGTATGTTTTTATTGCTTTTACCTTTTTATTATGTATCAAGTTGGTGTTCTCAAGTTGATTATCTTGTCTGAAGACAGTATGGACTGTAAGCTTTAACCTGATATGCATCATGTGTATGTACTATCTTTTTTTAGGTATATATATAGGAAGAAGTGAAATATATTGTGAGGAATCAGCTTATTAGCTAAATAGATGGTTCAGCACCATAGACAAAACCGAGCCATAAACTCACCTGTAGTGACATCTGTATACCAGTTGTTCTTCTGTATGCAATTCTGATCTTGTCAGGACCTCTCAGGAACTGTATACTCATGGTAAAGCTATGCTGATGGTACTAGGGTGGGTTGTATTGCAGGTTTGTGGAAATTGTATGTTTTTATTGCTTTCACCTTTTTATTATGTTTGTAGTTAATGTTATCATGTTGATAATCTTGTCTGAAGACAGTATGGACTGTAAGCTTTAACCTGATATGCATCATGTGTATGTACTATCTTTCATAAAGGTATAGGAATACATTGTGAGGAATCAGCTTATTAGCTGAATACTTGGTTCAGCACCATAGACAAAACCGAGCCATAAATTCACCTGTAGTGACACCTGTATACCAGTTGTTCTTCTGTATGCAATTCTGATCTTGTCAGAACCTCTTAGGAACTGTATACTCATGGTACAAGCTATGCTGATGGTACTAGGGTGGATTGTATTGAAGAAATGCAGAAAATGTATGTTTTTATTGCTTTTACCTTTTTATTATGTATACAGATGGTGTTATCATGTTGATAATCTTGTCTGAAGACAGTATGGACTGTAAGCTTTAACCTGATATGCATGATGTGTATGTACTATCTTTCATAAAGGTATAGGATGAAGTGAAATGTATTGTGAGGAATCAGCTTATTAGCTGAATACTTGGTTCAGCACCATAGACAATACCAAGCCATAAACTCACCTGTAGTGACACCTGTATACCATTTTTTCTTCTGTATGCGATGCTGATCTTGTCATGATATCCCAGCAATACTGTAAGCTTTAATACATATCCTTTTTGTATGGTTTGAACAGAATAATGCATAAAGATTATAAAACTATGCATTTTTATTGCATTATTGCCATTGCTGCCCATTATTCCTTATAGTAATCAACATGTATAATAGCCCTTTAGAAAGTAGAGATTCTTAGCTTTCTTTTGATGTATAGCTTTATGTGGTTTATTGAGAGGAAAGATACAAAAATATAGTAAAATAAAAGTAGTACCCCCTATTTCAATAGGGGCTGGAAACCCCAGCACTGAGACTACTTTTTGGTCAGAAACACCAGCAGCTTAAGGGTTAAAACAGATTTACAACACCCCCGCCAAAAGTGGTCTGTTCCATTACGTCACCGCAGATCCGCATATCGGACGATTTTATTTTTGCTGGACGCCATCTTTTTTTTTGCATTCGAACCGCAAGTTTGTGAGCTTTTTGTTGGTATTTTCGTCGTTTCTGTCGGCTATGGACGGCGAGGTACCGCAGTTCTACGTGGAAGAGGTATCTGAGAGAGATCTTGAAGCGTTGTTGAGGCCCTGGGAGGCCGAAACAGAACCTGAACAGCAGCCAGAACCTGAAGGCGCAGCGGAGAACACCACTGCCCGCTTCGCGACTTTAGATGGAGAACAACTGGACGAGATAGAAGGGGGAAGGGTGGAGAAAACCACCGAGAAGTCTACTAGGTGGGGCGTCAAGATTTTCAAAGGTGAGTATCTTTTTTCCGACGTAAAAAAATAAGCAAAAATAGAAATACATACTTATAAATGCTTTACATTTATTTGTTCAGTGAATGAGAGCCATGTGGGGAGGGGGGTCGGAGTAACGTTTGAAAATAATTATACATGTATCTTGATGATAGATAGAGAACTAGCATTATTATTAACAGCCTGATAGTGGATTTGGGGGCGAAAAAAATTAAGAAAACTTTTTTTTTTTCAATTTTAGCATGGCTGCAGGCAAGAGACAAAAACACTGAATTTGAGGAGCTGCCGGAAACAGAGTTGTCACAACTACTAAGGCAGTTCTACGCTGAAGTACGAAAAGACGACGGTACACCTTATTCAAAGGTTCAATAACTGTGGACAGGTACATTTCAATGGACCAGTCAGCTTTAACTTCAAGTAACTCATGTAGCAGGGCAGAGTTTGGGGGGAGGGGGGCTGGTCACCATATACTTGCTGTATATGAATGTGTTAAGGTAACAATAAACAGAGCAGATTAGAAATTTCTAGTTTGTATTGCAAATAAGCCACATGTTGATGCTGTTATTCTATCTCTCAAACGGATGATGAGAAATTTCTAGTTTGTATTGCAAATAAGCCACATGTTGATGATATTCTATCTCACAAACGAACGATGAGAAATTTCTAGTTTGTATTGCAAATAAGCCACATGTTGATGATATTCTATCTCACAAACGAACGATGAGAAATTTCTAGTTTGTATTGCAAATAAGCCACATGTTGATGATATTCTATCTCACAAACGAACGATGAGAAATTTCTAGTTTGTATTGCAAATAAGCCACATGTTGATGATATTCTATCTCACAAACGAACGACGAGAAATTTCTAGTTTGTATTGCAAATAAGCCACATGTTGATGATATTCTATCTCACAAACGAACGATGAGAAATTTCTAGTTTGTATTGCAAATAAGCCACATGTTGATGATATTCTATCTCACAAACGGACGATGAGATTAGTTAAAATGCGCGGTTAAATGGTGATGATGAAATGGTTTAATAGTTTGTATATATACACTATTGTACAATATATATATGATTGTAAATGTAGTTTTATGTATATTGTATTAAAGTGTTTATTCGTTATAAAGGAATTTGTGTGAAATAACTGTGTCAGTTGGATAGGCTATATGATAATAACGTTAATGCCCCGCCTTTTCCTCGGTGTATATGGTGAGATAATCCCTGGTCAGGTGCGATAACCACCTCATAAACCACCTCGTTCGCTACGCTCACTCGGTGGTTTATTCGGTGGTTATCGCACCTGACCAGGGATTATCTCACCATATACACCTCGGGGCGGGGCATTAACCCTTAATTCACGAACCCCCGTTGCTTTTATTCCATTTTACTGACCGGGGATGGCTGTGTGGGTCTTTCAGTGGGCAATTTTGTAAAGATCAGACAGCTGTATAAAAATTGTAAACATGTCGGTCAAAAAATTGACACATCGAAAAACTACTTACCGAATAATAGTTGTACCACCTTCCCTTGGGAAAGTAAGCGTTGACGTCCATCGCTCCCTAGCGGGATACAAAATTACAACAATCATCAGGATACTTTAAACGTGTGAGTAAAGTTAGTCACCGCTATTTATAAAGTAATACTTCCGATTATATTCTGCATGTACTTGGCTAAACAACGCCAAGAAGTAAAGATCTTTTCAGTCATTAAATAAATAACAAACAAATTAACACGTGCAAGTTAAAGAAAACGTATAATATCTATGCAATATTCGTTTTAGGAAAAAAAAGAGACAGCTGATTATATATGAACAACCCAATACCTGATCTAGTACAGGTGAGATAAGAAGGGCGGCCCCCCACAGGAACTGTTTGTCGATTGACCACGTAAGTTTGTCCTCAATAAACCTGGAAGACATAAAATCTATCATTACAAAAGTGAAAGGACATTCAATCAGAGATATTTAAAAGCGGTTTACCGGTACTTTGAATTCCCCTCTATAATTACCGTCGCCAAAATTATGTTTTGAATGCCATGTTCTGGACATGCTTTGTGGTGGTAAGATTGTTTAATGTAGGTTGCTTTAGTTTATCTGTATTTATCTTATATATATGTATATATAAAGACTCTGTGAAGACTCAAGAGAGACGGCGGACGGTATCAACTTCTGTGCACGTATGACCAATTGCCGACGTCACGTGAGGTCACGTGATCTAGTCGTTTTGGTCACTTTAATAGATTTACAGATATATTTTTTAATAGCTTACAGATATACAGTCAAAGATTTAGTCACTAATTTATTCTGTGTGTGTGTTATCACGAAGTTTGAACTCAACTTACTCGTGCATGAGTGACCGCACGACCGTTGACCCCTGGGTGTGTGCCTGGTAGAAGAGTGTGTAGAGGTACGGCAGGAGCGTGTACCGGGTCTGTAGGGCGTCTCGGGCCGCGTCAGCTATGGCGCCGTCCCAGTGGGTCGGGTGCTGGGGCTGTTAGAAGAATAGAAATGTAAATGTAATGGGCTAATAGGCTAAGTAATAGGCACAGTCTACGATTAACTTTCAGGACGTTTAATTGATACCTGTATTATACTAGTAAACATTGTGGCTGAGACCCATAGAAACACACAAACATCACAAAAAAACATCCCCGTGAAAGAATAGCCTCTTCCACACTTTGGACTACGCACATAAGAAACGCATGGCATTAAATAACAAGCAGACACACTAAAAACACTGACCCCGGTCCGCTAGTTAGCTTAAGCGCTTACTAGTGTCCACGTTGTATTGTCCCTGTTGCAATTGAAATAATGTCAAACTCTCCATAAATGGAGACAACATCATGCTTGCTGCTGCGTATCCGTGCCTCACTACTTACTGCACCCAGAACCCAGTTGTGATTCCTACTAAACGGATAATACGCTCCTAACTGCATCCACCTCTGACACAGCTCCGGCCAAGCGTCAAAGAAGAATCCACAAATGTCCGCACCCACCTGGGAACGAGAATGGCGGTGAGAATAAAAATGGCGGCGCTGTTGAACTTACCGCGCCTTGTTCCCAGTTGTGGTTCCGACTGAAGGGATAGAACGCGCCTAGCTGCATCCAGCGATGGCACAGTTCAGGGGTCGAGTCGTCCCAGAACCCGCATATGTCTGCGCCGACCTAGAAATTAAAGCAGAGGCTCAAAGCTAACCATTTTTGGTAAGTAGTATGTAACCGAAATGGGCAGCTAGAGAAACGTAATAATTTTGCTTTCAACATCTGCTTGGAGATATTTGTTTTGGCTAGTGAATGCACTTTTTAAGAATTATTACTAATTGAGATAAAAAGAAAATTTTACATTACAAAGAGTACGATTAGTCCTGAAAAGGTGACCAACTTAATGCTTCAATATGGTATTCATATGTATTTTATTATATAGTATAATCTGATATTATGTGTGGTTTTACGTTATGTCTAACATCAAATGGCGTTGAATAGTAAAACAGCGTTACTCACGTAAGGCATACCGAAAAGGCCAAAGTCCAACATTCCTAGAAAAATGCAAGAAAAAAGAATTATAAACATTTCTGTCAAGTAATTTATACCATGGTATTTCATCACAGGCTGTATGCTTGCGTTACTGAAATTCGTTTAGAATATCGAAGTCGTGTAGTTTTGGCTTTACATTTTCAATATTAGCGCCTGATACTAATTTCACATCTGCTGACATTTTTAACAAATGGATGACGGGGGCCGATACCGACTTCCAAGCACCTTTGACCCTTTGCTGACGTCACACTTCCGGTCTATATTTATTCTTTGGATCATTTCGACGTAATAAGAACTGATCAAAAGCTTGCTGGTAAGCGCTTTATTTTGTGTGCGGATATAAAGTTTAAAAGTAACAGAACATAAATGTATATCATTAATTATCAATACCTATGATGGACTTGTGTAGATGGTCCCATTTAGCCGTGTTGTCGCCGAGCCAGTGGCCCTCAAAGTGCCCGGCGCTGGGGAAGGTCGAGCGGCCGAACACGATCCCGCGTTTCCCGGTCACTTCCCGTAGGGCCCTGTACAAGGGAAGACAGAAAAGTTTAAAAATCTCTCCCACATACTAGTATCTCTCACATACTTTCTTTCTATCTTCATTTAAATTCTTCAATTATTATAATAATATCTATGTGCTAACAATATTAGAGTTGTCACGTGTTATATTTTTCCCATTGTTTGTTAACCTTTTGCCTCGACGATTATTTGTAATAATAACTTATCTTAGCATCTCAAGCTTTGAACATCGCAAAGCTATGAGCAAATTTCGCATAAGTGACCATCCATTACATATAGAATCCGGCAGGCATAACCGCACTCCTTTAAATGATAGAACATGTAAATTCTGTAGCCACTTGTATCTCGAAGACGAGACACATTTTTTACTAGAGTGTACATTATATGAATACGAACGTCAATCCCTATTTAATACTTTACAAATAGACAATAACTGTAAGAAAATGTCAAAACAAGACTTGTTTAAGTACTTAATGTTATGCAAGGACGATCATGCTATTGATACAATATGTAAATATGTCTCCATGTGTTTCAAAAAGAGAGAAGAACATGTTTAGATGCAGCCATTAGAGATTGTAACACATAGTGCCTTAGTTCCTTTTCCATTTAGACTAGTTTAAAATCATTGTATAAGTTTAGTTTTTTCCTCTGCATCCATAAGACCATATGTGGTCCTCTTGTGCATTTAGCCCTAGGGCATGGATATGCAACAAAGACTATCATTAATAAGTCATAATTAAAGGTTGCAACAATACCCACTCCAAGGTATACTACTTTATCGTATGTACAGTTTATATATGCAGGAGTGCATTATACTAGGCGCATATCGTATTGCAAGGCGTTTTTCTTTGAATGTTTTTTTTTTCAGGTTGGCGGATATAAATTTATTTGGCCTGGCGGAAGTGTGTTAATAGACGTTTAGTAGTTGTTAAACATATTCCCTGACCTTTGAGTTGGCTCAGCCTGGCTCCATCCGTACAGACTGTGTGTGTTGTAGTGTTCAGTTCCGCCGTGCACTGAGTTCATACAGAGGGTCTTGGAGTATATGTTCGGGCCCAGGATCTCTGCAAGTTTAGAAAAGAAATATGTTATCTCGGCTCCTCATCTCTGGTGGTAACATTTACACTTTTCAGGAAAATGATTTTTCATAAAGTAGCTAGCAATAATCAAATAGAAATATCACGAATTTCATACCAAAAGAAGATCAAACAAAGAGGTGATCAAAAGAGGCAAGCGCCTACAGTCGTCACTTCTAGGAATATGGTGCAAGGAGAAACTATGTAACTATGGAATGACTATGAGATATTGTGTTGGCTATATTTCGATTGTGATCATGGAATGTTGAATTGTAAATTACTGTGTGAACTACTAAGAAGGAAAGACCTCTGACCCCCTCCACCCTTGAATTCTTGGAAAAGGCTTAGGCCGAAGATGTATAATCTAGGTTAAATGAAGGTAGAAAAAAACTATCTGACGTACTTGGCATGTATGGAGGGTTGTCCCACTTGTTGTCGGAGCAACCTTTCACAGATCCGTGGACAAAATTGGTCGGCTCATTCATGTCCTGTAGGGGCAACAAACCAGAACATTGATTGGTGACGTGCAGTACAACCTATTTCCGATAGGGTACGCTACTACATAGTCAAGTGCTAAACACTTGTTACGACGTGTATAAGCAAGTGTGGCAGGTGTCGTAAAACCCGGAATACCTCGTTAAATTGTATAAATAAAAACAGTCTGGTTTATCAGTGTTCGTTCATACCCTTGTAGTGCCTAGTGGCACATAGGTCGGGAAGTTCCCTTGTTGTTTATGTAGCAGGGTGTATTTTTACAGTGAGGGGGGACCAGCTTCTCGAAAAAGGGACTCTCATTTTACGTCCCCTCCGAAAGACGCTGCAGACCCAACCGAGATGCCCTACCCAGGATTTGAACCGTGATCTCCCAGTTACCAACTGCGCTGTTACCAGGGGCTCAACTGTGAGGCTGCTACCAGTTGAGCTACAGGGACATCCCGTTAATTTATCCCGCTAGTATATGAAATCATTTAGTAACCGAGGTGAATGAAAGGACGTACTGCTACTGCTACTACCACAATAACAATAACAACAACAACTTCTAATACTATTTTAAATCATTTCATTCACCAAGTTGAATAGAATGACGTACTACTACTACTACTACTTCTTCTACTACTACTACTACTATTAGTACTACTAACACAATTACAACTTCTACTACTATTTTGAATAATTTCAGTCACCAAGTTGAATAGAAGGACGTACTACTACTACTACTACTACTACTACTACTACTACTACTACTACTACTACTACTGCTGCTGCTCCTACTACTACAACCACAATAACAACAACAACTACTACTATTTTAATACATTTCAGTAACCAATGTGAATAGAAGGACGTACTACTACTACTACTACTACTTCTACTACTACTACTCTACTACAAAACAGCAACTACTCCTACTGCTAGTACTACTATATTAAATCATTATAGTAACCGAGTTGACTAGAAGGGCGTAATACTACTAAATATACTACTACTACAACAACAACAACAACAACAATGAAAAGTTATAACAGTAAGAGATAACTGTTAAGATCATTAAATATTTTTTGCGTCTCAAGAGAGGCACCAAAAAGTCACCAAGAAGTTACGAAGCATACTTACGATCCAGAGCCCGTCGAACTTGAGAGTCTTGTAGAAGTCCTTGATGAAGTTTCCCCACCATTTGTCGATATCGGTGTGAAAATAGTCGGGAAACACGGAGTAGGCGTTATAGTTCTGTAAAAGGAGGAAGTACATGTCGATTGATCATTTTGAAGCACAAGCTCCCCGTCTACGAGAGATTGACGAATGTGTAAATATTGCTCAATAAGTGCAGTGGAAAATGAAATACGCTTAGTCAGTGTACTCACAACGAGGCCGAAAGAAACAGATTATTTCAAACAGTCACCGAGCTTTCACAATCCAGGACATCACCAAAAGACTACATTTTTACTTAGATCAAAAGACCCACTCATCTTGCAGAATATGGGACAGTTCATTAACCACTGCCTTCTAAGAATACGTCAAACCCAATAATTTATGCACCTTAGAGTTGATAAGACATTATAGTTATGTATTCATTTACTTTTCTCTTGAGAATGTTCATGCAATTAGCCTTCGGCCATGATTTTGCAAAGAAATACTATTAAACACGGTCTTGCTACAGGAAACAAAGTTCTTTGTAGACAGCCGAAGTTTACCGTCTGTCACTTTCCTCATTGAAATACTGACTGGTTGTACTTCACACTATAGCTACGTATACGAGGAAGCTAAGTAAATAACAATTGTGTATAAAGAACTGATGAAACTATTCACAAATGACCTTTCTATGATCTACTATATCTTATTATCATATAGCCAGGGGACGTTGACCAATCAGAAGGCACTATTTCATGTTGGTTATGACGCCATAACACATGGAAAATCGCTAACAGCCGTGCATTAAAAAGTTTCATTAACACACATGTGTGTTAATGACTTTTGAAAGTTTGAACCAATCAAAAGGACAGACACACAGGACAGACACACAGGATGCAATATGTAATCTCCTTACGTACCAAAAAACAAATGTGAATTTTTAGAAATTCTACAATGGAATTCACACGTATATATAGTACCAAATACATGCGTCATACAGGATTTTGCAAGTTTGGGTAGGCTATATGATAGTAACGTTAATGACCCGCCTGTTCCTCGGTATATATGGTGTGATAACGCCAGGACCTTTGCTATATATAACCACCTCATAAAACCACCTTGTTCGCTTCGCTCCCTCGGCGGTTTCATTCGGTGCACCGGTGGTTATAGCAAAGGACCAGGCGTTATTACACCGTATAGACCTCGTGGCGGGTCATTAACCCTTAATTGAAACAGATTTCTCTAAATGTATGTCAATGAAGGTTAGACATTCAAATACGCCAAGTAGCAGTCACTCAAGCAATCATGGAAACGCATGTCTCAGCTATGCTTTTGATATTTTCCGTCGAGAAGGAGTGTCGTAGACAGACATAAAGTTGACATAGTAATCAGTATATAAAAGAAAGGGCGAGTCATATCCCAGCTGAATCAAAAATATTTCGTTTAGATGATGAACGAAGTACGTATACCTGTTCATTGAAGTATCTTACCTCGACTTTATAGTCCCAGGCTTGAGACTGATTCACTGTAACACCTGGATAGTACGGCCACACCTGAATGAGGGAAACGTAAGCAAACGGGCGACTATAAATATCACAACCAGATAGACTTCCACAGACATCAGTTACATGTACGCATTAGTATGTTAACAGAACATTCTTCAATCAGTGACTCTTGAAAAGACGTAAAACACGTACCTCCAAATTTTCGATGTCTACTCAGTATATATCAGATCATTTTTGTTTTGTCCTTACCTTCCCAATGAGCGGCTGTGAATTGTCGTCTCCATCCTTGATCCACACGTCCAGCGCAGTGCCGTTAGTGTAGGGAGCGTAGGGCTCTGTCTCGTTAGTTGTTATGGCAGGATCCTGAGAATGAAATAAGAATCATAGTGAATCTAACGTTCTGGCATGTTTATGGGTGCTTGTCATGAATACATGAACCTGGCGCAGTCAAAAATCAGTGAGCCTCAACAATGTTCGTCCATAGTTAACAGCATGGTAATTTTGACTTAATTTTCTTCTGTGTTGGTAGAACACATACATGTAGAGTCGCCTGGATATACTCGGTCGCACTGGACAAAGCAAGAATCTGGGACACAGAATTAGACATTTTTGGAAGAGGAATAAAAGAAGCCATCTACGTGATCAGGGCATTACAACCATCCCTCAACAGAGACGGGGCGCCATCGACTTTCTGCAACATACGATCCGCTACTCACCTAATCACATTTTCTATCTGCAAAATGTGATGTCACAGAAACAAGGCTATCTACTGAGGTCGGACAGTCGAAAATTTGGGCAAGTCCAATTTTTGTGTCGGAAATTACAGTTCAACTTTGATCCAGAATATGACCATTTACTATAGTTATGTATTTGTTTACCATATTTTAGATGGAAAGAATTCATTGATCCTGTTGTCGGCACTTCAAAGTTTCAAAGATTACTTCAGTGAATAATTTCATCAGGTAGGTAAATACTTAATCACAAAGTTCTTGATACACAACCATGGATTTTATTAAGAGCCAACGTTTCGATGACCATCTGTCATCTTCGTCAGGGCTATACTGAGCAAGGTGTTACAGGTTCACAGTGCACTGGAGCTAGGTGTTACAGGTTCACAGTGCACTGGAGCTAGGTGTTACAGGTTCACAGTGCACTGGAGCTAGGTGTTACAGGTTCACAGTGCACTGGAGCTAGGTGTTACAGGTTCACAGTGCACTGGAGCTAGGTGTTACAGGTTCACAGTGCACTGGAGCTAGGTGTTACAGGTTCACAGTGCACTGGAGCTAGGTGTTACAGGTTCACAGTGTACTGGAGCTAGGTGTTACAGGTTCACAGTGCACTGGAGCTAGGTGTTACAGGTTCACAGTGCACTGGAGCTAGGTGTTACAGGTTCACAGTGCACTGGAGCTAGGTGTTACAGGTTCACAGTGCACTGGAGCTAGGTGTTACATGTTCACAGTGCACTGGAGCTAGGTGTTACAGGTTCACAGTGCACTGGAGCTAGGTGTTACATGTTCACAGTGCACTGGAGCTAGCGGTGTTACAGGTTCACAGTGCACTGGAGCTAGGTGTTACGGGTTCACAGTGCACTGGAGCTAGGTGTTACAGGTTCACAGTGCACTGGAGCTAGGTGTTACAGGTTCACAGTGCACTGGAGCTAGGTGTTACAGGTTCACAGTGCACTGGAGCTAGGTGTTACAGGTTCACAGTGCACTGGAGCTAGGTGTTACAGGTTCACAGTGCACTGGAGCTAGGTGTTACAGGTTCACAGTGCACTGGAGCTAGGTGTTACAGGTTCACAGTGCACTGGAGCTGGGTGTTACAGATTCACAGTGCACTGGAGCTAGGTGTTACAGGTTCACAGTGCACTGGAGCTAGGTGTTACAGGTTCACAGTGCACTGGAGCTAGGTGTTACAGGTTCACAGTGCACTGGAGCTAGGTGTTACAGGTTCACAGTGCACTGGAGCTAGGTGTTACAGGTTCACAGTGCACTGGAGCTAGGTGTTACATGTTCACAGTGCACTGGAGCTAGGTGTTACAGGTTCACAGTGCACTGGAGCTAGGTGTTACAGGTTCACAGTGCACTGGAGCTAGGTGTTACAGGTTCACAGTGCACTGGAGCTAGGTGTTACATGTTCACAGTGCACTGGAGCTAGGTGTTACAGGTTCACAGTGCACTGGAGCTAGGTGTTACAGGTTCACAGTGCACTGGAGCTAGGTGTTACAGGTTCACAGTGCACTGGAGCTAGGTGTTACAGGTGCACTGTGAACCTGTAACACCTAGCTCCAGTCAGTATAGCCCTGACGAAGATGACAGATGGTCATCGAAACGTTAGCTCTTAATAGAATTCATGGTTGTGTTACATGTGTATCAAGAACTTTGTGATTCAAAGATTACCATTTGTTTCCATTCCTTCAGAAGTCTAAATGTGGTTAGATGATAGAAGGAATCTACTTGAGTCTATTGAAAGGTAATGAAAGACCGAAGATTACCAGAATGATGACGTAACGCATCCCGTCTCGTCTGATTTGATCCACGAACTCGGGCAGCCCCTGGTAGTTGACGGGATCTATGGTGAAGTCCATCTGACGTTCCATGTAGTCAATATCACCGTACTGCACGTCCTGTGTATGTATGCACGGTAAATATCAAACCAATATTTACCGTAGTTTTCAGTCAGAAAAACGATGTTGAGGCAGACATCTAACTAAAGTTAGTTTACCTTTATCCGATGCTGGGTAACATATATTTTGTTGTCTGTAATAATAGGGTATTTAGGGATACAAAGTCGACGGACTTACACTTGTATCAATTTGCAATATTTTCGAAATATTGAAGTTGAAAACCAACGTCCGTCTACTTGATATCCCAAATACTCGGTAATTACAAACAACGGATAAAGGTTACCCCGTGGATACAGGTAAACTAGCGTTATCAAAAACCTTCTGCATGTCGATAAGGAAACTGTATATTGAAATCATTTTAGCTTACATTGTCCACGAAACAATCTAACATCGCTTTATATTACTTTAATCGTATGTGTATTGTGTTTATTCATTTATCTATTTATTTAGATTTACCACGTTTGTGGAAAGACTGGCATAACATCTGATATGTTGATACGTTGTTTTATGTCATACCTGTGACACGAAAACGTTCGATACGGGTGTTCCGGACCGTGTGATAACTTTCCGTATTACACGGGTTTTTAGTTGTATCACACAGGCTTCCGTCGAGTAAATCGAACTATTTCGAGCGGGCCGAGTGTGGCACGGTTGAAAATTCGAATTAAGGATTTGGACGTTAGAATTGCTGTTGTTACAATCTTTTGTTCGAGGACACAACATTTTCTCAATTTCTCGTGCATTTCGCATCGAAATATGAGTTTTGTCAGGTGGGTATGATATGAATATAATACAAAAGGGTGTAGTATATACATATGATATAGCAATTAATTTGCGAGAAGAGTAAATGAAGCTATCTACATCGGGCACGACGACCTTATCTTGACCGGGTCGTTGGGTGATATCGACTTCCAATAACCTTTGACCCATTGCTGACGTCACGCATACAGTCTTGTGTCCAGTGTAAATGAGTCAGATATATGGCTGGCAGACGACTGTGTGATTTCAGCGATTCCATTTCCTTTTGGCGAACAGTTCAATTTCTCGGAAGAATTCCATTCCTAAACACCCTTCGGAATTTTCAATTCTCAAACGTGATAGCAAAGTTTGATATCGTGCAGAATCAGAAATGCAATACTTACGTGCGGGATGCCGTAGTCTTGCATCTCCTTGACGACATCCCTGACAACAGACAGGTTCCCGTACCCCCACTTGCACAGCTGGAACCCCAGACCCCAGTACGGCGGCATGAACGGGCGCCCGACGAACTGGAATATCAGCAGAACCCTTTTACATAGCATACCCAACTTCAAGGAAAAATTGTAGAGCTCATACCTCCGTGAAAGATCATTGAGGTTTTACTTTGTGAATTTCTCGTTTCAATATTTGATTACCGTTAAATGTCAATTTCTCACTGATTCTGTCTGATATGATACTACGTAATTTTCCATGGCTACTTGCCCCCATATTCCAGCAGCCTGGTGTATGCATTCAATATCTATTCTTGAATTTTTCTGGGACTTTTGACCTAACTTCCTGTCAGTGTCCTGACATGCCTAGAAACTTTGGAGCCAAGCCAAACTAACCTTCCCATCCTGCTAATTTCCGATATTGATTACGTCATTCATGCCTCACATTCTAACACCCCACAACTCAAAACTATCTACGATGAGAAACCACAACAACATAAAAACATAACAACTAAGAAAATGTCTCCGTTTGCACGAAGGTAACAATTTATTCTCTCAATATACACGCGTGATAAAAGTGTGATAATAGACAGAAAAAGTCTAAAGCCCATGGCAAGTCCTACTTAATTTGGAGGAATAAGTAGGCGGGAGCAAGGAGGCGGGTGAGGGACAGAAGATCCACGCAAGTCTTGACCTAGTTCTCGCAACTCTCGCGAGAACTGGATCACTCCGTGATCAAGCTGGACTGATAGCCATCGAAAATTTGGAGGTATGTGCATTTACCTTAAGTTTAAAAGTACGTCACTGTTAGAAGAAAAACTCATATTAACCAGACAGAATTCAGAAGAGAGCCGTCGGTTTACCTCCGTGTACTGCCGCACCACGTCCTCAGGTCCGTCACCCAGGAACAGGTAGAAGTCCAGAACACCGCCGATAGTTCGGAACGTCATGGCTGGGGTGGGCTGGAGGATGACCTCTGAACCGGGGAGGATACAAGAAATATGATATGTTCTCTATCTTTATCTCTATCTGTCTGTTTGTCTGTCTGTCTGCCTGTCTCTATCTGTCTGCCTATCTCTGTCTGCCTGTCTGTCTTTGTCTGTCTGTCTGTCTGCCTGTCTGTCTGCCTGTCTGTCTCTGTCTGTCTGTCTGCCCGTCTCTATCTGTCTGCCTGTCTCTGTCTGTCTGCCTGTCTCTGCCTCTGCCTGTCTGTCTGCCTGTTTGTTTGTTTATCAGCTGTCT
The DNA here is from genome assembly GCA_019207045.1 of Branchiostoma floridae x Branchiostoma belcheri. Classification (NCBI taxonomy): domain Eukaryota; kingdom Metazoa; phylum Chordata; class Leptocardii; order Amphioxiformes; family Branchiostomatidae; genus Branchiostoma; species Branchiostoma floridae x Branchiostoma belcheri. The sequence continues at coordinate 22,008,379 of CM033029.1, forward strand.
GTCTGTCTGTCACTTCTGTCGCTGTCTGCCTCTGTCCCTGTTAGCCTGTCTCTACCCGTCCTTGTCTGCCTACCTGTTTGTCTTTCTCTCTCGCCCCTTCTCCAAATTTGGATTGCGATTATGAATGATTTGTATACCCCAAAACATTTTTAAAGAAGAACACTAAAGAATAACAGACGAACCAGTGTTGTGTATTTGCTAAAGATTGCTATGGAGTAGTGAATGGCATAAACAGTTCACCAAACTGTGACGTAGAAGACGTGACGTCATTTTACCCATTGCGTTGGAGTTCAGCAGCAGGACGCCATGAGCCTTCCCGTCATCCTCCACGCACAGGTAGAACGGGTGCATGCCGTACAAGTTTTTGTTTACACCGTCTGAGGGCTAGAAAACAAATGTCATTTCAATCAAATTTCTTCCCAACTTTTTCCTAAAAAAATTTAGAATTGTGACGAATGCCATGACCGGATTTGAACCCCCATTTTTACATCCCATCAACGACACTTATCTACAATTCGAGGTAGGATCGGTACCAGTTGGTATTGCATTGAGGAAAACAAAACTTTAAGTAGTGTTTCACCAACCTAATGAAACCATGTACGAATTCCGTGACTTCAGTTTTGCGGTATGTGGTAGCTTTATGAATATGGAATACATGTGGAAGAATACGTTTGTGGGGGGCAGCGCTGTCTGGAAAGAAAGAGTGGACCTGGTCCGGGCAAGCTGCCCGTGATGATGATGAAGATGAATACATAGATGTATTGCAAAAGTCAAGGAAACTGTAAATTAAGAACTTACCGGCCCGGGCGCCTCGTCCCTTGTAAACATGCCCCACGTGCGCCAGTCCATGTTGTGGCGGTAGTTGTTTCTCTCGTGTTCCCCGAACCCGTACACGTATGTCGACGGCAGCTTGGTGGAGATCTGTAGGAACTGGTCCGAGAAGGTGAACCCACCAACCGACGTGTCCCAACTGCAACGATTAAAAGAAACGTCAAATAGTATGAATGATTTTGTTAAGTTTTCGTCAAGAAGTTAATCTTCTTAGTAAACTTAGCATATTATGTACGTGGATGTATCATGTGTGAAAAGCATAACTAGACTAACACTGGATGGGTCGTCTTCATATCTGTTATGTCAAAGATGTCAATGATAAGATGTCAAAACGTTCAGAGTTTTGGCCCCCTACATCCTGTCATGGTACTGCAATGCAACGTCTGTTTTTCTATGGTACTACAGTGGAAGTTCCGGTCTGAAATGTCGTGCTTATGGATATGCTATCTATGGTTTCGATTTTGAATGGTAGATAGCTTTTGTAACAGGGAGTTACCACCGGAAAGTATTTGAGGCAGCCCTTTTCATAATGGGGAAGATGGAGTTTGTGCGACATTTACGTATGACGTCCGTTCTCAATGTTCCTACGATTGCCGTACGATCCCAAAACTCAGGAAGCATCATTGGGGTAGTCTTGAATGTGTCGTACACATTTCAGCTGTCTTGTTACAATGAGTTACAGAATACACTGTCTTAGATTATTGCCTGAATTTGTTTATCCCCCAGTCTGCTTGAAAATCTTAAGTCTACGACAATCGTACGACCAATCGTACAACTAAAAAATCATAAGACTTTTGTACGACTCAACGTGACTTATATCTTACAATTCAGCTGTCTAGCTTCAGAATCTGCTGTCATAGATTATTGCCGGAATTTGGTTCTACCCCAACCTGCTTAAAAATCCTAATGCTACGACAATCGTACGACTAATCGTACGACAAAAATCGTACTACTTTCGTACGACTCAAGGTGACTTATATCTTACTTACAGAACGGTCTTTTAGATCATTGCCGGTGTTTGATCCTGTCACAAAAGTGGTAAGAAGATCGCGCGACTATCGCACGACTAATCGTATGAAAAGAATCGTACGGCAGTCGCAAAACTCAATTTTCTTAGCCCATACTTACAGCACGGTCCCTGTAGCTGTCCTGGTCACACTGAGGGAGAAGGCGGATGTGGGACTGGATTGGGTGAAGCTCACAGTGTACTCGCGAGAGGGCGCTTTTCCTGTTGCAGGTGGGATGTGAAGCATCTTGTCCCGCACTTCAAACCTCTGAGTGTTGCTGTCGTAGAACTGCACAGATAGGAAATCATCAACAAAACATGCCAAAAACTGTTGAAAAGTACAGCTACTATGTTTTATCGTACTTACAAATTGAGGATTCGGCGCAGGATGTCGGAAGCGTAACAAAAATTATATCTTCAAGCAGACGCTATGAGGCACAATTGTTCCGTTGTCCTTACTGATCATAGTTTGTGACAGCAGCAGTCAGCTGCAGTCAGGAAAAAGCAATAATTTTGTCTCCAAACTTCTGCTTGGAAATTGTACATGTACATGTACACTTGCATACATTGTCAGTACCACTTTTAAAACTGCTGTTTTTTGTCCAAGCGAAGTCTGTCGGCAACTTAAAACGCTTAAATCTATTGTTTTGATATTTAGTTTCCGGTTGGGCTTTTAAACGACAACGAAGTACAATTGAGACAACGGAGTACTATTGATTATTTCCCCCCTAGCTGTTTATGTTACTGCAGTGGAATTTCGATTTTGAAGTCTTGTTTATCATGGAGACTCTACGGAATGCCTTTGTTTCGTTTTGATGCAATTCAACTCATTTTGAATATACATGCCTTGAACTACTCTCCAAGCAGATCTTACGGTGCCATAATATAGTATCAAAGCTGGCCAAACTGAATCAAATGGGCACCGTGGCCCGTTTGACTCCCTTTGGCCGGCTATACTCCTTGGCCAGCTTTGATACTATCTTATATGGCACCGAAGGATCTGCTTGGAGATTACCTTGAACCTCAGTCGCTTGGCTGTATGCATTTCCACGTCGAGGGTCACGGGGTCCACGTCAGCGGAGTTAGCGTACCGAGCAGGCGTGCCAGTCAGGCGGCGGAGGGTGACGCTGTTCCCGAGGGTCGTGTCTTGGACGCTCCCGTCCATCCGATATCCATAAGGTGTCCTAATTAAACAGGTAAAACTAGTACTCATCTCAAGAAAAGAAACGACTCAACAACATCAATTAACACGGTAACAGGTTGTTTCGCAACAATGCCAGTTCGCAACCGTCAGTTCGCAACAAGGCAAGTCTGTTCGCAACAAGGCACAAGTCGTTTCACCACAAGGTGCAGGTCGTTTCGCAACAGTTGAATGTTATTAATCAGCCCATGAGACTCATTTCTTTTTATGCTCAGTGATTCTTGCCCTAACTGCTGGAAATTCTGGCTGTACCTGGCAATTCGTGCAATACCCGATTATTTCATTTTATGTTGTACGTAACGGCGGACTTTGCACGGCCAAATTTACAATTAAAATGAGAAAAAATATCGTGTTATTAGTATTACTATATAGAGGACAGTCAACGATGTTTTATTGCTAAATACACACCAAGGGATGTCCCTGTATCTCAAATAGTAGCAGTCTCACAGCTCTTCTTTGGTAACAGGGGCACCCAAGTTCAATCCTAGACAGGGCATCTCAGTTGGGACTGCACCAGTCTTTCGGGACATAAACGATCATAAACTTGGGTTTCCGTGTTAGACTAGGTGCCCCAAGCACGTTAAAAAGAAGAACCTTCCCTCAAAATATACACTACTAATGAAATGGCAAGGGCCATTGTTGCATTTGTGCCACGAGGCACTGCAAGGGTTTGAAGGTAGGGTAGAACACACAAAAATACGTACCAATAGAAGCATTTTGGTGCCTTAGGGTTCTGTGTCTCCTCCCAAGCACATCCCCTAGCACGACACAGCTGTTCCGTGGCACCGTCTTCAGGGTAACAGTCAAAACGGGCGTTGTCGTCCACCGCGTCCAGTCCACAGGGAGTGAGCGCGATCAACAGAAAAGCCAGGTAAAACGCCGCCATATTGGTCCACACCTCCGGATCCTCTGCGCCGTTGACAGCTGCAATTTTTCACTGTGGCGAAAAGTTCAATGATTTTTGATGGACAAGGTTCAAAATAGCCTGGGTACCATCCTATTTCTACCGGGGCTCCTTATGATTACACTCGCTAGAAATAGCATGATTCCCAAGCTAGTTTCAAAATAAATGAGATTTTTGTCAACAGTTCAATGATATATTGTTAATATCTTCTTATGACAAAGCGCTCAACGAATTTCAAAGGAAAAAAAAGAAGATATTTTTCTACGCTTTGTGCATGCTGTTGTCTTTTCAATCATATTTCTAGATGCATAATATTCCCACTATGAGGTCAAGGGTTACGGAAATCCAATGTAGAGAGAGAGAGAGAGAGCTTTATTGCACGACATTTGTACATGGTACAATGTATGGCAACGACTATTACACAAAGTACAAAATAGGTGTATAGAATAAGACTTAACATCCTAATCAATATAACAAGTAGTACTAAGGGATAACACAAGTCTTCGATATAGTGCTACAGTCGAGTTGGGCTAATCATAAGTTTCAGTATTCTTTCTAATAGCAAAGAAGTCTTTGATATATTTGCCTATCTTTGCACTGTTATGGGAGTTGTGGCATCTAAAGATATATACAAATCTGTCTGTAGCATCGAGTGTCTTGAAATCTGCTGTACTGGATTCGAGAAATGTAGATCATTCAGAACTGCGTCTGATTGAATGGGGGCCTAAGCTATATACAGTCAAACCTGCTAATGTCGACCACACGGGTGATCGGGCAAAAGCGATCGATTTGGTCAGGTGGTCGGTTAGAAGACTATTGACTCACAACATGCCCGATGCATAGTACAAATGGTTTCCGTTGTGTTTAGTGGCAAATAGCAGGCACACGCATGTGCATCCGCCGCCATCATTATTTTGAACATAACGTCGTAATGGTAGTTAAAATCTAACGCAAACTGGCCGAATTCGGCACAACGTCGCGCTAATCATCATCGGAATTCGAAGACACCTCAAGGTTGAAAATGACGCGGTCGTTATGGGCAGGGATTTGGTCCTGTGCGGTCCCAATTTTTGGCGGTCGCGGTCGCGTTGGCCAGGTGGTCGCTGTGATGAAGTCGCTTAATGCTTACGTCAATGGGAAAAATTTTCGGGACCGAGAAAAAGCGGTCGTAACGGCAATGTGGTCGCTAAGAAGAGGTGGTCGCTTGGGCAGGTTTGACTATATATAGGCGGGTAAGATCGATGTTTTTGTTAGCAAGGACGCCACAGAAGTTAAATATTAACCATAACCTTACAAAAAAGGCCTGCCGGCCTTATAATCTGTTATTCTAACAACCGAAGCCAAACAAAGATCCACAGCCCTTATATTGGACAACAAAACCTGACCTCAAAATTAAGAAGTTGATTGAAAAGTTTCTGATGATTTTTTTTCTTGAGCACGACGCGTGCAAGACATCAAAAAAGGTCGTACTCTCCAAGCAAGGTTCGGCTGCGGCTGTTTTTTTTTAACGTTTTTAAGGCGTGTATAAACTAGAAAGACCGACAGAAACGTCTTAAAAACGTAAAAGAGCAGATGGAGCCGAATCTCTGGTTGAAGAGTAAGAAAATTGCACAGGGTTTGTATTGCTTACCCGGGACCTCATGGTGTAACACACCAGGTCTGTACTAAACTTAAAAGCTTAGAGTACAAGCTGTTTATCATTACAGATCTATTGGATCCACACACAACGGGAAAGAACCCTACTCTTTAAGTGTGTTCTTTTACTTGTTCAGGGTGTGGCTATCCACAAACAAGGGATCTCCATTTAACGTTCTTTCAGAGGGGTGTCCGTCCCCAAAGCCAGGTACTTATTTCCACCAGGATAAAGTGAGAAAAGAAGTCGTGTTAAGTGCAAAGGGCACAACGTAGGTACTCTCCAAGCAGAGGTTAGGCTCTGGCTGTTTTTGAAACGTTTCTTTTTAGTCTTTTTATCGGGCTTTCTATTTTGTATTGTTTTGACCATACAAGATACAATACAAAATAGAAAGCCCGATAAAAACAACTAAAAGAACGTTTGAAAAAAAAACAGCCGGAGCCTAACCTCTACTTGGAGAGTACAACGTACTGTAGGGGCATGTCTGGGGATTCATACTCTAGGTTCTGGGCCACCCTGTCATTGCGCCATGCGACGCCACTGAAACTTATAATCACCATACAAAAATGATACACTAAGATCAACTTCTCCAAACATGGTGCAAACACAAACACAACATACTGTTAATGTAGAAATGTTCGCGGTGATTTAATGTTCGCGGTTTTCGCGTTGGACACTTCACCGCGAACTTAAAACCACCACGAACATTTTTCCATGGCAGTAAGAGACTACAGTGCATGGTGCTACCGCGAACTTATAACCACCGGGAATAGTCCTTTTTCCCGCTACCGCGAGCTTAAATCCTGGCGAACTTAAATACATTTACAGTATACACATTCAATTTATCTGGTTGTGCCAATTCTTGTTCATTCAATGAGGTATTCAAGTATGCTACCTTGAAATGCGCCCAAGCTGAAGTACATATGTAATGTCTGAACTTTGCCCCGAACTTCACTTTGGCATTTAATCAAGAAATAAGTACATGTACCTTTGCCTTCTGTCATGTGTATCATGTTTACGGGTCTAATGGATTTAACAGTGCTTTGAAGACATTTTTCTCTGACTAAAGGTCCGGTCACATACATCATGAGATGGTCTAACGATTGAAAACATTTAAGGTATTCTTACATTGTAGTACATGTGTCTACTGAAAACTTGTACTGTTTTGTTACGGAACATGCTAGTGCTAGACCCTTGTCGGTGTTTGGTTCTGTCTGTCAGCCTGCTTGAAAACTGTACGGCATCAAAATTGTACAACAGCCTACACCGAATCTTTTCCAAGTTGTAGTCTGACGATGGACGAACGTCATCATCGGTCAACGTACAAGAACAACAAGGTGACAAATTCAGCCAAGTGAACCGTATGGTTTACCGAAGAAGGCGGGGCTAGCTTCAACTATTTCGGGTTTTCACCGCCGCATAACACCACCGCAGTTCGTCAACTTCAAGTACGGTACTCTTTGTTTTTCATATCACATCCATCTCACTCGTGTATCTTAATCGTGATACAAAACAATCTCTTGCTGAGATGTATTTGTACTTACCGAGTCAAGTCTCTGTTCCGTCTGTTAGACCGAAGTTCTTTGACACTTGAGTAGGCACGAGGGTGTACGCGTGTGTGACCCTTACCTCGCAAAGGCCTCCAAAAAAGGATCCATTGTTTTTCTGACAATGATCATTAAAGAGGGGCGGGTTCCCTAAAACGTGATGTAATAACTCTATATTACGTTAGAATAGCATACAGTCATGTGATCACACCATGTAACGCTAGTTCACCTATATCCGCGGGGCAACCTATATCCGTTGTTTTAAAACAGAAGGTTATTTAAAAAGTCGACGGAAGGTGGTTTCAAATTGTACTATTTATAAAATATTGTAGTTTGAAATCACCGCCCGTCGACTTGATATCCATGTCCATGTTAATACTGTTAAAAAAACAACGGATAAAGGTTACCCCCGGATAAAGGAGAACTAACGTTACTTCTTCGTGCTTTACGTAAATCTCTAGCATTCATGAGATATGCTTTCTTAACAAAACGCCAAGCCAAGCTAGAAAAAGGTAAGAGTTCCCTTAACTTAAATATTCTAAACAATCATAACTGAAGTCTGTAAAATGTAAGCCTAGACTTGTTGGGCCTAATTCCACATATCTAAAGAAGACAAAATTGCTCCGAAATGGCTTTTTATTTTCTTCTTTGGCCAGCTTACAGAAATGCGAACGCCAACCACAAAAGACGGTTCAATACAATACTTCGAACACAACAACCTCTCAACTGCCATGAACTGGCCCTGGTTAATGATTAAAGAAATATTGTTAGTCTTAGGTCGTGGCCTTCACTAAAAGAATTCTTATCTTCTCTGATAGTTTCAACTGGTAAATTATTAACCCTATCGTCAACCAATTTGTACCCACTTGTCTAGCTCCGGGGTGAAAGTTTGAATAAGATTTCCAAGCAGAGGTTAAGGTGCACTTGCTGCACTTGCGCCAAACTTGCGTCACTGCGGGGTTCAATGAATTTCAGAAATAAAGAATGAATTTTCTTACTTTTGTTTATCTAAAATCAGGGCATTTAGGGATATTTGCAGAATATTGCAGTGGAAAAAGAAAAACACCCTTCTACTTGATAGCCCTAAATAGTCTGATTTTAGAAACATCGTATATAGGTTACCCTGCGAATATAGGTGAGCTAGCATTATGTACAAGCACAGTGCAATGCATTGTACCTGTTTGTTTTGAAACAGCGGATGTAAGGTTACCCCACGGATTTAGGTGAACTAGCGTTGCTTACAAGTTGCAAAACATTGTACCTGTTACAACTGTCACGAAATAAACGCCTCTTTCACAAGCTAATATTAGCCTGTTTGTATCGCCAACACACGGAAACAAATTGATGCCATAAAACACGTCAGACCGTTTCACTACTTCCAAAGGTTACGTTGTAAGATAAGAGAAGACGGATTGAGGAAACGTCTACCAGGTAACGTTACCTTACTACAGAACTATTTAACGTTAGGGTAAAGTAGTGATGCTCTCATTTATGCCATCTAGACCCTTGTAATGTCTGGCAGTAGCTTGTATTGCACTTTAGTCACAGAGAATAGAACTGTGTGGATAAAGACTGTGACGTGTGTTAGGATTTGACAATATACGTCTTCTGACTACCTACATGTATAAGACGTGTCACAAGTTGTTGTATTTTTAGATCCACTTGACGTAAGGGTAAAGCAGTGATACGTTTATTCTTACTATCTAGTCCCTTCTAATGTCTGGAAGTAGCTTGTTAGTAGCGTAGGAAGGAACCGTATGGAAGAAGGTTGTATGAAACATGTTCTTGCAATTTGATTTTCTGACGTGTGTTAGGATTTGATAATGGATATCTTTGTACTGTCTGTGTCGCGAGTTTTGGTATTCCCTTAAGACCACTGAGCGATAGGTTCTTGTGAGAATTGATCATTTTAATCTTGTTGCTCAAACTCAGCGCGATACCTGACTCATCGAATCAAGACAAGTCATGTAAACTTTAAGGCACGACTTCTGTATTCTAAGAGTCATGTTGTATATACTGTATACTCGTAACAGTGGGCCGCACCTTTAATATGGGGGTGTTTCAGGGGCGTTGTCCTTAAACGCTTAAAGATTAATGTTCCGCATATTTTATTCACCAGGAATTTTCTTCACATGCATCATTCTGTAGTTAGGGAGCGTTTTGTTGACATACTGGCGATCCAACATGGCGCCGAAACCATGCCGCGTGCCTTGTACCGTTATTCTCCAAGCAGAGGTTTGGCTTCGGTTGATCTTTGACGTCGTTTAAGGCGATTTCATCAAGCTTTCTATGTTTTTAGGTGTTTTTTTAGGCTACAGCCAATAGATTTTGTCGATGACATCCTCTGTAGATCAAAAATAGTCATATAGGGCGAAAAAACAAGATGGGTGGAAACAAAACAATATGGCTTTATTTTCAAGACAGACACCATAAAAGGGACACAACATGGTATCACAACCAACGATGCATTCATTCCAGTATTCAGGACGTGCATTAGTGTAATAAAAGTGACAATTGTGTCGTAGACTCGTGTCATCAAGTCGGCAACTACACTCCCATATTGGTGCCATTTTACAACTATATATCCAACTAGCTTCCTTTCTACAACAAAGGTCATGGCTACCTTACTTGTGCCATTTCTACAAGTACAACGATCAAGCTACAACACAACCAATTTGCTTATTTTGGTAATTTTTCGTCTTGTTGACCAACTCAAAAGACGAACACAATTTTTTTTTCTAATAATAGGCAAAAGTTAATGAGCGTGCTGATGTCATCCATGAATTTTACTTGCTTTGGCCTTCTGGCTTGGAGACAAAGATATAACCTGACAAAAAAGAAATCCCTAAAAATCTCCTAAAAAGACCTCTGCTTAGAAAATATGGTACAATATGGTACATGTATATGGTGTGCTGAGTGAATGCTCCAGGGCATTTTTGAATGGGTAACGAATTTACCAGCAACTTTGAGATTCCATAGACCCTATAGTGCAAATTGTTGGACTGTGAGGTATTTTGCCAACGTGCGAAGTGTCATAAAATCCCTATTGACATGTTGACATCCTATCGGGTTGCCATGGTTACACAAACAGCTTGTATGGCGTCATATTTGGCGAGAATCTTGTGATGTTTGAACTTTCCCCACTCTGGAACAAAGTCCATGTTTTGTAACACGGTGTTGTGTAACACGTATTACACGCATACATTGTATTCAAGGTCATTCAAGGTGGGGTCACACATGCGTATATATTCAAGTCCGTTTGAGGTGCGTATGAAGCTCTTAGTCTCTACCAGGCTGCACAGGTGGCGGTAAAAATAGTACAAATTGGACAAATATAGATACATAACATGCAAGATGAGTTTGCAGACCGAGAAGTATGGTTAGCGACCCAGCTAACTCGTCTGACATGTTACCTGTTTACGTCTGTCCAATTTCTATTATTTTTACAACGACCTGTGGAGCCTGGTAGAGTCAAATACTCCCATGCGCGCCTCATACGAACTTAAATATATACGCAGGTGTGACCCCACCATAACACGTATTACACGCATACATTGTATTCAAGGTCATTCAGACTGCGCTTGAAATCCTGTAGTACGCAAACTCTATAGTACGCAAATCCAGCGTTAAGGTGGGTTCACACCTGCGTATATATTTAAGTCCCTATGAGGCGCACATGGGAGTATTTGCCTCCACCAGGCTCCACAGGTCGTTGTAAAAATAATAGAAATTGGACAACCGTAAACAGGTAACATGTCAGACGAGTCAGCTGGGTCGCTAACCGTACTTCTCGGTCAGCTAACTCATCTGGCATCTTACTTATCTATATTTGTCCAATTTGTACTATTTTTCCCGCGACCCGTGGAGCCTGGTAGAGACTAAGAGCTTCGTACGAAACTCAAACGGACTTAAATATATACGCATGTGTGACCCCACCTTTAGGTCGTGGTCACATAGGTCATGTGATCATCGTACGGTCGCTAACTTGGTACACAAAATGCTGTTTTGGCGACGCCTCAGGGGCGAGTATTGTGTTCAGTCTGCAAGAATTCTAGGAATTGTACAGGAATGTGTCCACAGGAATGTTGGATCATGTGAATGTCCAATAATAATGATTAGGCCTCATAACCAGCAGTGAAGAAATCTTGATGACAGGAATTTCTTACTTGTCGAGTTTTGAATTTATGCACAGGTGAACATCATAGAACGTTTCTCATACAAGCGAGGACCTCATTTGCATAAATTATCAAAAAATGCGATTAAAGCTTTATTTCTGAATACAGATAGTGTACATCTGTTATCTGAGTCGAAGGGATTGGATGACAAACACAACCAATACACCAGTTGTAAAGGTCACCGTAACATGTTCACCTTCCTTTTCAGAACATACTGACACAGCAACACGATGGATTTGCCTCTATTGGCTCTTCTGACAATCATCATCACTCCCTTGGGGACGGCGCAGCCGCGCGATGACGTCACCAAGCGGTTTGACTGCTATCCTGAGGTATGAAGTACATGTCATTTGTAACTCCCCTTATCATGAGGTCAAAAAAGACATAGACAACCTTATAAAAAACTTCATTTCTACGATAATCCCAAACCCACTCATCGCATGAAAGTTTATTGCAAGTTGTTACGGGGAGGGTGTAATTGAAGGTAACACGGAATAAACAGTGTAGAACAATATAAAATGTGTCTATTTTAGTCTAGAAGTTAACTCTATATCCTGGGTTATTGGTTTCGAGTACAATGGAAGACAAATGATTCAACCTTTTAGATAATGCAATGGGTTTTGTGATGTAAGAAGGATAATTGAATTCTTTCTGTCAGTGAACGTAATGTTTTTGGGGTGGAATTATTATGTGGGACCTTACATTAGCTATTGCTAAATAGGTCATATCCCTGTAATGTACTAAAACATTTGATAGACATAAGTACCATTTTCACGTTGTCGTATTTATGTAATTGTATCCCTTTGCTTTCGGGCATGGATTGGCAAAAAGAGGTATTACCATAATATCATGAATTACATTACATTTATTGGGGTCCAATTATGGAAGGCAATGGAATTATACAATTTTCCAAAGAAGTTTGCAGATTGATTCTTCATTTGCATTATATGCAAATCATTGTTTATATATTCACTAAAGCATCTTCGTACCTACATGTCCGAAATGACGGAAATCCGTTATGCCTTTCTCAAGGCGTTCAACAGCCCGTTGTCATCAGCCGACTGCATCGCTAGGGGGTGCTTGTGGGTGGAGACGCACAACCCACGGGAGCCAAAGTGCATCTATGGCGACAACTACGGCTATACCATGGTTACCGGGAGTAGGGAGGATACGTCCAACGGCTTCAGGTTTGTTTTGGTTTCGTTTACTTTTGTTTACCGTCAAAGAGAAAATATTTGAGGGGATTCATTTTCTCGGTAGGGAGGAAATGGAGTGTTCACTGTGGTTTTAAGTTCTCGGTTAAAACTTCAAAGCAGAGTTTTACCATACAAAGGGACATGTTTGCGATGAAGAGTTAAAGGCAAACATAAAATTAACGCAAAAAAATCCTATTTAATGCATAAATACTGTAATTCTTGATTTTATTGCGCTAATTTAATTTTAGCGTTTTTAGCGCCCACTAGTCGAGCGCTAAATTTTCGTTACGCGACTTTTTCATTACGCGAATTCACCCCCGCCCCCTCCCTCTAATGATTCTCTAATGTCTCTAATGAAATAAGATAATGAAAAAAAGGTTTGTGTAACAACATATAAAATAAAATGTAACTAGATGAATTAAAAGAAAGCATAACAACGAAAATATGATTCATAATTTCAGGGTAAAGCTGAGCAGGAACAATGGCCTGCCCCCGAGGTACGGAAATTCCCCGGATGTACAAGAGGTGACGCTTGATGTTGAGTTGCTGTCGAACGACATGCTCCGATTCAAGGTAAGAATAATAACTGACCCGTGTTCAAAACATAGAAGTAGTAGACATGTGTCTCTCCACTCGTATCCTGTCCGTAAAGCTAAGGACACAACCCGCCAAAACGTGCACAATCTTTTGGGATCCGTAAGTGGTAAGTACCGCCTCCGTAAGAACTCGTAGGGAATCCGACGGATTTTGGAGCACACAGACACGCCGTACAACTTTACGTTCAGGCAAAACTTTGTGTGCCAACTTTGTGTGCTGCGAATAGCTCCCAGTACGTGCGTGCCAGTACGGGTGACGCGCCTGCCCTGTATAGCCTGAACGTTTTCAGAAATACGTGGCGGACGTGGCCTTCTAAAAAAAAAACGTACGAACAAATTGCACGTACGGCGGGATGTGCCCTCAGCTTAAAATTCACCTTTACGTCAAAGTCATCTCCAAGCAGACTACTGAAGGATATATTCTTCATTTTTGCTATTTTACATCTTCATTTTTTGCCTTTAGAGGTGACATTGGCATTCTACTGCATTGGTGTCCACCGTTCATGTCTTAAACCAATGTATGGCATATATTTGCTCATTTTGCAGCTGATTTTACCTGTTACATTTTTAGTAATGGATGATCGTTTATGCAGATGGCATATGTCATTGTTAAACCATCGAGACCTTACAATTAGAAAAGCGTGCACCATTACCTAAAGGAGTAGAAATAAACGCGATGAAAAAAAATTGCTACAACCAATTCGTTTGATTGTAAATTCAATATTGATTTACATAGCCGTGTACGTAACACCAATTACACAGAATACACATCATTAATTTGTTTCTTTGCAGTTCTACGACGCGGGTACACCGCGGTACGAGGTGCCAGTCCCGGTGCACAAGCCCGACACGCCGGCTACAAACCCCGCCTACACCGTGGACACCGTGTCTGAGGACGGGAAACCTTTCGGCATCAGGGTTACCAGGAGAGCGACGGGAACCGTACTGTGAGTCTTTGAATAAGTTAACTGACAGAAGATTTCTTTGTCGTTTGATTTCATGCTCTAAAAAGCTCATTGTAGCCATTCTTAATTTATTTTGTCATAGTCTCAGACAAAGCAGTCTCTGCAGTTTTATAAAGGCTGGGGGTGGGGTGGGGGGTTGTTAAATCCTAACTGTATCTTTTCATTGAACAAATGCTAAAGAAGGCCCGCCCCGGAGTCGTCGCCAAATTTTGTCCTCCTAGCTTACAAAAGCGAAACCGTTGAAACTATACCTTTAAAGATCGCCGTTCTTCAGTGAGCTGAAATTATTGTATTACATAAAGCACAATAGTTATTGGTAGATGATTTAATGAAATAAATGTACACATTTATTTGTCGTGTATTAGACTTCTAAGAAAACGAGTGTTAGAAGTATGACTCCTCGTGGAGCTTCTCGTGCGTTTTGGGTTACATGACTGGATTCTGAAGAAAGATGGTTGTTTACCCTTGACTTGGAAAGCTTTTTGAGTTATGCTTTTAATCCACATACATGCAAACATACATACATACTAGTACATTCATACATACATGCAAATATGCATGCCAAATGGCATGCTAGTATTACATAACAGTAGCTTATGGCGAATGTGATAGAAAATAAAAGGGTACATTGAAACTCGTCGCAGGTGGGATTCCTCTGTTGGCGGTTTCACTTTCTCGGACCAGTTCCTGCAGATCTCCACCCTGCTTCCGTCCCGGTACGTGTACGGGTTCGGGGAGAGCGAGCACGCCACCTACCGGCACAAGATGGATTACAGGACGTGGGGCATGTTCTCACGAGATCAGCCACCCGGTCCGGTAAGCGCTAGAACCGTTCAATAGGGGTTGTACTAATACCTCCATGGAGCTGGCTCCATGGAGTATGGAGCTGGCTTCATGGAGGTATGAGTACAACCATTTCTTAAACTGTCCACATCTTTACAGAACGAAAATTTTATATTCTATACACCTTTCTCACGCGGCGGCCATGATAGATCGAAACGGAGGCCAATGTGGCAAACAAAAGACTGCCCATGAGTATCAGTATTTCAACCAATGGTAGCATGGCA
Source organism: Branchiostoma floridae x Branchiostoma belcheri (assembly GCA_019207045.1). Lineage (NCBI taxonomy): Eukaryota > Metazoa > Chordata > Leptocardii > Amphioxiformes > Branchiostomatidae > Branchiostoma > Branchiostoma floridae x Branchiostoma belcheri. The sequence goes on from CM033029.1 coordinate 22,023,500, forward strand.
TTTAGGAAATGGACCAATGAAAATGGCTGCATGTCTGTCAAATACTTGTCAAATACTGTCATTATCATGTTTTTATTTTGCAACTCTAAGTGGAATACGGGATCAGTCTACGCTACTTTAAATTGCTCTATATGTCGGTGCGCAACAATATAATATTATAATATGCATTATTTGATCTTATATTGTGAATATTTGTGTGGTTTTGGAGAAAACTAAATGGGAGCTGATTTTAGAAAAAAAACACGCCAGAAGGGCGAGGCAATGATTTAAAAAAACCTCAACGATCTAGTTAGAAGACAGAATACAGCAACATACGACTATACAATTCCTTCAGATTGGCAGTCGTACGACGAGACTGACCAGGTCTTGGTAAGATACTGACATTCTATCTGTTATTGCCCCCAGCCGGGTGGTGACGGTACTGCACCCAACCTCTACGGCGTACATCCCTACCACATGTGCGTGGAGGATGACGGGAACGCACACAGTGTCCTACTACTCAACAGCAACGCAATGGGTGGGTGTATACTCCAATCAGATATTGGGAGGCAGAATCGTTATGTTTTCCGAGCTGTTACAAAACAGACAGCTAGAAAAAAACTGTCAGCCCAAACCCAGTTGAGACAATTTGTCACAGAAACGGGCAGCTATGGGACATGCAAATAGAAAGATTTTGCCTTTCAACATCGACTTCAAAAATAGGATCAGAGTGAATATAAAACATACACGCCCGCTTCCACATTCGTCCTTTCCCCAAACCGTTTTCGACAATACTGTAAGGAATAGAATAGAATAGAATAGAATAGAATAGAATAGAATAGAATAGAATAGAATAGAATAGAATAGAATAGAATAGAATCACAGCACGAAAACAACTATTTAAGCAAAGTTTCAGAGATACGTATAAAACCCTTAAAGGCGGAGAAACATTTCAGCAGATTTTAAGATCTATTAAAGGCATCGGAAACATACATCTGGCCTTTACGTAAGATTTCAGCGTTTGTAAATATAACTTAATCAGCCGTGTTTCTTTACGTGGATTTTACATATAGTTAAGCATGCCGAAAAGACAACTTAAATGTCCCAAAAAGTTACAAAATATAATCCGTTTTACTGTTTTATCACTATGGTAATATTTTCTGTCAAAACTGACAAATAGCGTTTCTCTGTTACAAAATACATGTTTATCAAACTTGCCTCGGCTATGTCAAATAAAATAAGCCTTTGTCTGGTGTTAGGTAAAGCATTGGCGACGGCAAGATTTAAAGTCAAAACTGACAATTGCGTTTTCTGGTACAAAATACATTTTAATACCTCAGCAAAGTGACATACAATAATCTTCTGTGTTTTTAGCTTTTCCAAAAGCATACGGCGTATTCAATCTTTCTGTGCGCGAGGTTTAAGCAAACAGGGTAGACCTCCTTATATGCTCCCTTACGTTATATGAAATGTATGATCTATTTCGAAGCGCGGTTTAAGCAAAAAAGGGGAAAACACGTCCATTTAGCTTATGTGATCCCAAAGCTAGATGAAATATTGCGTTTTCTGTTTTATAACTGTGGTAACATTTTCTGTTAAAACTGAACAGTAACGTTTCTCTAAGCGCGGTTTAAGCGATCCGAGGGAGGCCTCCCCTGTATAGCTTATATAGTCCTAAAAGTTAGATGAAATGTTCCGTTTTTCCTTCTAACATACGGCATGTTTAATTTTTCTCTAAGCGCGGTTTAAGCGATCCGAGGGAGACCTCCCCTGTATAGCTTAATATAGTCCTAAAAGTTAGATGAAATGTTCCGTTTTTCCTTCTTACATACGGCATGTTTAATTTTTCTCTAAGCGCGGTTTAAGCGATCCGAGGGAGGCCTCCCCTGTATAGCTTAATATAGTCCTAAAAGTTAGATGAAATGTTCCGTTTTTCCTTCTTACATACGGCATGTTTAATTTTTCTCTAAGTGCGGTTTAAGCGATCCGAGGGAGGCCTCCCCTGTATAGCTTATATAGTCCTAAAAGTTAGATGAAATGTTCCGTTTTTCCTTCTAACGTACGGCATGTTTAATTTTTCTCTAAGCGCGGTTTAAGCGATCCGAGGGAGGCCTCCCCTGTATAGCTTATATAGTCCTAAAAGTTAGATGAAATGTTCCGTTTTTCTTCTAACATACGGCATGTTTAATTTTTCTCTAAGCGCGGTTTAAGCGATCCGAGGGAGGCCTCCCCTGTATAGCTTATATAGTCCTAAAAGTTAGATGAAATGTTCCGTTTTTCCTTCTAACATACGGCATGTTTAATTTTTCTCTAAGCGCGGTTTAAGCGATCCAAGGGAGGCCTCCCCCGTATAGCTTATATAGTCCTAACAGTTATGAACCATGGTTTAAGGAAGGAAGGGGAGACACCCCCCCCCCCCGCGTTTAGCTTATATGTTGCCAAGACGTAGATGAAATGTTGCGTATTTCTAAAAAACATACGGCCTGTTTAATCTTTGAATCCGCGCAGTTTAAGCGAACTAGGGGAGACCTCCTCCGGTTAGCTTATATGTTACCAAAACGTATATGAAATGTTGCCAATTTTCGTAAAACATACGGCCTGTTTAATCTTTGAATCCGCACAGTTTAAGCGAACTAGGGGAGACCTTCTCCGGTTAGCTTATATGTTGCCAAGACGTACATGAAATGATGCGTATTTCTGTAAAACATACGGCCTGTTTAATCTTTGAATCCGCACAGTTTAAGCGAACTAGGGGAGACCTCCTCCGGTTAGCTTATATGTTGCCAAAACGTATATGAAATGTTGCATATTTCTGTAAAACATACGGCATGTTTAATCTTTGAATCCGCGTAGTTTAGGCGAACAGGGGGCACCACCCTCGTTTTATTTATTGGCTTATACCGTCTCAAAAGTTTTATGAAACGTTGCCTTTTTCTGCTGAACATACGGCACGTTTAAAGCGCAGTTTATACGGACAGGAGGAGTCCCTTTCCTCTTTAATATACCGCATACATGTTTTGAAATTCCAGGGTCTTACTCAGGCCGCCTGTTTTCTTTGTGACAAGTTGACCCTCGAGCTAAGAAGCGGTAGAAATCCCGACTACTACTATAAACCATTGACATATCCGCGACTCAACCTATGCTTGAACAATAAGGATGTAGTAGATATAGCAATTTGTTTAGTGAGTGGTGTTTTATCTATGTTTTTCTTACTATTAAACGGCGAGCAGTAAATGTATGAATTATGTTTATTTCTTTATCTACAAGCAAGCGTCGAGAAAGGACAGTCCGGGCACACAGTCCGCGTCTTTCGGTGTTGCTCATGTTTGTTTGGGATATGGTCACAGATATGCGTGGTCAGGCCAGATGTAAATTTATTCAGCGTTAATTCGTACTGGGCCGGCATGGGGCGCGCGCCGAGTCTCCGTCTGTGGCATCTGGTATGTGGCATAGCTGTGTCACGTGATGGGATATATCCAATGGCAGAAAAGAGTGGGGGGTTCAAATCTACTGGCCATACGATACGGAGCGATTATTTTCCAGGCGTTCATTTGAACAAGGAGCTCCTTGATTTGAAGAGAAGCATTGAAGAAAGTTTGGACCTGTTCTAACGCGCAAGTTGTGGTCGTGACACTGCTTTTACCACCTAGAACCCCCGTGACGGAATTTGACGCAAAGATGGAAGATGGCTATCATTCTGTACAAGTTGATGTTGTTGGAAATCGACAAACAATGGGAAATCACGGCCCTTGTACCCTCCGGATTAATAGAAGCCGAGACTGCAAGCTGAACATGTTTCGCGTCCACAGAATCCAAGACCATCCAACAACACGAGTCATATCGGCGACTACTCTAGATCTTACCGGATTCTTATTCCTATATTCCTGTGGTGGCCAGTTGGAACTGTGTGCTCTTTTTAACTTACGCCGAGACGCTTCGCCCGACACTGGAGATGGGACTGTGGACTTGGATACTGCACGGACTTGGATACTGCACGGAATTGCACAGCCGTTGTGATTGCTTCAACTGCCGACTACATCTGAGAATAAAAGGTCACAAATACCTAGTAGGCTGTAGTTTTTTTTTTTACTTTTCCATGTAATATTTTCTCGTAATTCAATAAAATTTCAAAGTTTCATCCGTTGTGTTTTCTTGCTTTAAAATGTGCTTATGATAACTTTATTCTGCTAAAATTGCACTTATCCACACATTATATTGACCTTAATGCACACGTATATGAGACGTAGAAAGGTAACTTTAAACATGTCTTAAGGGTGTTTTAGTACGTATTTATGACAACTTTTAGCTGCTAAAAGGACAAATATAGTCACATTAAAATCCTCTTAATGCACACGTATATGAGACGTAAAGAGGCTTCAGAAAAAAATAAAAGGGAACTTTAAACATGTATTAAGGATGTTTTTATAAGTGTTTATGACAACTTTAAGCTGCTAAAAGGGCAACAATACACATCTTATAAACATCTTAATGCACACGTATATGAGACGTAAAAAGACTTCAGAGGAAATAAACGTGAACTTTAAACATGTCTTAAGGGTGTTTTAATAAGTGTTTATGACAACTTTAAGCTGCTAAAAGGGCACCAATACACAAATTATAAACATCTTAATGCACACGTATATGACACGTATAAAGGCTTCAGAAGAAGTAAACGTGAACTTTAAACATGTATTAAGGGCGTTTTAATAATCATTCACGAAATATTTAAGCTTCTGAAAGGCAACTTAAAAAAACGGAAAATACGGATCTATAAGCACCTAATAATCATCTTTACGCACACGTAAATAAGCCGTAACGATGCTTAAAGTCTATAAAGCGTAACATTTAAATGCAATTTAAATGAGTTTTAATAATCAGTTACAACATCTTTAAGCTGCTGAAAGGCAACTTAAAAAACCGGAAAATACGGACCTATCCGCACCTATAAGCCACCTAATGATCATCTTTACGCACACGTAAATAAGCCGTAACGATGCTTAAAGTTTTATAAACGTAATATTTAAATGCAATTTAAATGAGTTTTAATAATCATTTAAAACACCTTTAAGCTGCTGAAAGGCAACTTAAAAAAACGGAAAATACGGACCTATCAGCACCCACGTAAAGACTACGTAACGCCAATCTTTACGTACTCGTATAAGAGGTGTATAGATCCGTAAAGAAGGAAAATACGCCAACGTTAAGCATCATTTAAGTATGCTTAAATACCGTTTTTCGTGCCGTGAATAGAATAGAACTTTATTGCGCGACAATTGTAACAGGTACAATGTATGGCAATCTGCATATACATGGGAGTTGAACTATGTACTATTGCAAATATCTAACAATAATTTAATCTAATGTCAAAGCATAAACAATCTAGTTAATATCATAAAAGCTAATACTTTCAGATCATTATGTCAATATAGCATTGTCTCGTTTTTGCAAGGAGATGTAAATGAATTGGCCTACGTACTACCGTACTAGGTAGATATATGAACACGACATGATAATATCATATTGAATATCTCTGTCTTAGCATGTGGTAGTACAATTCGGACTTACATTCAATAGATTGTAATAACTTTTGGCGGTCTTCTCCGTAGGTATGATTGGTACAGATCAATTGATAAACTAGAAAGGCCGACATTTGCTTGAGAGCAAATACAGCATATTTCAGCCATCTCCCTCCCCATGCAACAATAGGCTATTTCAAAATCACCCATTTGAAAAATCACTTTTACTAATGACGGTTTAACCCAAAAATGAGTCTTACAAAATTCCCCCGTTCAAGAATGGACTCCAGTGCACCCTATGTGAATTTGCACAATAGACCAGTCCAGAAATACTCCCACTGAAACCTTGGCCTTTTGAATAAGAAACCAAATCCAAAATTGAATTTAGCAAAAAAGGTTCCAGTGCATAAAAAGGTATAATAGACCAGTCTAAAAACACTTCCACTAAAATTGAATTTTGAATCATCACCCGTTCAAAACTGAATTTGAAAAAAATCCCCCTTCCGTGTGCAAAAAATGGACTCTTCCATGTAAAGAAGAGCAGTCCAAAAATACATCCGCTAAAATAGGACTTTGACATAATCACTGAAGTCCAAAAAATGGATTTAAAAAAAAGCCCCCTCTATGCAAAAATGGACTCTTCCAGAACACCCATGTAAAATTGCAAATTAGACCAGTCCAAAAATAACCCTACTGAAAGACTTTGACAAACTAGAAGTCACCAAAGTCCAAAATATGAATTTTGAAAAATCCCCCCTCCGTGCGAGAATAGACTCTTCCAGCACACATTCTGTAAAATTGCAAAATAGACCTGTCCAAAAATGCATCCACTGAAAGACTTCACCAGTCCAATGATGAATTTTAAAAAAAATGAACCCCTCCGTGTAAGAATAGACTCTTCCAGATACCACCGGGCTCGCTGATTGGCTGCCACCCCCCTTTACCCTCTTTAGGATATAGATTCAGGCTAAGTGATTGGTTACCTATCTAATTAGATTAAATAGACATATATGCCAGTAGGTCCAATCTGCAGCTGGGGGTCAACGACCTTAAGGTCATTGACCCCTCTGGCTATTGGAAAATGACAAAAAAATCCCCAAATATATCATTTTGACGTAGTCTATGACAAAAATTATACATGTCTCATTTGAATAAATATCTAGTGCACCCTTTTACCAAAATTTAGGTCATTTGGTTGTAAAATCAGAGCACAAGAGCCAAAAGTGTACTTTTTGGTCATAAAATGGCCAAATAATCGCAAAATTGAGCGTTTCATTGTACCGTATGCCTCAAGTGTTATTGAATCCATGTGCGCATATGTCTAGGGCACTCCTATACTAAATTTCAGGTCATCCGGTTCTAAAACCAAGGTACAGGAGCCAAAAGTGTCCTTTTTTGGTAAAAAAAATGACCAAAAAATCGCAAAAATAAGTATTTCGTTATACTGTACACCAAAACTGATATTGAATCTATATGGGGGACTTATCAAGGCACATCTGTACCAAATTTCAGCTCATTCGGTTATAATACCAGGGTACAGGGGGCCCAAATATACAGTTTTGGTCTTAAGATGACCAAAAAACCTTAATAAAATCATTTAAGAGACAGATATGGAAAAAATGAAAAAAAATCCGAGGGTATTGGCCCTATCTACCCTTGTGCCAAATTTCAAGTCATTCGGTTGAGGAACAAGGGAGATACCGTGTTCTGAAGATTTGACAGGAGAAAGAAAGAAAGAAAGAAAGAAAGAAACATTACGAATACAATATATTTCACCATACCTATGGTATGGCTGAAATATAATGAGACCATTTTTTTCTCTAAATTTCTGAATAAGATGTTTTAGGATGAATTCTAATGGTATAGAATGCCAAGGTCAGTCCAAAGAGGATATGAAAGAACAAGACTGAACAATCTATTTATCGTTCTGTATAACATAGTTTAAGTGTTTAGCATATTTAGCTTAAAACTACTCACATATTCAGCTAGTACATAGCACCACTTGAAAAAGCTGTATTTATTGTCTAAATTAAGTCACAAACACCAGTAGAATTTAGTTTTCTGACCCTTGATTTTGCCTATCATGTTTTGTATGTCAACCGTCGCTGTGGAAAAGATACTTTCAAAGTTTTCCTCCCAAAATGTCCTCACTTGTGGTGTTCCACAAGGGTCCATTCTTGGCCCGCTCTTATTTCTTATTTATGTTAATGACCTCGCATGTGTATCAACCAAATTATTTGCCCTGTTATTTGCGGATGATACCAACTTATTTATGTCCGATATAAATTTTGAAAAATTAATGACAATTGTTAATGATGAATTGTATAAAGTTAATCAATGGTTCAAGACGAATAAATTGTCAATCAACGTAAAAAAAAACAATTTCATTATCTTTGCAGGAAGGAACAAGAGGTATGATAGAGATAAAGCTAAAATGTATATAAACGGCAAAGCTATCAAACAAGTAAGTCATACCCGCTTCTTAGGTATAATAATTGACGAGAAACTTTCATGGAAGATCCAAATTAATAGTGTTGCAATAAAATTTCGAAAAACATAGGCATTATAAGAAAAGTAAAAACCTTGATTTCACGAAATATACTCATGACTCTTTATTACAGTTTGATTTACCCTTACTTAACTTACTGCAATATTATATGGGCTAGCACGTACACTACATCTATCAAACCTCTGTACCTCCTTCAAAAGCGCTTTGTACGAATTGCGGGCAATGCAACCTTCACAGCACACACAACATCTCTCTTTAATGACTTAAATGTTATGACGGTATTTGATATCAACAAATTTCAAGTTGCCATATTTGTACATAAAATTGTCCACAACAGTTCTTTCCTACCACAGCAATTTAGATGTCTTTTTAATTTCAATTCAAATTCAGATTTTCACCACCACTACACAAGACAGCAGAATCTTTTAAGACCAGTTAAAGCAAAATCTTGTCTAAAACAACACACAATAAAATTTAGAGGCCCCACCATCTGGAATAGTTTAAGCCAAGTCCAACAATGCTGCTTATCATTACCCAGGTTCAAAAAGCTTGTTAAGATTGATTGCATCACACACCCAAGCATAACTTTTACCTGATTTGTTTGATTTCCTTGTTTCGTTGTTTTTCATATTAGTTTTTGGTTGATTTTGGTAGTTGATAGCTAATGATTCTTAAAACTTAGAGAGCTTATATATGTTTTGTCTATTTTGTTTTGTATTTATTATTTCATTTGATCATTTGTAATCTATTCCATTAGTATATTTCACATGATGATTTCAACTTATGTTATGTGAATTTTTCGTTCACTTTAGTTATGTATAATTATTATTTCTGCAACTTATTTCTGGGGGAGGCCAAAGAAAAGCCACATATGCTTCTGCCCACCCCCCGCATGTTCTTCATCTCTTTATACACATTTGTTTTTAAGCCATGCTATTGTGTGCGAATAAAGAAAGAAAGAAAGAAAGTTAATGCAGTCCTTGGAATATTTCATGGAGTTTTGAAATCTTCGATTTCTTGTCTCCTCCAGACGTGACCCTGCAGCCAGAGCCCGCCCTGACATACCGTACAGTTGGAGGCGTGCTGGACTTCTACATGTTCCTGGGACCTAGTCCAGAGGAGGTCACTCAACAGTATACTCAGGTAACGTCACTAGATTGTTTACTTTTAACCCAACCATAAGCAAACAAAGCGACAACATGTAAACAGATCTAAGGATCAACTAGTCATGCAAATATTCCTGGAGATCATGAAGAGACAGAAAGACAGGCAATCGGACAGGCCGACAGGCATGCATGTATACAGAAAGATAGGCTGGTAGACAGAAAGGCAGACAGACAGACAAACGGGTAAAGAAAGACAGGCAGACAGACAGGCAGACAGACATAGCGGTAGACAGGCAAGCAGACAGACCATCAGACGGGCAAGAAGGTAGGCAGACAGGCAATCCTACGAACATAAAGACGGCCAGAAAGACAAACAGTTCGACATACAGACAGGCGGGGAAGCAGGCAGACAGGCAAACAGACAACCATTAAGACATACAGGCTGGAAGACAGACAGGCAGGCAGACAGACAGAAAGACGACAGACATTCAAGCAGACCTACAGACGGACAGAAAAACAGACAAACATATGGAAAGAAGGCAAAGAGACAAATAGGAAGACCTTTTCATCTTCTCCCATCACAGCTCATTGGCCGCCCGTTCATGCCGCCATATTGGGCCCTGGGGTTCCAGCTGTGTCGCTATGGTTACAACACCCTGGACAGGATGAAACAGATATACGACGAAAATCGGCAGTACGACATCCCTCAGGTGAAAACAATTACATACCGTCATTCTTATGACCTATATATTATGCGATGGATATGGTACAATTTGTAGCCTACATTGATTGAAATACGTTTATTGCAGATTATTTATGTACAGATAGATGATATCAAAGTTACTTAAGTGACCTCATTTTAAAAGCAAATCAAAAGATGACAGACTATAACATCTAAAACATAGCACGTCCTAGACAAAACCGGAAGGTCTGCTGCAGTACCAAGGTCAGACACAAGAAAACCCAAATACACATTGACCTCCGTATTCCCAACCCCTATCTACATATACCAAATATCATCCATCAAAAAAATTGACCCAAAATAAACTATACCTCAATTTTTATATGGAGGTAATTACGCCTCAACCACAAATTAACCATAGTCTTGAAAATGCGTATAATCTAACCTAAAGAGATTTGCAATGTAACGCCTCTTAGTATAATGCAATTTCGTATTCGTATATCTAAACTGTGCACACCGGGGGTTGAGAGTACTATATATATATATATATATATATATATATATATATATATATATATATATATATTCAACCTTATGAATAAAAGTTATTGGGTGATATAATTGTTCTTCTATGCCAGTAGGTTTAGGCCCCCTTTTTACTAGACGGCGATCACGCTGCGCTTTCACTGTGACCTAAATAAGATATGGGTTACCTTTGCTTTCATACTGTGTATATCATACAAAACGTTAAAGTGTGACTGAGAAGATAACAAAACAGACAAGGTAAAAAAATTCGTTTCTTTTCTGTAGAGTTCGTTGAGCGATCTGTCAAATTTTAGGTCGCAGGGAGAGCGCAGTGAGAGCGCCGTCCTAGTTTTACTGACTGACGTCTGTGTCAAATGATTGTCCCCTAGGATATTCAGTACGGAGACATTGACTACATGGACCGGCAGATAGACTTCACCATCGACCAGGAAAACTTCCAAGGCATGAACGACTGGGTGCAGTCCATTCGACAGAACGGCACATACTACATCACCATCCTGGTAAGGCCTAAGTCACATTTCCAAAACGGGGCCCGGCCGGGAAGCTTAAGGGAACGAAAACTATGATATAAAAGACAAGAAACCACACAGGACGTAAAGAGAATATTGGTATTATTCGTGTATACCCTTCTATTTTTCGTTACCACAAATATCCCGGTCAGCCTGCCGTTTGGAAATATGACATAAGCCTAATGTTTTGATCAAAAGTGTTAAAAGGGGCCTCGCCGGGTAGTTCACGGGTTGCATTTGTAAACTTTTGAGAGTGACCCCTACGTGGCCTGCGGGAACCGGACTATGTTGGGGCACGGCAGGGCCCCGGAATTTCTAAAACTCTGGGTTAAAAGCAAACCGGGACCCGGTAGCAAAGACTGAAACACTGAAAAGTACCAACCGAGGTATCCAGCAGTCCACCAGGACAAATTTGTGGCCTCAGAGCCCGGTTGGGACCTAATCCCCGACGGCCACTGGATCAATTGTGACCTTAGCATGAGGCAGAATGTTGCCTTTGGCATTGAAAGTTATTTCCAAAATGACAATATCTAAAAAAAAATTGTATACGTCGTTTCAGGAAAAGCTAATCTGAGGTGGTAAATGACATTATGTAGAAATCAAAGTCACTAAAAAAAAACAGACGGCTTTTTACTGCCATGTCCTCAAACACGAACTCATGATTAGTCATCCAACCTATAATATTCCTATTTGGGCCGACTTGTACAACTTTTACCCCTCCTTAATTCAACGGAGGCTGCGACTAAATTTGCCCTTTTGTTACGTAAGGATCCTTTCATCAGTGCAAACGAGACCGACTACCTCCCGTACACGAGAGGGACCGACCAAGACGTCTGGATCAAAGACGGCGACAACCCTGACCAGATCATGTTCGGCAAGGTAAAAGTGTCAACTTTCCCTTGAAAACGATTTAACACACAAGACTGCGAACCACCGAAATTTCAACCAGTTCTTTAGTATTCAGCAGAAAACCTGAGGACCCTGATGCTCTACACACATCCCTTGCATGACGCGTGACGTAAACATCAGATCAAAGGTGGTTCGAAGTCTGTTCCGACCGCCGCCGTCATTTTCTTATTAATCAGTAATAACAATTCGCTTCTGAGCTTTTTTCTAGTAATAATGACGTGATGGGATAAAAATTCACCAAACTTTAAGGTGTTTTGAAGTTTGTTTCCAGTCAATGAATGTCAGTTAATCTTTGGCTTCGCAAGCGTGTTAGTTACGTTTGGGCAAATGACATCTATTTGTTATTTGTTAAGTTGTAAATGTCAACAAATAGTACGACACACATGCCATCCCAATATACATAACGTTACTATTTGTCTTGTCACAGGTATGGCCGTATCTACCAAATATCACAATGGATCCAAACGCAGATTGGGACACTATGATTGCGGTTGGTACACCTACCTTTCTTAGAGTATAGTACTATTTAAAGAGCTATGGCGAAATACAGAAAAAAATAAGAATATAATGGCAGAGTACGAGTATCCAAAGACAAGGCAGTAAAATGCCAGTGCCAGTCTTTTCCACTGATGACCACTTTTGATTCCTCTTTTTTTACATTCAACGAGGAACAAGTGCAATTAAGCACCCTAAATTCAATTATATTACGCAAATCTTTATTTATTTTCCATTGTCTTTCGTGATGTTTAACATTTGATATTTTTGTTTGATTCTTTACACACGACACATCGTTCAGAACTATGCAGCGCACACAGCCTTTCCGGACTTCTTGCTGAACAGTACCAAACAGTGGTGGGTGGATGAGATCCAGACGTTCTACACAGAGAAACTACAGTTTGACGGGCTGTGGATCGTAAGTCAATAGACCAATCCTAGGCCTATCATTTTTTGTTTGAAATGTGTGTGCGTCTGTGTGTGTTTGTGTGTCTGTGTTTGTTAGTGTTTTGTGTGTGTGTGTATGTTTCTGTACGTGCGTGTCTGTATGTGTGTACGCCCGCGCGCGTGTGTGTGTATGTGTATAACATCAAGTATTTTTATATTCTATATGTAATGTCCCTGAAGATATCACTAAGTTAAAGTGAAACAAGAGTTCATAGACTTTAAACCTATATGAAATATTTTAATTATGCAAGCTGCATCCAGATTTACATAATTTAAGCATAGTTATGTTAACTATCTTACACTTTGCGCTAGCGCTATCACCATTTTGACAAATAATAGCAAAGTCACTTTAAATATACAATTTAGCGTTTTATTTGCATAATTGGTATCTGCCTTTGTTCCACCAACCATGTTACATATGGTAAAGTCCTGTTATCAAATACACTGATATGAAACTAGTAGAATGTAGCGGGGCAGATCCTATTAAGCTTCATGCGTACGGTCGGCGCTCTAACCATTTTATCCTCTAGTACAGTAATGTTGAATATTTCTACTTTGCGGTAATATTCTGTCACTTTAGGACATGAACGAACCCGCTAACTTCATTCTGGGCTCCGTCAACGGCTGCAGTGACAACAAGTGGGACCAGGCGCCCTACAAACCTAGTAAGGACATCATTTCCTTTCCTATTGTATCACTTGTATGCTCTTTCATAAATTATAGATTTGTCAAATTCCGTGTTGTCTTCATTTTGTTTTATTTGACAAGCAAATTTACAAAGAAGCCAATAACCGTATAAAGCGGACACTGGAGGAGTAACAAAAAGGTGTGAATGGACAATAGTGTGCATGCAACACCCTCATAGACACACTCAAACACACACAGGCACATACACACGCACACACATGCACATTCACACACACACAGGCCGTCGTGTACTTAGAAAGAATGAGCTAAATTTTTACTCGATACTTGCATATGGCTTTATAAATAAGCTAACGAAGCTTGCTGTGTTGGTTAGGGTTCTATGGAGCTGTTCTTGCCGACAAGACCATATGTATGAACTCCATACAAGGCCGTACTGTACATTACAACACACACAGCCTGTACGGATGGAGCCATTCTGTACCATCACAAAGGTAAATGGTAAATTATATATATATAAAGCGTGTGAGATATACAGCTATGTATGGAAAGTTGACCGCCATCACAACACGAAAATCAATTCTTTATGCATGGCTTTACTAGTTAAACTGTAATATCCAACACAAAAATTTTCGACTGAACAAAACCAGTCTGCTGCCGTGGCGTCATGTTATGCAGATTAAACACGTGACTCAGAAAGCAGCGGATCGTATGTTGCAGAAAGTCTATGGCGCCCAACGTCTCTGTTCAGGGATGGTTGCAAAGCTCTGATGTAGATGGCTTAGTTGATCCCTCAAGCCATGAGGATAATTGATACGTAATGATGTTGATTTACCTAGTAACGTAGTTTTTTCATAACGCCGCGAAATGCAATTTCGTACTAAGATGTTGTATTTCCTTTGTGTTGCAGAGCCATGCGCCAGGCCACAGGGAAGCGCAGTGTGATCATCTCCCGATCCACCTACCCTGGGAGCGGGGTGTACGCCGGCCACTGGCTGGGAGACAACACCAGCAAATGGCCTCATCTTCACACCTCCATAATAGGTATGGCGAAATCTGGTTTTATTATTATTGGGTGGGTTGACTGCTCTTTCTTCGCAGCCAGGGACTGACTTCTTAGCAGCTTATAATTCATACGTATAAGTTCCAAACCCTAGTCGGGGCTAAATCGCAAGGGTCTGGAACGGCTGCAATTCGGCTTTAATACCCCTGTCACATTTGGAGAAAATCGATCGGGCGATGATTCGCTTACAACATGTAAATAACTTTATTGCACAATAATTGTACAAGGCACAAAGTATGGCCCATATGTGACAGGGACGGTTTTCATGTGAAAAATACCCTCTGTTGATCTTAAATATGACCGATCATCCATCGATACGCCCGAAGATCGTAAATAATGTGACAGAGGTATAAAGGCACGGTCATACAGGTCGTGCGATCGTCGTACGATTTCGATGCCTTAGGATTTTTAGGCAGGCCGTGACAGAACCAACCACCGACAAGAAACCGAAACAGCATTTTGTGTACCAAAACAGTTGAATTTTATAGGAGATGTACATTTTTGTCCTCCAAAATGTCCGAAGTTAGTGATCGTCCAACGATCGCACGACCTATGTGACCACGCCCTAACTCAGTTGACCTCAATACAACTGTCGCAAGGGTCTGGATCGGTTGCCATTCGGCGTCGACTCAGTTGACCTTAACACTATAGCAATTGCTCCATGTCTTGCCAAAGGACTGTAGGTTCACTTCTATTTGTATCACTTATACGTTCGTTTGGTTGTACATTATAGCTATGTCTATTTACATGTCGCTTATATCTTTGATGGCTTGTGTCTTGTATAAAAGGTAGTGTATCTGTTTCACTGTTACACTGTCGATATTGTTTGTATCTATATTTATAGATCCACTATTTTCTCTCTTTTCTCTTTCAGGCATGTTCGAATTCAATCTTTTCGGACTCCCTTATGTAAGTATGATGTTTATTGTTACCTCCGCGACACGTATTGTAGTCACTTGCTGTTAGTGTGTTTGTTTGTTTGTTTCGTTTGAAGCTTTGTTTATTCATGGAATCTCAAATCGGCCTGCAGGCCGCTTTTCAAGTTGAAATGACCCTAGCACACAACCCAACCTGTTGTTGCTTTGTTTTCAACCTGGGTTGGGTCAGAAGTTTGTTTGTTTATCTATTTTACACAACAAAATAATACGAAATACAGAAATGAATGTTCAAAACAGGAAGAGGGGAAAAACTCCCCCTCTACGAGGGGCATTCAATAAGAAATGCCCTTGACCCACTGCCAGTTGTCTGATCTAGATGAAATGTTGCATGTGTAATGAGTCATATCTCTATGGGTTATCTTGCAAAAAACAGCTCTGAACTAATTGTGGTTACTGATTTACTGGTGTTTGAACTGAGTCAGGTGTGAAATGGAGCAAGTTGAGTGTCGCGCAGTGATCCGGTTTTTGTATTTGAAAGGACGCACACCAAAAGGGACTTTTGATGAAATGAAAAAAAAAACTTATGGTGATGATGCCCCATCATATGACCTTGTAAAACGCTGGCATCCTGAATTCAAACAAGGCCGGAAGTCTGTGGAAACAGCTCCCAGACCTGGTCGTTCCTCTTCTGCCATTGATGAGGCACCTGTCGGAGGACCAACCTGGGATGTCCTACAAGAACGGTGTCCAGAGCTACATCAAATGATGGGAGAAATGCATAACTCTGGGTGGTTCCTATGTAGAGAAAGACTAATAACTGTGCCAAGTTTCATTAATCTCCTGCTATGGGAAATGGGTCAGGGACATTACTTATTGAATGCCCCTCGTATACTACATAAGATGTTATGTACTATAGATGCCAAATGGCACGGAAATAATAAGTTTGTAACGTAATTAGCCTCCATAGCAGGCTCTCTGGGGCCTTTTTTGCTCATAATACAATTTTGCTGAACATTTCTTTTTGCAATGGGTCGCTGATCTATTGGCTAGGCGGCAATAAAACTGGTAAATACTTAGGACAGCAATCTTGTGTGGCACTCTGGATACATTGTTTATGCATAAACAATTAGTCAACAATGTATCCAGAGTGCCACACAAGGTTGTTGTTCTATGTACACAGCTTATTAATTAGAGTCGTTCGAGGCTGGTTGAGGTCGTTTGAGGTGTTTAGACATCAATATAATGACAATGACAATGAAGTTTATTGCATATTCATGCCCCATTGGGGCTAAATGCAGTCAGTTTGGTACAGAAGGTAGTAAACGCAAAGTTATACAATTTCATATACTATAGTTTACATGCACCTTGAACATTTGTAGATGAACTTACAGAGATTTTCTAGTATATCGTGGTCAGATAATGACATGAGATATTTGAACATATCTTCCTTCGTCATGTTTGCATATTTCTGATCTATATGTGTAGCATTAACAAATGTATTGCGTAGATCATTGTACAATGAGCACTCTAGGACAAACTGTATTTCGTTTTCTACATACATGTGGTTATTATCGCAAAATATACATAGTCTATCATTAGGAGGAGTTCGGTTGTATCTACCGGCTTCAATTTCCATTGGGTGATCGCTGATCCTTAGTTTAGTCATGGCTCGGCGATAGCTAAAATTTGTTATATCCAGGTATCACGGTGGTCAAATACGGGCTCAAAATCTCCCATGTCTAGCCGAATTCGAACCTTCTTCGATGATGTTCCATCTGACGTAATTCGAACGGAACCCGTGTTCTATTTAGGTCATCTGCGGTCATTGCAGGTATAACCGTGCTTTCTGGCATTTTCCTCCAAACTAACTTGAATCAGGCGAAAAATATAGTTTTTAACCAATATAAACAATTTTCTGGACATTACATCTATGCTTTCACTTTGTTTGGAACCTGTAATATGTAACGAAGCTACTGGCGTTTTTGTTGGTGACCTTGAATATCATAAGTGTGGTTTACACCGGTATCAATAACACCCTCCCGCTCTCCGTGCGGCATGACATGCGTGCAAACATCGTTTAAGATCTCCACCAAGAATAGTCCAACATAACTCATTGACGGCTCAAAATGACCGCAACGGTTTTCCCGAGATTTCTGTTTTTGGGATTTTTAAAAAATGCCTTAGATTTTGAATTATTGGTAATTAAGTGCGAAAAATGCCATTTTTACGCATATTTTTGACTGTAACTTTGCTTAAAATTAAAAATTAAAAAATCCCCAAAACAGAAAGTTTTATTTGCCTCTCAGATGACGAAAAATATAAAAATCGAGAATTTGCCATGGCACTTGCGGCCCATCTTATCAAGAGTATGGTCAAATTGAAGGCCTTCCTAGAAACAGAAAAAAAAAATCGTCTTTGGAAGCAAAATCGAAACGAAACAACTATCTCAATTCAAACGGGAAGATTCAAACTATCTAAAATTGCGAATTTAATCTTATTTTGAATATATTTTCCCTGTCATAACATCTTGTTTATTTTGAAATATTTTACGGTTAGCAAATAGTAGGCCTCTTGTAACCCGATACTCTTTCGAACTCGCATAGCAACGGGAAAGAATACCCTAGCAACCGACCGCCGTGTATTTTTCTTTTATACAATTGCTTAAATTTTCTGTAGGTTCTTAGCTTATTTCCTTGGTTTTCCTTCGTGCCAGGAGAGTTAAGATCTGAGTAAAAGTTTTGAAGAAAGGTGTCTTTCAGTCTTTGTTTTACTTCGGACTGAGCGAATGAAGTGTTGTGGTCACTGTTTAGCAGAAGGTAGGCAAAACCAGACTCCTCCAGGATTTTACTAACATTGGATAGCCAGCATGGGATTTTACATTTGTACAAGTCCTGTTGAACAAGGAAAGCTTCATATTGTATAAAACCTTTATTGAAAGCCAGTATGACGTCCACCTCGGCTCAATAAAGGCGCCCAGCAACCGGTATCAGCCCCCGTTTCGGTTGAGGATAAATTTCTATGTACCTTGTCCACTCCCCAGGTTGGTGCGGACATCTGTGGATTTTTCAACGACGCCACCCCGGACATGTGCCAGCGGTGGATGCAGTTGGGAGCCTTCTATCCTTTCAGCAGGAACCACAACGGGAAGGGTCATCGGGTCAGTTCAGACTTCAGTCATCTGTAACATATCTACATAAAGGTTATTTAGGCACAACCAGGGAGTTCTTACTTCCAACGTTCCGATGTCTATCAGACACCATCATCAGTGTAGAATGACTGGAAACTACTTCTTGCTGCTACTTAAAGCCGATGTAGGTGGCGCCGCAGCAGCAACAAAGCCGTCCCAAACGTGGCTAAGCTAGTATCCCCCCTCGTTCCTGTTCATAACTGTCATTCTTGCTACAGCAGCGCCACCTACATCGGCTATAGGTAGCAGCAAACAAGTAGTTTTCAGTCGTTCTACCCTGATGATGGTGTCTGATAGACATCGAAATGTTGGAAGTAAGTACTCCCTGGTTGTGTCTAAATAACCTTACTATATGAATAATTGCCAACTTGATAAATTTAATTGCGGATGTAACATATCTACTTCATCAAATTTAGTGAAAAGCTTCTAAAGTTACTAGTGAAAAGCATCTGGATGAATTTATAAGCGGTTTCGATAGCGGAAAGTAAGCACGTTCACCGTCCTTTATACACATGCGCACCGACGGGAATTGTGGGTAATATGTCAAAGGTGAAGGCCCTGACTTGTAAACAGAAGTCGTCTCGACCATTGTCTACATTTTGCATCAATCGTCCACTCGTGACTTGATTATGTTTTTTTACCTTTATGATTACCCGTATTTCCTGTCGTTGCACATCCTTATTATTGACAGTGAACGTGGTTATTTTCTGCATCTCATTTGATAATATAAATTCATGATTTGGGTTATAGATACATGTTAGACTTCAAATTCTGTGCCGTACCGGATATTGTCAGAAACGAGCAAAAAATGATTAAGTTGCTACAGTAATGCTAGTTAACCTTTATCTGAGGGGTTGCCTATATCAGTTATGTTAATAAAAACATAATTGTCAATAAAAACAAGGTATGTTAAGTCGACGGACGGACGTTACCTGCAGTTTTTTGTGAATATGTTTGATTTTTCAAAATACTGTACTGTGAAACTACCGTCCGTCGACTTGTTATGTCTAAATACCTTGGTGTTCTTTTTGGATAAAAGGTGAACTAGCGTTATATTTGGTATTGCGTATCAAATCACCTGGTTACCTTCATTGAGGTATGGAGTCTAGTTCGTATTATAATACATCATATGTTTCACAGACTTGTAAGTTATTAGATTTCTTTTTTAATTTTCTGATAGCGCCAAGACCCCGCGGCGTGGAACGGACAGATTGCTGGGGCCTCTCGGGCGGTACTGTTGACCCGTTACCGCCTGCTGCCCTACCTCTACACGCTGTTCCACAAGGCTCACTCCTCGGGCTCCACCGTCGTACGGCCGCTTATGCACGAGTAAGGCACTTCTGGTTCAGCATAGAAAATACCTTAATGAAATCAGACTTCTTGATACATTAGCCCTTTAAAACTTGAATGACCAGGTTATGAATTAATTGATAATAATTTATTTGTTATGTGAGTTTTTTGTTGCTAAAATTCAGAAACGAGCTCCTTGATTTGTAACGGTGGATATCGATAAAGTAAGTTTGTGTGCGTTTGCATGTGTGTGAGTGCGTATGAGTGAGTGAGTAAGTGAATGAGTAAGGGAGTGAGCGAGTGAGTGAGTCAGTGACTGAGTGATTGAGTGATTGAGTGAGTGAGTGATTGAGTGATTGAGTGAGTAAGTGAGTGAGTGAGTGAGTGAGTGAGTGAGTGAGTGAGTGAGTGAGTGAGTGAGTGAGTGAGTGAGTGAGTGAGTGAGTGAGTGAGTGAGTGAGTGAAACAGTACATGGATACGAATGGATGATTTGAACCGGGTCGGATGGCTCAACTCAAATATCAGTGTGTGAGACTTTTTTTAGTATCTCCAGTCTAAAAGAATGCTCAACTCTGTAGATTCATCAGTGACAAGGTGACATGGACGGTTGACAGACAGTTCCTGTGGGGACCTGCACTTCTCATCTCACCTGTCCTGGACGAGGTAACACCGTTTAGGCTTCTTCGCAGACTTCTAGTAGCACTGTTATTTTTTCTGGGGGGGGGGGGGGTAGCAATTTTTAACATGGGCTAAGGTTCTCTAATGCCGGAACAAAGTTCTCTAATGCCGCGCTCGCCAGTACTGTGCCAATTCGAACACACCACGCACGCGTACGTACACACATTCGAACGAACGGAACGCGTTTGAATTCGGGTGGAAATGATGTTATCACGTTAGAACAGTTCTTAGTCAGCGAAAGCAGTGCTTGCCACTGATGGGAGCCTACCCTGGTTAAAGAAAACAGAAATAAATAAATTAATTAATTAAAGTGAGAAGATGTCTATTATTGTGTTAATCACAAAGAATGATTTGGATGTGATTTTTGTCACATACAGGGTGCCCGAGACGTGACTGCGTACGTACCTAAGGCTCGGTGGTATGACTACTACACCGTAAGTGATGTTTACGTTATAACAAACCAAATTTCCAATTTTTCACGTTTTTTATGACTCAGTGTGATATAACGGAAATATCATCAATTTTAGAAAAAAAGACACGTGCCTGTCCATTGTCACGTGATAGACAACATCATAAGTCACGTGACACGTGAATTCCAAGACGAGATTTAATATATTGGGGCGAAGGGACGAAGAACGATTCTTAAAAATAGCAAACGTTTTCGACGTGGTTATGATTATTAGTAAAAAAATCGTACTTTCCCAGAACTATCGTAGAGTGGAACTTGTTATCACCAAGCACTTCTTTTCTGGATAGTTCTAAAGAACGCTTACGGATAAATGTGCAAAAGTAAGGTATAACGGGTCGATCAGTGTAATAGAACCCGCTGCTGCCGCGCGGCGTGCCTGCGAAGCTGGTGTGTTACGTCGAAGGGCGGTTATACCGGCTAGATACAGATACAGGAAAGCAATACGTTTAACTTTTGTTTTTTTATTTTTTATTTCAGGGTAAGGAAGTGGCGGAGACTGGCCGCATGGTAGTCTGGGATTGTGACATGGACTGCATCCCACTGCACCTGCGCGGTGGTTACGTCATCCCTACCCAGGAACCTGCCAACACTACTGTGTTCAGGTCAAAAAGTTTTCTTCGCTTTTTGCATATTGATAGAAACGTCAATGATAAATCCTATACAACAGTAAAAAAGATCTACTAAGTAAACCTAGGATTGATGCGTTCAAAAATATTGTGTTCAAAAAGTCATATTTTCCCAGAAGTATCATATCATGTAATTTTATTATCGCCCAGCACATTAGGGGGATCTTCGTTGAATGTTTAAAAAACATTTGCATATAAATGTGCAAAAACTAGGTGTGACATGTGGTTCAGTGTAATATAACCAACTGCTGCCGCGCCGCGTGCCTGTAAAGCTGGTGTGTTACGCCGAATGGAGGTTATACCGGCTGTATAGATATAGAATAGTACTGACATAGTGCTCTTGATCACCATTGTCTAACTTCATCTACAGCCGACGGAACTCCCTTGGTCTGCTGGTCGCCCTGGACGCCGAGGGAAGAGCGGAAGGCAGTCTGTTCTGGGATGATGGGGACAGCATAGGTGCGTTTTAGATTAATGGAGTCATGGCTAGCTCGAGCGTTGTAGATCTAACAGAACTCGATTGTTGATCTGTGCACTTCAAGCTGAATTCTCAAAGCAGAATATTTTGGAGATAAAAGATGGGAATTTGTAAACATATCTGAAATATCTGTACCACTGGTCTTCCTACTTTAATTATGTAAATGTTAATTTTTGTTTTGGTCTTTTTGTCATTGATAATAATAGGCAATGGCCTGACTTCTAGCATCCCTTACAGTTGTCTCGGGAGGAGGTCCCAATCAAACACTGACAGCGAGATATTTGTACAACACAGCATAAAAAGACTTCCAGTTCAACTTGTAGTTTGGCGCATGTTATCTAGTGTCAACTCAAATATTCTAAATTTTATTCATATCTTATTTCTTTCGCCTATCCACTAGATACCTACGAAAACGACGAATACAGAATGCTGACGTTTACAGTTGACCAGGTATGTTTTAGATTATCAAAAGAAGTCGAGATGAAACACAAACTTAAAGCTTTGAAGTTGGTTGAAGATAAACCAACTTTGATTAATCTTGTAGTGAAAATACTTCATTTTATCCACAGAACTGATGAAGAACAATGTTTATATTTAGCTTCATGAAAGGGAACCATATTTTTTTGTTCCTAAACGTTTCTTCGTCTTAATGTCTTCTTCCAAACAAAAAAGGCCAATGACCTGGCCAAAGTGCCTGTTACCATGGTTACTGGAGATGTAGCAGACACCCTGTTTATCTTGTGTAGCAAGTGACAGGACAGAGGTCGTCGACATGTAGCGCAAATGTGCTTAAAAGAGACTTAAAAGATCAGCAATTAAGTTAAAGTTAAAGTTAAAGTAGACCATGTGAAGGTAGACATCATGATTTTTCTTGTAAATGGTACCTTTCCAGTTCTGTTAAAATCTGGTTCTTGCTTTCTCCCCAGGGTGTTCTGAGCATTATTGTCGACCATGACACTTATTCTCCAACTCCCGAGTTGCATTTCGCCAGCATCCGGGTCATGGGGTCAGAGGGCATACCTGATGACGTCACTGTCGATGGCAGCAAACTGGCGAATTCTCAGATCAAAACAACAGAAGGCGTGGAAAATGTGAGTGCCCAAGAATTAAGCACTTTTATGGTTTTCATATGATAACTATAAAAAGTTATGAACGAATGTTTATGAGTTTGTAGTTAGGTAACTAACATATTTGTATTTTGATATCATAGGCAGTTTTTTTCTAAATTAACAAGCATCTGGTTTCTTGTGTCGCAGTTAAGACCAATTCTATTCATATCTTTTCCAATAAATGTTTCTTAACATTTTTTTGTCAGGTCTCGTGCTATAATGACGTATAAATAAGTAGGGATGGCGTTTTTAGAAAGGTACATTCAATGGCATGAAAGAACTTAGCCATGACTTTAACATAAATTTAGCAGTGGGTGGGTCATCAAACAAGACTGAAGCAACTTTTGGTGATTTTGGCTTAAAAATCATCTTTATTATACACAAGATGAATACATAATAAATAGTTCACATTAATAACCTAGGACAGCTCTTTGTCTGTTTTCCAAGAGGGCGCAAAGTATCAAAAAGAAATATAATGTATTAGGACATATTTAAAACATTAACGTTACAGTACTGTTGATGTTTGCTACCGTTTCTGCCCCCCTCCCCCTACAGATGTGGTACCTGGAAGGCCTGAACCTGGCCATGAATGAACGCCACACCATCAGCTGGCCGGTACCAATGGACCCGGCATCTGGGGCTGTCTCTCCCAAGTCTACCCAGGCTCTGATGTTTGCACTCACCGCTACTGTTTTACTGCTATTTTCTGCCCAGTAAAAAAAAGGAAGCTATGTAATGAATGATGACCTTTATTGTACATTTGTTTCCAGATATAACCCCAAAATCCAATGGAAATGGATAGAAATGTTAATATGAATGTGTTTTTTTTAAATAGGTAGTGGCGAAATTCGTTTACAGTTCTCATATGAAATTGTCCACCATCTTTGATTTTTACCAATGACGACATAAAATTAGCATAAATATTAAATCCTGAATGTACCAAAATATTACACATTTTTAAAACAACATAAGGAAAAATGTGGTTCAACAAGAAAATATAGAAACCTTATTGTTTAAACTGAAATTAGCAAATTTTGCAAAATATGCATCGAAAGACCAGTTGCAACACGAAAAAAGTACAAGCATGTATTAGTATAATGAAAGTCAACAAGTCGTGCGGCAGTTATACGTCGTCACTTTCAAGTGAACGGTTCTGCGCTTGAGGAACATACAAACGTACAAGTTATCGTCTGAAATAGATCTTTTTCTATTGAAACAAAAAAAAATCAACGGGGAAGTCATCCATAGAGTCAACTTGATGTGGAGTACAAAAAGAACAATTCTTTTTATGATATTAATAACGCGATTGTGCAAAGGTACAATCTAATTGTTTTAACATTAAAAATTTGAATAAATGCTACAGTTATTTTGCCTGTTTGTCTATGTATGGATTTAATTTTCATTTCAAAATGCTGTCATGTGTAGGGATTACTTAACGGAGCAATATAACCAGGATAGTGCTGGTCTGGATTATTACCTTCACCAAGAAGGTTATGTTTTGGGTAGCGTTTGTATGTATGTGTGTGTGTGTGTGTGTGTGTGTGTGTGTGTGTGTCTGTGTGTGTGTGTGTGTGTGTGTGTGTGTGTCTGTGTGTGTGTGTGTGTGTAGACCAACATAACTCGAGAACAGTATTCCTCCCCAAACAGGGAAAGAATCACACATACAGATGTGTATTGAACAGAGACAACTTGCTCTCAGTTCGATTCCATACTCCCAGACTAACCTTGAACAAGCGTACCGCGTCCCTAAGGACTTAATTAACATAGAGTTAATACAATGAGTCCAACACCTTCACTTGTTTTCCTTACATTCGTTTGGTAATGTCGTGTAGAAAACGTATACAAAGAAACCACTGAACAGAATGCAATGAAGCAGTAGTGACTGGGCTCCAGACCAATGAAGCACTTGATGTAAAATGGTAGACACGCCTCAGCTTTCATATAAAGAGAATTAACAGATCTTATTTTTCGCATTTAGCAAAAGTTTGTGTACGTACACGAAGGTTCATTCTAGTTGATCAAGCGCTTCTGGTTAGAATTATTCATTGAATTATTATTATTGAACAATTATGGAACATTTATTGTGAAGTATTGAACAGACAAGAAGGACAGAAGCGCTAAAAATCAATGAAGTTTATTTCAATGTTTTATCAGTAGGTTGACCTCTTGTCTTTTTCGGTCCCAAGGGTGGTCGTCTTGGGCAGGTTTGACTGTATATGAAAAGTCTGTGGAATTGAATATTGTAATTTGGACTTTGCCACGGGGAGGCTGGCACCGCATGCACTTCCTTAAAATCTCCGCTAGGCTGCGCTAATCTGACGTAAAGCAGGCATTAGCGCCTCCTGGTGGAGGAAATACCCTCATCAGCGCAATCGCCAACCTTGTTTTTATTTTGTTTTCTTGATGAATAAAAACAAACTTTACAGTATCAAAGATAAAATGTAATAATGTCTTCGACTAATTACACTAATCGTGGAGTAAAGTGACCAAATTCTCACATCGTATTACAAAACCATGACATTGTCTCCTATCATATTACACAACCATGACTTTATTGCCTCTCTTAGAGTAGGTTTATCCCATATCATAATTCAAAACTATGACTTTGTCTCATATCATATTACCAAACACCACTTTGTCTCCTCTCAAATTACAAAACCATGCCTTTTTCTCCTCTCATTTCACCATGAAATTTCTCATTTTATATTACAAAATCATAACTTTGTCTCATATCATATTACAAAGCCATGACTTTGTCTCATATCATATTACAAAACACCACTTTGTCTCCTCTCATTTCACCCAAACAATGAATTTTTCTCATTTCATATTACAAAACAATGACCTGGTCTCATATTATATTACAAAACCATGACTGAATAAAGACAAACATTAGAGTGTCGAATAAAGAAAAAAACTTGGTGTTGACTATATTCACTTATCACCTGAAACTAAATGACCAAACAAAAGAATGACTTTGTTTTATTATATTGCAATAAAAATTACTTTGTCTCGTATTTTATTACAAAACCTTACCATTTAATGACACTATGACTCTGTCTCGTATTGTGCCATATAAGTATGAGACAATGGGTGAATTTTTTAGTTTTAACAGGCTCATTTTTATAAAATGAGCAAAGTCATATAGGGTTTTTAAGGCTAAATACAACGATTTAGTGTTCACAGATTTTCATGCGAATGTGTTGATTTCTAGATAACCACACCCTTGGAAGTCCATTGTGAAAAAAAGGTTCTTTAAATATATCTGACCCCTTTACAGTTAATACAGAAAGCTGAAGCCGGACATGTATAATGTTACATGTCTCCAAGGTTAACGTTACATACCAATTGTTATTTTTGCAATCCTAACAATTCCTCTTGTACACCTGATAGGATGGAATGAGATGTGATATTAGAGAGAGTTAGAGTCATTGACGAATACGTGATGTGTAGATTTAAGGTTTCAGTAGACTATTTTCACATCAGCCAAGAGAAACGATTATCAACACAGTAATGAAATGTTCATTGATCATGCATTGCGCTAAGTATCGTTTCTCTTGCGGAGATGAGTGCATTTGAAAAACATGTTTTAATTAAATTCCCTTGTACTGCTCTTTGTCTCTTCTCAATCCTGGGTCAGAGATATCTCCAACTACATGTTAATTGATTGTTGCCTTTGACGTGCTTCCAAGGGTTGATTCATCTTGAAATAGGAAACTTTAGATGAGTTTGCATATCCCAATCTAACAAAGAATATGTCTTTAACGTTGTGCCAACACATTTGTAGGAAACTTAACATACTTATTGGCTTATATAACATTTCAAGTTTTTTTTTTTACTTTGGCTATCATGAATCTAAACATTAACCTTCTTTTATATGTTTACCAACACACCGAACATTACTTCAAGTAATGTGATGCACCATGACTGCCTAGTTCCATGCATTCCAAACTGAATTGTTTCAACAATGCTTGTACCAAGAAGCTACTCTTCACTACAGGTCAAAATTTGAATTGATATAGATAGTAGAATAATAATACATAAAGATTGTAAGATATGAATATTTATAAATAGATGATAGAGAGAGACCGATTGCACATGTATAGTACATAAGTTAGCTTTCCCTTAACAGAACGAATTGATATAAAATGACCACATCCATTCAGTAGTCCCAGGTTGGCAGGAAAACAATGACTTTCATCTTTAGAATTGGTAGGTCATCTTTATTAATATTAACTTGTATTAACTTCATTAAGATTAAATTATATTATTTTGATTCCTGATAGACGTGACACTAGCATGGCAGTCATGACTGTAGTTGTATAAGACCCCGTTCACACTCAAAAAAATGAAGCGGCTTGATCCGGATCGTTTTCTTGAGTGTGAACGCTCCAAGCGGCTTGGATTTTCACCGATCCGGCTCGTTTGCAATCCATCCCTGGGAGGTAGTTTGAGACACTTGTGAACAAGCCGCTTGGCTGAAATCGCGAGTGTGAACGCAACGCGGGATAGATTCTATGCAAATTTCCGATTTGCCCCCTGTTGGAGGTTATATATCCAGGTATCGGGAGCAGGAACACACGCCACATTGACAGGTTTGCTCACGTTACTGATTTTTGTGCCCAATGATAATGTCTGGAAAGAAAAAAAAAACCTGTAGGGTCAAGGCAAGTGGAATGGAAAGCAAACAAAGCTTTTTATCACACGAAGAGAGAGGAAACACATCAAGCTAAAAAAAAATCACAAAAAAACAAATCTTTCTCTCTGGATCATGATATAAGACTATTAAGAGTGGGTTTGAGAAAACCTACAAACAATGTTGTAAAAAAAGTACCTGAAGTCCAGGTACGGAATTGTGTGCGATTAATCGGATTGTCTGAAATGAGTGTGAACGTAATTTTTTTGAAGCGGCTTGCACGTTGAAGCGGCTTCCACGTTGAAGCCGCTTCATTTTTTTGAGTGTGAACGGGGTCTAAGTAAAACTAATTGGACGGTGTAATGGTGTCACTACATATGATATAATCTTTTGTCGCTTCACTTCTTGTCACAACGTGTATGCATGGTGTCTATTTTCAAAATCAAGCCAACTTCTTTTTTAACCATCTTCTTTTTTCACCAAATTTCATTAAAATTGCGGTCTGTAGAGAATGCCTGAGTGCTGTGCTGTCTGGAGATGGCGAAACCACATGGCCACGCTCTGTGACTCTGCACTGCCACTAAGTTGGTCAACTGAATGCAGAAAGCTATACATGTCTCGATGGTTCCCAATGTCCATGCATCAGAATGCATTTCTGATATAGGATACAGTATTCCTTGGTTTAAGTAGTAGATGCCGCGATACGTTGTAACGTGTAAATTCTGTACTACGATTCAGCAGATAACAAATACACCATTTAGCAGAATTCATTACGAATATGCAACTTGGGGGATCCATACAGATATGCCATTTAGCGGGGAGCACTACGGATATACCATTTTGGGGTTCACTACGGATATGCCATTTTGGGGTTCACTACGGATATACCATTTTGGGGTTCACTACGGATATACCATTTTGGGGTTCACTACGTATATACCATTTTGGGGTTCACTACGGATATACCATTTAGGGGTTCACTACGGATATGCCATTTTGGGGTTCACTACGTATATACCATTTTGGGGTTCACTACGGATATACCATTTTGGGGTTCACTACGGATATACCATTTTGGGGTTCACTACGGATATACCATTTAGGGGTTCACTATGGATATACAATTTTGCGAGGATCACTACGAATATGCCATTTGGGGGTTCACTACGGATATGCTATTTGCGGGGAACACTACGAATATGCCATTTGGGGGGGTCACTACGGATATACAATTTTGGGGTTCATGTATATGCCATTTTGCTGGATCGCTACGAATATGCCATTTGGGGGGTCACTACGGATATACAATTTTGGGGTTCATGTATATGCCATTTTGCTGGATCACTACGAATATGCCATTTAGGGGATCACTGCGGATATAAAAATTTCGGCAAAGGTCACCAATCCACACCAACCCTAACACGCTGTCGTGACAACACGAAAAATCACAAACTCGATTTTTACAGAATTGTTGCCAACAATATTTAAGGAAAAGTCACTATGTTTCGTAGTCTTAGCACACGTCGTTCGGTAGTTATACGACGTCAAGGTTTTTTTCTTGGGAAATGTTGGCATTTCTTGGGAAATGTTGGCATTTCTTGGGAAATGTTGGCATAGTTGGATGTTACAACTAAAGATTCTAGCAATAACGTTATATAAGCTTTTAGCCATGTTTGGAGCGTCCGGTAGACTGTGAAGAAAGTTCAGTTTGTAGGTCTTGTTGTTAAGTCCAGAGTCATAAGGCAGTGTGAGAATGTTTTCTGCCGGTAGGTTTCGGCTTAAAATCACTGCATGGGTACTTTAGAGGTCAGACTATGCTGCCAATGTGAGTTTTCCACGGACTCGACCTCAGGTAGGAGAATTTTTACCGTTTCCTAATTGTTTTCTGTTTCTTTACATAGGACACTGAATTGGTGATTTTTGCCCATCTGGGGTAACACTACGGATATGCCGTTTAGCGAGGATCACGACAGATTACCCATTTGGGCAGGAATCATTACGGATATTCAATTCTGGGTAACACTACAAATATGGTATTTTGGGGATCACTACGGTTATGCCATTTAGCAAGGATCACTAAACATGGATATGCCACATTATATACGGATATGCCATTGCGGGGATCACTACGGATATGACATTTAGGGGATCACTTACATTTTATACGGATATGCCATTGCGGGGATTACTAGGGTTATGACATTTAGGGGACTACTAACATTATATATGAATACGACATTGCGGGGGATACTACGAATATGCCATCGAGGGGATCACTAACATTATATACGGATATGCCATTGGATGTATTAATATGGATAGGACATTTAGGGAATCACTAACATTTTATACGGATATGCCATTTCGGAAATTACTACGAATATGACATTTAGGGGATCACTTACATTATATATGGATATACCATTGCGGGGATTAATTAATTTGGATATGACATTTAGGGGATCACTAACATTTTATACGGATATGCCTTTTCGGGGATCACTACGGATATGACATTTAGGGGATCACTAACATTTTATACGGATATGCCTTTTCGGGGATCACTACGGATATGACATTTAGGGGATCACTTACATTTTATACGGATATGCCTTTTCGGGGATCACTACGGATATGACATTTAGGGGATCACTTACATTATATATGGATATACCATTGTGGGGATTACTACAAAGATGACATTTAGGGGATCACCAACATTATATATGGATATACCATTGTGGGGATTACTACGGATATGACATGTAGAGAATCACCAACATTATAATGGATATACCATTGCGGGGATTACTACGTATATGACATTTAGGGGATCTCTTACATCATATATGGATATACCATTGTGGGGATTACTACAAAGATGACATTTAGGGGATCACTTACATTATATACGGATATGCCATTGCGGGGATTACTAGGGTTATGACATTTAGGGGACTACTAACATTATATATGAATACGACATTGCGGGGGATACTACGAATATGCCATCGAGGGGATCACTAACATTATATACGGATATGCCATTGGATGTATTAATATGGATAGGACATTTAGGGGATCACTAACATTTTATACGGACATGCCATTTCGGAAATTACTACGAATATGACATTTAGGGGATCACTTACATTATATATGGATATACCATTGCGGGGATTAATTAATATGGATATGACATTTAGGGGATCACTAACATTTTATACGGATATGCCTTTTCGGGGATCACTACGGATATGACATTTAGGGGATCACTTACATTTTATACGGATATGCCTTTTCGGGGATCACTACGGATATGACATTTAGGGGATCACTTACATTATATATGGATATACCATTGTGGGGATTACTACAAAGATGACATTTAGGGGATCACCAACATTATATATGGATATACCATTGTGGGGATTACTACGGATATGACATGTAGAGAATCACCAACATTATAATGGATATACCATTGCGGGGATTACTACGTATATGACATTTAGGGGATCTCTTACATCATATATGGATATACCATTGTGGGGATTACTACAAAGATGACATTTAGGGGATCACTTACATTATATACGGATATGCCATTGCGGGGATTAATTGATATGGATATGACATTTAGTGGATCACTAACATTTTATACGGACATGCCATTTCGGAAATTACTACGAATATGACATTTAGGGGATCACTTACATTATATATGGATATACCAT
Organism: Branchiostoma floridae x Branchiostoma belcheri; assembly: GCA_019207045.1. Taxonomy (NCBI): domain Eukaryota; kingdom Metazoa; phylum Chordata; class Leptocardii; order Amphioxiformes; family Branchiostomatidae; genus Branchiostoma; species Branchiostoma floridae x Branchiostoma belcheri. The sequence continues at coordinate 22,054,995 of CM033029.1, forward strand.
TGCGGGGATTAATTAATATGGATATGACATTTAGGGGATCACTAACATTTTATACGGATATGCCATTTCGGGGATCACTACGGATATGACATTTAGGGGATCACTTACATTATATATGGATATACCATTGTGGGGATTACTACGGATATGACATGTAGAGAATCACCAACATTATATATGGATATACCATTGCGGGGATTACTACGTATATGACATTTAGGGGATCACTTACATCATATATGGATATACCATTGTGGGGATTACTACAAAGATGACATTTAGGGGATCACCAACATTATATATGGATATACCATTGTGGGGATTACTACGGATATGACATGTAGAGAATCACCAACATTATAATGGATATACCATTGCGGGGATTACTACGTATATGACATTTAGGGGATCTCTTACATCATATATGGATATACCATTGTGGGGATTACTACAAAGATGACATTTAGGGGATCACTTACATTATATACGGATATGCCATTGCGGGGATTACTAGGGTTATGACATTTAGGGGACTACTAACATTATATATGAATACGACATTGCGGGGGATACTACGAATATGCCATCGAGGGGATCACTAACATTATATACGGATATGCCATTGGATGTATTAATATGGATAGGACATTTAGGGGATCACTAACATTTTATACGGACATGCCTCTTCGGAAATTACTACGAATATGACATTTAGGGGATCACTTACATTATATATGGATATACCATTGCGGGGATTAATTAATATGGATATGACATTTAGGGGATCACTAACATTTTATACGGATATGCCTTTTCGGGGATCACTACGGATATGACATTTAGGGGATCACTTACATTTTTTACGGATATGCCTTTTCGGGGATCACTACGGATATGACATTTAGGGGATCACTTACATTATATATGGATATACCATTGTGGGGATTACTACAAAGATGACATTTAGGGGATCACCAACATTATATATGGATATACCATTGTGGGGATTACTACGGATATGACATGTAGAGAATCACCAACATTATAATGGATATACCATTGCGGGGATTACTACGTATATGACATTTAGGGGATCTCTTACATCATATATGGATATACCATTGTGGGGATTACTACAAAGATGACATTTAGGGGATCACTTACATTATATACGGATATGCCATTGCGGGGATTAATTGATATGGATATGACATTTAGTGGATCACTAACATTTTATACGGACATGCCATTTCGGAAATTACTACGAATATGACATTTAGGGGATCACTTACATTATATATGGATATACCATTGCGGGGATTAATTAATATGGATATGACATTTAGGGGATCACTAACATTTTATACGGATATGCCATTTCGGGGATCACTACGGATATGACATTTAGGGGATCACTTACATTATATATGGATATACCATTGTTGGGATTACTACGGATATGACATGTAGAGAATCACCAACATTATATATGGATATACCATTGCGGGGATTACTACGTATATGACATTTAGGGGATCACTTACATCATATATGGATATACCATTGTGGGGATTACTACAAAGATGACATTTAGGGGATCACCAACATTATATATGGATATACCATTGTGGGGATTACTACGGATATGACATGTAGAGAATCACCAACATTATAATGGATATACCATTGCGGGGATTACTACGTATATGACATTTAGGGGATCTCTTACATCATATATGGATATACCATTGTGGGGATTACTACAAAGATGACATTTAGGGGATCACTTACATTATATACGGATATGCCATTGCGGGGATTACTAGGGTTATGACATTTAGGGGACTACTAACATTATATATGAATACGACATTGCGGGGGATACTACGAATATGCCATCGAGGGGATCACTAACATTATATACGGATATGCCATTGGATGTATTAATATGGATAGGACATTTAGGGGATCACTAACATTTTATACGGACATGCCATTTCGGAAATTACTACGAATATGACATTTAGGGGATCACTTACATTATATATGGATATACCATTGCGGGGATTAATTAATATGGATATGACATTTAGGGGATCACTAACATTTTATACGGATATGCCTTTTCGGGGATCACTACGGATATGACATTTAGGGGATCACTTACATTTTATACGGATATGCCTTTTCGGGGATCACTACGGATATGACATTTAGGGGATCACTTACATTATATATGGATATACCATTGTGGGGATTACTACAAAGATGACATTTAGGGGATCACCAACATTATATATGGATATACCATTGTGGGGATTACTACGGATATGACATGTAGAGAATCACCAACATTATAATGGATATACCATTGCGGGGATTACTACGTATATGACATTTAGGGGATCTCTTACATCATATATGGATATACCATTGTGGGGATTACTACAAAGATGACATTTAGGGGATCACTTACATTATATACGGATATGCCATTGCGGGGATTAATTGATATGGATATGACATTTAGTGGATCACTAACATTTTATACGGACATGCCATTTCGGAAATTACTACGAATATGACATTTAGGGGATCACTTACATTATATATGGATATACCATTGCGGGGATTAATTAATATGGATATGACATTTAGGGGATCACTAACATTTTATACGGATATGCCATTTCGGGGATCACTACGGATATGACATTTAGGGGATCACTTACATTATATATGGATATACCATTGTGGGGATTACTACGGATATGACATGTAGAGAATCACCAACATTATATATGGATATACCATTGCGGGGATTACTACGTATATGACATTTAGGGGATCACTTACATCATATATGGATATACCATTGTGGGGATTACTACAAAGATGACATTTAGGGGATCACCAACATTTTATACGGATATGCCATTGCGGGGATTACTACGGATATGACATTTAGGGGATCATTGACATTTTATACGGATATGCCATTGTGGGTATTGCTACGTATATGACATTTGGCAGGGATCACTATAAATGGATATGTCATTAAAGGAATACTATGGATATGCCATTTGTCAGGGATCGCTATATACGGATATGTCATTGCGGAGATTACTACGGTTATGCAATTTGGCAGGTATCATTATAAATGGATTCTTCATTAAAGGGAATACTATGGATATGCCATTTTAAGGGATATTCCTATAGAAGGATATACCATTTGGGGAATTACTACCGATATGCTATTTGGCAGGGATCACTATATATGAATAAGCCAGATGAGGATCACTACGAATGTACCACTTAGCTTGTATCACTGTGGATATACCATTTGGCATGGGAAGATGCTTACGTAGTGATCGTGTGCAACAACTAGCTGTCCTCCCGGTGCCAGTGCAAGACCATAAGGCTGTGTTATGTCTGTGCTGTTAATGATGGTTCGAACGAAGTCCCCCTCGCGCGTGAACATGTTCACTTGCCCACCTTGCAGCGCCACCAGGATTCGCCCCCAAGCGTCAATCAAAAGATCGCGCGGATCGCACTTCTTCGCCGTTTTGTCACGACACACTTCAAATTCGTACAAGTAATTTCTTCCGCTTGTATTATACACACGGACACTGCCGTGATCTTTGCAGGCTTCAAAAAAGTTCCCTTTGTAGTCTACTGCGACGTGCGTCTGGTAGGTCCTACGAGACCACTCGAACGTCCCGAAGCGCGTTCCGTTTGAGTGCAAGATGACCACTCGCCTGCGTTCGACCACGATGATGTTGTTATTGCGCGAATCTGTTGTGATGGTAGCCATTTTCCATGCCTCGATTGTCATGTTAAAGATAGACACTGGCTGGTCTTCAAGGCTGTACCGCAGGACATGCAATACACGAGGTACACTTTGACATGCCCAACACGGATTCGCCACTACCACCAACAGACGACCCTCTCTGCCTATGGTGACGTCATGAGGCTCAGTAATTATCCCTCCCGGCAAGACCGTTGACAGCAGCCGGAGAAAGGTTCCGTTCAGGCTGAAGACTTGGACCCGTTTGTTGAGACGATCAGCCACGAAAACCTCATTATTGGCAGATACGGCCACACCGTGGTTATAGTGAAATTTACCCTCCTCTTTTCCCATCCCGCCAAACGTTATGTTCTCTGATTTTGCCCTCCCGCAGAAGGTAAGGTGAGATGAAACGGTTCCTGCAAATTACGAGGGTGAGTCAGAAATTAATGCACGAGGTTTCATAACAGACTCATTTTTAAACGATTGAAATGAAATGTGGCGCAAAAGTAGAGAAATACGTCCTCTCGAGATTGAATTTCATTAAAAATTTGGTCTTTATCACCTTCTAAACAACTGAGTTGAGACCAATAGTTCCTATAAATCTGACCCACTGTAAATTACTGTAGGAGGTTGAAAGTACACATGTATCATAACAAGTGTCTCTATAGGTTGTATGTCAATTTTCAATTCTGAACTCTCAATGGTACCTTGCTTACAGCTTCGTAAGTTGTGATATAGAGCAAGTTGGATTTATAAAAGAATTCATGAGTTGTTGGTTAAAAGACTATTTTTCCGTTAAGCAAAAGAAACGAATCTTAATAAAATCTTTAACTGTTTAAAGGCCAAGAAGTGTGGTAAGTTTTATAGCAGGCTACACAAACTTTTAATCAACAGGCCATGAATCTCATGACCCTGACGACAGCTTGTTATTCACTCTACACTGGCAACAAAAAAGGAAAAAAAAACTAATCGGATTTCAGAGTTGAAAAATAAGCATGTGGCTTATGGAGAAATTCGGACTATTTATGTTAAGGCTCGGTGTCCTTTATAAGCCTTGGACCCGGCCCTCCCAGTCAATGACACAATGCAACGTGGTCCGTGGCCGCGGATTTTCTCGGTGTTTGTCTTCTCTGAATTATAGATAGAAAAGACAACAGACGAATCCGTTTGATTAAAGAAGCAGCCTGGATAAGGAAGTCCAACCCAGTAAAAAAAAAAAACGGGACGAAGGGAGGTACAAATTAAGCCACGCGAAAGCAGTACCTACATCAGCTACATTTGCCTATTTCGATTTAAACAAGGTTTTCTTGGTATAGTACGTTTGTTTTAGATCAGACACATCAATTAGATCCTATGAAATTCAATGTAATTTACATGGTTTAAAATTTATGATTAATGCTCATTTCATGACGTCATAGATCAACATCCAAGATGGCCGCCTTTATCAGCTAAATGACGTCATAATGTCAAATTATATGATGACAACAGAACAGTTCTTGTGAGGGTTTAGTTTTACATGTTTGCTATCCTCTAAAATCCGGTGCAATGGCCTAGTGGGTAGAGTGTTCGCTTTGCATTCGGTAGGTCGTGAGTTCGATCCCCGGCCGAGTCATACCAAAGACTTTTAAAAATGGTACATGCTGCTTTCTCTGCTTAGCAATCGGCATACGGGAAAGAGTATGGAAGTTGAACACACACCACTACCAGTGGACTAGCCCCCTGCTGTAGTGATTGCGTTGTGTGGCCCATGGGCTACTCAAACGGAGATGGGCGCCGCCCTATGCGCCATCAGGCGTGGGAAGGACTTTAACTTTTTTTAACCATCCTCTAAAATGTGGTGGTCATACGATAAGTAGTAAGTGGTGGGTCTCAAAACTTTTTTTTTTTTAAACTGCATATTTTGCTGGTGTCTGTTTGGACCCCAGACGGACTGAACACAGACGTTCTTTTATAGTTTTCACAGTATTGTACCGATCTTCGTAAAGATTTAGGAGAGGGTATTGCAGATTTTGACTGACAAATTCACAGAAGGCATTTTTCTTCAGATTAAAATATTTAAATGGCACTTCATCATTTACGTCTGGGGTCCAAATGGACCCACTTAGGTGTTTGAGGGTTAAGGTAGCTTCATATTACGATTACTTTATATTACATACCATTATCTTGACTGCTATTGACAGTAGACGTCATAATTGTTGATGTTTCTTCAATAGAGCTATTGGCAAATTTTGTCTGTAATAGAACAATTAGAAATAATTACTTCATTCTATTGCTTTGTCCTGTCTTACTCTCTATGTTTCACTGTCAGTACAATAACAGACAATACATTGTAAAACAATTGTATTGACTTAATATTGGCCGATTACAAATGAGTTTGGAACGGGCATGAACTGCGTTACAATTGTCTCATTACACACGGTTCCATTTTTACCGGTGCCCGTAAGGGGCATCCTCCTACGCAGGGACATCAACAGCGAAACCGCCTGTCTGGATGTACCCTGCTCTTTCGAACGTCACTCTTTGTTCCTGTGGACGTCTCAAACCAGCTGTCAGACAATCAGAGAAAGGCCTTTTAGTTTTCAAAAGGGGTCTCGCATATATATGGGTAAGCCCATTAATATTTATAAGCAGGACGGTCAGGAAGTAAGAGTGACGGTTGAAAGAGCAGGGTACATCCGGACAGGCGGTTTCGCTGTTGGACGGCCCTGAAGCTACAAATCTGTCCCGGTGGACTGATGGATACCGTGAGGTTACCTATCGAATTGGCTTACAGCGTCTTTTTGTTCGAAGAATCAAGTTGATTTTAATGGGGCCCGGCCGTGCCAAAAGATAACCCAAATGCGTTAAATCCATTAAATCCTAACAAATTTGACTTAATACCCCCCCCCCCCCCAAACACACACACACACACACACACACAAAATCACAGACAAATAAGCTCGGCTCACCTCCTCGAGTTGAGTTGAGTTTATTGAGATGGCCTTAAGCCCCTGAACCTCCCGGGTGTTCATGTAGAGGATGAAAGAGATTCCGCTGCCGATCAAAAGCGCCAAGATAAGAGCCGTAACCGAGGCAACGTAGGCCCTCTGACGTGTACACACTGAAACATATCCGTCATCAGTACCCTGTGACGTGTTAGACACTGAAACGTGCACGTCATCAGCACCGTGCTCAGGTCAATTAAGGCCTGTGACATGCATGTAGGTATTGTTTATCAATGTAAAATTTCACACAATGCATGAACCTGAAACATTGAACGTGGACATCAGGGATGTCATCACGGGTCACAATGGATTCTTCTTCTCCACTCAGCCTTGTCCTCCACAATGCTTTAACTGTCTAAATGTACTAGTCACTGGTGGATTTCTTTTTGATATACTGTGATTTGGGGTTAGCTGTACACATTTTCAGACATTGTTCACTTCATATGTTCTAGCCTTGGGTAGCACAGTACATTAAAAAAATAAGCACTTATATTCATGAGCTTACCTCCTTTAGAATGACTATATTCGCGGTTATTTTGCTTAAGAGAAAGAATCTAAACTTTGTTTAGGCCAAAAACATAAAAAAGTTTGCTTTTCATCAGTAAAAATGGTTCCAAACAAACTCTAAATAACCGCAATAAACATACTTAGAAATGTACCAAGTTTGTCAGCAATAATGCTGTTTTGACGGAGACTAAAGGCCATGAATTTGACTATGGAAGAAATTCGGGCTGTTGTCAATCAAAGCTGTCGTTTATCAACCATTTCACATCCCGGGGGTTCGGACATTTAAAGGCCGTGGAAACGGTAGTATTTTGAAGGTACCGCGTGGCCTCTCTTTGTTAAATGCATCGAATTATGTCATTATTTGATAATTACTTCAATATCTAATACGGTTAATATTTATACATATGCCACATATATATAATGAGACCCAATTTTCGCAATGTAACGTTACATTATGACATTGGACCGTTCTGAAGGGGGCACACCCCAGTTTATTTGGGGCAAACCCTGAAGTCTAGCGACCATCTCTTCCAGGGAATTATCCTGAAGCAAAATAACTGGTTATGGGGTGAGAGGATATTCCTTCAGCTACAAGACCAACTGAGTTTCGATCCTTCAACTTCTTTAATTTTGAAAAATTATAGGGAAAAACCATTATTTTCATGTCAAAAATGATGCACAAAATCGGGCATTTTCGCATTGGATAAAACAGATGAAGCACATTTTTCCGGCAAGCACGACTGATACTGCCAGAAAGAGGAAAGTCTAAAGAGTAATCCAGCCAATTATGAAGAAAATTCTAGTACTACAGTTTTTTTAATCATCCAAGACGCGCGGCATTGCAACTTGGCTTAACACAGCGCTTCAGACGTCAATCTAGGTCACGAGCCTTATCACATTCAGGCGTAGGGATATCCCGGAAGTAAGCCGCGGACCAAAACGCAATTTGCACCAAAAACACACAATTTCCTACGCTTTTCAGCCATGTAACCGTTTAATGTCATTTCGCAGGAAACAATGAGAAATCTCAACTCAAACATAGACCCTCGGAAGCCTTTCGTCACTTTTTTGTCGCGCACTACCACGGACCCCGGTGACGGAAGAACTGGGGTGTGCACCGTGAAAACGTCGTGGTCCTAAAGGGTCACCGGAGATCGCGATTTTTTTTTTAAATTCCATATTCGACATATATCTTTGTCACAGGCCTTAATTGACCTGAGTATTCTTAGTGATATGTCTTTGTCTTTTTTCAGGTAACATTGAAATTTAGACACCAGACAAATGTTACCTGCACTCTGAATTTAGATAGCAGGGACCATAGAGTCGAGTCACAAATAGGATTTTAAAATACTAGAAAGGCCGACATTTGCTTGAGAGCAAATGCAGTATATTTCATCCATCTCCCTCCCCATGCAACAATAGACTATTCCAAAATCACCCATGTGCAAAAATCGAACACTTTTGTTTAAAAGTCACTTCCACTAATGACACTTAATGACACCCAAAAACGAATCTTACAAAATTCCTAGTGCAAGAATGGACTCTTCCAGTGCACCCCATGTGAATTTGCATAATAGACCAGTCCAGAAGTACTCCCACTAAAAAACATAGCCTTTTGATTAAGCAACGCAGTCCAATGTTGAACTAAGCAAAAAAGGCATGAAAAGGTAAAATAGACCAGTCCAAAAACACTTCCACTAAAAATGGAATATGGAATCATTACCTTTCTAAAACTAGATTTGAAAACATCCCCATGCAAGAATGAACTCTTCTTGCGATGCCCCTATGTAAAATGGTGCAGTCCAAAAGTACATAAATTGGACTTGGACGTAATCACCAAAGTCCCAAAAATGGATTTTAAAAATCCCCCCATGTAAGGATTCCAGCACAACCTATGTAAAATTGCAAAGTAGACCAGTCAAAAAATAACCACACTGAAACACTTTGACATATCAAATCACCAAAGTCCATAAACAAATTTAAAAATAAAATGCCCCCTTCCACGCAAGAATGGACTCTTCCAGTACACCCCATGTAAAATTGCAAAATAGTCCAGTTCAAAAATACTCCAACTGAGAGACATTATATAATCAACAGTCCAAAGATGAATTTAAAAAAAATGTACCCCCTCCGTGCCAGAATGGACTCATCCAGACAACACAAGGCTCACTGATTGACTGCCAATCCCCTTCGGGATGTTGACTCAGGCTACGTGATTGGTTGCCTATTTAATCAAGTTAACGGGAGGGGGCCATACTTCGACAGGGGTCCAAATTTCGACAGGTTTTAAAAATCATTGTTGCGGAGAAATGCATAGATGCCTGCACATGAGAAGTACACTAACTGTAGACTAAACCTTGTTGTAAATAACTACAAAGTTGGGGTATGTGTCGAAGTTAGCAAGTCCCACAGATAACGATTGAAAAACTTGCACAAGTTTGACGCCTTCCGTGCAAGTTGACGAGCGAACGTATCGAGACCATGGCCCGGGAAACACTTGAATTATTCTTCGCAAAATACGACATGTGAAAAAATACCACCACACATAGAAATGATGTTTATTAGCCTTCCGAAAAATACCTATGGTATGGCTGAAATATAATTATTTGTAACACGTTTGAACTATAATAGAATTAAAGTAATAGAGTATTTCAGTCACTGTAGTTCTAAATAGTTCAAACAATTTAAAAATATAAAATGAAAGTTTGAACATGTTTTAACCTAATCATATTTGTTAAAAACATTTGGAAATTTACAAAACCAATATCTCTTTATTTGAAACAATTTTCAAACATCTATGTGTTTTTATCATTGTTCCAACATGTTCCAACAATTTGTGTCATTTTCCCTCCATAAAAAAAAAAAAACAAACGTTTATTTCCCCCATAAACAAAGCTGCTAAGCTTGTTCCTTTGTTTGGCTCTTGTATTTTTAGATTTTCTTCAGAAGACACTAGTGACACCTTTGTGAGAAGTTGGCAGACAAACATGATTTCCTGTCTTTGGCAGGGATGTGTGAATTGCCTACTCTCCAAGCAGAGGTCAAATCGCGCAGATGTAGTAGTCGAAAAATTTACACCGGCGTATGAAGAACGCCGGTGTAATTTTTTCGACTACTACTATATCTGAGCGATTCGATCTCTGCTTGGAGAGTATAAATTGCCCTTATCACAGTAAGATTGTTACAAAGAGTTCCAAATTGCTAGAACAGAAGGCAAGAAACACCCTCTTGGTAATGTGGAATTGACTCTACCAAAATTGTTCAGTAACCATTGCCATTTTTTTCTTTCATACTGTATAGGTGGTAACAGTCAATGCAGCTAATAACAATCCATATACACCTACATTATAGGAAATTTATGTATGAAACCCAGTACATGAACCAGTGCAGATTAGGTGCAGGTAGACACCAGAAATACCTGCATAGTTCCAATTTTACCTGCGCTAGCCTGCATGTGCATGTCACCTGCATATGCAGGTTAGTGCAGGTAAAATTACCTGATGGTATTTCGAGCCCTGTATTGAAAATATATACTTCTGAACACCTCCGTAGTTTCTGAGATGTGTGCACTACAAATAATACGCGTAATCACTATCGCACTCAATATAACGACGGTGAAATTTAGCTCCAAAAGTCGCAGATTTTCCCTTAGAGTTTTCGAATCCGAATCATGTTCGATGTGACGTAATTCGAACAGAACTATCTAGGGTCACCCGCGGTCACCTACAGATTTCAACTGTGTGTTACAGTTAACCCGATTTCCTGTTTTTGAAAGCCCTCTGAATTGCCCTCTTTCCAGCCCACTGCCCAGATACAAAACATTGTATCAATGTTTGAACATTATATTTGCATAACATTGTATTTGATGCTAGAAATGTTTCTATCATGTATGAATACAACAGAAAATATTTAGAATATAACACAAATGTTATCAATTTTTCTAAATAGCTAATTGTCACAGTCAGATTGTTATAAAGTGTTCCAAAACATTAAAGCAAAATGCAAGAAACACCCTCTTGGTAATGTGGAATTGACTCTACCAAAATTGTTCAGTAACCATTGCTATTTTTTCCAGGTGCGTAGCACCGGGTTTTGTGCCCAGAGAAGCGATTGATTCAACCGTTCGACCGTTCAACCCTTCAACGGTTCAACCCTTCAACCGTTCAACCCTTCAACCGTTCTCTTCTTATAGACCTTCTGTACGCTCAATTACGCAATCAGCTAGTGTGGCCGAGCGGTCAACGCGCTGGGTGCTGGATATAGCGATTTGCTTTGCAGTCGTGATTCGTGGGTTCGAACCCCACTTGTAACAATTTTTTTTCTTTGTTAGACAAATCTCATGAAGAGAAGCCATTCGTTTGGTTTCAATGGTTCAATGTTTCAATGGTTCAATGGTTCAATGGTTCAATGGATCAAGCCCTTCTTGACTTATCCTTACTGCCGCAAGCCTTTTAAACATACCTTCATGGCATGTTATAGCAGTTGTGGCCATCTTAGTAGTCAAAATCTAGCTATATCAAACACAAATATACTTATATGGTCATATTTATCGGAGTAGAGCAGTACCAAATCGAGCAAATCGTATCAGGTTAAAATTTTGTGTCAGCCTTTCACAAACAAAGTGATTTCCATTATATACATAGATTATGTTAATTAGCCTCAAGTTAACGTCACTGCTAGCTGCTATTTGTTGGACCACAGCAAAACGCCTGTTCAAAGGGAAAGTCACACGAAAAATCGCAATAAATGATATTTCAGCTGTCAATATTTGCATTTCATTCTTTAAAGGTAATTATTGGTGAGAGAAGCGGTTAGTTAAACCACCGAATGAATAAATGCATGGATCAGTCAATTAAACCAAACCCTTCTAATAGCCCTTCTGTACGCCTGATGACGTAATGGTTCCAGCGTAGACTACCGGTCTGCGGCGCTGGGTGCAGATAGCAATCTGCTTCTGCAGCCCTGGATCGTGGGATCGATCAACACTTATTACAATTTTTTTCTTTGTTAGACAAATCTCAAGTAATGTTTTTTTTAATAGAAGACAGACCAATTCAGTAATTCGATGTTTAAAAACACTTTTTTCCTGTGATTTTTTTCAACATCCAGGCTTTTTCCAAAATACGAACCAGCCAGCTTTTTTCAGAAGCTTTCTTGTTTAATAGAAGACAGACCAATTCAGTAATTCGGTGTTTGAAAACTCTTTTTTTCGTGTGATTTTGTTTAAAATCCAGGCTTTTTCCAAAATACGCACCGGGCAGCTTTTTTCAGAAACTTTCATAGTGTATAGGTGATAACAGTCAATGCAGCTAATAACACTCGATATACACCTAAATTACATGTATAGGACATTTATGTATGAAACCCAGTACATGAACCAGTGCAGATTTGGTGCAGGTAGACACCAGAAATACCTGCACAGTTCCAATTTTACCTGCACAAGCCTGCATGTGCATGTCACCTGCATAATCAGGTTAGTGCAGGTAAAATTACCTGGTGGTATTTCGAGCCCTGTATTGAAAATATACTTCATTACCTCCGTAGTTTCTGAGATTTGTGCAATATAAATGATACGCGTAATCACTATCGCACTCAATATAACGACGGTGAAATTTAGCTCCAAAAGTCGCAGACTTTCTCTTAGGGTTTTTGAATCCGAATCATGTTCAATGTGATGTAATTCGAACAGAACGGGCATCTATTTAGGGTCACCCGCGGTCACCTACAGATTTCAACTGTGTGTTACAGTCAACACGCTACAGATTTCTTTGGGGCATCTGGCATGTAACAAAGTTACTTGCGTCATTTTTTTGTAATCTTGAATATCAAAAATATCTCTAAACTTTTTTTCGACGGTATTAAGTTCCACTTGTCCCTATATCCACCCGGGTTCAAATGGTATTTAAATCGCTCACACACAAAAAAAAAACGTGCAAAACAACACTTTAAGGGCTTGAATTATCGCAAGCTGATATCTCCATACTTGTGTCTTAGGAAATTTCTTTACATGGAGGCCATTTTAAATGACAGGAATTTATAAAAAAACGGATTTTCGACTTAATTTTAGCTGTAGATATAGTTTTAATCAGAATTAAATAAATTCTTAAAACAGGAAGTTTGATCTTACTGCCAATATCCATATAGTATAAAAGATAAGGTCGGATTTTCTGTCAAATTATCGACCATTCTTAATCAGGTATGTTTTTTTTGGTCACCGATGACCCTTAGAGTTTGAAAATCAACAATCTGGGCAAATGTTAGCGCTACTTGTTCCGTGGCCGGGGGGCCCTACCAACCGACCATTGTAACACTGAAAGATGAACATCATAAGCGCTATGCTCTCTATGACGTGTACACACTGGAAAATGCACATCATCAGTATTGTAGTAACTCTCTGTCAGGTGCATAATGTACTGTTCCGTATGATTTCTTTTGCAGAAATTGACCAATCCCAAAACATTTCAAGTCCATCTCACCCCAACCTACATTTTTTAAAAAAAGTTGCCCCCTCAAGACAAGAATGAACTCTTCCGGAACACCCCTATCAATGCAGAATGAATTGGTCTATGTGGCCCATTTTTTATTACAGCATTTAAAGCTACAAATATTCCAAATTCCAGATCATTTGGCTTTTTCATGACATAGGAACCCTCAATCTTCTTTAGTAAATAATGGCATTAAGATTTGTAAGTGATGCACAGCATTAGTGTGAATGGAGCCCTGTAGACACATACCATATAGCAAATTTTAGGCCATTTAGTTTTTCTAAGGCACAGGAGCGTATACATTTTTAATGTAAAATAATAAAAAGCTAAAAATATTGCCCTATTTTCAGCAATATTTTAGAAAATAACGTACTGTTAACACCTTCCATAGATAAAATTTCTGGTCATTAGGTTTTGATATAAGAGCATTGTAGCAAAATCATACATTTTATTTAAAAAATGCCTCCCCCCAATAACTTATGTTTGAAGTGACGTATGTAGAAAGTGTTGATGACGTCCTGGTGGAATATGTTCAATGCACGTCTGTACCTAATTTTAGATGATTAGGTTTTAATACCACGGCACAGAGGCCCAAAATATAATTTTGGATGGGGGCATTTACTATCTCTGCCTCCATGACAAATTTCAGCTCATTTGCCCAAAAATAAAAATAGAATTAATCCATTTGAAGATTTGGCAGGAATAGGAGAAGAGAAGGGATCAAAAAGAGGAAAAAGAAGAAATGCAAAAAAAAACTGTATATTTCAAACAAAGTATTGATTGAAATAGAAAAAAAACATAGACACCACCAGAAACAAGAAAATTCTGAAGTATCAACATATAATCTTACCTCCAGCTGCTTGCCGAGGATCATTCGGAACGTACATCGGATTTGGGATCAGTTTTTCCGAACGAAGTGCACGTTGTTCGTGAGTGTCGCGCATATTCCCGTCATTCCTTATATACTCGTAAGTGTCAGCATCATTTTCAGAACTGTCAGTGTCCTTCTTGGAAGTGCCAGAGTCATTTCTGGAAGAAAACGCATCATTCCTGGAAGTGTCAGCGTCATTTCCGGAAGAGTCAGCGTCATTTCTGGACCTGGCAGCATCATTCCCGTACTTCGAAGTGCCAGCATCATTCAGTGTGGTCTTGACATCCTCGCTGTTCTTCAGGGGAACATTTGTTTGAAGTTGTTCCTGGCCCGAGTATATCACATTCTCACACATGTATGCAACAGCATATGCTTCAATATTCTCTGCAGTGTCGATAGTATTATTCCCAGCTGCGGATCCTCTTTCTTCTTCATCTTCTTCCTGATGTTTAACAGCGTATTGTACAATATTGTCTTCAGTGGTGATTGTCTTTGCATTCCTGTTCCCAGCTGAGAATCCTCTTTTCTTTAGCATACCATTGTCATTATCGTCATCTTCTTCCTGGTATCTAACAGCATATGGCTCAATATTCTCTTCGGTGGTCTTTACAACGCTGTTTCCAGCTGCGGCTCTTCGTTCCTGTGATATGACATTGTCATCATCGTTATCTTTTTCCTGATGTTTAACAGCATATGGCTCCATGCTAGCTGGTCGCTGGTTAGAACCACTCTCATCTGTGGTTCGTCCGTACAGCGAAGTTGAGGCGTTTTGAGTCGACATGGCGTCCGGAATGATGTCGTACATGTGCTCGTACTCGTGCTCGAGATTTTTTATAGGGGCCATGTGCTGGTACGCCTCGTTTGGATGGATCGCTTCGGGAGAATGTGGACACTCACGCATGGCACTGCCATCCCCGGGAAGGGCTGGAGACTCCGCATTGTTTTTGTTTGTGTCACTCTCTACCGAGTCAACTGGGATGTTTTCTGTGCTGTTTGAACCCGCGTTGTTATTCTGAAAGGACGCCTTTGCCTTGGTATCTTCTGATGGTGTCTTAGTTGCCGTGTATGTACTAGTGTTTGGCTGAGTGCTATCCTTTGCATGAGTGCTATGCTTTTCCTGTCCGCTCGTGATTGCAAGTTCATCTTCTGTAGACATGTTCTCCTCGTCATTGTCGAAATCACCATTTTCATCATCACCACTGCTTTTCGTGGGTACAACAGTGTATGGGCTGATGCAGGCGTCACTGTTGATTGTTTCGAAGGCAGGATCCTCAGTGTCTGTATCTAGATGTGTTGTATCTTGGCGCGTTGAATCCATGTTTTATTGTGTATTCTGTAGCTTATATGTATGTGATTCGCATGTTGAATGCTGTGTCAGCTAAATGTGATTCTGCTGTTGGGTGCTGTGTCAGTTGGATATAATTCTGCTGTTTAGTTAGTTAAATGTACATCTATCTGACGCTGCAAATACTGCGTAGGCTAAAAGCTATTGGGTTCTGTGTCAGCTAGATGTAATTCTGCTATTTGACGCTGTGTTAGGTAGATGTAATTCTGCTATTGCGTTCTGTGTCGGCTAGATGACATGTGGCTATTCGGTTCTGTGTCAGCTAGATGTTATTCTGCTATTGGGTTCTGTGTCAGCTAGATGTAATTCTGCTATTGGGTTCTGTGTCAGCTAGATGTAATTCTGCTATTGGGTTCTGTGTCAGCTAGATGTAATTCTGCTATTGGGTTCTGTGTCAGCTAGATGTAATTCTGCTATTGGGTTCTGTGTCAGCTAGATGTAATTCTGCTATTGGGTTCTGTGTCAGCTAGATGTAATTCTGCTATTGGGTTCTGTGTCAGCTAGATGTAATTCTGCTATTGGGTTCTGTGTCAGCTAGATGTAATTCTGCTATTGGGTTCTGTGTCAGCTAGATGTAATTCTGCAATTTAATGCAGAGGAAGCTATATGTGATTATGCTACTTAACACTAGGTCCGTTATATGTAATTCTGCGATTTGACTCTGGCTAAGTTAGATGTAATTTTGCTATTGAACTTTGGGTGAGCTAAATGTGAATGTCCGCTATGAATGTTTATTTACCGCAATTTCACGTACTTGTATAGCCGTAGTGCAGACGCCTGCAAAGACACAGACACATAATATCCAGGTCAGCATAATTTTCTTCACTTGACATTCCTGATTTTCCAGATGTCTAATTGTGTTACTTTTAGCTACATACCAGATGAAACAACGACCATAATTATTTATCCCATATCAGTAGGCGGACAGCCCAAAGAAAACGGACTCCATAGTTAGAGAAAGTTGCGCAAACGCAAGAAACGGTCGCAATATATGAATGCTATTTCATCTACTTGGAGATTACTGCCTCATAAAAAGCTTACGCGTTACCTGCTTGTTTATAGTCAGCGCAGTCGTCAAGACAACCGACTAATAAGTACTGCATGATTTATTCAAATTAGAAGAACCCAGAGAACTCGCGTACAATTTAGGCGTGGCAGATTCATACATTGTTTTGGAAGATGTTTTCAATGCACATTTTACTGAGACACATTTTATCATATCGCTCATTTGGCACTACAATGTTTTTTTTGTATGTACACGTTAGGCTGTTTTGATACACTCCAACGGGTTTTATGCCTTTTAAATGGTTTCTACATGACTGTATAATGATGGCGACTGATTAAGCTCGGGGCTGTAAAGTCCATGCATACTGCATTAGTTGCGCTTGTTGCTGACGTGTAATTTTTGACATGGTTTTCTCAAAAATGTTTTATAAGAACGATATTCCATGACATTTCGCCTTCTTCACAATGCCGAAATCACCACACTTCTTGCAAAGAATGTCACTGAGGGACAATAACAGTTATATGTACATGTAAGAATGCAATCTACGTAAATCTACATAAAACAGAAAAAAATCTACCCGCTTGAGACTGTTGCTTTCGAAAGGCCACACCCAGTCAATTTCTTCCCCGTCTCGCCCAACTAACAGTTGTAATCTTTGTTTCTTTCAAGCATCTGTTTTGTGTATCTTATTTTAGGCATTTTTTTCTACATTTCTATAGTGTAAAAGTGAACATAATTCAAAGTTTTGAGCTAAGATGTAAGGATAACATTACGTACTCACAGTGCAACTTTTAGTGCGGCGCCTAGATCTCTTTCGGTAGGAACGGACTTGCTCAAACAAGACGTTACCGCTGTCTGAAGATGTGGGTCAAGACGTTATTAATTATTGAAGATGTGACTCCGTGCGGTACCCCTCTAGAAGATGTACGTTTCTAGTGGCGACCTGCTGGGCGTTTTACCGTGACTGCGATCCGATCGTTTTCCTTCAGACTGAATATAATATGCGTACATGTAATATATATATACTTGTAATATTAAACATTAACGTTATGTTAATGATGGCTTCTGATTGGTGGAGTGGAGTGGATTTAACATGGAACAAACCATCGGTCAGACCGGGCACAAACCACACAATCGAATTTCGTTACCTAATCTTAATTTTGAGATAAAACTTTCAAAATTTCGGATCGTGTCCCGTAAATTTTAGATCTTTACCCAAAATTTAGATCGTGAGTCTAAATGATGTAATCCCATAGTTCGGATCGTGATATCAATATCATTGCATTGATAAATACTGTTCGTCTATTACCTGTATTTTTACAGTGATACGAGGGGCGTGCAATTAGTAATGGTCCTGACCCATTTCCCATAGCAGGAGATTAATGAAACTTGGCACAGTTATTAGTCTTTCTCTTCATAGGAATCACCCAGAGTTATGCATTTCTCCCATCGTTTGATGCAGCTCTGGACACCGATTTTGTAGGACACCCCAGGTTGGTCCTCCAACTGATGCCTCATCAATGGCACAAGAGGGACGACCAGGTCTGGGAGCTGTTTCCACAGACTTCCAGCCACGTTTGAATTCAGGATGCCAGCGTTTTACAAGGTCATATGATGGGGCATCATCACCATATGTTTCATTTATTTCATCAAAAGTCTTCTTTGGTGTGCGTCCTTTCAAATACAAAAACCGGATCACTGCGCGACACTCAACTGGTTCCATTTCACACCTGGTCCATTTCGCACCTGACTAAGTTCAAACACCAGTAAATCAGAAACCACAATTAGTTCAGAGCTGTCTTTTGCAACATAACCCATAGAGATATGAATTATTACACATACAAAATTTCATTTAGATCAGACAACTGAAAGTGGGTCAGGACCATTACTTATTGCACGCCCCTCGTATACTCTGAAACTGCCGTCATTCACCTATATCATTACATTAATACACTCTGAATACGGTGATCTGTCCCTATATCAATACATTGATACACTCTCAATATTGCCGTCTTTTCCCTATATCATAACATTAATACACTCTGAACACTGTGGTATTTCCCTATATCAATACATTGATACACTCTCAATAGTATAAAGACAATACTGCCGTCTTGCTGTTATATCATTAAAAGGATAAACTCTGAATACTACCGTCTTTCCCCTACATCATTACATTGATACACTCTTAATACTGCCGTCTTTCCGCTATGTCAAACACATTGATAAACTATTAATACTACCGTCTGGCCCCTATATCATTACTTTGATACATTCTAAATACTGCCTTCTTTCACCTATATCATTGTATTGAAACACACTTTTAAGAAAAAGAAGGTAGTATTAAAATACTACCTTCTTTTTCTTGTATTGATACATAGACATACTGAATACTAAATCTGTCTCATCAATTAAATGCTTAATGTTTACGCGTCAAAATATCCGCCATCTTGGCCGGGATAATTGAATCATTTATGCCTCAAGTTCCCGTACCTGTTTCACTTCCGGTCAGGACGATGACGTCATTTCCATGTGACGCAGACCTTACGTTGAGGCTATTCTAAGCCAATTAAACTTTTCTTTTAAAGATAAATCGTTTTTATTGAATGAACTTACGAATGGTTAGTTGAATGAAAGAAAGGTCTATTATGAAGGTAATTCATTTTCCATTGTATTCATTGAGCAATATTTACCTAGCCTCTCGTTGAGCTTTTTATAGCGGCCCCTTTTAATTTCTAACGGGTGTGTAGTAAAGTGCGTTTTGCCAAATGCTAAGAATGGACTACTTTCAGGGACAACCACGTGACAAAACATCACGATCTGAAACTCTACAATCCTGCATAAGATAGACAATAAATAGATCTACAGTTAACAAGAACTAGAGTTCGGCGACCTCATACCTCCATTAAATATTGAGTGTTTTTGTCGATTTTATGTTTGTTGATGATGACAACTGTTCAGATAAGGTAAGTCCAAACACATCCACATAATAGATATGTAATAAAACCGAGTACATACTAACAAAACTTCAGCGTGACGCAAGGTGGACCACATAACATCTAACAGCACAAAAGAAATATAATACATCATGTCCCTAAAAGCACAAGTACATAAATACAATTTATTATCACTTTCAAAAATGTCTGGTTCCCCCAAACAGATGTTCTACGATGTCAACTGCATATCGTAAATATAGGGGTGATTTCTGATATTATTACATCGATTATAACGACAGATACGGGGCCCAAAATGTCATCACTTCCAGCTATCATCACACCCCACCAACACATCAAGTATGAAACCAATCCATCCAGCCGTTCTTGAGTCGAGGCTATCGTTTTCCCCAAACAGTTGTTGTCAACTGATCCAAAAAAAAACATATGTTCCTGGCTATCACTGGCGAAACAAATCACCTCAAAATCTGCTTGGAGATAAGGTGATTAACAAAGAGGGAAACCACAATGCCTGTTCCAATATATCGCAGTTATAGGGATGATTTCTTATATTATTACATCGATTATATCGACAGATACGGGGCCCAAAATCTAATCACTTTCAGCTATCATCACACCCCACCAACACATCAAGTATGAAACCAATCCATCCAGCCGTTCTTGGGTCGAGGCTATCGTTTCCCCCAAACAGTTGTTGTCAACTGATAAAAAAAAATGTTCCTGGCTATCACTGGCGAAACAAATCACCTCAAAATCTGCTTGGAGATAAGGTGATTAACAAAGAGGGAAACCACCATGCCTGTTCCAATATATCGCCGTTATTTCTGATATTATTACATTGATTATAACGACAGATACGGCACCCAAAATCTCATCAATTCAAGCTTTCGTCACACCCCACCAACACAGCAAGTATGAAACCAATCCCAGCTGTTCTTGAGGAATATTCTACACAGACAGAGACACATAACAGAAAATATAACCTCCATTCCATGACATTTCATGGAGGTAATTAAGTTAGAAGTATGTGTTACTACTTAAATTGTCACATGTTGTACTTTAAACATGGCTAAAATTCACAATTTTCTCTAAATACAAAAAAACTGGCATACTTTTCAGGACAACCACATGGCAACCAAACAATTCCTCAATTTTTGCAAGAATGCATGTGATAGTTATTTAAATCATGTATTATGTGTATTATATGTATAGTATACTGTGCAAAATTTCAAGCTAAAAAACTACTTATACTATAAGTTATAGCCTTACAAAGTTTGGCCAAAACTTGAAACATTGCATTGTTTTGATGGTGCCCAAGAACGAAATTTTACCTGGTTGAAAAGTTCACGACGACTTTTTTTTCCAAAGCCAAAATGTCGGTCATCTTAGATATTGGTTGGGTTTGACGATACATTCAAAGATTTTGGAGTGACAGTATGTTGATCTCCGTGTTTTTGATGATGCAAAAATTGGGAAAAATGGCCAGAGCCTTTATTTGTCCGGTACCATGGCAACAAATAGTTTTTATCTGAAAGAAAACTATTCTTGGGGGTTGTGGACCAAGTACTGTCACTGTGCAAAATATAAGCCAAATCGATTTTATTATCCCTGCCACCATTGTTTGATCCTTCTACACACATACATTTCCTCTTGAAATACAACGTCATTTGATTTTAAACTTTCACTGATAAAGTAACGGTAAATCATCATATAACACCCCCCCCCTGCTTGGCTTCTAAATAATTCGGCCCCTAACCGTCTTAGCTGTTGGCTAATACAAAAATCTATTTTCTGCTGTAATTATTACACTTTACAGATGTGGACATAGATGTGGCAGTAAGGTAACTTGTAGAGATGAGGAGACCTTGCAACTTCTTGTTTTAATCTGTTGAAGAACTTGTCAACAATGTCAGCCTTCTCAGGATCTGGCCTGGTGTCAGCAAGGCCTGGAGGAATAGAAGATGCTGTTATTGGTTTGAGTACCACTTCGTATCATGTACTAATTATTGCCATCAACCAATACTTGTGTTGCGGTGCATCTTTCGTAAACATAAAATTTGGTGGGGGGCAAAATGAAGAAAACAGTGATGTTGCCTGTACTTCCTTCAAATTGAATCGTGATGATTGGTGAAAAAATTTTGCACATTCTGATGAGAACTGCACAAATGTATTTGTTCAGGTTTTGGAAGTTCGCCGTGTCTCGACAATGACAAAACTAACTGGTGTTGAGAATATTGCCGGCAAAAGCCACTATCGCAAACACGCACATAGTTAGCATGAGCAAGATCAACTTACATGACAGGAATGTGCATTGTTGATGCTCGATGCTCTGATACTACATCTTCTGCAAAACCATTTACGTCCTGCCCCTCCTGAATAAACTTTTGGTAACGCTGGCACTCAATTGTCTGAAAAATGATAATTATAATGTTTATTGCGAATTCATGCCCATGAGGCTAGTTGTAAGTGAAGAAATACTACATACATGAGATGAATAAATGTGGCCTGAATACATGTAGTTAAACTAAATTCTAACATACAAATATTAATTGGAAGAATGTACATACGGTAGAGAATATTATTTAATAGGGGACTTTTTCTTTGAAGACAGTTGAAAATGAAATGCCCCATGCATTCTATAATAGATTGATTCGAAGATCTTAGTAAGAAGGGAATCTTTTGTGGCGTTTTGAACAATGAAAATGGTGTGACTAGCACATAGGATGCGGGCCCAACTAGAAAAAGAGGCCCAGACGGGTAGTTGACGAGTTGTTTTTTGCCCTTGGGCGTAGACCATTGGTATACTCTGCGGCCCTTGGGGATATATTTGAGCCGGGCCCCGGGTTAATTTTATGCTGTAGTTAAATCGGCTAGATGCCGTGACCTATCCGTGGGGTACACCGATGGGTGCCTCGGTATCCGACAGTCCACGGGACAAATTTGTGGCTTCGGAGCCCGGCCGGCGATACATTTCCGATGGGCCCTTAGTGCAATTGAGACCGTAGTGTAAGCACATATTCATTTTATTACCATATCACTGTTATCTATGAAAATTCTGCTTGAAATATGCCATCAGTTATTAGACTTAAATAACCATGGAGACTTAACTAAGGTTAGAACTTGATATGGAATGCCAATTTCTGCAAGAATCGAAAATGATATACAACCTTTTCTTCAGTGGAAAGTATCCTAAGACCATCCTTTTGAACTGCAGAGTTTTCCGCTACGAAGGGTGCTTTGACTTCGTCAACAGTTCGAAAGTACGCCGGAGAAGTTGCATTAGCGTACTCATCCCAGGTAATAACGTTACATGTATATTATAATGCCTTAGATATCATAACAATCCTTCCAGAGCTGCAAGCACACTACCCAAAAATAACCCATGTCGAAATTTCGTATAATTTTTTATTAAAATATACGATTCCGAGTACGAATCTGTAACGACAGGACTCGGGATATGCTATTTTGATTTTACATGTATTATATGGATGACGTCCGCGTGCGCTTCTATTTTCGGCCGTTCCCGTTCCAAAAAAAGTAAATCATAGAAAAATTAAAGCAGCTGCAAAACAAGACAATAGCACATCCAGGTCAAAAGATACCACACACACAAAAAAAGAATTTCTGCTGCAGTACCGATGTCACATACCAGGGTTCCAAAAATTGACCTTGACCTTTGTTTTCCTAACACCTACCCAGATACCTTGTATCATTGTAATCCATACACAGACATACTCAAAACTATATCTTATTTTTTTCACAGAGATGATGAGCATAGATAAGTCGTAAATTGCAAAAATTCTAACGGAAAACGTATACTAATGTCATAGACTTGCATTGCTCAAATATTTTCCAACCTTTCTGACCACTTAGATCTCATGAATGCAATTTGTTTTAGCCAAACATTTTTATTTGGACGCTCGCATCAGTTTGGGGCCTCCAGAGGATGTCATCCATATATTCAAATCAACATGGCCCGATATGTCAAAGGTGAAGGATACGTAGACATATTTAACAGCACGTCAGGACATTGTTATCAAGATTCCTATGTTATATAACAAAGATTTACAAGCTAGCTGCCTGTTAGCTACAAGTTGGCTACAATTCCTGTTGCTGATCGTCACGCACACTCAGTACGGTGAATGTTTCTAAAGTTATAGAGTGACTTCTTTGAAGTGTAGGCATGTAGGCAACAAATTGAACTTCAGCTGACCTTTGCTATGTTCAGTTCCGCGTCCATTGTAGTAGCTTCTTGCGTCTGCTTGTTCAATGCTGTAACTAACTACGAAATAGTGAGTCAAAATGATATCTGAATACATCCATTAACGCCGAAATTGTATCCAACATTTAATGCAAGAAACTAGACTCAGTGCAGAAGTACATATAAACAATACATAGTTTCCCAACACGAAAAATGTATACAAAATCCACAGAAGGAGATTGTATTTACCCGAACATCCCAAGAGTGAAATTTTGACCTCCAGAGTATTGTACCAAGCGTGCAGGATATGTACATTGGCTACTAGTTAGACAGGTTCAAACAAGATTGCAGTTCCGGGTCAAAGGGTATTAAGTGAATGTCATTGGTAGGTACCATTGTGGTAAGGGGTAGTTCTCATCTCCAATAATATATATTGAACAGGACGATATTTCGTGCCTTCTGGAAAGATTATCAAAAGTCTTTATATAGACCTACCGAGTATGTTTTATGCTAGTGTCGTTAAATGATAAAGGTGTATTTGTATTGTTATCGGATATATAAAAGCTAGATATGATAATAATTGACTCTGGATTACAGAACTATATATGTCATGATATGAAACTCTGTTAAGCTTTAAATGTGTCCACATTTTACATTGTTAAACAAGATAGTTGGATCACAGAAAATCCATACCTACCAGAAATTACGAAATATCGTTGAATTCAATATCATCTGATATATGAAAATAACACGGCTAGACCTCCCCCCTTTCGACAATAATGGTTTTGACCATCGGATCAAAACTATTATAATTGATAATCTTTTTAGAAATTACAAAATATCGTCGAGTTCAATTTTATGTAAAATACAAAGATATCTGAAATCTAAAAAAAAAATAATACCCTTCCTTTCGACCACGATGGTTTTGACCAATGACATTTACTTAGTTTACCCTTTGTCCAGGAACTACAATCTCATTTCTATTACCAGGGGTAAGATTTTACCCTTCATGATCAGTTGATAAGGTTTAACCCTCAAACACCCGAGTGGGGTCAATTTGGACCCCAGGCGTACATTTTGAAGTGCCATTTGAACATTTTTGATCTGAAGAAAAAATCCTTCCGTGACTTTGTCAGTCAATATGTCTTATACCTTCTCCTAAGTTTTCGCAAAGATAGGTACAATAATGTGGAAATTATAAAGAAAGTTTGTGTTCAGTCCCTCTGGGGTCCAAACGGACCCCAGCTAAAATGTGCAGTTTTTAAAACAAACTTTGGAGGCTAACTCCTTAACCACTTACAGTATGACTACCCAACTTTTAGACAATAATGAGAATGTAAATCTTAATCCTAACAAAAATTTCTGTGTCATCAACATGTAATGTGACGACATTATGACGTCATTTACCTAATCAGGGCGGCCATCTTGGATTCTGACCAATGACGTCATGAAATTAGCATAAATTATAAATTTTAAGTCATGAAAATTACATTGAATTTCATAGAATTTAATTGTTGTCAGAAAAAAGGTGTAGTTTACCAAGAAAACCTTTTTTAAATTGAAATTGTCAAATTTTGGCAAAAATATGCCTGTTAGAATATGGTTACCATGGCAACCCCCAAAAATGATAAAGTTAATTTATTGACCAAAAACTTTTGCAAACAATATTTTGTGATAAATTACCAAGTTCCGTAGCTTTAGCTTTAGCCGTTCATGAGTTATGCGACATAAATTTTGCTGAGGGCCTCAAAATTCCCCTATCTGGTCGTAATAGGTTTAGTACAAAACTTGGTACTTCTGAACTTTTGCATAAATTATGATAATGAGTTGGAATTAGCAACACGTTAACATCTCAAAATCTTCCTCTTACATTGACGAAGCAATGTATATACAATTATTGCCGATAAGAAATGGTACTGAGATTTTATGAACAAAACATTTTGGGGTCCGTTTGGACCCCACTCGGTCATTTTAGTCGCAAAAAAAGGTCGGGTGCTTGAGGGTTAAGTGATTTGATTGTGTAGATGTCGACTTTGTACACATTTTCTCGAGCTGTGTAACTAATACTATTGTTATAATGCAGTATGCAATGTACGGTGTGCAGTAAATACTAACAGAAAGGTTTCTGCTATGAACTATAGTCTTGATGCATACGCTTTTGACGTTATGACTGCGTTTCCCTGTCATGTTTACTATGTTTTTTTTCTTCATTTAGTTCCATCTAAAGTATTAAAGAACCAGAAGAAAGCAAGCTACCACAATGGAAGAAGAACTGAACGCAGCAAAGGTCAGCTGAAGTTCAATTTGTTGACAAGATGCCAGAACCTCAAACAAACTATATTTATAGTAGCATTTAACTGTACCTTGCAGCTAAATAGGATTCTTTCAATGGTAAATTGAGAAATTTATGCTTCACACGTTGACATGACGCAGTCTAAGAATAGGCAGGTCACATTTTTGAGTACGCATACGCAGCGACTGGAATTGTAGGTACTATATGTCAAGTAAGTATGTCAAAGGTAAAGTGCCCCTGATCAAACATCAACAACTCACGTCTGGACATTGGAATACAAATCGAGACAAAAGTCTAGACCAGAAGTATTAACAAGTCAGGAACCTCCACCTTTGACATATTACCCACAAATTCTGTCACCGCTCATTTTTAGGGGAGACACAACAATTAGCGCCTGAGCCTAGAGCCCCCAGCCAAATAAAACAAGTCTTTAAACCATTGAAAAGCCTTTCTTGGTGGGATTTTCTGTTAAATCTGGGCATTTTGGGGGTGGCAGCGGTAGGAAAGACCCTAAACCTGTTGAATCGGTTATAAATAATGACCTTTAACCCTATTCAGACCGGGGGGGGGGCTTTTGAAGCCTACGCCAACTTTGATGTCCTATATCGCCAGAACGGCTTATGCTAGAGCCACCAAATTTAGTGAGTTTTCTTAAAATATTGTTAACGACAATTTCACGAGTTATAGGACTTAGAATTGGAGGGCCTCTAAAGCACCACCCCCACCCCAGGTCCTGGGATGACCAAAAAAGCCCTGTCTGAATAGGGTTAACCAGTTTGGGGTTTTGGCACACCATGAGGTAGTGGTATCATCCCCTGGATGCTGTTTTTAGCCAAAAGGACTTACCAAGGGCTCTGATTAGGGAGTGTATCTAAAGACTAGCCGTATAGAAGTTCCGGCAAATGAATTTGATGAGACTGGACATAGTAGGCTATCATTTGAGGGTAAGAATGTATGGCTTGAACTTTTTTTTATTCTTGAGATATTTGCATACTTGTTTCCTCAACTCTCCCATTGGATTGCATGTATTACTGGATTACTATATTCTAATTCTAATGGTTGCGTCTCCCCTTTACTCGGAACCGCAAACGTGCTTATCAAATGTTACTTTTTTGGTAGTGTGTTTTCAGCTATGGTTGGATTGTTTGATACGGTTTTCATCATACTTGGCGTTTCTTAACAGCAAATCACCCGATTTCTCTTGCCATGTTAAACAGACAGTGGTGCCACACAGCCACATCCCATACGGCCCGGAAGGCACGGGCGCATACACCAAGTCACAAACAACTGTTCACCTTGCTGCGTACGAGTGTATCCCCATCGCCCTGGAAGCTCTGGCGTCCATGGACATCAACCCTCTTCACACGTTTCATATCGTGGACTACGGGTCTGCAGACGGCGGGGTCGACATGCCTCTGCTGTATGAGGTACATGTTTTGTCACAAATTACTTAATGCTTATCAACTCGGCGTGAATACACTTAGACATGATTTCAAATATGGCTGCACATTGCGTTCAACTTGCAAGTTCATGCTTCATGTAATTATTGATTTTCCCCTGTTTCTTCCTCTTGTTTTTTTCTGCTCTAAACAAATAAGGTTCTCGACCTGGAACTGTCGCCATGGTTACTTGATTAGCAGACCTCCTGTGGCGTTCGATTACATTATGTAGTAAGTGGCAGGGCAGACCTGGAGATGCTGGTCACCATAGCAATATTCTTAAGTAAAACTAAATAGAACAGATGACTGTTAAAATGTTAAGATAAACAGTTTAATTTCAGATTTTAATTTTCTCATTTGACAGAAAAGTGCCAAAGTTTGACGTTTGGTGTTTGTCAATTTACGTCGCTATAAAGAATTAACTGACATTGAACAGTTTGCAGACGAAAACAACACTGTGTTATAAGGTAATCCCAGACCATAATTTAGCAAAGTGATGACGCAGGCCAATGAAAAGGGTACTGTCGTATAGACATGGGTTAACTTTATATCTCTACTCCTTGCTACAGATGGTGCGTTACCTGAGGACCAAGTATGGTTCTAGTCTTCCGATCCACGTCTCCTTTGAGGACCAGCCAGTCAACGACTTTAAGTCAACTTTTCTGATGCTGGAAGGATTACTGCCCCAACAGGAGATCAAAAGCTTCTACACAGACTTCCCGAACACCTTTGTGTCGGCTTGTGGAACGTCTTTCTACAAACAGGTAAGTGTATACTAAGAAAAGAGTGCTCTGGCCTAGCAAATAACGTTTTGTATCGAGTTGAGGACATGAAAAAAGGGTCGGTAGGAAAGGATTCTGACTCTTATTGTCATTTTTTTCGAAATTTCTGTTTCACCTGCGCCAAAATAGATGCAATAAGACCACATGTTAATACGATTACGTGTCCGTAACTCTCGCGAGTTTACGTTCTGAAGTGATTGGTCATCAGTATTGATCCTGAAGAAGACGACAGTGGTCGTTGAGAATTTGATATGTGTATAGTTCTGTGTTGGAAAAACGTTTAGCATTTTACTATGATTAATACCAACACAGATGATCTTTCATGACAATAAGAACATTAGAAGATTTACCTTATGATTGACCTTATTCTTTACATAGTGCTTCCCTCCACTCTCCGTGCATTTCGGTTACTCTTCCACTGCTGAGCATTGGCTACAAGAGAAACCTTGCAACCTGCCTAATGCGACCTTGCACAAATTTGAGACGGACGAGAAGTCGAGGAAACTCTTCGCCATCCAAGCCGCAAAGGATTGGGAGCTGTTTCTTCTGCAGAGGGCAAAAGAACTCGTAGCAGGTTTGGTTTACATATTATTACAGTTTGGTATATCTATTAAAGTTTAACTCATTTTTATTTTGCAAGACAGCGATTAGAATGTGCACTCACACCGGGTTGAACCCCTAATATTTTTGAGTTGAACCCCCAATAAGTGTGGTGGGTTCTTAGAGGATAAAAATAGTTAAGAATTGCAAGAGTATGAATGGAATACCAATGACTTATTTGAGTGTTGTTGCATCGAGTATTGTAATTGGTCATGTGAGAAAGTTCGCAGCTTATAGCTCACGAACTATTCGGTTCATTCGAATGTAGTTCGATATGTCGCCTGATAGTATGCCCAAATAATGCACGTTGGTTTCTGTTATACCGTAGTATTTTTGTTACGTAATGTAATATTTCAGAAAACACCTCATTTTCATGAAATTGTGGGCTGGTTGGCTGTATTGTTTTAACGTCCTTTGTCTAGTGGCTTGGCTCATAAATTGGTAAAACAGCTAGCTGTTGCCCTTCAGATGAGACTTAAAATAGATGTTAGGCTCCTGCTTTGTACGCTGCATTTTTTACTGCCTATTAACTACTAGTACCTTGACACTGGCTTGTCACATTATGGTGAAAGTTCCTTCATCATATGCGTCGGACTCACGTATTATTCAGACGGAGGGGGAGGGACTTTTGAGGCCTGCGCCAACTTTCGTGACACATAATAACAGAACGTCGCACGCTATAATTTCTTAAAAGTATATATTACGTTCACACCATGCTCTCAAATATTTTGGTCATATGATTAGTCGTTTAAGAGTTACAGGAGTTAATAGGGGCGGGCCTCGAAAGCGCCACCCCCTCCCTCCCTTGTCCAGGATTGACCAAATTTCAAGTAATGCCCGGTCTGAATAGGTTTAAGTCATAAATAAAAAAAAAATCACGGGTCTTAGTGTCAAGTGTGCAGAATGTTGGCAGCACCAACTCCGTAGGTGTTTTTGGCACCTTTAGACAGATTAGCCGTTAGGCTCGGTGGGCGTCACCCCACCGGCTTGAGGGCAGGGGCATGGCAAGTATCGAACTCAGGACCTACTGATTCTGATTCCAACGCTCTAGCCGTTGCGCCACACAGACACCCATTAATAACGGTTTCAGAATACTACCACTATAAGGCACTAAGACCATTTTGATACATGTCTATGCTAGGGGGCCATTTGGTACTTGCTACTCTGAGCTACACAATGTATGAAGTGGAACCCTTTGTACCGACTCTAAAGGCCTTTGTGGACGACGGAACCATAACTGAGGTAGATCCTGATCTTTACGTCATACTATACGATGCAATTAGGCCTATGAAAAAATATGTTTCCTGTTTCACTACCTACCCTACATAAGCCTGCCGGCACTAGACTTTTCTTGGGGGTTGAGCAGTTGAGTCACGTAGCTTCCAGTTAGAATCTTTATTCAGCCTGCTTTCTATTGAAGCAAAGCAATGCTTGTCCTGTCTAAAGAAAGATAAATGTATCTATTATGCACAAAATTAAAGCTCGACATTGAAAGACAAGTGTCCTCATGCATTTCAGTTTTCTTTGTTCAACTGTATTGTAAATATGTATCACGAGAGTTTTGGACAGCTGACAAGAAAAAAAAAATCCCGGATTTTAATCAGTACAATTTGTTATAATTAGGTGCACAGTTTAATTCTTTCTTATGTTACCATGTTTGCAGGATGAGTTCGTTCATACAACATTTGCTATGTACTATCGGACTGTGGACGAAGTCAAAGCACCCTTTGAAGCGGAAAACTCTACAGTTCAAAAGGCTGGTCTGAGGATGCTTTCTGCTAGGGAAAAGGTAGGAAGGTATTTTATTTGGAAATATTGAACGAATCGTTCTGGAGTTATCGTGTTCACAGACACACAGATTCACACACACACACACACACACACACACACACACACACAAACACACAAACACACACACACACATACACACACAAACAAACGCACACATACACACACAAAACACAGACACTCAATATCAATGCGACATTTCATTCTAATTGCCGATGGATATATTTCAAGAAGTATTTTTGTCCATTATATTGATATGGTATAATGCTCCGTGTTTCTTTTTCAGATGATTGAAAGTCAGTTGTACCAAAAGTTCACTGAGAATCGACTGGGCGTAAATGACTTTGCGAGAGGTGTAGTATCTGGGTTTCGAGCATGGAGCAATTCTACTTTCCTGTCAGGTGAGTTGATTTCTTTCACGTTAATATAAATGGTTTCTTATAGTTCAAAATGTCTAAAAGTTGCAGTCGGTTAATTAGCTGAAGTAATGTCCGACTTGACAGCTTCGTACTACGAAGAAAAATACAACTATGTACAGTAACAAATTAATTACTAATATCAAAAGGACGTTGGGAATTATATAAACAATAAGACAGGGCCATATCCAATGTACCTGTGTTAAAATATCAGGATTACTTTTAAGGTAAAAAAAAAATCAATTTATGACGTCAAAATTACGTCTTATTACGTCATAATGATACCAAAATTTTAGGAATTATATAACTTGACGAGCATATCACCCCTGTAAATTTAGTAATCGTAAAGTAAGCCGTTTGGAAATTAAGAAGGGGGTGGGGGGTCGAATGACACCCCCCCCACAGAGCAAAGAATGCCAAAAAAGCCCAGTCCTGATAAAGTTAAAAGGATCATTCATTGGTGGACGATAAAATAAATTCATAGGATGTAGAATGCATACGATACTGTGCTATACTAGTAACAAGACATCAACATAAGAGGTTTATAAGATTGCCAGCGTCTTTCCCAGTTCGGATTGATAAGCTATGAAGTACTTAGCACCGAGAAGCCCTAAACATTCTCTTCTATTCCTTCCAGGTCTTGCTGATACCAGGTCGGACCAAGAGAAGGCTGACATTGTCGACAAGTTTTACAACCGATTAGAACAAGACGTTGCCAAATCTCCACACCTGTACAAGTCATTTTACAGCCATATCTACATCCACATCTGTAAAGTCAAATAGACTCTACATTTTTTGTCTTCGACAAGAAAGCTATGCTTTCAGCTAGATCATGTAGTGGGTCTGTATTAAGGTCAACAACATTTGGTTGGATTTTTTTCATATTTAGTATTTGAGTAGGGGTTGTGAAAACGAAGGTCAATTTCGAAATGGTTCACTTGGTATTTATCCGTGAGCACTGCAGCGGGTTGTGATTTTTTTTGCTTTTTTTTGTAGGCAACATAACTCAAAAAGCTGTTAATTAAGGGTTAATGACCCGACCCGAGGTGTACATGGTGGCATAACGCCTGGTCCTTTGCTATAAGCACCGAATAAAACGGCGAGGCGAACGAGGTTGTTTTATGAGGTTGTTATAGCAAAGGACCAGGCATTATGACACCATGTACACGGAGGAAAAGTCGGGTTATTAACGTTATTATCATATAGCCTACCCAAACTTGCAAACTCCTGTATGACGCATAGATCCCCTGGTACTATACGTGTGAATTCCTTTGCCAAATTTCTGAAAATTCACATTTATTCTTTGGTACATGCATTTGTACGTAGATAACAGATTGCATTTTCAACCAAAATTTCCACAGATAATATTGAAAACATTGCAGTACTTTTCCTCTTTATAACAACAAAACTCGTTATCAATGTTAACAGAAGGAGCCATTCCCCCTTGTAGTCTGTACTTATTCCCTCTGCTCTCGCAAATGTTTCGCTCCTTTTGATTGGCAAATGCCTACATATCCCTTACTTTCTGTGCTCATCGCTCCTTCTGATTGGTCAAAATGAATTTGCATCGACACTGGTGCCGGTGTTGTTTCATGTAGAACCGCCGGTAACCAAGTAAATCCCCATAGGCGAAAAAACTGTGTTATGAGACCATAAAGGATTCGATCATCCTGGCCAAGATGCGAAGACATTAGGCATTTGAATAATGAGACGGATTCAGTATCCAATGTGTCTACGCATCAATACAGGTAGAAGAAGGTAGTATTCAGAGTGTATCGACTCAATGATATATAGGGGGAAGTCGGTGGTATTCAAAGTTTATCAATGTAATGATATAGGGGAAAGACGGCGGATTTAGCGTGTATCAATGCTATCATATAGGAGAAAGGCGGCAGTATTCAGAGTGTATTATTATATTGATATAGGGGAAAGACGGCAGTATTCAGAGTGTATCAATGCTTTGAAATAAGCCATGAAAGACCGTAGTGTTCAATGTGTTTCAATGTATATCAATGTACCAATAATATAGGTGAAAGACGGCAGTACTCAGAGTTCGTCAATGTGAAAATACAGGTGAAAGACGATCAGTATTTATCAATGCACCGATATAGGGAAATTTTATATCACGATGAAAATTATGGGATTACGGCATTTTGTCTTACGATTTGAAATTTGGGGTAAAGATTTAAAATTTTTGGGACAGGATCCGAAATTTGACATTTCAACCCAAAATTGAGCTCGAGATTAGGAAACGAAATACGATTGTTTGGTTTGTGCCCAGTCTGACGTATGGTTTGTGCCATGCCAAATTAAACTCCACCAATCAGATTTCATCATTAACATAATGTTTAATATTACATGGGTATATATCATACATACGCATATTCAGTCTGAAGAAAAACGATCGGATCGCAGTCACAATAAAACGCTCAGCAGGTCGCCTAAATCTTCTAGAGTGGTACCACAACGAGTCACATCTTTCGGAATTGATAACGTCTTGAGTCACATCTTCAGACAGCGTTAACGTCTTGCTTGGGCAAGTTGGCTTCTACCAAAAGACTCTGAGAGCGAGGCGTCGCAGTAGAAGTCTTACTGTGAGTACGGACTCCTTACATCATAGCTCAGAGATTTAACCTACATTCACTTTTACACTATAGAGATGTTGACTAAATAACTGAAATGAAATCCACAAATCCGATGCTTGAAAGAAATGAGGATTACAAATATTTGTTGGGCGAGTCGAGAAATTAACTGGGTGTGTCCTTTCACAACAACAATATTTCTTGGTCGAGTCGAGGGATTGACTGGGTGTGTCCTTCGACAACAACAATCAGGAAGATTTTTCATGTAGTTTTACTTAGATTGCATTGCATGTACATATAATTGTCCCTCAATAACATATTTTGCAAGAAGTGTGGTAATTTCGGTACTGTAAAAAAACGCTATATCGTGGTATATCGTTCTAATAAAACATTTAAGAATAACCGTGTCGCAAAATACACGTCAGCAATAAGCCCAACTAATACAATATGTATGGAGTCTACAGCTCCGAGCTTAATCAGCAGTCGCCATGATTATACATATAGAAACCATTCAAACGGCATAAAACTCGTTCGAGTGTATCAAAACACCCAAACGTGTGCATACAAGAGGCGCTGTAGTGCCAAATGAGTGATAAAATGTGCCTCTTTAAAAAAAAAAGATGTGCATTGAGAACATCTTCTTATGCAATGTATGGATCTGCCACGCCTCATGTTGACGTGATATCTCAGGGTTCTTTTAAAATTTAAATAAATCATGCAGTACTTATTAGTCGGTTGTCCTGACGACTGCGCTGACTATAAACAAGCAGATAACGCGTTATAAGCTGGTGGGATTTTTATGAGGCGGTAATGTCCAAGTAGATGAAATAACATTCATATATTGCGGCCCTTTCTTGCGTTCGCACAGCTTTCTCTAACTATGGAGGCTGTCCTCCTACTGATATGGGATAAATGATTATGGGCCTTGTTTTATCTGGTAGGTAGCTCAATTATATAGATCTGGAAAAATCAGGAATGTCAAGTAAACAAAATTATGCTAACCTGGATGAAGATATTTGCCTGCATGTAATACAGGTTTAGTTTTCAGTAGCGTGGGAAAGTGTGGAAGCTGGGGCTTTTCGGCGATGTATTTCCAGAGCGAATTGTGCGATCGCAATGATTTTTGGTACATGGGTGGGGGGTTGTTGCCTGACGTTAAATTTTGATTTAGGCCTCCTGGTGTTTGAACTTGACAATGAATGGTGCATTTTTCGTGTTTTGGGGGCGTTTTCAGCGCTGTATCTCCTGAATGATACGCGCAATTGCCACGATTTTTAGTGCATGGGTGGGTGGTTGTTGCTTGTCCTTGACATTTGATTTTGGATCTCCTTGCATTTGAACTTGACAAGGCAAGTCGAATTTTGTGTCCGGGTGGGTATTTTTCCGGCGTTGTATCTTCTGAACGGATGGTGGGGGTGCAATGATATTTGGCACATGTGTTTTGCTGGTGGTTGCCTAATTCTCAATTTTGATTTTGCCCCTCATGTTTGTGTTTGTGTCTGTGTCTATACAGGCGTCTACACTACGGCTGTACAAGTACGTGAAACTGCGGTCCTTCTAAATAAACATACATAGCGGACATATAGCAGATTCACAATTAGTTGACCCAAAGTTCAATGGCGAAATTACATCTAACTGAGCCAGAGTCAAATCACAGAATTACATAATATAGCCCACCTAGTGTCAAAAAGCAGAATCACATCTCGCTTGCGCAGCATTATATAGAAGAATCATACTTGCTAACCTAGCGTCAAATAGCAGAATCACATATTGCTGACACATCACCCAACAGCAGAATATATCTAGCTGACACATAACACAAAAGCCATCACATTTAGCCATCAAAGAATCCAATATCAGAATTACTGACCAAGAATCCATAGCAGTACAACATCTATATGTAACACGGAAAACAATGGCAGAATCAAATCTTGCTGACACAGTGTTTACATACAGAGTCACATATAGCTAACACATCCGCAAATAAATTCACATTCAGCTAACTCAACAGCAGACAACATGTCTGCAAAATATGAGCGAACAAGCAAAGGATTGCACCCATGCAAAGGATAATATTCAGCCAAACACCAGTACATACACGGCAATGAAGACACGTTCCGAAGATATCAAGGCAAAGGTGCACTTGCAGAATACAAACGCGGCTTCAGACAGCACAGAAGACATCCCAGTTGACTCGGCAGAGAGTGACACATCCAAGAACAGTGAAGCGTCTCCAGTCCTTCCCGGGGATGGCAGTACCATGCGTGAGTGTCCACATCCTCCCGGTGCGATTCATCCAAACGAGGGGTACGATGAGCACATGGACGACATGATTCCGGACGCCATGTCGATACAAAACGCCTCCACTTCGCTATACGAACGAGGAACGGACCAAAGCACTGTTTCTGACCAGCGACCAGCTAGCATGGACCATCATGCTGTAACACATCAGGAAAAACATGACGATGATGACTCAGCAGAGAGTGACACACCGAAGACCAGTGAAGAGTCTCCAGCCCTTCCCGGGGATGGCAGTACCATGCGTGAGTGTCCACATCCTCCCGGTGCGATTCATCCAAACGAGGCGTACGAGCACATGGACCCCCTAAAAAATCTCGAATACGAACACATGTATGACATGATTCCTGACGCCATGTCGACTCAAAACGCCTCAAATTCGCTGTACGGACGAACAACAGACGAGAGTATTGGTTTTGACCAGCGACCAGCTAGCATGGAGCCATATGCTGTTAGACGTCAGGAAGACGATAGCGATAATGACAATGTCATCTCACAGGAAATAGTAGCCTCAGCTCCGAACAGCATTGCAAAGACTAATGAAGAGAATATTGAACCATATGCTGTCAGACATCAGGAAGAGAATGACGATGATGACAATGTCATGTCACAGGAAATTGGAGCCTCAGCTGGGAACATGAATGCAAAGACCATCACCACTGAAGACAATATTGAACAATGCGCTGTTAAACATCAGGAAGAAGACGCAGAAGATGAAAGAGGAGCCAAAGCTGGGAATATTACTATCGACACTGAAGAGAATATTGAAGCATACGCTGTTGCATACATGTGTGAGAATGTGATATACTCGGGCCAGAAAGAACTACAAACAAAAGTTCCCTTGAAGAACAGCGAGGACTTCAAGACCACATTAAATGATGCTGGCTTTTCGAATTACGGGAATGATGCTCCTTGTTCCACAAATGACGCTGGCTCTTCCGGGAAATATGCTGCCCGTTCCGGAAATGACGTTGACTCTTCCGTGAATGATGCTGACAGTTCCGGAAATGACATTGACACTTCCAAGAAATATGCTGGTTCTTCCGGTAATGACACTGGCACTAAGAAGGACACTGGCATTTCCGAAAATGATGCTGGCACTTCCGACCATCTAAGGAATGGCGGGAATATCCGTAGTACTCACGAACCACAACGTATACTTCATTCGCGTCAGAACAAACTGATTCAAAATCCGATGTACATTCCAAACGGTCCTCAGCAAGCAGCTGGAGGTAAGATGATATGTTGACGTTAACATACTTTAGAATCATTGGTAGCTAGTAATTGTATTGTTTCTGGTGGTGTCTCTGTTTTTTTTTTATTCAATCCGTTCAATTCGTCCTCTTCTTCATCATCTTCTTCTTCTTCTAGATCTCATTTTCTTCTTCTGCCAAATCTTCATATGGATTACATTTTTTCGTTTATCGCAAATGAGCTGAAATTTGGCATGGACGAAGAGATATTAAATACCCCATGCGTTTTTTTTTTTTTACTTTATGCTAGATGCCATTGATATTGCATTATTTAGGCTTTTGGTTATTTTTAGCCCCAAAATATATTTTTGGGACCCCTGTGCCCTAGTATTAGAACTAATTGGATACATACGTGCATTGAACGTATTCCCCACAGGACGTCATCAACACTTTCTGTAAACATCACTTCAAACATGAGTTATAATTTTTGGGGTGACAATTTTGACTAAAATGTATATTTTTGCTACTATGAAGAGGAATTTGATATATATGTAGGAAAGGTGCGTACAGTAGGTTATTTTTTGTTCTGGCAAATATAATTAAAAAGTGCTAAATTTTGGCATGTTTACCATTTTTAGACTAAAAATGTGTACGTTATATAGTTTTCGCTCCTGTTCCTTTGCATGAAAACCAAATGACCTAAAATTTGGTAGGAGATGCATCCACAAGTCTCCATTCGTACTTACGCTGTGCATCACTTGAAAGTATTAATGCCATTTTTGATTTAAAAAGGTATTTTTGGGGTAACTATGTCATAAAAAAGGCAACTGATCTGGGTTAGTATATCGGTAGCTGTATCCCTTGTAACGGAAAATGGGCCACATAGACCAGTTCATTCTCCACTTATAGTGTTTTTCCGGAAGAGTCCATTCTTGTATTAAGGGGCAACATCTTTTTTTTTTCATTATTGCTATCAAGGAACGGATAGTGGGAATTGTTAAGATCGTGATTGTTTGAAAAGCAACCCCTCACAAGTGTCTCGCCAAAAATAAGTGAAAACAAGCCATGTGTATAATTCAAAAATTTATGTGTACGTGTGCCGCATAATCTTGTCTGAACGTTTTGTGAAATTTGTACAATATGTTGATTTGCAAAGGGTGAACGGTGGCCAAAAAAAAACAAATACCTGATTAGAAGTGGTCCTGAATTTGACAGAAAATTGTTTACACTGTATAAATTAATATCAATAGTGAGAGTAAGATGAAACTTCCTGTTTTAAGTATTTTCTAAATTCTGCTTTAAACTATTTCTACGGTGTAAATTATGTCCAAAAAAGAATTCCACAAATACCCGCAATTTAAAATGGCCTCCGTATAAAAGGAAATTCCTTAAGACACAAGACTGGAGATATCAATTCGCGATGATCTAAGCCCTTAAAATCCGTATAACTTAAAGTGCTAGTTTGCACGTTATCATTTGGGGGGAGGGGGGGGGGGTCGTCTCTTAATCACATGAACTAGATTTTTAGCGAGGTCAACGGGGGGGGGGGGCGATTTAAATACTATTTTAACGTGGATAGATATGGGGGAAAGTGGGACTTAATACCCTCGAAAATAATTTTATATTCAAGATTTCGCAAGTAGCTTTGGTTACGTGCCACATGCCCCAAGAAAATCAGTAGCGTGTTTTACTGTAGCACCGTGTAGGTGGCCGCGGGTGACCCCGAATACATGCCCGTTTTGTTCGAATGACATCGCATCGAACATGATTCGGATTCGAAAACCCTAAGAGAAAGTCTGCGTTTGGGGGGGAGGAAATTTCACCACCGTGTAGGAACACGTTATAATGGATAAGGTAATGATGACGCGGGGTCGAGGAGGAAGAGACACTCATCCGTCGTAAACGCTGGGAGAACCATGGATGATGACGCGTATTATATATAGTAAGACGTTTATTTGCAAGTTCGTGCCCGAGGGCTAATTGCAAGTACATGGTATACACATAGTGACAATGGAAAGTCATAAACAATATTTTAATCTAATACTAGTGTTTGCTATTTCTAAACAGGTTGGGTTTGACTTCTTTTTTGGAAGCAGAGAGAGACGAAAAGCCCCACATTTTCTAAAATTTGTGGGTTCTGCGATTTCAAGAGAAAAGTGGCTTTCTGTTTGTCTGTCAATGTGGGGAAGTTGGGATAATACTTTGTGACTCTAAACAGAGTGATTCTTTCGGTTGATTGAGTGATTCTATATAATAAATACATCTGAGAGAGTACATAGCTGATAACGTATATTTCAATATGTACACATCACTGAGAATACTCAGGTCAAGTAAGGCCGTGACAAAGATTTCTGTAGAACATAAAATTCGGAACAATCCGTGACCACCGGTGACCCCGTGGGACCGCGACGTTGTCAGAATTGTCATAATGTAACGTTACATTGCAAAAAAGAGAACTCACTGTATATATGTGACGCATCAATAAGACCTATAAATACTAACCATGTTAGATATTGAAGTATTTTATCAAATACTGACTTCATTCGATGCGATCAGCAAAATTAGATCCCCCCGCGGAAGCCGCAAAATACTACCGTTTCCACCGCGTTTGACCGTCTAAAACCCCCGGGATGTGAAATGGTTGGAAAACAAAAGCTTTGATTGACAACGGCCCAAACTTCTTCCATTGTCATATTTATGGATTTCGGCCTCGGTCAAAACAACAGTATTGCTAGCTGACAAATTTAATATATTTCTTAGTATGAGCAATTGTTTGTTGCGGTTATTTAGTGTTTCTGGGGAAGTATTTTCACTGAAGACTAGAAAATCAAACTTTTTGCTCTTTTTAGCCTAAACAAACGTTAGATTCCTTCGCTTAACCAAAAAAAAAAAACGCGAATAAAGTCATTCTAAAGGTGGTAAGTTCTTCTCTTGATGAATATAATGGCCTAATGTACTGTGCTCGCCAAGGCTTGAACATATAAAGTAAACGATGTGTTTTTAACCAAAATGTGTACGGCTATCCTAAATTCCAGCATATCACATACAAATACACCAGTGACTAGTACATTTAGACATTTCAAGCATTGTGGAGTGAGGCTGAGTGGAGAAGAAGAATCCATGACATCCATGATGTCCACGTTGAAGGTTCAAGGTTCAACCATTGTGTAAAGTTTTTTATTGATACGTTCACGTGAAACATTAGCTACATGGATGTCACAGGCCTTAATTGACCCGAACACGGTGCTGATGACGTGTATGTTTCAGTGTGTACATGTCAGAGGGTGCTGATGACGGATATGTTTCAGGGTGTACACGTCGGAGGGCCTGCGTTGCCTCGGTTACGGCTCTTGTCTTGGCACTTTTGATCGGCAGCGGAATCTCTTTCATCCTCTACATGGACATCCGGGAAGTCCATGGGCTAAAGGGCATCTCAATAAACTCAAGTCAACTCCAGGAGGTGAACACAGCTGATTAGTCTTTTTTTTTTGTTATTAAATTAAATGTGTTAAGATTTTACGGACAATTTTTATTTTATGGCTAGGCCGGGCACCAAGAGGAAGCCAGACAGGATTGCAGACAGACCAAGAGGTAGACAGAAAAAAGGAGAGCTAGACAAGGATACAGACAGACAGGGTTCCAGACAGACAGAGAGGCAGACAGACAGGCTTGCAGGCAGATAGAGAGTTAGACAGACAAAGAGGAAGCCAGACAAGAAAACAGACGGACACGGTTGCAGACAGACAGAGAGGCAGACAGATGGGAATATAGTGAGATA
Organism: Branchiostoma floridae x Branchiostoma belcheri; assembly: GCA_019207045.1. Classification (NCBI taxonomy): domain Eukaryota; kingdom Metazoa; phylum Chordata; class Leptocardii; order Amphioxiformes; family Branchiostomatidae; genus Branchiostoma; species Branchiostoma floridae x Branchiostoma belcheri. The sequence goes on from CM033029.1 coordinate 22,096,307, forward strand.
GAGTCTGAGGTAGAAAGAAAAAGAGAAAGCCAGACAGAGTTGCAGACGGACAGAGAGTCAGACAGACAGGCTTGCAGACAGATAGGGAGGTAGACAGACAAAGAGAGAGCCCGACAAGGATATAGGTTATAGGATATAGGACAGACAGACACGGATGTAGACAGATAAAGAGTCAGACAGACAGGCTTGCAGACTGTTAGAGATGGAAACAGAAAAAGAGTAAGCAAAGACAGGGTTGCAGACAGACAAAGAAGCAGACAGACAGGGTTGCAGACAGATAGAGGTAGACGAACAAAGAGGAATCCAGATAAGGACACAAACAGAGAGGGTTGCAGACAGATAGAGAGACAGACAGACAAAGAGGAATCCAGACAGTGTTGCAGACTTGCAGAGAAGCAGAGAGACATAGTTGAAGACAGATAGGTAGACAGTTAGAGAGGATGCCAGACAAGGCTGAATAGAGAAAGGGAAGCAGATAGACAGGCTGGCATAGAGATAGAGAGGTAGACAGACAAAGATGAAGCAAGACAAAGATACAGGCAGACAGGGTTGCAGAGAGGCAAATAGGCAGATAAAAAGACTTGCAGACAGATAGAGAGGTAGACAGACAAAGAGGAAGCCAGACAAGGATACAAACGGACAGGGTTTCAGACAGACAGAGAGGCAGACAGACAAAGAGGAAGCCAGACAAGGATACAGACTGACTGGGTTGCAGAAAGACTGACAGGCAAGCAGATAGAGCGGAAGGCAGACGGGGTTGCAGACAGATAGAAAGGGGGTGTGCCTAAATACCACAAACGACCACAAACGACTCGGAAATACCACAAACGACTCTAATATGCAGTGTTTATGGGTCAAAGACCTTGTGTGGCGCTCTGGAGACAATGTTTACACATTTATGAATTTAAAAAACGCAGCAAGTCCTGCGTATTCGCCAGTTATTTCGAGTTAGTCCGCCGGTTTCAAGATCGAAGCGATTCTTGGCCGCCATGAATGCCATTGAGGCTGAAAAACACTTAGTATACAAGTTTTATAAGTTGACAATGATAGAATAGTGTCATGCTATAATCTATGAACCAACAGCGTCCATAGTTTTATCGTCCTGTCGTCTATGGAGCCGTGGAAGGTATCGAGAACTTCCCCATGCAGACTCCTAGCACGGGCGATCCAACATGGCGGCCGAGAATCGCTTCGATCTTGAAACCGGCGGACTAACTTGAAATAACTGGTGAATGCGCAGGACTTGCTGCGTTTTATAAATTTATAAATGTGTAAACAATGTCTCCAGAGCGCCACACAAGGTCTTTGACTCATATACACTGCATATTGGAGTCGTTTGTGGTCGTTTGTGGTATTTCCGAGTCGTTTGTGGTCGTTTGTGGTATTTAGGCAGACCGATAGAAAGGTAGACAGTTAAAGAGGATACGGCCATGTCAAAGAAGGCTGCAGACAGGCAGAGCTAGAGAAGCAGATAGACAAGCTGGCAGCTGCAGAGAGATAGAGATTCAGACAGACAAAGAGTAATCCAGACAGGGTTGCAGACAAACAGAGAATCAGACAGACAGGGTTGCAGACAGACAAAGAGGTAGGCAGACAAAGAGGAAGCCAGATAAGGAGACAGATAGACTGCGTTGCAGACAGACAGGGTTGCAGACAGACAGAGAAGAAGCCAGACAGGGTTGCAGAAAGATTCAGAGGTAGGCGACAAAAACAAAGCCAGACAAGGCTGCAGACTTACTGAGTTGCAAACAGAAAAAGAGGCAGACAGGCGAAAAGTAATTTGGACAGGGCTGCAGAAAGATAGATAGGGAGGTAGACATACAAAGAGGAAGCCAGGCATGGATACAGATAGACTGGCTTGCAAACAGACAGAGGAACAGACAGACAGGGTTGCAGACAGATAGATAGGTAGACATACAAAGAGGTAGCCAAACAAGGCGACAGACACATTTGCAGACAGGGAGGCAAGCATACAGGCTTGCAGACAGAGAGGCAGAAAGACAAAAAGAAAGCCAGACAGGGGTGCAGGGTAGACAGGGGTACAGGGCAGACATACATAGAGGAAGCCAAACAAGGATAAAGACGGACTGAAACGGTTGCAGACAGATAGAGAGTCAGACAGACAGGCTTACAGACAGATATAGATAGGAAGGCAAACAGACAAAGACTAAGCCAGACAAGAACATAGACAGACACGGTTGCAGACAGACTGAGAGGTAGACAGACAGTTTTGCAGACAAATAGAGAGGTGGACAGGCAAAGAGGACGCTAGACAAGGATACAGACTGACAAACACGGTTGCCTCGACCGGCCCCGAAGCCACAAATCTTTTACAGTGGATACGGTGAGGTTACCTCTCTGGATTGATCTGCAAATCAAACTTGTATGCTTGTCTGTCTTTCTCTCTGTCTGTCTGTCTGTAACCATGTTTGTTTCTATCCTTGTCTGGCTTCCTCTGTGTCTGCAACTAACTCTGTCTGTATCCTTGTCTAGCTTCCTCTTTGTCTGTTTGACTCTCTTTCCGTCTGCAAAGAGTTCTTCTTGTTGTAGACAGAGTTGTAGACACGGTTGCAGAAAGAGGAAGCCAGACAAGGATAAAGCAGACAGACAGGCTTGCAGAGAGAATGACAGGTAGACAGATAAAAGAAAAAGCCAAACGGGGATAAAGCAGACAGACAGGCTTGCAGACAGAATGACAGGTATACAGATAAAGAAAAAGCCAGACAGGGTTGCAGACATATAGAGGTAGACGAACAAAGAGGAAGCCAGACAAGAATACGTACAGGCAGCCTGGATTGCAGACAGACACAGAGGCAGACAGACAGGGTTGTAGCCAGACAGAGAGGCAGACATACAAAGAGGAAGCCCGACGAGGGTATAGACAGACACGGTGGTAGACATACTGATAGGGAGACAGACAGGCTTGCAGATAGATAGGGAGGTAGACAGAAAAAGAGGAATTCAGACAAGGATACAGACAGGCAGACACGGTTGTACACGGACAGAGAGTCAGACAGAAAAAGAGTAACCCAGACAGGTTTGCACACAGACAGAGAAGCAGGCAGACTGGGTTGCAGACGGACAGAGAGTCAGACAGACAAAGAGGAAGCTAGACAAGGATACAGACAGAGTTAGTTGCAGACAAAGAGGAAGCCAGACAAGGATAGAAACAAACAGGGTTACAGACAGACAGAGAGAAAGCCAGACAAGCATACAGACAGTTTGATTTGCAGATCAATCTAGAGAGGTAACCTCACCGTATCCACTGTAAAAGATTTGTGGCTTCGGGGCCGGTCGAGGCTACACCCCTTTCGGGCACCGGTGCAAATGGAACAGAAGCGTGAGGAGACCATTGTAACGCAGTTGATGCCCGTTCCAAACTCATTTGTAATCGGCAAATATTAAATGTATTGTCTGTTGGTGTACTAACATAGGGACAGGGAATAATAATAATCAGAGTAAAACAGGACAAAGCAATTGAATGAAGTAACAATTTCTAATTGCTTTCTTACAGGATTTTGTTGCCAATAGCTCTATTGAAGAAACATCAACAATTATGACGGCCACAGTCTATAGCAGTCAAGGTAATGACCAATATGTAACAAAAAGTGATCGTGATATGAACTACCTTAACCCTATACAGACTGGCCTTCAGTTTGGGCATTCCCTGGCGGGGGGGGGGGTATGGGTAGCTGGCTCATTCGCGCTTCACCCTTCGTAATTTCGAAACAACTTACTGTACCATTACCACATTTTCAGGGGATGATGTCCTCGTAAATAATTTTATAATTCCTGACATCTGATATCATCATCATAACGTAATGTGACGTAATTATGACGCCTTTAATTGATTTTTTTGGCTAAAACAGGGAATTTCCATATTACCTAAATGTGTCACACAAAAAGGTTAGAATAAAGAAAGTGTTGTCATCAATATGCAAGTATTCTTAGCTTCACTAGATGGTATCCAGCCGTAATATAGCTAAAGAAGAGACTCGGGAGCTATATTAAGGCTGGCTACCAGGCTAAAGTATTCTAAGACTTCTGTTGTCAAAGGCCACCATAACGACGTCAAAATGACGTCATTCAATGACGCCATATGTATTTGAGATATTAAGTTCAATCTTAAATTATCAACCTTAAATATCTTAAGATACACCTTTTTCAACATGTAACCCTAGAATACCATGAAAACGGATTGAAAACGTTCGCATGAATGTTTTTATTCTAAGAAAATACCAAGTAGTGTTGAAATCCGAGTGAAAATAAACTGATTATACTTTTCATCATGATATTGTCGGCCATCTTGGATTTTGATCTAAAACATCATCTTATTAGAATAAATTATGAAAATCTATTGACAAATGTCACATTAAGGTAAGTCACATATTAAAGCTTTATGAAAATTAGCATAGTTTTGCAAGAAAATCTCAAAATCCCATTGTTTAAACCAAAATTAGCATTTCTTGGCCGTGGTAAGAAGAAAAATATAAACTTGCTCTTTTTCTCGTATTTGTTGTTGCCAACAATATTCTAGGAAAAATCACAAAATCTAGTTGTCCTAGCACAAGTCTTTTGGGAGGTATACGACTTATCTCCAAGCAGATCTTGCGGTGGTTTAAGACAGTAACATAAGCTGGGGAAGGAGTTTAGACGGCAGAGGAGTTTAATAAGGAGTGGGATTAAACTCCTCTGCCGGGACGGCAAGATAATGGTTATGCTACATAGTGGTATACAAGAAAATCAGGTGATATGAGAGTTTTCAACCAGCAGCGCTACTTCTAATCTAAAACGGTTTTTATAGGGTTTGATTTCTTTTCTGTGTACAGTGCACGGAATATGAAATTCCTGAAATTGCCATTGGGAGGTTAATCTTATAGTTTACAATTAGGCCACACCAATTAAATTTCTTGGCTCACGAATTTTTTCATAAAATATATGGAGCGAGAGGGCGAAATAAAAATAAAATTGTAAAATGGTACAAAAAAGTACAAAAACACTATTACTGTACAGTAACAGCACCAGTTCGTTGAAAATTACAAAAGTAGTGTCAGTTTTTATCTTTGTCCCATTCTTCATGAATGAAAAATATAACTTCGAAGCTTCAATAATAACAGCCACACTTCAAGGAGCTTATCATATAAAGGCCAATTTGTTACACCAGAAAGTTGGTGAATGGTTTCATTAATGGTGAAAATTTGCTGAGTGGTAATTTTTATTTTATTTTTTTCCCAAAAAATAGGAGCGAGTGAATCCGTGAACCAAGAAATTAAATTGGTGTGGCCTTATGCTACAGGATTACAGTACATAAAGAGTACTTTAATTACGATTTATGTAATTTTCAGGAACTGTTTCACCTCACCTGACATCCTGCGGAAAGAGAAAATCAGAGAAGATTACTTTCGGCGGGAAGGGAAGAGAAGAGGGGAAATTTCGCTTTAACCACGGCGTGACCGTGTCTGTCGATAATGAGGTATTCGTGACTGATCGTGTCAACGAACGCGTCCAAGTCTTCAGCCTGAACGGAACTTTTCTCCGACTGTTGTCAACGGTCTTGCCGGGAGGTGGACGTACCCAGCCTCATGACATCACCATAGACAGAGAGGGTCGTCTGTGGGTGGTAGTGGTGACTCCGGGTGGTAAGGGTAATCGTAGAAACCGTGTATTACATGTCCTGCGGTACAGACTTGAAGGCCCGCCAGTGTCTAACTTTAACATGACAGTCAAGAGAGGTATGGCTACCATTACAATAGATTCGCGCAATAACAACGTCATCGTGGTCCAACGCAGGGAAGTGTTCATCTTCCACCCAAACGGCACGCGTTCCGGGGGGTTCGTGTTGCAAATGGAGAACGGTACTAGTAAGTATTCCCTCACGCACGTCGCAGTAGACGACAAAGGAAACTTTTTTGAAACCTCCAAAAGTCACGGCAGTGTCCGTGTGTATAATACAAGCGGGAGACATTACTTGTACGAATTTGGAGTGTGCCGTGACAAAACGGTAAAGCTGTGCAAACTGCGCGATATTTTGATTGACGCTCTTGGGCGAGTCCTGGTGGCGCAGCAACTATCTGGTGGAAAAGTGGACATGTTCACGCACGATGGGGACTTCGTTCGAACCATCGTTAACAGTACCGACATAAAAGAGCTAGTATATAGTATTGCACTGGCACCGGGAGGACAATTGGTTGTTGCACACGGGAACTACGTAAGCATATTCCCATGCCAAACGGTATATCCACAGTGATCCACGCCAATTGGTACGTTCTTAGTGATCCTCAGTAGGCATATCCATTTATAGTGATCCCTGCCAAATGGCATATCCGTATTTATTCCCGCAATGGCATCTCTATTTATATTTATCCCTGCTAAATAGCATATCCGTTGTCTGTCTTGATATAAGATGATATAACCTTAAGATAAGAAAGTGTGAGCTATTTTCATCGCTTTAATAATCGCTAGTTTCGGTTCTAACAATGTATTTTTCACGTCTAATTACGATATTACTGCTATTTGCTTACATAAATAAAATCTTATGTTAACGTTATTTAGAAGTTTTTTCAAAACATTTAAATGAACGTTTCCAGTCTATTTTCGTTGCCAGGGATGTCCAAAAAATCCCGGTCTGAATAGGGTTAAGTACTAGAAATTACTTTCAACTTTTCTGAAGGCGTTTCACCTATAGGATTAACCGCATGCACTCAAAAGTCGGCGGCCCGAAAACTTCCTTTTTTACCGTTGTCCTGACATAAGACGCCATGACGTCAAGATAATAGAGTATGCGTTACTTTTTTCACTTGAATTTTATAGTACAACCAGTGGACAGATCGAGAGCAGAAAGTCTCTTTGTCGAAACCTGGACCTGGAAACTTTCCTTTAAACCGTTGTCTTGATATAAGACGCTATGACGTCAGGATAAGAACATGTGTTACTTTTTTCACTTGAATTTTGTAGTACAACCAGTGGACAGAGAGTAGAAAGTCATTTTAGTACTAGAAATCCGTTCGTTACTTTTCTACAATGCTCAAAACTTTTGAATTAACCGCATGCAAAAGTCGAGGGCCGGAAGCTTCCCCTTTCACCGTTGTCTTGATATAAGGCACTATGACGTCAACATAAAAGCGTGTGCGTTATATAATTACTTTTATCACTTTAATTTCCAAGTAGAGCCAGTTGACTGAGAATAGAAGCCATTTGGGTCCTAGAAGTTACTTTGTTACTTTTCTAAAAGGCTTGAAAACTATTGGATTAACCGCTAGCACTCAAAAGTCAAGGGCCGGAAACTTTCTTTTTCACTGTTGTCTTGATATAAGATGCTATGACGTCAAGATAAAAAGGTATGCGTTACTTTTATAACTTGAATTTTAAAGTACAAACAGTGGACAGAGAGTAGGAATCCATTTGTGCATTAGAAATTACTTTGTTACTTTTCTACAAGGCTTGTAAACTTATTGTTACAGTATTGACCGTATGCACGCAAAGGTCGGGGCCGGAAGCTTCCCTTTTCACCGTTGTCTTGATGTAAGACGCTATGACGTCAAAGTGTGCGTTACTTTTATTACTAGAATTTTATAGTACAATCAGAAGACAGAGAGCAGAAAGCCATTTGAGTACTAGAACTTGCTTTGTTACTGTTCTACAAGACTTTAAAAGTATTGTATGAACCACATGCAGGCAAAAGTCGATGGCCCGGAAGTTTGCTTTTTCACAGTTGTCTTGATATAAGACGCTATGACGTCAAGATACGAAGTGCGTGTTACTTTTATCACTTGAATTTTTATAGTACAGACAGTGGACAGAGAGCAGAAAGTCATTTAGTACTAGAAATTACTTTGTTTCTTTTCTAGAAGGCTTTTAAATCTACGGAGTTAACCGCATGCACTCAAAAGTCGTGGGCCCGAAAACTTTCTTTTTCACCGTTGTCTTCACATAAGACACTATGACGTCAAGATAAGATGTATGCGTTACTTTTTTCACTTTATAGTACAGCCAATGAACAGAGAGCAGAAAGTCTCTTTGTCGAAACCTGGACCTGGAAACTTCCTTTAAACCGTTGTCTTGATGTAAGACGCTATGACGTCAAGATAAGAAAGTGTGCGTTACTTTTTTTACTTGAACTTTTAAAGTACGACCAGTGGAAAGAAAGTATAAAACATTTTGAGTACTATAAATTACTTTGTTACTTTTCTGCCAGGCTTTATAACTATTGTACTAACCGCATGCACGCAAAAGTTGGGGGCAAAAGCGTCCTTTTCACCGTTGTCTTGATATACGACGCTATGAGGTCAAGATAAGAACGTGTGCGTTACATTTTGCACTTGAATTTTATAGTACAGACAGTGGACAGAGAGCAGAAATTCATTTTAGTACTAAAAATTACTTTTTTTTTTTTTCTAGAAGGATTTTAAATCTACGGAGTTAACCGCATGCACTCAAATGTCGGCTTCCCGGAAACTTCCCTTTTCATCATTGTCTTTATATAAGACGCTATGACGTCACGATAAGAACGTATGAGTTACTTTTATCACTTGAATTTTATATAACAGCCAGTAGAGAGAGATCAGAAAGCCTTTTGAGTACTTGAAATTACTTCGTTACTTTTCTACAAGGTTTAAAACTATTGGATTAACCGCATGCAAGAAAAAGTCACCGGCACCGGCTTGGAATCTAAGGTTAGCAACCGGCCGCAAAGGAACAAAAGAGGCTTCAAAGTCGAAGACTTCTCATCATCTTACTTTATTTTGTAATACACAGACAATTATGTTCCTGGCGTTCTAATGGGATATTGCAGGTTGCAACGTTTATGAGATGCACATAACCAGCTTGAATATATCACGACTCTTGATGATGTATTGATGTTTAAAGAAAAGTATACTCTTGTATATGTACATGTAAAATGTAGTCAGCTCTGTACGGGCTACTGGTCATTTTTTTTTACATAAACGCGGATACATTGCAGACAGTAAAACGGCTTTAATTATTTCCTATTTGACACGTAGAGACGAACATCTTGTACATGATGCATTGAAAGTGTATTTTGTGTAGCGCAAGCAGATTCCATTGTAAAACAAATCATTATACAGCATACACGGTCCATGCACTTGTCAAACATTTGTCAATTTCTCATCTGAAATTAATCCTGTTCTCACTTATGTTTTGTCACTTCAATGTTCTCAACTATCTGTTTGCTCAGTGTCGATTGTATAGGCGTGTACCTGTGATGTTGGACGGAAATGTACCACAGCAAATAATTTTATGGATGACAAACAGAGATGGTGATCATGAAGAGAAATTACACAAATGAGAAAATATGTTCTGTGGTTTCTTGGGATTATACATGAGTGAGGAACACGTAGCCATGACCGTAGCTGTAGAAGTTGATTCTATAATATTCTATAATAGCAATAGTGGCACCAATGCGGTGGCCATGACAGAAGTTGCCAACTTTATAAGAAGCCAGTCTACCACACTATTCTCACTTATGTTTTGTCACTTTAATTCTTTTTGCAATGTTTATTATGTCGACGTCTTTTAAAGAATAAATCTTGTTTTTTATCTCATCTTTTTATTTTTCACTTATTCTCATTCAATTTGGAGTTTGCAGCGAATGTCACCCGTAAAATTGACTTGCTATGGCCTAGCGACATATTCACAATTGACGTCGGGCATTTTCGCATTGGACTTCGGACACTTTGACATTGGAAGTCGGTCATTGAACGTCGTACGATTTTCATATCGTTGGGTTTTAAAGCAGACTGTGACAGAGCATGTGAAACTGTGAAAGCTTTCCAGAAGATCGTACTACGTTCGTTCGACCTCAAATAAGACTGGTTCTCTGGCAATTACGGAGCAATTAATTTCTAACTAGAGTCTGTGGTCCCCTGGTTCAGGTGACAATTGTACACAATCACACACTTAAACGTCGATGGTAGTACACCGCCTTCATTAGGCCGTCCTGGACGGTGTTGCCCTCGACCCGTACCGTGGCCGGGTGGAAGGAGCACTCGTACCGGGGTGAGCCGCGGACGTACTTCAGGAAGTCTGGAGCCCCTGGATGCAGCACGTTGTCGGCCAGGATAACAGATCCAGTGGACAAGAGCTAGGAGAAGAAAACATAAGAATTAGAATATTCTTATTGACTATGCAAATTAGATAATGATCTACATATTTATCATTTAATTGGGTCATGTATCACGTAAAGCACCTGCGTACAAGTTAAAGATCATGGTGATCCGTCAACCTATTCAGGAGTTATTTTCTTTCGAGGTCTGAAAATGTACTGGTTCCTGCTGTGGAAAAAAGAAGTAGGCTAGGAGGCCGATTTTGAAACCTACACCACTTACTCGCTGCACCATTGCAAGAGTATCAATCTAAAGATAATGACCATAGCATATCCAGAATACGAGATATCGAAAGCAGTAGTTGCTGCAGTACCTTAACAAGTTGCTAGTGTCCAAAAAATCTAATCATTTTGAGGTCATATAAAAATATTTCACACATCAAATATCAATGCAATCTATCCAGCCCTCCTTGAGCTTTGACAAGTATGCTGTATGTTGATAAAAGCAGTCAAATTACTAAAATTCTTGCAGCCTACACAAAATACTATTCAATCAGACTCGCTCCTGAGGTGTCGCCAAAATATGATGCACAAGCTACGAGTGCTTATAGGAGCGTAAATAGTGTCAGTACTTCTATCACCAAGTTCTTTCTGTAACCCCGTTCCTACTCACATCATGTCTTTCTAGTAGTTTCAGATCCGTTGTGTATAAGGACTCCACGTGGTCCAGAAAGACAAAGTCGACTTTCATGGTGCCGTATTTTTTCTTCAGCTGGGGGATGACTTGACTGGAGTTGCCTACGATCACCTTTATCTGGGGGTAAGGAACAGGAAGAACAATGGTCAAGAAGTTAGGTTGCACATGTTTGTGTGTGTGATTATGTGTTCGCGTACGTATGTGTGTGTCTGTGTGTTCATTTGTTTCTATTTGTGTGTGCGCGCGTATTTGTGCTTATATATGTACGCGTGCATTAGTTTGTGTGTGTATGTGCCTATATGTATATATATTTCTGTGATTTTTTTGGAGGGGTGAATATTTGTGTGTATATGATAAACGGAAACTAGATATATGATTTTTGACTGTGATGATACAAATGTATCTCTAACGTTGTGGTAAAAGGAGGGCGCTGAAGCGGTTTACAGAGGATATGAAACTGACCAACAGTAGAAGTAGCAGTACCAGTATAACGCTAACGTAATGTATAAACCAGCTAACGCCATATTTATAGTGGACGTTGTAGCTGTTGCAGTTGGAGTCGTGGGGGTGTATATCTGTACAGTTTCTATTATTATACAAAAGAACTGTTTTTTTTCCATTAAAACAGCATGGTTCGCTAAAATTATGTAATGCTACGGTCCCATTTGCACCGGTGCCCGCATAGGGAGTGTTGCTCCGACCTGGCTATGAAGCCATAGATTTATCCCAGTGGACTGACAAATACCGTCGAGGTACCTTTTGGTGTTTTCATGATTAGTTCCAGGCGTCTATATATTTCCGGGTCCCGGGTTGAATTTCTTCCATGTTTTAAAAGAATACAGGGGCCCGACCATGCCCCCAAATGACCCAGTAGGCACAGGGTGTTCCGCAGGGTTACGTAGAGGTCATACCGGACAGTGCAGCCCGTAAACCACCCCAAATGACACCTTTCAAAACCGAACTTTTAAATTATTCTTACTCACCTTCTTATCTAGCCCTGCGTGTCTTACAGTCTCCCTGGTGACGTCAGCATACTCCTGACAGCATTCCACACAGAGTACTCGTGCGCCTTCTATCCGCAGCTGTCTGGCCGTGCGGATGGCGGAGTAGCCGCAGTACGTTCCTAGCTCTAAGCACACTTTTGGTTGGAGGTCTCGTATCGCCTGATCAAGCACGACACCTAGCGGAAAAGGTTGGAAAGGTTATGATACTAGCTGGCAAGCGTGGTGTGATTTGTATATATTACATTCGTTTACGGTAGGAAATAAATATTTACGTCTGCAATCATATGGAAGATTGTGACTTTTGAAGCTTCAATTTCGTACGTATTGACCACAAGCGAGCAACCCCCAAAATCACGACCATAGCATGTCCAGAATTCGAGATATCAAGACCGGATGTCCCGTTACCATATCTATAAAATGATATATATGTAAGGCGGCTAGTAGGAAAAAGTGTTGTGTTTCCCGTTTCCCAAACTACGCTAAAAACACCTGTCGACCCTAGCCGTTTTTTTGGCAGTAGAATTACATAGATTCAGTAATGAAAGATATATGTATCTACAGATTTGTAATCATTATGACATTGAAAATATTTGTGTCCTCATGCACTTTTAGTTTTACTTTGTTATAAAGTGTTGTATCACTATATTTTGCTATAAGTATATAAAAAAAAGAAAATCCCAAACTATCAACTGTTTTATAGGACTGAAACAGGAAACACAACATTTTTCCCTATAGGCCTTAAGGTATACTCTACCTTTTGTTTCTCCGACATGCATCGTCCATTCTAGGTCATTTGAAAACGCGTCAAATGCTTCCAGGACGCTAAGAGGATGTCCACTCTTACTGTGACCCTGGTGGAGACAAAAGAAATAACATCTAGAAAACTGCACGGTGTTTTTGTTTGAATTGCAACACATATTTACAAGTACATGGGTAAATAGATACAAGAAAACAGCTCAAGAAAAAAAAAAACAAATAAGCAAAGCACTGAGGCAAAATTCACAAATTCAAAGACCTAAACTGAGTATATGATATTAACATAGCCTTGTAAGACAGGTAGGTTAGGTGAGATGGATGGTTAGTCGTTATTGATGCGATCTGTACTTATCAAGAAAGTTTGCATGCACGTAAATTAATATGTACGTGCTATGAAAGCCCACTCGTATAAGAAGTGCTGATAATCAAAGAACACATTTATGTCGCGTTTACCATTGAGTATTGTATTACCCACATTGAATGCCAGTCTAAGGTCTTGGCATAGAAGGTAAAGAATAGGCGAAACGAAGTATGGCACCAGTATGGCCGGGGTCTACGAAATGATAAAGGATCGATAAGCTTACCCTAACGTAGTCTAGTAGCCGCTGTTCCTTAGTACTCATTTGTTCCGGACTGTTGACGAATGCTGTTGGGATGCCTGTAAAAGTATACAATTAGTCGTATTGTTTCACACTTGAGTACGTACTTAATAGATAGTTTAAAACATCAAGCGCAAGAATGCAGAAATAGATAAAATACCACAATGTAGCCCCTAAACAAAGTTTTTTTGCGCATTCGAACTAAAAAAAATTAATTTTTGTCACGGATTGCTGTATATATAATGCCTTACGTACTAAGGTATTTATATTTCTTTGTTTAAGTCAAGCAGATTTCAACAGATTCAACACCACAAGCAGATTTAATTATGTCTTAACATTTGACAGTCGTCGAAAAGGTAAGTGCATGAAAAATATTGCTTTGTGATTAGAAAGATATTGACACGTCCTCCCGGCCTCTAGGTCTGACTGTATCAAGATATTTTTTTAGAGCTTCGCGTATGTCAGCCATTATTGTTTAGTAAGTAAAATTTTAACATTTGTTATTTGTTTGTTTGAACCTTTACCTATTCGTGAAAGCTCAAATCGTCCTGCAGGCCGCTTTTCATTGAGGTCATGAGGGAAGAGGCAAGGGTCAGACAAATAAGTATATAACAGAGATACAGTTACATCGTTGACCAGGTTCTCACTGTAAGTCCTATAGGCGTTATCATGTATTTCTACTACGTAGTTTGTAATCACTATATAAAGTCACTGTACTTTAAGTTGTGTCCAATGCTTCTACTTTATAAGCCAAGAAACTCACAGACCATCGCTATATAGTAAAATGTTCCCGAAATGCAAATGAGGTGTTAATTACACCGCTCAGCTTACAACGCAAACGTTTTTAGAGTGTGCATGATGCAAGAACAATTTGTGTGCCTATTACTATCTCTCTCTGCATGGGACCGCGAGCAAACCCACTTTCCATTGTCTGTACGTTTCACAAATTACTAAGTCCACTCGCTAAACAAATAGGGCAAAAAAGAACGCATTTGCTTAAGTTTAGACAACGTCGTGCTAAGGTACTTATTCTGTAGAGTAATGGTACCTTTTGTATACGTTACACTTTACATTAATCTCATTTATGTCGATCCATTTATGTTAACGTTTGCACAAAACGGGTTCGCTGCAATAACGTATACGTGAAAATCTATCTTTCAAAATGTCTTGAAATCATGCATGAGCCTTGTTGACTATATATTGTCTATATATTATCGTTTTACTGTACAGCCTAATACAGTCAAAAATGAAATTTTCCAATGTTTTCTTCTAATTTCTTGACCAGTAAATTGTACATACAGGGGCGAGAATAAATGTTTTGAGGCCTTACTGGACAACAAGTACGTAATGTATCGCCTAATACATAGCTGGGGTTGAAACACCTCTGTCTGTGAGAAACTATCATTGACCTAATAACCGAATGGCTGGCGGTTTCTTAGCAATACTACCCCACAACAGTTTGAGGATAAGAGATATACAGTGTCTTCAAGGTCATTGCAAACGTCGGGGTAGCGCTAGCAGAAGGAAAAGGAAAAGAAATGCACAATACCTACCTTATAAAAGTCTGGATCTCCTGGAATTTGCAAAATTGTACAGAATACGAATGAAGATAGCGCGATAGGTACACAGCTAGGTTAGCAGGTCGTACAGGTGGTACTACCGGCGTCGGTAACTCACCTCACCGCTCCGTTGTGCTTGGGAGCTGCCGGTGAATAAACGATCAAGCTACAACTGGAATATACCATGTCAGATTGTGGGGTATATGAGACCAAGGATCTCCAAACCATTGTTATACGACGACGTATTTCAATGTGTGAGTACAACTTAATAATGTAAACTTCTATACACGAAAATAGTAAGTAGAAATGATGCCAAAGTCCCTTCAACTTGAGGGAACTAAACAGACGATTTTTTTCCTCTTCTACCCCTACGATGAACGTGGTTCGTTCCATTGTTGTATGCGTGGGGGATCGGTATGAAAGGAGGCGTAACGGGATATAGTGTGACATGCTATGGGCGTTCAGGTTAAGTAGTTTTGTGTTTCTCTAAACAAAGTAGGATTTCAGGGTACTTCACACGAAGTACTTTGTAGTTAGCAGGAGACTTTCTAGAACTCTTTTGCATTTCGTAGAAAATTAAGATCTTTATTCAGAATAGTAGCAGTTCACTACAAAACTTAGTACTACGTTCGTAATTATTATAATCAATTTCCATGCCGTTTTTCAGTCACCAACATAGTGATACTATTAATCTTTGAATATTAGTTAAATGAGTAAATGCAGCGAAAGTTGGAAGATCCACAGGAAAACCTCTGTGCCATAGTGTTCTAGCCTGGATGCCAGCCTTTTTTTAGGGTCAAGGAGGTTACCCCTTTATAACCTCATTGGTCACTAAATATTACACCACACAATTGGAAATGATTCTTTTGTATTTGTTGATGCTTTGACCACCGAGCATCAATAGAGTGGATGCCAACAACTATTGTGGCAACATTTAGTAGACAAATCCCCAGTTCACCTACTGAACCCGTTGTGGTTGACGCCAACAAACACTAGCATGTCACAGAGTCATCAAAGACCGGCGGGTCAGTGACTTGATCTGGGTAATCAGAGCACGTACAATGTGACCTCTGACCTAACCATGACAAGGACCATTTGTCTTCTGGTTGGCCACCCCGTCTAGTGGCCGTGGCTTTTGACCTACTACGTGGCCCGGGGAGCTCCCAAAGATATTGCTGCAGTCAGGTTCAAGCCTTCGGTGTATTTGAAAGGGGGTCTAAATGTATATTTAGTCCATCTAAAGAAGACTTATGCCGCTTCACTGACTGTCTTCGCTTGTCTGTTCGGATATTTAGGTCAAAGGTCATAAGATACGTTTCGTGATTTCACAGATAAAGTCACTAGACCTTAGCTCTTTTCTCCATTGACTACAAATCTCCCAATGTCTTAAGCAGTGCAACATATTTGATGAATCGCTGGCATTGTCAACCTCACTCTAGCTCTTCTTTGTTTTGTACGACATTCAAACCCAAACCTACATCCCCAAGTTCTACTTATAGTTGGTATCGTCCGATGACCTCCATGATATGTAAATCTACGGTACGTGTAATACATTCACGACAGACAATTCGGTACTCGCCCCGCAGTAAGTGACGATGCGTCTGTCTTGTGATGCTCTGTAAGGTGCGATTGGTGAAAGGATTGTGTATACTGGTGAGGCAGCATCTGGCAAGAGCGAAAACAACGGAAAGAGGTAATGGGTCATTGTTTTGTGTGGTGGGGTGGGGTGGGGTGCGGTGGTGTATTAAAAAGTGTATAATGGAGATGGCTTAAACCAGTTGTATTGGTCAATAGCAAGGAGAAGACAATGCTACGACCGATACTACTTAGCTGTGGGTATATGGCATGCTTTTTTTAATAGAAAAGGAGAATATGTTTTATTTTAATCATTTTGGAAAGCATCTTTGCAAGTGCCCAGGGGACAAAACAAAATTTTAAGTAGGTCACGCGAAACGGTGAGGAAATATAGCATACCTCGCCTACTTTCGAAGCAACCGTGTTTATTTCATTTTTACTTTTTGAGGGATGTTACTTTGTCGCTTACAGTGAAATTGTCCACCTCAAAAATCTATCACAAAAATTTAATTTCGACAGATCACTAAATGCCATGCATATACTCCTACGTCGTGTCTCATTGTGCATTGCGTAATGCGAACCGCTAGGTGGCACAACATAACAAGGGTTAACGAGTTCATAAAACGTTGGGTTCACGTATTTGTACGTCTCTTGCGAAGAACTGCCTTAGATCTTCTTTTGAGTTGTAATGGCCTCCGAAACCAACGGTAAGGATTAGGTAGTTTTTAACCTATTGTTTTGATAAATTTTGAATTATTTCATACTGGGCCCTTTAAGGGGACGTACAAGTGGCCTGATCTAATGTGTGGTCACATTGAACCTGATTGCGGCCAGAGGTTATTGTGGGCATTTGTGGCCAAAGTATAAAGTTAGGCCCGCTCCTCTAGGCCTGTAGTATAGGTATTATAAAGTGTGCCAGTGCTGTACGATCACCGTACCTCCGCTACCTCCAACAGTCCAAGCGAACCAAATTTATCTTATTTTCAGCATAGCGGATGTTCGACGTATAATGGTATATATTGTAAAATAAAAGGAGTATTTGTGTCCTTCAATGGATGGACGGAAATTTGTCCAAATGTTCATATTTAAATTGTAAGCGAAACGGCGTATATTCCTTGTGTTGGAACAAAGTTTAAACTTTTTCAATAAGGAAACGAAGTGGTTACATATCGCGTGACAAGCTGGTGGCGCTCCCATGTTGAAACTACAAACAGATGAATGGTCGGCTGGAGTAACGAGAAAAACAGTCCTTGGGCAGTCAGGAATCTGTTTATCATGGATGCCATTATGTTTCCAGGGCCTACACAGACCAACTCCTCAATAGTGCTTGATTACCGGGATAATATAGAATTAAAAATCGTTGTAATATTTTTTTTGGCGTCTCAAAAGCATTCTGTAAAAGAGTCGTAATGCTAAGGTTCAAACATGCTCATATGTTTACATGTGACATCACGACAGGTTAGGTTTGAAAAGGGAAGAATCTAGAACTGGAAATATTTTTTTCGATGTTTCGATGTTCAATATTATCACAAGGGTGTGCATTTTGTGCAAATGTCTATGATATTAAACAATATTACAATGATTATTAAACGTAATTTCAGGGAATCTTTAACAAATGTACGTATGTGGTATGTCACAACACTTGTGGCACAAGTGCGACACTGCAGGGTTCGATCACTGCTGCACTGTCTTGTAATTTTCACCGATTTTGTATAATTATGATATTGCGTAATATGTGTATGATTTAGAGGACAACAAAGTACAAAAAAACTTAAGAAATTTGTTCTTTATCTCTTAAATTCGTTGAGTTATTTACGAACCCCGCAGTGCCGCACCGGTGCCCCAAGTGCAGTGAGATAACACCTTATAGTAGAAGCCGCTTAATTGCACGGCCTATTTGCCAGTGAATTTCGTGCATTTATCCGGCTGTTGTAATAATGCTGGACCGCACCGGTTTGGGATTTTTGGATTTCGTGCAGTTAACAGGAGTGTGCATTAATCTGTTGTGAAATTGACTGGCTTCTACTGTATACATAATTGTAGGAAGAGTAAACTCAATGCCAAGTTAAGCGAACCGTTGATATCGACAAGAACAGCTAGCCAAATGTTTTTGCTTCAACAATACTTTTACTTACATCCCAGCTATGAGTAAAGAACAGCGCGTTCTGCAGTACGTTCAACAGAATGCGTCACGAGGCGACCCGGACAGCGTGCTGGCTGCTGTGGACAAGTTTGGCTGGGAGACGGAATGGGCCATGAATGTAGGAGATGTCAAAGGTTAAGTACCGTCCTTGTGTACCCTCATGTGATTTACTTGTTATTACCAGTTGAAAGGTCACCAATGCAGTCTCTCATTAGACTACAAAGAAAACGTGTAAGAAAAAGGCTGTCAAAGGTCACCTACGCAAAACTACCGAGGTTTAGTCCATGATAATCTCACATTGGCAGCAAAGTCTAACTTCTAAAATTGCATGTCTAGAAAGTTTCGATCATTTTCATACGGTGCAAAGATAAACACCGTAGCCAAACGAACTCTGGTGACCTTTTGCCCTCTAAACATGGACCTCAAAAGATGGAAATTACACACATTGTAGGCTGTCCAGGACAATCCAAACATGACTAAGACCTAGCTTTTTTCGATAAATGAAATAGCCAGAACCCTTACCGGTAATTTCCAGCTCCAAAGATCGTGTAACGAATGGTAGAATTTGGCATAAAAAAAGTGAAACATTTATACTTTTTCGACCTTTTAAATTACAATTTTCCCTGCACGTTCATGAAAGGTAATAAGAGGCCCAAACTTCTCTCTTCTTTGTGAACAAAGATCTATCTATAACTTCCATCTTTAGATGAAATAAAGGAACAAAACCCGAAAGTTCTTCTGCAATATCAGACAAGTCGCAAGAGGGCCCAGAATCTAATCATTAAGAACGAACCACATGCCAAATATCAACATATCATTTTCGTTCCTTACTACCTGAATTGACGACGATTACGTAAAAGCTTTGGAGAAAGCATTCTGTACTCTGAACTTCTCATTTCCCCTTGTACTGTGACGCATAGGAGTGATCCTGGACCGGTTTGTGAAGGAGACAGCACCACAGACCATGCTGGAGCTGGGCACGTACATGGGGTACTCCGCCATCAGGGTCGTCAGGCTGCTGCCGGAAACAGCCAAGTTCATGACCGTAGAGTTTGATCCAGAGAACGCCGCCATCGCTAGGGAGATGATCACATTTGCGGGGTTACAGAACAGGGTAATTCTTTTGTTTGTTGCATAAGCCCATGTTTATTTGATTATAAGGAAAATATCTGCACTTGCGCACAATTTTGTGTCGTTTCTAGATTTCATCCATGTAGTCAAAGCCATATAATCAAATCAACGTGGCCTAACCGGTCAACCGCTTTTAGGCGTAACAAACCAGTTGTGTACATTATAGGTACAAGCTGCGTAACACCCAGACTGTAGGTATTGATTGCCACACAACAGAAAGGACCTCTACTCTTTTCTATAACTTCGATAGGAACTTGAATATGTATCAGATGTGGCTATCCTCAAACATTAGGCCTCTGGTTTTATGTACAACGCAAGGGGGCGTCCCTTACAGAAACTGAATTATGCACAATTATGGCCTAAGTCAACTAAAGAAATGTGTATAAGACGCCCTTCACAAAAGCGCACTATTGGGGCCTGCTAGGGCTTTTCAATCATTGGCTAGCTTACATATATATTTGGTTTCCTGTAATGTTTTCTTGTTTCGGTGTCTTGTAAGGCAATGTGGGCTGGAAGACTTGTAGTCGTTAAATATCCATTCATTTATTCTACCACATTGCCACCCCAGTGACCCCACCATCATTTTACAATATCTGAATATTTTATAGCTCAGGAATTCGTTACTGTCTGTATTTCTAATATTTCAAAACTTTAGAATTTATCTTTTTTATCAGATTATCCAGATCTCATCTGACAGTGCTGACGTCATCCCCCAGCTGAAGACAAAGTATGACGTAGACACGTTTGACATGGTGTTTTTAGACCACTGGAAGGACGCCTACGTCAGAGATATAAAACTATTGGAAACAAACAACCTTCTACGAAAAGGTATTTACTATTGTTAATAGTATAGAATTTATGTTATAAATATATATATATATATATATATATATATATATATATATATATTTATAACATAAATTCTATACTTTTGTTAATAGTTTTATTAGTTTATAACATAAAAATGTAGTATATATATATATATATATATATATATATATATATATTTACTACATTTTTATAACATAAATTCTATACCATTGTTAATATATATATATATATATATATATATATATATATATATATATATATATATATACTACATATAATGAAGTAAATATAAAATTTTATTCAGTCCGATTCATTGGCGTATTAACGTTGACAATGATAATAGCGTTTATTGCAAAAGCCTGCAAAACTAGTCCAACATGTATTAGATTAGATACCTAAAGGAAAATACGAAAGTTGTGGCTTTTCTATATCTACAACTTACAAGCTTCTTTGTTCAGAACTTTTATCAATGCCATTAGGTCATGTTTATTTGTTCATAGGCTGGGCAAATACCACAATGAGACCTGTCCATAGATAGGAAAGCATTTTGAAATATACAGTACCAAAGTTAGATAAAAGCACTTGGATTTCAATCTTAAAAATTCTTCCCTGTAAGTCACAAGGTTCGTCTTGATAACTGTTAACAACCATGTCAACTAGCTCAAACTCCGAAACAAGATGGCTGTATAAAAGAAACCTCACCTTTGACCCAATTTTTAATTTCTGCTGTATACATCCGATGGACCCACCAACTCAAATGCGTCTTTACGCCAACTTAACTGATCAACTGAAAAAAAATTGACCAAAATAGAAAAGCTTATACCCTATACATGTTGCTTCTAACTGGAAAAGTCTCCTGTCTGAAATGTTCAAGAACAAGAAGCTAGGATTTTCAAGAATCTTAGGTGGTAGGAGCGAAACACAAGTGTCTGCCTTCATCATCACTGTACTCTGTATCTATAGTCTTTGGAATGTCCTATAGCTGCATTCAGCCTTTCTTCATCTTTTTCCACTGTGCAAAGTGTCTGCCTTATAGAATTTTGAACATGTCTTGCACCTTACAACTTGAATGCTATTTTTTTATGTCTACAGGTACTGTAGTTGTAGCTGACAACATCATCAAACCAGGCGCTCCAGAGTACGCGGACTACGTGCGGACGTGTGGCAAATACGACTCGACATTCCACGAGAGCAACTACGAGTACAGCGACGAGATCGACGGGCTGGAGAAGTCTGTGTACCGAGGCTAAAGAATATCGCCGTTGATGCAATACTGTTGATGCAATAACATTTTGCACAACGTAAATTCATGTGCAATCCATTGATGAGAGCACGAAACAATGGCTTGGTTTACACACGCGTTTTCGAGTCGACCTGGGGCAAACTCCACCTCAGTCAGACACAGCAGAGTCTGTGTAAACTCAAGTACCATTCTCCCTGACTCGACTTGGGTGACTTTAAATCCATGCTCAAGTCGTTCGGGGGAAGGGAGGGGGTGGTGTGGTTATGTGGGTTCCAAGTCTCACGCTTCTTGTGTGTATTAAAAAATCCACAGAGTCAACTCAAAGTCAACTCCGAATCATGAGTTTTCAGGTCAAGGGTCATATGAAAATCAGTGAAGAAACCTGGCGCAAATTTGAAAATTTGTTTCCCACCCGTTATGCCGTACGTTTCAATATATGTTTACAAATTCGGGGCACCATGTTGTGCAAAGTTGATAATCATTCAAAGCGGCCGTCACATCTCGATCGCAGTAGGCGTTTCAAGTCACTTTGCAGCGCCGTGTGTAAACAGAGTCGTGTCACGGCGGACTTTACACCGAGTTTACTCGAAAACGCGTGTGTAAACCCAACCTATGTTTTAGAACACTAAACTGAAAGTTATTCCATAAGACCATATACATGCAGCTCTGACTACTATCTATTTACGGGATCAAGGTTTAATTGTAATCTGGTCCACCAGGTGGGAAATAAAATGCTCGATAAACCACTTGTACAATACAATATGGTGTGATTTATTTCAATACAACCAATTAATTATCAACAAGTGGTATCTACCACCAAGCATCACTACCATAGCGACCACACGAAATATTAAAACTTCCGATGCAGTGCCGTAGAAAGCCGGTATGAGGACCACTATCGGAGTTAGCCTTCGTTTATCCAACCCCATAAAGAACCATCCATAGCTTCTGGAGTTGTATTGTCCACAAACACACATTCACACATGTGCCCACAAATACAAACGGCACCCAAAACGTATGAGTGGTCATAGCACATTGACAACATGCTTCCAGGGGGCCCAAAGTGACATATTTTATTCCTTTCGTGCCTACATGCCAAAACTGGACTGGTACCAGTCGACAAAGAAATTGCGGCACGTAGATATCGTTGATTAGCCTCCTTCACCGGCCTCTCTGCGGGCATTGGCAGAAATTTAGGTCGATTCGCAATTTTCAACTGAGAACACGCCGGAAGGAAAATATGCCGCGAAAGGAAAAATGCCGGGAAAGTAATATATGCCGGGAAGCTTTTACTCGCCCTCGCTTCCGAATCAACCTAAAAATTGACCTACCCCCCCCCCCCCCCCCAAAGTCGTGAACACAACATACCCATACGCCAACAACCCCCCCCCCCCCAAGGCTGCTGCGGCACCCAAATCTCTATTACCTTTTTGTCTGTCAATAGCCCGATATTAGAGCAGGACCATTAAAAGCAGCTATAGAGTGGACCTAAAACACGCTTGTTGTGCTGGTACGTACCCACATGGCAAATGCACACGATCTGAGTTCTAGAGCTTTAATAGCACCCCCCCCCCCCCCCCCCCCCCCCCCCCCCCCCCCCAACAAGTTCCGCCAATGCCCCTTGCAGGCTAGGTGGTGTTTAGGACATATTTACCAAGAACTGCACTGAGATGGACCCCGCAGGGCAAGAGAGCGAGAGGAAGGCCGAAAGAGACATGGAGGGGCTGCATAGAGAAGGGGGTGAGGATGAGGGGTTTCCCATTGGACGAGGCACGCAGAATTGCTGCCGACAGACAGCGGTGGAAGAACTTCCTGAAGCCTCACGTGCCACCTGGCAATGAAGATGAGTGAGTGAGTGAGTGAGTGAGTGAGTGAGTAATCAACCTAAATTGATCCCAATCTTCCTCTGTTTAAAGCTCCCTACCTACAAAAATCATACAGATACATTCATCATTGAATTATTCCCTTTTAAAGTCGTGAACAAAATGTACCCATCAACCCCCACCCACCCCCCAAAAAGGTGCTTCAGCATCCAAATCTCTATTACCTTTTGTCTATCAATAGCCCAATATTAGAGCAGGACCATTAAAAACAGCTAGTGGACCCAAAACACACTTGTTGTGCTGGTACCTACCACATGGCAAAGCACAAGATCTAAGGTCTAGAGCTATAATAGCAAAATCAATTCTCTAGAAGATGCGTCCGTGCAATTTTTAAATTCTTGTGACGATAATACTAACAGTAAATATTGTACTTTTCCCGATGCGTGGTATATATCCTTACCGACAACAAGGAAGAGCGTGGCCCTTTGAGTTAAAAAGTTGTGCCATTTGTTGACACGAACTTGTCGCCAGCGCTAGTGCCATTGACATTGGACTTTGAACTTTTGGTACGCCACAAGTGTGATAATGTCATATAAGGAAGTGAGAACTCAACAGTAATGGCAACTGCCCCTCTCCCGGAGAAAGCCAGCGACGACTCCACCCAGTGTACGATCTGTTTCTGCACCTTTAAGAATCCGAAGGATCTTCCCTGCTTGCACACCTTCTGTGCGCACTGTCTGCGGGAATGGGTCCAGAAGAACGATGGCGACACCTCTCCGTGTCATATGTCGTCAGCCAGTTCCCCTGCCCCAAAATGGCGTCGATGGTCTAAAGAAAAACTCTTTTGTTAGCAGAGGGGACTTTGACTGGCAAACATCACCGTGAACTACTCGGTTATGAAACAGGAATTGTCGGCAAGGGACCGCAAGATACTAAAAAATGCTTCCCAAAGTCAACTACAGAAGAAATAAGTTAAAGACTGAAGGTTCTGTAACAGTGGGGTTGGGGAGGGGTTGGGGGGTGGTCGGTAAATACTTTCAAAAACTATGCCAATTGGTTGGTCAGCCTTTTTTAGCGTAGTGGTAAGCGCTGCTGGGTTTGTGATCTGGCGGCCAGGATTCGGTGCGGGTTCCAATCCAGGGATTCATGATGTTGTTTCTTTTTGTTTCTACTCCATTCTTACAGTTCCGTGTGTTGCAGGAAAAGAATTAAAAGAGATTGTCGAAGGTATGTACCTGTACATTATGTTAAAATCATTGATTGTCTTTTTATTTGTCCTGTCTCTATCATTGGTTTGTTCTGTCATTAATTATGATTGAGTAATATTCCAACGACTTTCAATGCTCTTACTATACCCGAAGGTTGGTCTCTACACATACAACATATTTCA
Organism: Branchiostoma floridae x Branchiostoma belcheri; assembly: GCA_019207045.1. NCBI lineage: Eukaryota > Metazoa > Chordata > Leptocardii > Amphioxiformes > Branchiostomatidae > Branchiostoma > Branchiostoma floridae x Branchiostoma belcheri. The sequence goes on from CM033029.1 coordinate 22,121,118, forward strand.
CAAGAAGAGCCACCGGATGTGAAAGCACAGAAAGCCACATCTCCGCAGGAATGAAGAAAGAACTTAAGAAAGGAGACATATGGTAAATGTCCTTTTCGTTTGTCCTTTTTGCCTCCTTGAACACTATCGCCGCTAAAATCTAAAAAGGATAAATCCACAAACAATTCAGTGACGGTATCATTGTTTACTGTAAACAACGTGTTGTTTTTGTAGTCTTAGCAACGTTTACTTATTTTCAAGACAACGGTATGGTAGTTGTTTTAAAGTCGTAGAAAGGACCATATTTTGCAATTGACTTTTTAGTCGTAAATTAGACGGTTTTAAGTCTTAACTCTATAGCCGTGAAAAGGTCTGAAAAGTCCAAATTTAGAACTCAAATGCGCTTGATTTACGACACAACAAAACACCGTCCAAACTTTACGACCAATAAACTACCGGTTTTAGACGGGTTGCCAAACACAGTCTACAACCCATTCTGGCCCTCTATACGACCGATCGACGACAAGCTGTGCACGGTTAACACAGTCATCTGTCTATACAAAATGGATTTTTACTTGTGAAATTTGTAATAAACATAATCAGCATATTGTTATTACAATTAATTTCGTTCACTTCTTCATATGTCGCCTCAGGTTCCTTGTCGATGCCCAGTGGTGGAAACAGTGGAAGAAGTATGTGGGATATGACAGCTGGGATATGGAGGGAATGGGGAACCCAACATGTCATCCAGGGCCGATTGACAACTCTGCACTGCTCAAAGGTAACCCTCCTAGTACCTCTCTAATAACAGTTTCAAACTTCCATTATGCATGTATGTCCACTTTTTGCTGAAATGATATCCATACTTAGTCCATGTTAGGCCACAGCAAGTAAATTTTATGGATGTCATCCGCGCGATCATTAATTTTCGCCTGATTTAAAAAAAAATATTCTTGTTCATTGATGGTGAGGTAAACCGAAATGGGTAAATAGGTTGCGTTGTAAGCTAATAATTATATGTTGAAGTGACACTAGATTGGTAGTATTGACTGTACTTGCAGAAGTACTAGTGAAACTATCTGCCAGTGGATAGCTGTATAAGTGACACCAAATGAATATGAAAGCCATGAGCGTAGTTGCCAAATTGATAAATGATGCCAGTCTACAACTCTAGGAGCACGTTTTATCTAGCACGTTTACTACACCAGTACACTTCTTGAATACAAGAATAAGTGACTTGTTAGCTGTGGTGCCATATTTTGTCACTGTAACTCTTGTTACAACGTTAATTGTGACTACTTTGAAAATTTGGCTGCTTTTTTTTTTACCCATCTTGTTTTTTTTGCGCTGTCTCATTATTTTTTGCAGTCTGCAGAGGATGTCATCCATAAGACTTACTTGTTGTGGCCTTATAACCAAATATGGAACCAAATGCTAAGAAGTGTTGAGAAGTGACCTGATATGCTAATGGTCTTTGTGTTTGACATCTTTCCTCCTCCAGACCCAAAACATCCGAATGCTTGTTTTCTTCAAGAATATCTGGTTGAAGAGTTGGATTATTGGCCTATTCCTGTTGGGGTTTTCCGTAGACTCGTCTCCTGGTATGGAATCAAAGACCACCACGTCATTCCACGTAAGGTACGACTGTGGAATATATATTTGTGTATACGACCCCTAGATGTGTGCAGTAACACGTAATTTCCGATAGCTTCAAGATGCCGACAACTCCCGCCACCCGCTCTCGACAAAGTTCGGGGAACGTCAGCAGTTATCTGTGACGTAGCTGGACTAACTTCGTACATGGGGTGTACGTGGGCCTTATGTACGAAGTACGTTGTACAAAGTTATGTGGCTAACTTCTGTTCTCTTAATCCTGAATATCATTAAGAACTTGAACTCCCCAGTATCAGAAGCCGTGGTAAAGACGCGTTTACAACCAATACATATACGTTTATGTTTTAATTTTAGGGAATCTTTAATGTCGATGTCATTGGTAATTAGAATAATGAATACCAGGTAAGATTGAAACTATTGATAATAGCGACCTAATTTTTCCCAACAATTGTTTTACCTTCCAGTATAGTATGAGTACGGAAGAGCGCGTTCTGCAGTACGTTCAGAAGAACGCGTCACGAGGCGACCCGGACAGCGTGCTGGACGCCGTGGACAAGTTCTGTAGGGAGACGGAGTGGGCCATGAATGTAGGAGACGTCAAAGGTAAAGAACCGTCGTTGTTATGTTCTTCTGGTATACTTGCTATTGTCGACAGAGATGAACATGATGGCATGCAGACTATTTTTATTTGGTTCTTCTACAGTACCAAAGTTGGCCATCAGGGGGGCGAAAATTAGACCGTTGGCCGAACAGCACCAACCCATATTTCAAGTACCTCGGCAATCACTCAAAGCATTCTGGAGATATGGTGCCGGACAAGCACGCAGGCACACACACACAATTCCAGTAAAATTATACCTCTCAATTCTAATCGTAAGTTTATCTCCCGATCCTCTTTTGTAATCACTAGGTAAACTAGAAAGGCCACATTTTTGCAAAAAAATGCAGAATGTTTTCCCTCTAGCTTTGTTTAAAGCTACTGGAATACTGTACCAGTAGGCTCGCCCACAAGCATAGACAACTTTCTGCATGAATGGTGTTTGCGCCCACATGTGCTCGGAACTTCATTAAAATAATCTATGTAATTTATTGAATTACTCTGATAATAAACATGTTCTGTGGACGGGTTTGGCGCACGCTGAAATATATGCAATTGTTCTTGTCAAAATCACTTAAATCCGTATCTTTATGTACGTTTTGTAAATAAAAGATATAATTTGGCCATTTAATGAACCACATTCTAAAGTATGAAAGCATAGACAACCTTCTGCATAAAAAGTGCTTACACATTACGTCTGCTTGGGACTTTTCTGAATTTTTATCTGATTTGATTGGCTAAAGGCGGAAGAAATTTAGGCCTGAGCAAAAACAATATGTTTTGACCCTCGGGAAAGCATAATTAGCTGCTGGCAGGGAGTAATCTAAACTTGTTGTTTTGTTCTCTACTGTATGTTATCTATAGGAGTGATCCTGGACCGGTTTGTGAAGGAGACAGCACCGCAGACCATGCTGGAGCTGGGCACGTACATGGGGTACTCCGCCATCAGGGTCGTCAGGCTGCTGCCGGAAACAGCCAAGTTCCTCACGGTAGAGTTCAATACAAAGTATGCCGCCGTCGCCAAGGAGATGATCGCATTTGCAGGCTTGCAGAACAGGGTAATTATGTTTTCTCTGATAAGGAAAACATATTGTTTTGTTGGTGTGTTCTTTTCATTTCTTCTTCTTTCTCTCCTTCTGCAAGCAACCAATCAGAGCATATAAATTCCGTGAAATAATTAGATATTACAGTTATCTATAAGCATATTAGCTATATGAATATAAACTATGATTGCGATAGCAAAACCTTTATGTTACTTTTTAATAGTATAGGGCGAGTCTAATGGTATAGTAAATTATGTAAATGATCTAGTCCTAAAAATAGATGTAAGGTGGCTCTTTTTCTCTCTTTAGTTCATTTGTTTTACATAAGGCCATGTTGATTTAATAATATGTATAACGACCGTTTGCATATTCATCTTTGGTTCAATTATCAAATTAAAATGTTCCAACCTAGCTGAAAATTGCACAAAGCAGGTGTAAGATAAGCAAATATATGCCCTACATGTAAAAATATTTATCGGGAAATATGAAACTTATGCTAATATCATAGAATTTGAACATCAATTTCAAGGTCAAAGTGAAAAACAAAATGAAGAATATTCGGTAACGTTATTCCTTGCTCTGTGTATGAAGTCATTTTACATTTGGTCAACCACTTAGATAACGGAATGAATGCAGTTGCTTTGAGCTAAACCTTTTTATTGAAATACTAGTAATAGTAATAGTAGTTTATTGATAATTCCTGCCCGAGGGATAATTGTAGGCGACATAAAATGGGACAAACAAACAAAAATTGTAGAACAGTATAGAATATGTCTTCTCTAGTCTAAAAGCTAACCCTAAACTGTAATTTGTTGGGTTCGACTTCTTTTTCTAAAACAGTGAAAGACGGATGATCCTTAAGCTTGTGAATAAAGTGTGGGTTCAGTGTTGATAGGAGGGGGTACGTTTTTTTGTCTTTAAAGAAAAGGTTTCAAGAAAAATAACATTAGCTTACACATACCACCTTGCCACCCCATCGATATCTGAACATTTAAGTTTAACTGTGTTTTTAATTTTACAACTTTTTTCACAGATTATCCAGATCACATCTGACAGTGCTGACGTCATCCCCCAGCTGAAGAAGAAGTATGACGTAGTCACGTTCGACATGGTGTTTATGGACCACTGGAAGGACGTTTACGTCAGAGATATCAAACTATTGGAAACAAACAACCTTCTACGCAAAGGTAATCATGTCAATAGTCATCCTCCTACGCAGGGACATCCAACAGCCAAACTGCCTGTCTGGATGTGCCCTGCTCTTTTAACCATAACTCTTAGTTCTTGTGGACGCCCCCCCCCCAAACCAGCTGTCAGCCAATCAGAGAATAGGCTTTCCGTTTTCAAAAGCTGTATCGCATGTATAAGGGTAACTTCATTAATATTCATAAGCAGGGCGGTCAGGAACTAAGGGTGACGGCTGAAAGAGCAGGGTACATCCAGACAGGCATTTTGGCTGTTGGATGTCCCTGCGTAGGAGGATGGTCAATAGTATGAAATTTATGTAGTTCATAGAAATGTAGAAGTGAATATTTTCATTCAGTCCAGTTCGTCGGCGTATTGACTGACAATGACGATGGCGTTTATTGCTTATTCTTGTAAAACTAGTGCAAAATTTAATAACCTACATACACAAATTATGGCTTGTTTAATCGTATCTGAAATTAATATGCTTCTCTCTTCCTAAAACGTGAACTAACATAGTTTATCTATTATGCCATTAGGTCATGTTGATTTAATTGTGTGGATGACATCAGTACTTTCATCAATTTCCGGCAAAAGAAAGTTTCCACGTTGTAAATCATACAAATCAGATCAGCTGTTGAACAAACGGCTAAATGCACTGTTTAGTCATTTATTTATGACCTTCCTGGCCACTTTGATTTTATAAAGAACACATTTTTGCTAAACCCTTTTTTTTTGCACGCTCACATCAGTTTATTTTGTTTTCAGAGGATTTCATTTATATGATCAAATCAAAATGGTCATAAATTAAGAACGTGTCAGTTTGCAACACGTCTTGACCTGAGCTGTATATGCCTGGTTAAATAAATAAAATAAAATAAATAAAATAAATAAAAGTATTCTGTTCAATGTGTATTCAATCCATAACGCTAGTTCACCTTAATCCTCGGGGTAACCTATATCCGTTGGTTTCAGCAATGGATATTTAGGGATATGAAGTCGACGGACGGTAGTTTCAAACTACAATGTATTGAACATATTACAACTTGAAACCACAGTCCGTCCAGTTGATAACCCTTAATACCGTGTTGGTAAACACAACGAATATAGGACACCCTGTGGATAAAGGTGAACTAGCGTTACATATAGAGTTAGACCAGCCATAGGAAAGCATGACTGTTATTAACTTACACAAGACTCGATAAAAGTGCAGATCAGGATTTTAATCAAGAGTCCTCTCCATAAGCATTAGAAACGGGGGTCAAACAGCTCAAACACCGAGGAAAGCTAGCTTCCTTCACCGGCGTCTCTGGGGACCCCGTAAGTTCTCTTTAGAGGGGGGGGGGGGTGCTCGTTACTAAAACACAACCAGTAGATTTCTAGCGAGGACACGATTCCTTCACATGCAAAGTACCCAATTACCACGCACTGATCTAGTGGCACGCGAGGGACAGGGATGAATAGTTGACACCTATTGTCTGTTGAGTAACGATTTTCCGTCGAACTTTTTCTTTCAATAGTGTGCTAGTTATTTTGAGTCGAACGTTATATTTCATAATGCAGTAAAGCCACATTCTTACCTTGTACTGAGTTAGAACTGCGTAATATGATTCTTTTACGTTCAATTTTCGAAATACAACTAATGTTACAAGGTATGTATGAAGACTGTATATTGTGCCCATTTAACTAGGATTGTCTGCAAGGTCTTCCACTAATTTCCTTTTCACAGACGAGTTGCGAATACATGTTTGTAAACCACACCGCCAGATCTGTAATGTTTCACCAATATACTACCAGTATGACTTCAATATATTTAAATGAATACACACTGTAATAGCGCAAATAGATAGTATCAAGAAGGTTATTATGAAATGAACACAAGAAGCAAATCCTTATGAAAGCAAAATTTCAATATGAACGACCGTATAAGTGATAAATAGTGAAACATTATCGAAAAAAAAAGAAAGTACACCAAGTTGGATTCGAACCCGAGACCATAAGTTAAAAAGTCTACTCGTTAATCCACTACGCCACGATACATCACTATGTGTATAGGTGTGCTAATACAACTGAAGTGACGGAGCGCGTGATAATACGAGACAAAAATTGTTGCAAGTCTATCATTTCAAAAATCTGAAGTCGTAAGATCTCTCTTGTGTCTTCACCTTTTGGTCAAGTAAAGTTTTTAAACCGTTATAAATAGAACAAGAAGGTTATATCAAGGACGTCCTTGGTTATATAGACCAACTGTTTGCGTGAACTCCCGCACAGTGCCTGCTTGGTGTGTGTTTATAACATTTACATGATAGACAGGGTGAGAATGACCCGCCACTCATTCGGGCTATTCACACCGTAGTAATTGTCTTTGACCTGTCCTCGCTAGAAAGTTACTGGGTGTGTTTTAGTGTACACGGGGGGGGGGGGGGGGAAGGGGGGTGGAGTCGGGAAGGAAGATATGCCGGGAAAGGAATATATACCAGGAAGCTTATACGGGCCCCCAGCACGCCTGCTAGCTTTCGGCAAGAACTTGGGGCCTGTACAAGCTTCATGGTATATATTCCTTTCCAGGCATTTTTCCTTTCCCGGCATATTTTCTTTCCCGAATCCACCGCCCCACCTAAAAAAGAATCTTACACCAAGGCCCACAGAGACGCCGGTGAATGAGGCTAGAGAAAAGATGTGTAAATAGAACCTCACCTTTGACTCAAGTTTTCTAGAAAAAAAAAAAAAAAACTTATTCCTCATGTCCCCCAGGTACAGTAGTTGTAGCTGACAACATCATCTACCCAGGTGCCCCAGAGTACGCGGACTACGTGCGAACGTGTGGCAAATACGACTCGACATTCCACGAGAGCAACTTCGAGTACAGCGACGAGATCGACGGGCTGGAGAAGTCTGTGTACCGAGGCTGAAGAATACTTGTACAGTATAAGCCGCTTAAAGGCACACCCCATTTGCCAGTGCATTTAGTGCAATTATCGGGATGGTGCAGTAAGCGAAGTTATTAAGCTGGACCGCACCACAACTGGATTTTGTGATTTCGTGCAATTAACAGAAGTGTGCAATTATCCGTTGTACAATTAGCTGGCTTCTACTGTATAGATGCAATAATGGTGATGCAAGAACATTTTGTACAACGTAACTTCGATCCGTATGTAATCCATTGGCCAGAGCACGAAACAATAGCATGGTTTACACACACGTTTGAATCGACTTTTGCTTAGGTCACATTTCCCAACCGGGACCCGGCCGGGAAGTTTTGTGGAACGGAAAGTGTAATATGAAAGACATTTAAAACAGTCGTACCAACAAATACTCAAGAACATATATTGCGCATACATATATATATAATATTTATTCTTTGGTTTCCGCAAACAGCCCAGTTGGGCCCCTGTTGGGAAATGTCACATTTTAAAACCTTATGACTATTCTGTTTTCGTTTTGTTTAGTTTGGCGTATTTTACATCATACTTTTCGTTCCCGGAAGCTGCCCGGCCGGGACCCGGTTTGGAAATATCACCTAAAGCATTAGAGTACACTCCGTTGAAGTCCGACTAGGCGGGGTCTGTGTTAAAATGTAATTCAGGGTAATTAAGTACTCTTCTCCTGGAATCCGCTGGAGTACCTTTAGAATCAGCGAAGAAACTTGGTGCAAATTTGAAAATTTGTTTCTTTCTTTCAGTTTGTTTCTAACAATTTATGTCGTAAGCTTTCGGTATCTGTTTAAGCAACAAAAATTAGTGATTTTTGAAAAGTATGCTTCTCAGAAAACCATTACCATGGCAATACAAAAAATTAGAAACTTACTCAATTTTTGTATATTGTTGCCAACAATATTCTAGGAAAAGTCACCAAGTTTGGTTGTTCTAGCACAAGCCGTTTGGGAGCTATGCGACGTCAAAGTTGGCGCATGCACGTTTACCCCCCCCCCCCCCAAGTCTGGATATATGCACTGATACACTGTCAGGTAAAAAACATTCTGATTGTCAGAGTGTATCAATGTAATATTAATACAGGGGAAAGACGACAGTATTCAGAGTATATCAAAGGGAAAATACAGGTGAAAGACGAACTATTCATCAGTGCAATGATATGGGGGGAATTTGATATCACGATCCAAATTATGGGATTACGTCATTTTGACTTACCATCTGAAATTTGGGGTAAAGATCTAAAATTTTTGGGACACGATCCGAAATTTGAAATTATATCCCAAATTTGAGATTAAGAAAGGAAATTCGAATGTTTGGTTTGTACCCCGTGTGACCGATGGTTTGTGCCATGCCAAATTGAGCTCCACCAATCAGAAACCATAATTAACATAATGTTTAATATTACACGTGTATGTATTATGTATACTCATATTACATTCAGTCTGAAGGAAAACGATTGGATCACAGTCACGGTAAAACGCCCAGCAGGTCGCCACTAGAAACCTTAATCTTCGAGAGTGATACCGCACTTAGTCACATCTTCAGAAAGCGATAACGTCTTCACTCACATCTTCAGAAAGCGATAACGTCTTGAGTCACATCTTCAGACAGCGGTAACGTCTTGTTTGGGCACGTTGAATCCTGCCGGAAGGCTCTGAGAGCGAGGCGCCGCAGTAGAAGTGTCACTGTGAGTATGGATTGTTGTCTTTTCATCAGAGCTCAAAACTCTAAATTATGTTCACTTTTACACTATAGAAATGTAGAAAAAATGCCTGAAAGAAGATACACAAAACAGATGCTTGAAAGAAACGAGGATTACAAATGTTTGTTGGGCGAGACGAAAAAGAAATTGACTGGGTGTGTCCTTTCGACGACAACAGTCTTAAAATCGGTAGATTTTCCTGTTTCTGTTTCTTACATGTACATATAATTGCTATTGCCCCTCAATAACATCATTTGCAAGAAGTTTGGTGATTTCGATACTGCAAAAAGCGCAATAGCATGGTATATTGTGACAAAAACATTTTGGGAAAAACATGTCTAAAAAGTACACGTCAGCAACAAGCCCAACTAATACAGTATGTATGGACTTTACAGCCCCGAGCTTAATCAGTCGCCATGATTATACAGTCATGTAGAAACCATTTAAAAGGCATAAAACCCATTGGAGTGTATCAAAACAAAAGTGTACATACAAGAACCGTTGTAGTTTCAAATGAGCGATAAAATGTGGCTCAGTAAAAATGTGCATTGAAAACATCTTCCAATACAATGTATGGATCTGCCACGCCTAATTTGTACGTGAGTTCTCTGGGTTCTTCGAATTTGAATAAATCATGCAATGCTTATTAGTCGGTTGTCTTGACGACTGCGCTAACTATGAACAAGAAGGTAACGCGTAAGCTTTTTATGAGACAGTAATCCCCAAGTAGATGGAATAGCATTCATATATTGCGACCCTTTCTTGCGTTCTTACAGCTTTCTCTAACTATGGAGCCCGTTTTCTTGGGACTGTCCTCCTACAGATATGGGATAGATGATTATGGGCGTTGTTGTAGCTGGTAGATAGCTCAAAGTAACGCAATTAGAGATCTGGAAAATCAGGAATGTCAAGTGAAGAAAATTATGATGACCTGGATTAAGATATTTTATGTCTGTGTCTTTGCAGGCGTCGACACTACGGCTATACAAGTACGTGAAAGTGCGGTCCTTGCAAATAAACATGCATAGCGGACATTTACATTTAGCTGACCCAAAGTTCAATAGCAAAATTAGTCAAAAGTGTCAAATAGCAGAATCACATCTAGTTTACTCAGTTTTAAATATAAGAATCGTATCTAGCTGACAAAGCGTCAAATAGCGGAGTCACATCTAGCTGACACAGCACCCAATAGCAGAATTACATTTAGTTGACACGGCATCAAATAGCAGAATTACATCTAGCTGTCATAGAATCCAATAGCCTTTAACCTACGCAGTATTTGCAGCTGACAGTGTCAAGTAGATTAGATTTACATTTAACTAACTAAACAGCAGAATTATATCCAACTGACACAGCACCAAGCAGCAGAATCACATTTAGCTGTCACAGCATTCAACATAAGAATCACATACATATACGCTACAGAATACACAATAAAACATGGATTCAACACGCCAAGATACAACACATCTAGATACAGACAATGAGGATCCTGCCTTCAAAACAACCAATGGTGACGCCTGCATCAGCCCATACGCTGTTGTACCTACGAAAAGAGGTGATGATGATGAAAATGATGATATCAGCAATGGCGTACAGAATATGTCTATAGAAGATGAACTTGCAATCAGGAGCGTACAGACAGAGGATTTTGCCCATGCAAAGGACACCATTCAGCCAAACACTGGTACATACACGGCAATGAAGACACCATCAGAAGATACCAAGGCAAAGGCGCCCTTTCAGAATACCAACGCGGGTTCAAACAGCACAGAAGACATCCCAGTTGACTCGGCAGAGAGTGACACATCCAAGAACAGTGCGGAGTCTCCAGCCATTCCCGGGGATGGCAGTACCATGCGTGAGAGTCCACATCCTCCCGGTGCGATCCATCCAAACGAGGCGTACGAGCGCATGGACACCCTGAAAAATATCGCGTACGAGCACATGTACGACATGATACCGGACGCCATGTTGGCTCAAAACGCCTCCACTTTGCTGTACGGACGAACAATGGACCAAAGCACTTGTTCTGAGCAGCGACCAGCTAGCATGGAGCCATATGCTGTTAGACATCAGGAAGAAGATAACTATGGTGACAATGTCATGTCACAGGAAAGAGGAGCCTCAGCTGGGAACAGCGTTGCAAAGACTAACACCAGTGAAGAGGATATTGAACCATATGCTGTTAGACATCAGGAAGAAGATGACGATGATGCCAATGGTATGTTAAAGAAAAGAGGAACCGCAGATGGGGACGGCAATACAAAGATTATCGCAACTGAAGACATTATTAAACCATACGCTGTTAGACATCAGGAAGAAGATGATGTTAATGACAATGACGTGCCACAAGAAAGAAGAGACGCAGCTGGGGAAAGTATCAATGGCACTGAAGAGGATATTCAAGCATATGCTGTTGCATTCACGTGCGAGAATGTGATGTACTCGTACCGGGAAGAACTACAAACAGAAGCTCCCCTGAAGAATACAAAAACTTCTTCAAGCAACAGCGGGGACGTCACACTGAATGACACCAGCACTTCCGGGAATGATGCTGCCAGTTCCGGAAATGATGCTGGAATTTACGAAAATGATGCTGGAACTTACGAAAATGATGCTGGCACTCTCGAACCACAACGTGCACTTCATTCGCGCCAGCGGCTACAGAACAATCTGATCCCAAATCCGATGTACGTTCCAAACGTTCCTCAGCAAGCAGTTGGAGGTAAGGTCAATTACGGGAATGGTGTTGCCAGTTCCGAAAATGACGCTGGCTCTTCCGGGAATGATGCTGCAAGTTACGGAAATGACGCTGGCTCTTCCGGGAATGATGCTGCCAGTTCCGGAAATGACGCTGGCACTTCCGGGTATCTCAAGAATGACGGGAATATGCGCGACACTCACGAGCAACGTGCACTTCGTTCGGACAAACTGATCCCAAATCCAATGTACGTTCCGAATGGTCCTCCCCAAGCAGCTGGAGGTAAGATTATATGTTGACACTTCAAAATCAAGGTATACAGTTATCTTATTGTTTCTGGTGGTGTCTGTGTTTTTTTTTTCTATTTCAATCCGTACATGGATTGAAATAGTGTAAATGCATTTAAGTTCGTGGGGATTTGTTTTCGCGGTAGCGGGAAAAGGAATGTTCGCGGTGGTTTTAAGTTCGCGGTAGCACCATGCACTGTAGTCTCTTACGGCAATGGAAAAAATGTTTGCGGTGGTTTTAAACTATGATGCGTACTATCTAAATTCAGAGTGCAGGTAAAATTTGTCTGGTGCAGGTAATTTTCAATGTTACCTGCACCAGTGCAGGTAGTGGTGCGTACCTAAAGCCCGGACTTGGACCTAAAAAAAAAACTAAATGTAAGGAACCAAGCTATCTGTAACTTATATTCCCTTTTTTGTTCTAAACTATCTAAACCTTCCATATTTATGTAGACAGTGAAATTTGCACTGGAAAAAGACAAAAACATTTCGTGTTTACACTGGCTGTATATAATTTGCATGTATTTTCACAAAATTTCGAGCACACATAATATGCAATGATGGGTTCAGGTCCGGGCTTAAAGTCCAGACCTGAACCTGAACTGCTGGACCTGAATCCGGATCTGAACCTGGATATGAGTTTAGGTATGCACTACTAATACTAAGTGCAGGTATGCAGAAAAAAGGATTTCGAGCCCTGCAATATGTACACATCACTAAGAATAGTCAGGTCAATTAAGGCAAAGATTTGACAAAGATTTATGTCGAATATATATGAAATTCGAAAAAAATCTGTGACCGCCGGTGACTCCTTAGGACCGCGACGTTTTCATAACGGTCCAATGTCATAATGTAACGTTACATTGCGAAAATAGAAACTCATCATATATATGTTGCACATTAATATACGACGTATAAATGCTAACCGTATTAGATATTGAGGTATTTATCAAATAATGACATCATTCGATGCATTTAACAAAAAGAGGCCCCCGCGGTAGCCTCAAAATACTACCGTTTCCACCGCCTTTGAACGTCCGAAACCCCCTGGATGTGAAATGGTTGATAAACGACAGCTTTGATTGACAACAGCCCGAATTTATTCCATAGTCATATTCATGGCTTTTAGCCTTCGTCAAAACAGCAGTATTGCTGACAAATTTGGTATATTTCTAAGTATGAGCACTTGTTTATTGCGGTTATTTAGTGTTTCTTGCGAAGCATTTTCACTGAAGAAAAGCAAACTTTTTTTATCTTTTTGGCCTAAACAAAGTTTAGATTCCTTCTCTTAAGCAAAATAACCGCGAATATAGTCATTCTAAAGGAGGTAAGCTCTTTTCTTGATGAATATAAGTGCTTAATGTACTGTGCTACCCAAGGCTAGAACATATGAAGTGAACGATGTCTCAAAATGTGCACAGCCACCCCCGTTAAACTCCACCTCCGGTTAGGCCGGGACACCTCCAGTTATGCCGCATCCACCTCCGGTTTTGCCGTGACACCTCCGGTTTTGCCGGGACACCTTCGGTTAGGCCGCATCCACCTTCGGTTTTGCCGTGAAACCTCCGGTTTTGCCGGGACACCTCCGGTTAGGGCATCAGCAGTTTAGTACGACAGAAGTCAGAAAATCGCCCATACCAACAAAACCGAGGAACCTGATGCCACACTTTGCCTCTATTTCGTTGGCTAGCACCTTTTTCCGAGTTTTTGCCAAGTTTGGCGGTCCACGACCCTGTAGTTCTCGCTAACACCCCTGACCTCCCGTCACGATGCTGACCCGGAAGTAGTGTTGGAGCGCGCGCTTATTTCGAAATTCTCGGCGCCGGGGGCTATGTGGTTATAATTTGTGACTGAACAGCGGTCCCAAGTACTCGCTAGGAGTTCTGACAGAATTTGGAATGAGCCATAAATATTCAGGTAACTGCTATAATGTTGTAAGACGACGTCGCTGAGAAGAGATACAGACAAGCCTTGTCACAGGACAAACCGGAGGTGTCCTGGCCTAGCCGAAGGTGGACATTAACTGACCAGTGTGTCCTTGTGATAGTAATCATTGGATTTTGCCATGGCGTGGATGATTGTCAAATTGACAAGAAAACTCAAAGTCAACTCACAATCAATGTACTGCCTTGTGCAAATTAAATAAAAAATACTGGTTGTATGTGATATGCTGGAATTTCGGCTAATTACCCGAAATTCCAGGATATCACATACAACCAGTAACTAGTACATTTAGACAGTTCAATCAAACATTGTGGAGGACAAGGCTGAGTGGAGAAGAAGAATCCATTGTGACCCGTGATGACATCCCTGATGTCCAAGTTCAATGTTTAAGGTTCAAGCATTGTGTGAAATTTTACATTGATAAACATTACCTACATGCATGTCACAGGCCTTAATTTACCTGAGCACGGTACTGATTACGTCACCGTTTCAGTCTCTACACGTCACAGGGTACTGATGACGTATATTTTTCAGTGTGTACACGTCAGAGGGCCTGCGTTGCCACGGTTACGGCTCTTGTCTTGGCGCTTTTTATTGGCAGCGGAATATCTTTCATCATGTACATGAACATCCGGGAGGTGCAGGGGCTAAAGGGCATCTCGAAAAACTCAACTGGACTCTAGGAGGTGAGGCCAGCTCATTTGTACGTGTTTTTGTGCGCGCGCGTGTGTGTGTGTGGGGGGGGGGGGGGTATTAAGTCAAATTTGATAAGATTTATAATTAACGGATTTGTCTTTTGGCACGGCCGGGCCCCACTAATTTCAACGTTTTTTTTTGGGGGGGGGGGGTTTAAAATTTACTTGGCATCGCATAACAAAAAGACGCTGTACGCTGTAAGCCATGGCCAATTCGAGAGGTGACCTCACGGTATCCGTCAGTCCACCGGGACAGATTTGTAGTTCCAGGGCCGGTCGAGGCTTACCATCTTTCTACGCAGGGACATCCAACAGCGAAACCGCCTTCCTCGATGTACCCTGCTCTTTCAACCGTCACCCTTAGTTCCTGACCTGCTTCTAAATATTAATGACCTTACCCTTATATATGCGAGACACTTTTTGAAAACTGAAAGGCCTTTCTCTGATTGCCTGATAGCTGGTTGGAGGGGGGGGGGGGCGTCCACAGGAACTAAGAGTGACGGTTGAAAGAGAAGGGTACATCCAGACAGGCTGTTTCGCTGTTGGATGTCCCTGCGAAGAAGGATGCCCCTTACGGGCACCGGCACAAATGGACGACGGTGTTTATCCAGAACGTGTACGTGGGGGTGGAGCTTCCTGTTTTCGAGGGAGGAGACTATTCGGAGGGCGGGGGCGTGTTGTTTTCGTCAGAAAGCCGCCACCTTTGTATCTCCCCGCAAGAAGATCGTGTAGTTTATTCTGTTGATCCTGGTGTTACAGAACTTAAACGAATGTTGATAATGATACTTTGATGTTTACATGTTACTTACGTATCAGGCCCAAAATGCTTTTTGCGTAATGAATTAACAAATGGCAGTCAAGATGGGATAAAGTTACTGTTGTTTTCCGTATAGCGACACATTCACGGTAACGTGTTAATAGCATCCAGATGGCGTCCCTTTGTCACACAAGGCCTGGTCCACATCCTGGATATCCAGGAAACGGCTTGAACAGGAGGACGCTTCCTGGATATCCAGAAAACGGCTTGAACAGGCTCAGGACGAATCCTGGATATCCAGAAAACGGCTTGAACAGGAGGACGCTTCCTGGATATCCAGAAAACGGCTTGAACAGGCTCAGGACGAATCCTGGATATTCAGAAAACGGCCTGAACAGGAGGACGATTCCTGGATATCCAGAAAACGGCCTGAACGCCTGACGAAAATAAGGAATTCCCGCCATTTTTGATTTGCGGGCAAGCGGTCACTGTGGGTCACGCAAGCACCGCAATGGTATCCTGCACCGCGGGTGCCCCGTAATACTCTGAACGCATGTCTAAAGACAACCGTTGTCCACATTGACAACGATAGACAATAACAGTTGCACGACTATATTATGTGTTGTATGTTTGAAGTTGTTTTTCGTGTAGCGTCACATTCTATTTACGTGTTAGTAGCATTCAGATGGCGTCCTATCATGGGGAGGCAGCGGTCACTTCCGGGTTTTAATCTCTCGCAACTTGAGTCTGTCGAGGTCTCACGAGGTCGACCCATATATGGAAACATGGGCGTGCATAATAATGTTTTCTGTACTGTCAATCACCATGATTGACGGCACCGGAAGTACGAATCCTGGATATCTAGCATTCGTAAGGTTTTTGAACGATTCCTGGAGCCGCCGAAAAGTAGATGTGACAAGCCCATTGTAACGCAGTTGATGCCCGTTGCAAATTCATTTGTAATCGGCCAATATTAATTCAATACAATTGTTTTTCAATGTATTGTCTGTTGTTGTACTGACATACTCACAGTGAAACATAGAGAGTAAGACAGGACAAAGCAATGGAATGGAGTAATTATTTCTAATTGTTCTATTACAGACAAAATTTGCCAATAGCTCTATTGAAGAAACATCAACATATATGACGTCCACTGTCAATAGCAGTCAAGATAATGGTATGTAATATAAAGTAATCGTAATATGTAACTACTTTAACCCTCAAACACCTGAGTGGGTCCATCTGGACCCAAGGCGTAAATGATGAAGTGCCATTTAAATATTTTTAATCTTAAGAAAAATACCATCCGTGAATTTGTCAGTCAATATCTGCAATACCCTCTCCTAAGTCTTTACGGAGATCGGTACAATACTGTGAAAACTATAAAAGAACGTCTGTGTTCAGTCCGTCTGGGGTCCAAACAGACCCCAGCAAAATATGCAGTTTTTAGAGACTTTTGAGACCCACCACTTACTACTTATTGCATGACCACCGATATTTTCAGAGGATAATAAACATGTAAAACTAAGCCCTCACAAGAACTGTTCTGTTGTCATCATATAATTTGATATTTTGACGTCATTTAGCTAATAAAGGTGACATCATCATTTTCTGTCTATAACCCAGAAAAGACAAACACAGAGAAAAGACAAGAAATCCGCGGTCACGGACCACGTTGCATTGCGCCATTGACTGGGAGGGCTGGGACCAAGGTTATGCAAGGAGACTGAGCCTTAACATAAATAAGCTGCATTTCTCCATAAGACACATGCTTGTTTTTAAACTCTGAAATCCGATTGTTTTTTTTTTTTCTTGTTGTTTTGTTGTTGCTAGTGTAGAGTGAATAACAAGCTGTCGTCAGGGCCATGATATTTGCGGCGTGTTGATTAAAAGTTTGTGTAGACTACTTTTTCATTAACTAAGAGGTATAAAACTTACCACACTACTTGGACTTTAAACAGTTAATAACTGTATTAAGAACATTTCTTTTGGTTAACGTAAAAGTCGTCTTCTAACCAACAACTCACGAATTCGTGTATAAATCCAGCTTGCTTT
Source organism: Branchiostoma floridae x Branchiostoma belcheri (assembly GCA_019207045.1). Classification (NCBI taxonomy): domain Eukaryota; kingdom Metazoa; phylum Chordata; class Leptocardii; order Amphioxiformes; family Branchiostomatidae; genus Branchiostoma; species Branchiostoma floridae x Branchiostoma belcheri. The sequence goes on from CM033029.1 coordinate 22,138,614, forward strand.
ATATCACTCCATTCTAGCAGCTACAAACGAGGAACCATTGAGAGTTCAGAAATGAAAATTGACATACAACCTACAGAAACATATGTTATGATACACGTGTATTTTTAACCTCCTACAGTAATTTTTCAGTGGGTCAGATTTAAAGGAACTAATGGTCTTACACGCTTCAAAGGGTGTGGTCATCTTGAAATCAGTTGTCTACAAAGTGATTAAAACCAAATTCACAAAAAAAAACAATCTCAAGAAGACATTTGCCTCTACCTTTGCGCCAAATTCCATTTCAATTGATAAAAAAATGAATCTGTTATGAAACCTCTTGCATTACTTTCTGACTCACCCTTGTAATTTGCAGGAACCGTTTCTCCTCACCTGACCATCTGCGGGAAGGGAATATCAGAGAAGATCACTTTTGGCGGACCAGGAAGAGAGGCGGGTAAATTTTACTATAACCATGGTGTGGTCGTATCTGCCAATAATGAGGTATTCGTGGTTGATCGTGTCAACGAACGCGTCCAGGTCTTCAGTTTGAACGGAACCTTTATCCGGCTGTTGTCAACGGTCTTGCCGGGAGGGATAATTACTCAGCCTCATGACGTCACAATAGACAGAGAGGGTCGTCTGTTGGTGGTAGTGGTCACGTGTCAAAGTGTACCTCGTGTATTGCATGTCTTGCGGTACACCCTTGAAGACCAGCCATTGTCGAACCTTAATATGTCAATCGGGAAAAACAAAATGGTTAGCATCACAATAGATCCACGCAATAATAACATCATCGTGGTCGAACGCAGGCAAGTGTTTATCTTCCACCCAAACGGCACGCGCTGCGGGAGGTTCGTGTGGTCTTCAGGTGCTCCTGGGAACTTCCAGACGCACGTCGCAGTAGACGACAAAGGGAACTTTTATGAAACCTCTAGAAGTCACGGCAGTGTCCGAGTGTATAATACAAGCGGGAGACATTACTTGTACGAATTTGAAGTGTGCCGTGACAAAACGGTAAAGCTGTGCAAACTGCGCGATATTTTGATTGACGCTATGGGGCGAATCCTGGTGGCGCAGATACTATCTACCAGTGGACAAGTGGACATGTTCACGCGCGATGGGAATTTCGTTCGAACCATCAGACTGACTACAGACATAACAGAGCTATATGGTCTTGCACTGGCACCGGGAGGACAGCTAGTTGTTGCACACGATCACTACGTAAGCATCTTCCCATGCCAAATGGTATATCCATAGTGATACATGCTAAGCGGTACATTCGTAGTGATCCCCACTCGGCTTATTCATCTATAGTGATCCCTGCCGAAAAGCATATCAGTAGTAATTCCCCAAATGGTATATCTTTCTATAGGAATCCCTATAAAATGGCATATCCATAGTATTCCCTTTAATGACGTAACCATTTATAGCGATACCTGCCAAATGGCATATCCGTATTAAGTGATCCCTGCTGCTAAATGGCATATCCATAATATTCCCTTTAATGACGTATCCATTTATAGTGATACCTGCCAAATTGCATAACCGTAGTAATCCCCGCAATATCATATCCGTATATAGCGACCCATGTTAAATGGCATATCCGTAGTAATCCACCAAATGGCATATCGATAACTGCCAAATGGCCATTTATAGCGATAACTGCCAAATGGCATATCCATAGTATTCCTTTAATGACGTATCCAATTATAGTAATCCCTGCCCTATGTCATATACGTAGTAATCCCCGCAATGGCATATCCATATAGAATGCTGGTGATCCGCTAAATGTCATAGCTGTTGTAATCACCGCAATTCTTTATCCATATATAATGTTCGTTATCCCCTAAATGTCATATCCGTAGTAATCACCGCAATGGTATATCCTTATATAATGTTAGTGATCCCCTAAATGTCATATCCGTAGTAATCCCAGCAATGTCATATCCGTATAAAATGTTAGTTATCTCCTAAATGTCATATCCGTAGTAATCCCCGCAAAGGCGTATCCGTATAAAATGTTAGTGATCCCCTAAATGTCATATCGCAGTAATCCCCGCAATGGCATATCCGTATAAAATGTTAGTGATCCCCTAAATGTCATATCGCAGTAATCCCGCAATGGCATATCCGTATAAAATGTTAATGATCCCCTCAATGTCATGTCGCAGTAATCCCCGCAATAGCATATTCGTATAAAATGTTAGTGATCCCCTAAATGTCATATCGCAGTAATCCCCGCAATTGCATATCCGTATAAAATGTTAATGATCCCCTAAATGTCATATCGCAGTAATCCCCGTAATGGCATATCCGTATAAAATGTTAGTGATCCCCTAAATGTCATATCGCAGTAATCCTCGCAATGGCATATCCGTATAAAATGCTAGTGATCCATTAAATGTCATATCGCAGTAATCCCCGCAATGGTATATCCATATATAATGTAAGTGATCCCCTAAATGTCATATCCTTAGTATTCCCCGCAATGGTATATCCATATATAATGTTAGTGATCAAATCACCAATTCAGTGTCCTATGTAAATAAAAAGAAAACAATTAGGAAATGGTACAAATTCTCCTACTTGAGTCCGAGTCCGTGGAAAACTCACATTGGCAGCGTAGTCTGACCTCTAAAGTATCCATCTAGTGATTTTAAGCCGAAACCTACGAGCGGTACACCGCCTGATGACATTGGACCTAAAAAACAATACCTTGTGACCTACAAACTGAACTTTCTTCACAGTCTACACTCAAAACATGGCTAAAAGCTTGTCTTCCTATTATATAAACAATAGAATATATTCCTAAATTCTTTAGTTGTAACATCCGGCTCATAAATGCCAACATTTCCCAAGAAATGCCAACATTTCCCAAGAATAATAAACTTTGACGTCGTATAACTGCCGAACGACGTGTGCTAAGAGTACGAAATATAGTAACTTTTCCTTAAATATTGTTGGCAACAATTCTGTAAAAAAATTAAGTTTGTGATTTTTCGTGTTGTCACGACAGCGTGTTGGCGTTTACGTGGATTGGTGACCTTTGCCTAAATTGTATAGAAGTAGTGATCCCCTAAATGGCATATTCGTAGTGATCCCCGCAAAATGGCATATCCGTAGTGAACCCCAAAATGGTATATCCATAGTGAACCCCAAAATTGTACATCCGTAGTAATCCCCCAAATGGCATATTCGTAGTGATACCAGCAAAATGGCATATCCGTAGTGAACCCAAAAATGGTATATCCGTATTGCTCTCCGCTAAATGGCATATCTGGACGGATCTCCCAAATTGCATGTTCGTAATGAATTCTGCTAAATGGTTCATTTGTTATCTGCTAAATCGAAGTAGAGAAGTTACACGTTACAACAAATCGCGGCATCTACTACTTAAACCAAGGGATACTGTATCCTATATCAGAAATGCATGTTATATGCATGGACATCAGGAACCCCCCCCCCCCCAAAGTATCAGGGAACTGCACGACTAATCTCGAAGCAGATCCACGGTGCGTTATGTATAGTATCAAACTCCGGTGCCCGTTTGACTCCCTTAGCCGGCTATAGTCCCTGGCCAGCTTTGATACTATATTATGGCACCTTAGGATCTGCTTGGAGATTACTGCACGACATGCTGCCTTCTTTGTACTCTGACGGACCAGAAATACTTCTACATTCACCACCAGCCACCGAGACAATATTAGCTTTCTGCACTCCGTTGACCCACGCAGTGGAAGTGCAGAGTCACAGAGCGTGGCCATGTGGTTTCGCCATCTTCAGACAACACAGCACAAACTCACTATCACCCCGAATGACTGCCCCTTCCTCCAGGACCGGGGAAGCATGGCCAACTTTAGCCTGGATACCAGACCCAGCCTGATCTCAATGATACTGTAAATGCCTTTAAGTTCGCGGAGATTTAATTTCGCGGTAGGGGGAAAATGGACTTTTCGCGGTGGTTTTAATTTCGCGGTAGCACCATGCACTGTAGTCTCTTAGTGCCATGGGAAAATGTTCGCAGTGGTTTTAAATTCGTGGTGAAGCGGCCGCCGCGAAAACCGCGAACATTAATCCACCGCGAAAGTTTCTGCATTTACAGTATCTATTGTGCACGGGTCTGGCTAGATGGCATGGAACATGCTCTCGGACAGTAGGAGAATATGTGATTGATGACCGTTAACACCACAGGTAGCCTGCTACATGGAATCACAGTTGACCAGGCTACAAACACTAAACAATCATGGACTAGATACATCACAATAGTTAATCATTACCCAGTCACTTTCCAAACTGTGTATAAAGTTACTTCGCAGAGTTACAGCAGTATTTAGTTCCAAAGTTAACGTAGTGTACCTCCGGCCGTCCTGTGCTCCATTGGTAGGATCTTAGCCCACTATTTGGGCGAACGAGAGTAAGACCTATCTGATCTAGACAGACTGTTAATTATCAGGGTCTAACTGGGGGGGGGGGGGGGTGCTGTAGATCCGAGGAGTAGGGCTGTATAGGCCCTTCAAACAGTCTGGCATCCAGACCAGGCCAACTTTATCTTAACTGCCTCTGAAGTGGAAAAAAAAGGGATACAGAATAGCATATCCAAAAGATGCAAGACTTTCAGGGTAAAGCCAGGTTGGGTGGGTGGAAAAAACTGCATGCGACGGTGACTGTGTGCTTACAGACCCTGTCACACAGTTTTGTCTGCCTTCTACTGCCTAAACCTTGCACAAAGGAAGATCTGGAGAAGGACGTGTTGTGACCAGAAAGAAAAGAAAACCGCCAGCAACCATCCATTGTTTTTAAACTGTTTCGTTGCACAATTACACAAACAGAAGATAAAAAACGGTTTCATATAAACGAAAACGTACACCAAGGATCTCGAAGTAGCCACTTCATTAGTTAAGGTACAGCAACGGAAATGTAAGTACTATGTATCATATGGACGGCTAAGAAATGACAAATAAATATAAGATAATCAAAATAAAACAAGAACGATTAGGCCACAAAGATAAATCGTATAGATGGCAATCTATACAGACCGCAAATTTGATGAAATTGGGTGCCAAAAACAAGATGCGCAAAACAAGATGGCGTAATTTTGAAAATAGATACCATACACGTCGTGACAAGAAGTGAAGCGATAAAAGATTATATCATAACCATTAGTTCCTGTAGTGCAACCATTAGAACCGCCCAACTAGTTTTACTACAACTACAGTCATGACTGCCATGCTAGTGTCACTTCTACAAGTAGGAATCAAAATAATAGAAGTTAATCTTAATGAAGATGACCTACCAACTCCAAAGATAACAGTCATTGTTTTCCTACCAAGCTGGGATTATTAAATTGATGTTGTCATTTTAGTCAATTCTTCCTGTTCAGGGGAAACTGACTTATCTACAATACATGTGCAATACATGTTCGGCCCATGACCGAGAGGTTGCGGGTTCCGAATCCAGCTGCGTGTCACCGATCTTGTGTCCTTGGGAACGGCACTTTATAGTAATTACACGACTTTCCTCACTTTACTCATGTGAAAATGAGTACCTAGCTTCGGCTTCGGATAGAGCCGTCCCTCGGATAGGACGTTAAATGGAGGTCCCGTGTCTGGGGAGAGCCATACCCCAGACACGTTAAAGAACCCGCCACACGTGCGATGGTGTGGTGTAAGTGGTCCAAAGCCTACAGTACCTTGGCCGCACCTGGGGCAATTACTGTCGTATTGAGGTCACCTGAGTGGCGCCGAATGGCAGCTCGCTCCAGACCATTGCGATTTAGCCCCGCCCATTGTAAGCTCCTCGCAATTCAGCCCCTGGCTGCAAAGAGTGAGTAGTTGGCCCACCCAATAACCAACAAACAAATAAAATAATTATTCTTTCGCTATTAATCTATCTATACATATCCATGTTATAATCTTTATGTATTATCTATCTATTATCCATATTCGTTCAAATTTTGACCTGTAGGGAAGAGTAGCTTTTTGGTACAACGCAGTTTGGAATGAAACTAGGCAGTCATGGTGCATCACATTACTTGAAGTAATGTTAAGAATTTTTGTAAAACATATCAAAGAAGGTTGATGTGTATATTTACGATAGCGAAAGTAACCAAAAAAAAATTGTAATGTTATATAAGCCAATAAGTAGAGTTATTTTTCCTTCAAATGTGTTGGCACAACGTTAAAGGCATATTCGTCGGGGGGTTGAGATATATTTTTTTGTTAACTCATTTAAAATTTCCTACTGTAAATGAGCGATTGAGTTGATTTCAAGATGAACCTACCCTTGGAATTACGTCAGAAGGAACGATCAACTTGAATGAACATATAGTTGGAAATATATCTGACATAAGTTTGGCTATTGCAGGGGATTGAGAAGAGGCAAAGAGCAGTACAAGGGAAGTTAAATGGAAACTGCAACGCTTATTTCAAATGCGCATTTCTGCGAAACGATGCTCAGCGCAATGCACGATTAATCAATCAATAAACACCCTTAAATCAACGCATCACGTATTCGGCAATGAATCCAACTCTCTCTACTATCACATCTCATTCCATCCTAGCAGGTGCACAAGAGGAACCATTGTTATTTCAGAAATAACAATTGCCATGTAACTTTTGCAGACACGTAACGTTATAAAGGTGCCGGTTCAGCTTCCAATATTGTGTAGGCGGGTCAGATCACAACGGACTTGCAAGGGTGTGGTCATCACAGTCGCATGAAAAGCTTTAAACAATTACTATAAATAAATTGTTGTATTTTAGCCTTAAAAAGCTTTATGGCTTTATTAACCTTTGCGCCAAATTTCAACTCATTTGACAGAAATGAGCCTGTTAAAACTAACTAATTTATTCATTGACTAATACTTATATGGTAGCGTCATCGTTTTAATAAATAGTACTTGACAGATTAATGGTTTTGTAATGTAATATGAGACAAAGTCATTTTTATTGTAATGTGATATAATGACAAAGTCTTGTTTTTGTGATCTGAGAGTTAGGTCATTTATTTTCAGTTGATAAGTGAATATAGTCAGCACCAAGGTTTTTTTTCATTCGACACTGTAATGTTTGTCTTTATTTAGTCGTGAGTTTGTAATATGATATGAGACAAAGTTATGGTTTTGTAATATAAAATGAGAAAAATTCATGGTCTGTATGGAATGAGAGGAGACAAAGGTATGGTTTTGTAATATGAAATGAGACAAAGTCATGGTTTTATGAACTGAGAGGAGACAAAGGCATAGTTTTGTAATATGAAAGGAGACAAAGTGGTGTTTTGTGATATGACATGAAACAAAGTCATGGTTTTGGATTATGATATGGAAAAAAAATTTGCTCTAAGACGGGAAATAAAGTCATTGTTGCATGTGTAATACGATTGGAGACAATATCAAGATTTTATGATACGATATGAAAATTTGGTCACTTTACTTGATAAGTGTAAATAGTCGAAGACATGTTATTACCTTTTATCTTCGATACTGTAAAGTTTGTTTTTATTCATCAAGAAAACAAAATGAAAACAAAGGCTTGGCGATTGCGCTGATGAATGTATTTTCTCCGCCAGGAGGCGCTAATGCCTGGACTACGTCAGTTTAGCGCAGCCTAGCGGAGAAGATAAGGAAGTGCAATCGGTACCAGCCCCCTCGTGGCAAAGGCCAAATTACAATATTCAATTCAACAGACTTTTAGTAGAGATCCTGATTACATATGTGGGCTTTCCCGGTCAAACTGGTTCGTTCTTAGACGAGAACTTACAAATCATATTGATGCGGCCGACCTGACGCAATATTTAGAGCCAATTCAATCTCTGCTGGATAAAATTCAGAGATTTAGTTCCGAAAGTTACAAGTGACGTCCACCACTCTTTTGACTTTGATTTTCAAATCCGTATGAAGAGATTTTGAATTGTCCCTAAATATTGTTTACCTGGATGCCTAACGTTCATAAACGAATCATACAAATGATTATGTCACAATGGGAGAAAAGGCCAGTTCCGTTCTTCGTGTCCATATCTTCTATGTGACGAATGACAGATCTTGATATAGCTGTACATCATACCATGGTTAATAAAGCACCGAATAAAACCCTGCATGTTTTATTTTCATTCTGTGATTATCATTAGTTTTTAATTTGTTGAATGTATAAATAAATCAAATCAAATCAAATCAAATCAATGGCAATAATATTGTAAAGCCACCTCCACCCCTAGGGCGTCACCAACAAAATTAATTTTGCAATAAGGGTAACGTCAGAACTTCATCAGCTTTATTAAACACGGTAAACTTGTAAACCTTTTAAGTTAACTTTCGCATGTCAACCTTAATTGACTGTTTAACCTTCGAGACTACTGTGCTTTTCTTGATGCTTTGTATACATATTACCGACACCCACGAAAAGCTTCCCACTAGTTTAAAGTTAACGTTTAATACGTCATTAACCGAACTCTAACAGCGCCAATGATATGAGCGCGGTGTCACCAACGGACATTGCCCTTTGAACTTTCGGTACGCCACAGGTGTGATGATGTCATATCAGGAAGTGAGATCTCAACAGCAATATGGCGACTGCCGCTCTTCCAGAGAAAGTCAGTGACGATTTCACCAAGTGTACGATCTGTTTCTACACCTTTAAGAACCCGAAGGTTCTTCCCTGCTTGCACACCTTCTGTGAGCACTGTCTGCGGGAATGGGTCCAGAAGAACGATGGCGACACCTTTCCGTGTCCAATTTGTCGTCAGCCAGTTTCCTTGCCCCAAAATGGCGTCGAGGGTCTAAAGGACAACTTCTTTATCGCTAGCCTGGTGAAAGCCGTGACCGAGCATAACAAGGTTCGCCAGGGCAAAGATGACCTTCTCTGCACCAGTTGTGAGGAAGGGAAGCCAGCCACGTCCAGGTGTTCGGAGTGTGCCGAGTTTCTGTGTGAGAGTTGTGAGTCGGCACATCGTCTTGGAAGAGCTACCAGGGGTCATACTCTCATCATCTTTGAGGAACTGAAGACAGGAAAATACGACAGTGTCTTCAAGACCAGGAAAGCTCCACCGTGCTCAAAACATCCAGAAGAAATCCTGAAGCTCTATTGCAGGACTTGTGAGACCCCAATATGCAACGAATGTGTCTTGGTTGAACACAGGGACTCACGGCACGATCTCAAGCGCATAAAAGAGGTAGCTACCGAGAAAAGAGAGACGATCTTAGATCTCACACCACAGTGCCAGGACCGAATGCTGTTCTTTCGTCGGACAGAAGAAGTTCAGAAACGATTGATGGAGCAACTTCAGCTGAACGCAGAGGGGGCTCGTCGGAATATCCATGAAACAGCACAAACATTGATTGCGATTGTAAAGGAAGAGACCGGCCGAACGACTCCTGACTTGTGTTGATACAGAGGAAACATCCAGGAAGAAACAGATCGATGCAGAGATAGAGGGAGCACAGATCAGTCTGGCGAGCGCCAAGAGTAGCTGTGAGTTTGCAGAGACTCTAGCTCGGGAGGGAGGCGACTACGAAGTTGTGTGTCTTTCTCACAAGATATGACAACAAGACTGAACGAGTTGACTAAACCACCTGCGAACACAGTGGACTTTGAACTGGCAAACATTACCGTGGACTATTCGGTCATGAGGCAGAAATTGTCGTCATACGGACCACCGGATTCTAAACATTGTTTGCCCAAATCAACTACAAAAGAACTGAGTTCCATGCTGGAAAGTGTGTCAGAGATAGGTTCCACAAGGAAAAGGAAAGCCAGCAAGATAACAAATAACAAGAACGAAAAACGTCAGGTGGGAGGAAGTCAGAAAGCCAGCATTGGTGATCATGAGAAGGGAATGGAAGTGGTAGTGGCTCGAATCGGCGCCAGCAGAATCTGCAGCGAGGAAGAGAGAGTGATGTTTCTAGTAGTGTGAACCAGAAGGTGCCGTGTATTCAGCCAGGTCGTTTGAAAGAACTTGTTGAAGGTAAGTACTGGCGTTGTCATGGACGATAAATTTCTACATTAAGTATGTTTGCATGTGTGTGCACGTGTTCGTGTGTTTGTGTGTGACGTGTGTGTATTTGTGTTCGTTTACATGTACATGTGTAACGTTATATATTTACCTTCGCAAAGAAGGAAAATTTAGGGTAGCGTTTGTGAGTATATTTGTGTGTTTATAGAAGACCAGCATAACTCGAGATCGCCTGAATGGATAGTATTGATATTCGGTATGTGGGTACGTCTTGATGAGACCTGGGAACGATTAGATTTTGGGCTCCCTAGCGGCCTGTTATGGCACTGCAGCAGAACGTCCAGGTTTGATATCTCGAGTTCTGGACATGCTGCGGCTATGATTTGTTGCCGATGAAGAGAGTAAATGGTATATGTTTGGGTCCCCTAGCGGCTTGTTTTTAACTTAATGGCAGGTTTAGTGTCAGACTTTAAAAGGGAATAACTCAAGCACGGATTGTCGTGATTTTTGGTGTGTAAATAGTGTATTGAGGGATGCTTTATATAATTATGTATTATTTATAAAATTTGAATCTATTTTGTATAATCAATAAGGAAATCGTCTGCCACGCTCTGTGCCATTATAGGAACATTGCAACATGTGGCATTTGTAACTGAGAAGAGAAGAATATTGGTAGGTATATATCGTGCAAAATAAAAACCTAATTTGCATGATTAATTAAACTCTAGTTTCAAACTGTTCTTTTTTAAGGTCTGAGTAAACCAATGCTGAGGCATATCTTGAAAATAATTCCATTCCATCAGAAGTGGTCTTTCTTTAGGCCTATTTTGAAGATCTTTTATGTTTTTCACCCAAATGACACAATTTGACCCCTAAATTGAAGGGGAAATTATTGTTTTTCACCCCCCTGGAAAATGGGGCTTTATGGAGAACAGCCGGCTCCGCCCCTTGGGGAGTGCACAGCTGGTACCATGGCGGGAAAACAAGAGGCGGTTGGACCAATCAGGCTGCGCTATGTGGTTGACGACAATCCTACATACGGAGTACCCTTCCAGCTGTACCAAGAATGAAGACTAAGAGGATTTCCCTATTTATTTGTATATACAATAAAACAGTATTTTGCTGTGAAGAAAAGTTTTATTCAGTAACATTTATTTCAATTTTAACTAAAATTAATTCAGTGCCTGCAAACTCCAATCTAGCGTCAACTTCAACGGCTTTCTTTCTTGGATAACAACGTAAACAACCTGACTGCACTGATAAGTGATATTAGTGAACAAGTATGACAAAAGAACATTGACATAAGCGTTCATTTTTATTGTAAAAAATTCAATGTCTTCAAACTCCAATCTTAACTGGAGTGTAACGGTTTTCTTTCTTGGATGCCCATCACAGAGTAACGTAATAGCAGAGTCCTCGGCAGTTGGACATGAAGAACATAATTTTCGGACCGACTGTATACATGGCAAATATCTTGACACATTTACATAATGAGTAGTTGAAGAATAACTTCGACAAACATTACAACATGCAGGTTGTCGATATTTTGTAGATACAATGTAGAACTTCAAACGTGAAATATGTAACTGTCAGTCTGGGCAAACATATACAAGAAACTAAGTCTCCGATCTTTCACTACGGGCGAAAAAATTACTCAACAATTTGCTAAATTATCACAATGTTATTTCCATACCACATTCGGCCATTTCCTTTCTCGGGGCTATCTATCCCGAACACTTTTCAATCTCATCGTCAAGCCGTGTAGAAGTTATCTCCAAGCAGATCCTACGGTAGCATAAGACAGTATCAAAAGCTGCCAGAGGACTGAAGCCGGCTTAGGAGTGTATTTTGCTACCGGGGATCTGCCTCCACTGAAACAGGGAGGAGCATTTCTATTCAACAATGGTGTTGCTGCCCCACCCTGTTGCCATGTGCTAATTATTTTACGAGCGAATTACACTGGGACAAAGTCAGTGACCAGCACATGTCTCAGTTGGAAGTTAACACCAAACAGGAAGGAGGGCAATTAGCACCTACACTGCAAGCACAGTTTGAATGGGAAACAATTGGATGTTAATAGCCTTTGTTCTAGCCGACTGGAGGCAGATCCCTGGTAGCCAAACACACTCCTAAGCCAGCTTCACTCCTCTGGCAGCTTTTGATACTGTCTTATGCATCTGCTTGGAGATTAGTGTAGAAGCTGTTTTCGTACCGAGAACGGTGGAATTATCGTGAGCGCAGATGTGCATATTTTCTCGGATCATGCCACGGCATGGCAGAGCATAGGGACACAAGGGTCCGGCATCAGAAACAAGTCCGTAACTCCAGAAAAAGCGGGTAGAGTGTCTCCAGAAAGGCATCAGAATAATCCTAAAGGCTTCTCCAACAATACTTAGTAGGATATATCCCTGTATACGGCCGTTTTCCGGCCCAAAATTCGCCATGAAGCGCACGGAGCGTTTCGCCCGTCACCGAGTCTGCCATCTTGGCTGGGCCGGCGTGGCTGTGACGTCATCGCGTGTTGTTGTTTATTTCGGGTTGGCAGGTTTTGCGGACTCACGCCCAGATTGGATTTGCAAATCGCGCCATTTCTGCTGAATACTGCGTGTTGAAAGGTCGATGACCCCGCATTGTACCGGAAGTGAGCGCCCCGGGCCTATGGAATGCAGGCCAAAACCCGGCGATTTCGGCTCTTTTACGGCCCGTGAAGGGCAAATACGTTACAACTACAATAAACATATGATTTTTAGAGTGAACCCATTGCAAAACTACTCATTGAATATGGGGAAAACGGTCATTTTTGTGGAGAAAGCCCACTAAACTAAAGCTTCAAATTCTGCCGAAACGAAACGGTGCTATTTGAGACCCCAGGGCTGGGGGCATCGGGGGCAATAAAGATTCATACAAAAAAAATCGTTAAAAATCAGTACTTGTAAATATGATAAAAAACGAATTTGAATGGCTCGCCATCACTATTATGGACATTATACCATAGATTTCATTGACTTTTTTTTATTCCCCAGCCTGTGGGTTCATTTTTTTCTGAAAATGGGCGTGGCCCCATAATAATTGATGACGTCATCATGACGTCATAAAAATCTGCATGAATTACCAGCTTGCAATAAGACACTTTATTACAAAAACTTATAGTCCATACTTTACTGCAACATGTACTTTTTGAAGACCCCAAAAGTCCTCAGCAAGGGTTTTCTCGGACCTTAAGCATGCTTTCGGTATTTGTCTGATGCTTGAATAAAACACCGCAAACTTGTGCATTGAAGTCTTAAAGCTTTTATTAGTTGGCGTCCCGCTTACTCTAGATTCATTGATTATCCCTAAAGGTTGGTCCCTACACATACAAGGTATTTCACACGAAGAGCCACCAGCTGTGGAGGTGCAGAAGTCCACAATATCCACAGGAATAAAGAAAGAACTTAACAAGGGAGACATTTGGTAAATATCATTTTCACTTGTTCCTTCCACTTCAACAAAAGGTAACGCCACTAAAAATGTGAAAGTTATAATCGTTTACTATACACGTGGAAGTAGAGCAGTAATCTGTTATAACAAGTGGATTTCTACTTCACCTTATTACATGTACTTTCGTATATATAACGCCACAGGTTCCTTGTCAATGTCAAGTGGTGGAAACAGTGGAAGAAGTATGTGGGATACGACCCCTGGGATATGTACGGAATGGATGACCCAGACGTTCATCCAGGGCCGATTGACAACTCTGTACTGCTCAAAGGTAAGTTCTTATTTCTTACATTTATTAAAAGTGGTGTCGTATAATTGTAGTCGCTCCGCATTCAATATAATAGAAAGCTGCTTGATAGATGATAAGCCAGGGATTGATTATATGTTCGGCGGGTCAAATGACATTTTATTATCCTCCAGACGCAGAACATCCGGATGCTTGTTTCCTGAAAGAGCATCTGATTGAAGAGTTGGATTATTGGCTTCTTCCTGAGGAGGTATTCTCTAGACTCGTCTCCTGGTATGGAATCAAAAACGGCCATGTCATTCCCCGTAAGGTACGACTTTAAAATGTAGGGGGTTAGTGTGTGTGTGTATGTGTGTGTGTGTATGTGTATGTGTATGTGTGTGTGTGTGTGTGTGTGTGCTATGCGTGTGTGCTATGCGTGTGTGCGTACGTACACGTAAGGGGGGGGGGGATTCCAAAAGCATTAAGCTGTATCAGCGCTTAGGTAGTTTTTACCAATTTTAGTATATTATCAGTTTTGTCAAGGCCACAATGCCTTGGTAACACTTTTACAATTCTTTTATTTCACTCACTCCTTGCAGGTACTTGAGCATGGAATGTTTGTAAAACACTGCAAAGTAGAAGTGTACCTGATGGAGCTGAAACTGTGCAAGCATCCCAACATGGATGACGGGGTCACTCAACAGTTCAGCAAACACGACACAATAGGTAAAACCAAATGTCAATATAGAAAAGCATATGGCTTTCTTTTCTTTTTATATTTCAGCCATACCATGGGTATGGTGAAATATATTGTATTCCTAATGTTTCTTCTTTCTTTCTTTCTTCTTTCTCCTGTCAAATTTTCAAATTGCCGTCCTGGACCGAATGACCTGAAATTTGGCACATAGGGAAGAGTGGGCCGATACCCTTGTGCCTTTTTTTCATTTTTTTCATATCTGTCTCCAAAATGATTTTAGTAAGGTTTTTTGGTCATCTTAACCCTATTCAGACCGGGCTTTTTTGGTCATCCCTGGACCGGGGGGGGGGGGCTTTTGAGGCCCTACACTTTGAAGTCCTATAACTCTAAAACGACGTGCCGTAAGGCCACCAATTTTTTAGGACATGATATCGACATAATATCTGACAAGTATTTGACGTTTGACGTTACGTTGACGTAAGATGACGTAATTATGACGTCATCAATTTGATTACATTGGCCGGACCCATGAAAAAAGGGTATTCTCAGAAAACTTCAAGTTATTCTACCAAAATGTAACAACAAGTGCAGATAACAGAATAATAATGTTTATTACGACTTGCGTTGCCAATAGTAACATCAATGACGTCAAAATGACGTCATAAAATGACGTCATGCACATCTAAGATACCAGTTGGGCTCCGCCATATTATATCCACCACCTTGAATTTTTAAAAATACTTTTTTTTCAACAAATAATCACAAAGGGCAATGGAAATAGACTCAATTCATCCATTTAGATGGTTTTTGATGAAAAAATACCAGGTAGTTATAAATTTTAAGGGATAATTAGCTCGTTATTCTTGATCTGGCCATACGGTCCGCCATCTTGGATTTTGGGCTGATGACGTCATCAAATTAGCATAATTTATGCATATATAATTATGAAAGATATGCTAGATAATATTAGATTTTATTTATGTAACCAAATAGCAGTAATATAGCAAATAAATGTGAAAAATACATTGTTAGAACAAAAAATAGTGATTTTTGGCAAAACAGTCTGTCAACAAACGGTTGCCATGGCAACACGAAAAAATGGAAAATTTGTCAAACTTCGTGAAATTGTTGCCAACAATATTTTAGGAAAACTCTCCAAATTTGGTGGCTCTAGCGTAAGCCGTTCTGGCGTTATAGGACATCAAAGTTAGCGCGGGCCTCAAAAGCCCCCCCCCCGGTCTGAATAGGGTTAAGACAAAAAACTGTATATTTTGGGCCTTTTTACCCTGGTATTAGAACCAAATGAGCTGCAACTTGGCACAGATGTGCCTTAATAATTCCCCCATATAAATTCAATCTCACTTTTGGTGTACAGTATAACGAAATGTTTATTTTTGCGATTTTTTGGTCAAAAAAGAACACTTTTGGCTCCTGTACCCTGGTTTTAGAACCGGATGACATGAAATTTAGCATAGGGCTGCCCTAGACATATGCGCACATGGATTCATTACTACTTGAGGCATACAGTACAACAAAATGCTGTACTCTGGTTTTAAAACCAAATGACCTATATTTTGGTAAAAGGGTGCACTAGATATTTATTCAAATGACACATGTATACTTTTTGGCATAAACCTCTTCAAAATGATATATTCGGGGAATTTTTTGTCATTTTCCAATAGCCAGAGGGGTCAATGACCTTAAGGTCGTTGACCCCGCCACCTGTAGGTTGCACCTACTGGCCTGTATGTCTATTTAATCTAATTAGATAGGTAACTAATCACTTAAACAATCTAAACTAAACAATCCTGAATCTATATACCAAGGGGGTGGGTTGTGGCAGCCAATCAGCGAGCCCGGCGTTATCTGGAAGAGTCCATTCTTACACGGAGAGGTTCATTTTTTTTAAAATCCATCATTGGATTGGTGAAGTCTTTCAGTGGGTGTATTTTTGGACTGGTCTTTTTTTGCAATTTTACAAAAGGTGTGTTGGAAGAGTCCATTGTCGCACGTAGGGGGCATTTTTTTAAATTCATTTTTGGACTTTGGTGACTTCTAGTTATGTTACCTTCACAGAAGGGAACATATTGTTTTTGCTTTGTTTCTTCTTCTTTTCCGCACTAATAAGGTCAACGACCTGCACCAGACGGCTGTCACCGTGGTAACCGGTAAAGTAGCAGGCACCATGTGGTGTTTGGTTACATAATGTAGCAAATGTCAGATCTAGGGCTCGGGTCACTACATTTAGAAATGTGTTCAAATAAGAATGAACCAAACAGTTGCCAGTGTTAGACTACAACATGTGAAGGTAACATTCTGTATTTGCTTGCAAATATTACATTTCTAGCTTGTAAAGTCTTTCAGTAGGGTTATTTTTGGACTGGTCTAAATCAAAAATCCATTTTTTGGACTTTAGTGATTATATCAAAGCCCTATTTAGCGGATGTATTTTGGACTGCTCTACTTTACATGGAAGAGTCTATTTTTGCACACGGAATGGGGATTTTTTCAAGTTCAGTTTTGGACGGGTGATGATTCAAAATTCAACTTTTATTGGAAGTGATTTTAGACTGGTCTATTATACCTTTTCATGCACTGGAATCTTTTTTGCTAAGTTCAATTTTGGATTCGGTTTCTTATTCAAAAGGCCATGGTTTCAGTGGGAGTATTTCTGGACTGATCTATTGTGGAAATTCACATATGGTGCACTGGAGTCCATTCGTGAACGGGGGAATTTTGTAAGATTCATTTATGTGTTAAACCGTCATCAGTAAAAGTGATTTTAAAATGGGTGATTTTGAAATAGTCTATTGTTGCATGTGGAGGGAGATGGCTGAAATATGCTGTATTTGCTCTCAAGCAAATGTTTCTTCTTTTCACTTTCCATCCTTCTTTCATAATTTCTCTTTATTTTCTAATGTATTTGTTTCTTTTCCTTTCCTTCTTTATGATAATGTAGTTTCAGTTATACCTAGCATGACCTTTATGTTGGATAGATATAACCATGATTTTGCAGTAACTATGATATTACCAGATCAAGTGGAATGCAAATGCCATTATGTCAGTAACACTAATGATAACTATTTTAATCGTAAATGTACTTTTTTCACAAACCTAGGCCAAATCGAAAAAGACGTGAGGATTCTTTTCAACATTCTGAAAAATCGGTGTGTGCGTTTGTGGAACGAGAACATGTCCCATACATACGAGCATCTAAACAAACCCGAAAGAACTGTTCAGGAGGCAGGACTCTATCAATGCCAGGTAAGCTACCCTTTTTACGCGTCGTCAAATGCCTGTCGAATGTTTATTGACACAGCAAAAGTACACCGACTTTTGTAAGGCATCCTACAACTGTACATACAAATAAACAGGTGGATATAAATGACTTAACCTAGACGTACGCGTATATATGAGTAAATCAACATGTTGAGTTTAAAATGCCATGTACTCCACTGGTGCTGAGGTCTAAACATTCATTAAAGTATTTACTTGGCCGTATACATTAAGTCAAGGGATGTATTAGAATATATTGCAGTTTGTCTTAGTTGTTCTAATTCATAGTTTGGCGTCTGAAACAAAAAGTGACAGAAAATTTAAGTCATCGCTTGATAGGTGGAACCACTAGAAATGACTCGACCATGAAGTAAATAAACGAGTACTATAGAGAACAATATGAATACATACAATTATTTCATCGTGATCAACGTTATTGTTTTTTCCTCTTACTGATATCCCTCTATCATTGTTTTTTTTTCAACAGACCATCGTGATAGAGGAGCAAAACCCTGATGGATCATGGCCGAGAGGGCTTCTTAAGACCAAGTAGATTTCAATTCGAGTTTATCGGGATACAGGACTCGTATTTTGAGCTTTATTTTTGGCCCTCTTAACGTCTCTCGTAAGAAAGAACTACAATTATGTTACTGAGTAAATCAACGCCAACATTGTAGAGATTATTACAGTTATATTCACACACGTCATAAAGGTTAAAAATTATCTAATTCGTTGCCTTGTAACGATAGCTATGTCTAGATTGATAATGGAAGCTCAGAAAAGGTTGCTCAAAATCAAAATTATATATATCATTTTAGGGATTTACCATGAAAATACTTAAAAATACTAATCTGTAAGGGGACTTCGTACGAAATGACCTTTTCAATCAATCAATCGGGCAATCATTCAATCAATCAATCAATCGACCAAATCAGTAGTTGCAATGATGATCAGTAGCGCTCGAACCCATCGATACTAAAGATCATTGTACATGTACACTTCATAGTCTTTTTATATTTAAATCTATTTTTATCTTTCAATCATTTTATCAAACTGATCCGTTTTAAATGTGACAAAACGTTGACAATGATACAGTACAGATAATTGTCTAAACGATTGTAACGCTTTACATTTTCCTGGTCTTTTAAAGATCTTAAAAAAACAAGAAAGGCTTGTTGAATGGCATTTGCTGCCAACTTTGCTTAAGGAAATATTGTACACAAATGTAACCAATCGAACATGTCAATAATAAGCGTCATGTTTACACATTTCATAATTATTTAATGAAAGTTACATAATTTAGACGCTGAACAAATAATAACTAGACAACAATAGTAAAGATCGTTCCCAAGATGCACTAAATACATCATTCGAAATTTAAGCCACACTATGTTATGTTTATCTAGATAATACTTCCATAGATATATTGTACCTTGTTTCACAATTCCACAGTATATTAATATACACAAAACGAGGAAATGGCTTAATATGAGTTGCACAAGCCCCAAGATGTATTACTCATAGTATTTGGCATGATGTTCACAACAATTAAACATGTGTATGAGAATTTTTCTTTCAATTTCAGTTGCAAATGCCAACAGTGTCCTTCAGTTTGCCTGTTAGGACTTACCCTTTGCTATAACATGCCCTCTACGAGTAATTGTTCTCTTACATAACTGACATATGCGACATCATCGAAGTTGATTGATTATTCCGGTTGTCCCCATAATGCCAATATGCAGATGTAATTCCCTTGCTTTGGCAAAAATTTATATAAGATCAATTATCATAAAAAGTTAATTGAACACTTTGAAGGTCATAGGTCCACTTGAGTATGTCATACTCGTTGCTAAAGTGGCAAGTACTCTTTCGGAACAATGTTTCCTTTTATATAACTATACTTAAAAACCTAGCCTCAGTGCCCTTAGGCTAGTAGTATTGGAGAATGTTTTCAGTGGAGGATCGGAATGTAGCTTAAAAAATCGCGACCTCTGCTATCCTTTGACCATGACCCCTTATTGAACAACAGGCAAATGCCATCCTATTTAGTGCACCGGGGCTGTCATACTTGATTTCTAACAAGTGAGCGAGTATGGGACGGTACCTATTCTCCAAGCAGAGGCCATGGGATAGCAGTGATCGCTACCTATCTCCACGGATCATCCCCAGACTGCAACCTCTGCTTGACAAATAGATAGCACCTAGTATAAAGGAAGCCTCTGTTTGTCTTCAATTGTTGCATAACAAAAATTTTTCGTAATGTACTACAACATTTTTGTCAGGCCATTTTTTCGCAAATTTTTCTTTGCTGTGACACACAAGGGTAAAATACGTGGCTTGAGCCGGGAATGCAACATCTAATAAAGAACGTTTTGATCTCAAATTAGATACACGATAAATCTATTGGAAATCACAGGATTTCCACTGAATCAAAAGCCAATATACAAAGATTAGGATTCATCAGAAAGAAATTCCCGGCGATCGGGCCTGTTGGCAAATAGTTCACATGATTTTGCCATTAGCTATTCATGACATTTTGCTATTCACGACTTTCTAATTAAAAAAATTGCTGCGACCGATTTATGCATGTTGGAAACTAATTGGGACGTGTATGCGACGGCTAGTGAATGTTCATGTCTTTCTTGGTCCAGTCAGATATCTACCTGCGTTATCTCAATGTCCCATTAGGTGCCACACAATGTCAGCCATACTCTTGCCGTGCTGAAGGGGTATATCTTCTTGTGGTCGGACAGGTGGACTCCAACTTTGGGAACTATAGACAGCAACACATAAAAGTAATATCATTGAAAAAAATGACAATGTTGCTAGTGGAACATAACTAAACTGTCTTGTTTTTGTAGATATGTTATTCTACATGTAGAAAAATCTAATATAGGCCTAAGAAGAAGTAACTAACCCATACCGAATATTCTGATGATAGGCAATCAGACAAGACAACCAGAGCTACAAAATGATGGGTACCAGTATAACGCTATGGTCCCAAATAGAACAAGGGGCCCCCTGGGAATAATTCCTTGCGGTTTCGGGCGTGCCCCTTGGGGACAGTCAGTGGGCACTGCCGGGCTCAACATTTTTTAAACCCCGGAGTTAAAATCTAGTCGTGAAAACACCAAGAGGTACCCTCGAGGTATCCAGCAGTCCACCGGGACAAGTTTGTGGCCTCAGAGTCATGACGACACTACACCTCTGACAAACGCAATTGTTAAGAACGGGCAAAATCTAGAGAAAAGTATGTACTCACCGTTGTCGTGACAATACCGATAACCTCGCGGTTGTTCTCAATTTTCCTGAAGGTCCCGATATCTCATTAAAGTCTTTGTTAGATATGCAGTACTTGGCATTCTTGGGGAATTCAGATTTCAGCTTTTGCTTGAGACCGTCGTACCGCACCGTGACCTTTGTCAGCTCGGCATCGGGGCCTATGTTGCTGGATTGGGCTACGATGCTCCGGAGTCGTTGCTCTATTTCCTTGCTGAAAGTCAACAGTTCAAACATGTCCCCTTCCCTTCCCAGTGCCGTTGCGAAGTCGCAAGTTCTCTTCACACTTACAACAGCGGTTTGCTTCTCGTCCAATTGGTCTTGTAATTTCTTCCTTTTCTCCTCAGCAGCCGAGCTGATGGAGTCTAGCATAGCAGCTTCTTCCTGTTGTATAATGGCGATGAGTCGCTTCACATTCGCTGTGACTTCCGCCTTTGCTTTCTCTTCGTTCTCTTCGAGGCATGGCAACATCTTTGTGACTATCCCTTCGTGCTTGTGTAGATTTTGGACCTGACATTGGCATCGCCTGATGAGGTCTTTGATCATCTTCTTTCTCATCGTTGTTGCCTGGATCAGCTCTTCGTGCTCGTGTGCAGGCTCCTGGTGGTTGGTGCCTGCACATTCTCTACAGATGGGAACGTTGCACGTAGTGCAAAATAGTCGTAACGTTTTACTAGGATGAGCATCGCATTTGGAAGACCTTTTCGCGCGGAGTTTGTCATCGTGGTCCCCCGTTTGGAGCTCGGTGATTGTCAGTCGTGTGTGACCGTTTGTGGACTTCAGGCGACGGTGGGAGGATTCGCAACTCTGACAGAGGAACTCGGCACACTCCACACACCTCCAGGTGGCCACGGCATCACACTTGGAGCAGAGGATGTTGTTGGGGTTTTCAAGTATCTTAACTTGATCTTGAACAGCAGCAACAAGGCTAGCTGTGAAAGAGTTATCCCTAAGCCCCTCGACTCCATCTTCAGGAAGCTTGACCTCTTGACGACAGATAGGGCAGGAAAGACGACTGTTCGGTTGTTTCGTGATGCATTCCTTCAAACATGTCTTGCAGAAGGTATGCAGACAGGGAATAAGAATCTTCGGCTCCTTAAATGTGTCGTAGCAGATCGTACACTGCAGAAAGTCAACACCGATTTCTGAAGAGTCCTCAACAGTCGCCATCTCTCTGAATGAATGAATTGCAAAGCAGCCGTGTGACAATAGCAATGTTATATTAATCATGTGATTTGCGGCCAGTGACCGTTTGATTACAACCTAAAACCACGCCCATTTGGGCCATGATTGAATACGTAAATTGATTGCTTATGATTTTTTCCATCTTCTTGCTGTGTGTTGATTGATTTGCTAGAGGTCACAACTAGAGATATTCGTTTGTAGTGTAAGAAGGTTGTCCTCTGAAATGACCTTATTAAATTGTTGTCATTTTGGTCGTTTGTCCAATTATATACATTTTTCTATCCAACCCACACAGATGACTTACATACAAAAAGGTGAATTCAAATGCATATCTTACAGTGGGTCGCTTGTGCCTAGGACAAAAAATACGTTTCTGGTTATTTTACCGTCCTGAAAATAACAATGGGAAAGAATCCTCGTTTTTTTTCTTTAAACGTTGCTAAAGTGATCCGACAAAATAATGCAGATGAGGGGCGTAAAATGAAATGTAGACCCTTGTATTATTAACCTAATATTGTAATTATACACATAAATTGTACCAGTACAAGTGTCAATAATGTCAATAAATGTTAATAAACTAAACAAGAAGTATGTTTGATAAACATTCTTACATCAACTGTTACAAGCATTAAAATGCTACCGTTGGGTATTTAATGCAGGATGTTTGTTTTGAATTCCGTGATTTAGATGACAAGTTGAAAATGTTATTCCTTTTGCCAACGGCCAACCAATAAATGGGAGAAAGGTAAATCGGATTACCGAAAAAATTTCCTACGCCCAATCGTGTCTGTTTTCAAAAAGTGTTGATGAAAACATATCCCGTACAACGGTCTGCTCCCTAAACCCATTATCAATACAATCTTGATGCCAAATGAGTTAACCTTAGCAGGCTTAAGGTTAAAGTATTTCGGTATGTGATCTTACGTATCGTTACCGATTCAGTGGGTGGGTGACTACAGACATTCCTCTTTTCTTTCTCTGCCTAGAAATATATGATGTTAATAAGGACTACTGAAATGTCTATGGCCCCAAAAAGTTATGATCGTTAGGAAGTATCGACCAAAGTGGACCTTACATTACATTTTATTAAATATTTTTGTAAGCTAAAATGTATCAGTCGCTGGAAATTTTAACATAATAAAAAGATAAACATTGGAAAAACAATAGTTTAGTTGATACAAGTAACAAAGAAGTGCAATATTTACTACACAATTTTATTTATACCTAAATACAATAACGGTTCAAAAGCTCTTTTCTGTTAGCCAAATCATGAAATCCAGGTTGTATGTTTTGAATTTCACTAATCATAAGCAAATGTCAACTTTAAAATTTAATGAGACCTTGCCTGCGTCCTACAAAATAAGGACTAGGGTCAGTTTTATTGGAAAGGCGTGGGGGACCTACATGTAGAACATCAGAAACCATTCTTTTGTTATTTCCCATTTAGAATGTGCCATACTTAAAATATTTTACAATTGAATGATATAGCCTTGGGCTATTTCGATAAGAAAGGCATGATAAGTAAAACTCGAGTACTATAAAGCTGTTATTTTGAGCTGTGCGATTACCCGTCAGAGTCAACCTGATTCATATGTCTGCGTCATTTTATAGTTATGTATCTGTTGTAATCGAAGATGCAGTCATGAAGCTGTACATTTTATTGCAAATGTAACAACGTCCAGGATTTCGAGAGCCAATTGTTAAGTTTCATAGTTATGTATCTGCCGTAGTCGGAGATTATAGTTATTAAGCTATACTTGTAAATGTCACAATGTGTGTGATTGTTCAGATTTTTCAATTAAGGTTTAAAAAATTTAAATAAAAATGTTTGCATCAACTTTTAATTGAGTATACGTTCGATAACTGCCATGCACGGGGAGATTGTATGAAAATTCATCTTAGTGATCCTGTACATGTCTGTTTTCAGAGCAAGTGATCACAGTAGACCAATTTTGACGTGCACAAATGTTTATTCACTTGTTGAACAGTACAGCCATGTAACTCCCAAACTACGTTCAACACTGAAAAAAGGTCACAGTAAGTCTACGTAATCTGTACCATATGTGTTAAACTTAGGTTAGAGTATTACATGATATAACATTAAGTTTAGTAGCCAAAGTACATAATAATACTACAACATGTAAGGCTAGAGTTTGTCATGTTTTGACTCCAGGAATACATGTAAAAATGATGAAGTAGTAAACAAATGTTCGCTATTGGATAAACAAAACAGGTAGATAATAGATAAGCCATGATACAGGCTATACAAAATATGGCTATTTTATAAAGCACACGACGCTTATATATCAATAACATTATAAAACTCTTCACTATAAACACATAATCTGTATAATTTGGTATATGTCAACATTACTAAAGAGAACGATATACAATATAGTTTACATATCCCAAACCACCACCATCATCAATGTCAATACCCCAAATACTAAAACATGTAAACTAGAACATCACGCATCCTGAAATCGTTATGATGGTGATGATTCTACCACAATATAACATCAACGTAATGTTCACTTGTTCACATTTTAAATCTATAAAGTTTAAGAACTATTTGTTAATGGGAATTTAGATAGCATTCTTTTCGCTTAGTTCTACGAGTTTCCATTCATAATGCTTTAGTCTTTTTATTTTGAGTTTTGAGAATATGAATTCGGAGGGTTTTAATTTCCCTGTCCTGTTGAATTAGCCTTCAGATTCATGCCATCTACCCCATACGTTTGAGAACCTTCTCTACTGTGGACAACAGGTTCAGGCTGATAAACCTCGAAAACATGCCGTAATTTTGCATCAGGGTTCCATTGAATTGGGCGTAGTATCATACGTTCAGGACTGAATACTATCTGACTTTTGCGACTGATCATCAACTTTGTCGTCATAGAAAAATTCCACACTGTGCGTATAGGTGGGGCTACTGGCATGTGTTTCTGTATGAGTCTGAGTACTAGGAATTTCGGTAGCATTGTGTACGCTTCATTCCATGAGTTTCCATTCGTGTTAGCTTCCTCCCGTTATTTAGAGTTTTGAGAATATGGAGTCGAAGCGTTTTGTTTTATCTTTTCTGCAGAATAGACAATTGAATTTGCATATTGCTTCATGCCATCTACCCCATACGTTTGAGAACCTTCTATACTGTGCACTACAGGTTCAGGCTGATAAACCTGAAAAACATGCCGTGATTTTGCATAAGGTTCAATTGGACTGGGCGTAGCCTCGTGCATACAGGACTGATCACTATCTGACCTTTTCGATTGCTCATCAACTATGTCGTCATCGTGTGTGTAGGTGTGGCTACGACCTAGTGTATCAGGCTCAGCCAGGTTACTGATGTCTTCTTTATTCTGGCGACTGGTTTTGTCAATCGTCTCTACCTCGCCAATGTGGTACTGTGGGACATCAAAAACATAGGGTGATCTTGCATACGGTTCAATCGTGTTAGGTTTAACCTCTTCGTTGCAGCATTTCGTATCTGACTTGGGCGCCTGACCATTGCCACAGCCATCATGACCATCATAATTAGTGTTCTGGCTGACGGTATCTTGATGAAAAACGTCGCTTACAACTTGAGCATCAGCTGTGTTGTTTACTTGACCAGTATTGCCAGACTGTTTAATAATCATTGTGCAATACACGGCTAGCATAATACCGCACAGGACAACAACTACTCCAACTACAGATACAGCCACCACCCAGGCTGATAAAATACCAACATTTTGAGGCGATGCCGTTTCCTGATGCTTTGATGTTTCTGTTACTGGTACAAGGTAGGTATTGTTCTGGCGTTCTGTGGGGTAGAATGTATTAGGATCTTGGGGTTCCGTCGTGGGTACAGGGTAAATATTGTTCTGAAGTTCTTTGGGACAGAATTTGTTCTGATCGCAGGGCGCAGGCAAATGGATGGAATAATTATTCTCTGCAGGGTCCCAAATTGTAAAACACCCTGAGATATATTCATTTAACATGTGAAGCTCTACGTTCTCTACTATAGGTGGAGTTTTACACCTGAACAAAGACTGGTCTTTGTACATGGCAAGTGCAATTTCATTCACTCTCAGGAAAGTTTTGCATGCTGATGACGTTTTATTTCGGCACGATTCCACATGTTTTGCGATCGCAATCAGCCAATCTATACTGCAGTCACAGTGGAAGGGGTTACCCGTTATGATGGGATTGTATGCTACAACAAGTTCATTGGGTTCGTGCTCGTTCCAACCAAGATCGCACGAAGACAATGTCTTTATGCTGTTAAAGGAAAGAACCACCCATCTCAACTTTGGTACGAAAGACTTCACAGGGTAGAGGTTGGCGCAGAAAATCCGATTATGTGACAAATCAATATGAATTATCCTGGGCAATTTCTTCAGACAGTGCCAAGGGAAGTAACTGATGCTGTTGTTTTTTAAGATCAAATTATCCAACTTTTGCAGGGACACGCAACGAAATGTGGTTATGGCATTGTTAGGAAGGCGAAGCTCGTGGAGGTTTCGGGGCAGGTCTTTGGGAACGCTCGTTAAGTTTTTATTGTCGCATAATATTCCGGGTAAAAGAGAATCAGAAAGACCAAGTGAATCATTGCCGTGCCAATTTTTAACTCCACATTCTTTAGTCAGAAGCAGTTGGGAAATTGCTGGAGCGTAAGGAGCGTTAAGTTTTGATATAAGGCCCAAAACTAGAACAACTATCATGCTGCGTTTTTGTTTCATGTCGTTCACAGTAGAACAGCTCAACACCCCCACTTCAGTACACATACAACAACACTATTTGTACCATGTACATGTAAGGTATAAACGAGGAACGTTGTCTTTTGCAGTCAATGACAATATTGAAGATATAAAATAATATTTCCAACCAAGGAGGACCGGCCGCTATCGTTCTCCACCACCCCTTCACCGCGTGAATAGGATGTCTCAGCTTGTACCGATGTCTTCCTATACACCAAAACAAAATTATTTGTAAGCAATGATGTAAAAAAGCTATTTCAACACTGTCAAGCAACATGCAACAAAAATGTATTTTTTGCTGAGCCACCCTAAAAAGAAAATACCAGACAAAACGTATTGGGAATGTATGAGTGATTAATGTACTATAAAATATTCTTATCACCATCTTTCTAATATGTTTTGTAACTTTGCTCACCTTTCGACAAGCTTCTACTTTCAAAAACGCAGCCTTCTGTAACACCAGCCGATGGAGCAGTGAAGAGGGTACGAATGTGGTGATTCGTCTGAGAATGACGTCATAATAGCTAGTCACGTGATCCGTCACCTTTTCATTTTGTCTCAACGTGGTTTATTCTCTTCAGTGCGCATGTGCGTGATAACTGTTATTCGCACACGAATATTCTCTTTTAAAAAGTTATTTTACGGAGCGTGTGTGGTTGTATACAGTAGACCAATTGCAGTTTGTACTATTTAGCAATATGTACTGATCGTACGCGCGTACGTGTACGTGGATGTAATTTAAGTAGACCGATGTGTACGTTTTTGTGTGACATCCTGATCTGTTGATCTCTAAGCAGGCCCTTGGTGGCGGGCAAGAAATATTTACAGTGACGAATGGAGACTGCTTGGTCCATAGATATTAGCATTGGTTTGAGTAATGATTAGAGTATTAGGCCCTGAATCCTGCTAACACGGTGGTCAAATGCGGGCTCAAAACTTCCCATGTCTGGCCGAATTCGAACCTGGTTCCACGATGTTCCATCTGACGTAATTCGAACCGAACCCGTGTTCTATTTGGGGTCATCTGCGGTCGTTGTTGGTAAAACACTGCTGTCTGGCCTTTTTTCCCAAACTACCTTGAATCAGCCCAAAACGATAGATTTACACCAATATAAACAATTTTCTGGACAGTTCATCCATGCTATCACTTTGTTTGGGACCTATAATATGTAACGAAGCTACTGGCGTTTGTGTTGGTGACCTTGAATATTATAAGTGTTGTTTACACCGGTATCAATTACACCTTCCCGATTTCTGTGCGGCCTGACATGCATGCAAGCATCGTTTAAGATCGCGACCAAGAAGAGTCCAAATTAACTCATTGACGGCTCAAAATGACCGCAATGGTTTTCCCGAGATTGCTGTTTTTAGGATTTTTAGAAAATGCCTTCGATTTTGAATTATTGGCAATTAATTGCGATAAATGCAATTTTTACGCATATTTTCGACTGTAACTTTGCTCAAAATAAAAAAATCCCCAAAACGAAAGTTTTATTTTCCTCATAGATGACGAAAAATATAAAAATCGTGAATTTTCGATGACACATGTGGCCCATCTTATCAAGAGTTTGGTCAAATTAAAGGCCTTCCTGAAACAGAAAATGGTCGTCTTTCTAAGCAACATCCAAGCAAAACAGCTATTTGAATTCAAACGGCAAGATTCAAAGTACGTAAAATTAATAATTTAATCTTATTTTGAAAACATTTTCCTTGTCAAAACATTTTGTTTATTTTAAAATATTTTATGGGTAACCAAGAGTAGGCGTCCTGTAACCCGATACTCTGTCGAACGCGCATAGCAACGGGAAAGAATACCCTAGCAACCGACCGCCGTGTAAAATGTCATTATGTTGTGTCCTTAATACGATAGCCTGGCTTACGCGAAGAGGAGAGAAGAGACTCGGAAGCTATATTACGGCTGGATACCAGGCAAAGAGGAGAGAAGAGACTTGGGAGCTATTTTACGGCTGGATACCAGGCAAAGAGTAGAGAAGAGACTCGGGAGCTATATTACGGCAACTCAAGTGAAAAATGAGTAGCTGTTTTGCTCCGATTAGAAACGTCGTTCGTATACGACATCAGATGGGGGTCTCGTGTTTGAGATTCAAACTTCGAGCACGTAAAAGAATCTACAACATGTAGCGAAAAAAAAAAAACATGTGTGAGTGGATCTTCCAGTATACTGCTTGACCTCTTGAGAATGAGATAATCAAGTCACTGATTGGGAAGATTTTTATAAAGCCAAGTGTTTTAGTCAATAGACTTTTCGATGACCGTCTGTTAGGCCTAGGAAAAAAATGTTGTGTTTCCTGTACGTTTCAGTCCTGAAAAAATTAGGGTCGGTAGGTAGGGGTTATCTTTTTTTTTCCTTGTATTTTTTTTATATAGGCTGGCCAAAACTCTAGTGATACATATTACAATACAGTTGAAAAAGTAAACTGAAATGCATGATGACACTTGTCTTTCAATGTCGAACTCTAATTTTGTGCATGATAGATACATTTATCCTTCATTAGATGGGACAAGCAGTGTTTTACTTCAATAGGAAGCAGGCTAAATAAAAATTCTAACTGGAAGCTATGTGACTCCACTGCCCACCCAAAAAAGTCTAGGGTCGGCAGGTTTTTTAGGGTAGGTAGGGAAACAGGAAACACAACATTTTTTCCTAGGCCTTACCTTCCTCGGGGTAACTGTTACTGGTTCACATTGAACTGTAGCATAGGTGTCACTGCTTAAGGTTGACTCTCACTGCACTTTGGGCACCGCTGCGGCACTGTGGGAGTCGTAGATGACTCAAGAAATTTACGTTTACGAGATAAACAATGAATTTTTTTCCGTTTTGTATAGTTTTTTTGTCCTTTAAGTCATACTTTTACGTATTGCGTAATATCTAAATTATCAAAAATTGCGAAAATGACACAGCAGTGTCGCAGGGAACGAACCCTTCAGTGCAACACCGGTGCCCCAAGTGCAGTGAGGGTTCACCTTTACAGATGCGTCCGAAATATAAGGTATCCACATAAAAATATATTTATAGATTATAAATTGGCCTTTCGTGTCGACCCAAACGTATACGTAAAATATTTGTGGTGATCCACTATTACAGGTATTTTAAAATTCTTCAAATTCACGTAACTTCCAAATGACACAAGCATGGAAGTCCCGTCATTTTCCACTATTATAATGTTTTTCGTTTATTTTTGGAAACTTGGTCTGCATTTGCATAGTTTTCATCTATCAACATTTTTTTCTTCCTCGGTTACCTATGTCACAGGTTTAAATAGTCAAATATCATGAAACGGAGCGATTAATTTTCACATTAATCGTAAGAATTAGATTGTGATTTGTATCAATGCCATCTAACTATATCAAGCATCACTTGAGCTATCTACATACCAAAAGCTGAAGCTAAAAAACGCCGCTAGAGTGGCGCCACTTTCTCTCTAACTCAAGAGCTTTTCTTGGCTGGACTTCGCGAGCGAAGATCTTCTTGGTAATAGCGCTAGGTGGCGCTTTTATATCTGCCCGCACTTTTTAACACTTTCGTCAGTTTCTTTAAAAAAGGGACTTTTTAGTTAGTTCAAGCTGTCATCGAATGAGAATCGACGGGCAGACAAGTTGGAATACCATCGCTGGTCCTTGGAATCAGCAGATTTTGATGATTTGTTGGTTTCTGAAGGTGTTTTTAAAGCTTCCCTGGAACGACGTCGACCCTATGGGGAGGGCACAGGAGGGACAAAGGAATTTCCCGACACAGTGTTCCAAGCGTGGTTTCTACGTATACCCACGAAGGTAAGCTGGCTTTTACTTCCTCTACCTGTGACAGACCACGTACAAGCCACTTTACAACAGTAAGATACAGAAACTCCACAAATGCTGACTTGAGAACTGCAAGGAAAAGAATCGATGCATTGATCTGTTTACTATAGTCAGACGTCGGGTTACTACAGGTCATTCAAACATGGCCCTTCACAGCACGCTAAGTTACTCGTCGCTGGGCCTCCGGGCAGTCATGTCAGTTTAGTTCAAGTCAATTCCGTTCCGTTCCGTTCAGCTCAGTTCAGCTTACTAGAAATCAACTTGCATGCACGCTATGCAAATAGGTATATAAAATCTGTTGACTTACAGAGGCGTTGCCCTTATTTTACATGCTATTGTCCATAATACTAGATCGACACATGTGAGATTAAAATGACTTAAAATTTACAATTAAAGTTAAGGTGACACGTAAGTTATAAATTTGATGTACAGAACATACAGCTCTTTGAGTAGAGTTTAAGTGCACGGGGCATGAAAGACTCGGTGTGCCTATTCGTTCTACTGAAATAGGAGGTTGGTTGTTTAGGACGTCGCATACTGTTGTTGCTCTATAAAGTTGATATAAACTCACGCAGAGGACTACCATCATCATTCAGAAACTTACTCCAAACTGTCCTCCAAATCAAAAAGGTCTATTAACTAAAGGAATTCGGGATTCAGAATTTTTCCACGCCAGGTGTTGTCGAAGGGGAAAGAACTAATTCATTCCTTCATTCATTCCTTCATTTATTCCTTCATTCCTTCATTCATTCCTTCATTCATTCCTTCATTCATTCCTTCATTCATTCCATTTTCAAATGAAAAGTTCAAAATTTTTTTTGGGAATCAACCGACGTCATAGAAAGATTCCCACAGAACAACAAGCGGACTACGGCTTTATTTCGATGACCTGAATGTTTTTTTTTGCCAGAAAAGGGCATGCTTTCTAAAAACTATAACATTAAACTGTTCTGTGGACAGCAGTTATTTGCTGCCATGTTGTTTTGAATATGTGACATTATGTAACAAGCTACTGTCGTCATTATTGATGCCCTAAAAGATTACAACACTTTTTTACGGCGTAAAGACGGGACACACGTCCAAAGGTTTTCCTTCCGACACAGCATGTGTCCAAACATGGTATTTACATCGCTGGCAAAAAAAAAAAGTGCAAGCCAACACTTTCAGGGCTTATATTATTGGCAACTGATATCCTAGACTTGTGTCAGATTGGGCAATTTTGAGTTGCGGGTCTTTGGGTAAGAAAAACTTAGCCCTAAAAATAGTTTGAAGTAGAAAATCTTAAGACAGAATCCACATGATATAAAAGATTACAATTTTTATCGAATACTGAGGTAATTTGATTATTTGGATGTCAATATACTGGAACCAAAATGATGCTCGGAATTAAAAAAAAAATCGGCCAAAAAGTTGCCTTCATTGTAAGAGTTAATTGGTTAATAATGTTTAACAAGTCAGTAAACACACATACCAAGCAATGGTCTTCATTTTGTTCTTCTACATGTTTGACCTCTAATATTACTTTTTTTTGCATCCTATGACATTACTTTCATTCCTTATTTGTTTTTATTTGGTTGCAATCTAAGGTAAATACATACTCATTTTGCAGCTACTTTGTATGATTTACAGTACGTTTTACTTTTTTTCTTTGAAAAAAGTCCGAAAATTGATGCGCACGCGGATGTCATTCATATAATCAAAATGGCATTAGAACTAATCAGGTATTTGCTTTTTGGCCATGAACACCCTTTGTAAAGCAATCAACTGGGCCTTTTAGGAAACATCTTTACAATATTATGCACCACTTGCATAGATTTAAGCTATACGTATGATACAGCTAATGTTTATAACAATTTGTTGAGGCACTCGCGAGATGTTGTTTTTCTAATAACTATTATGATCGTTCGGAAGATGTTACAATTACCTTACAGATGCCCTTCCTCATAGTTAGAGGTTACCCCTGGCAACTCACCCCCATGTCATTCGCGATTTTAAATATTTGTTTAAGGTTTATCATGTAGGGGAAGGAGTTGTACCGCAAATCGCGATTCAGCGCCCGCCTCTCCGTCCTTGCCAAAATGATAACACCGCCGCTATCGGTCTCAAAATGTTTGCGAAGGAGGCTGCAAAAATTTACTTATATAGACCTTTGCCATGTCAAGAATTTGTTTTATCTGATATATACAATGCAAGAGGTTATATACATATTTTCTGGACATTTTTGCGGCACAATGTTTGATCAGCTTTAACAGGTGAGTATGATAAGAAGAAGCAAAGTTTCATTCGGCATTCAGATCGATTGAACTCAAATATATGCATGGTCTTCAAAAGTTTATGAAAAATCTAATGGTCTACGTTGTCTATAGTATCTCACAAGGCGACGAAATTAGCTTGCTAACCCGCGTTGTAGTTGGTGCTATGACGTTTGATAGAAATCATTTACTGGAGGGGTGGTTTGTTGCTTTACTGTTCGTTGGCAAATAGTACTGTTCGTTGGCAAACATAACACAACAAATAAATTTGTCGTGCGAGTTATTTTTGGAAGAGGTATGTGGCCTTGGACCTCTTGTTGCTGAGGCTGTATCCTGTTCCCATGTGGGCTCCTGAACTCCCTACGGTTGTACGGATAGTAACATTTGCAACAAAGGGAATAATTGGCCAGGAGAGTCTGCCATGCTAAGACTAGCAAATGAAACACTATGTTGACCAAACTCCCTTGGCAAACTATTCTCCCATAGCCAGCGTAGTCAGTGTAGTATAGAATAATTGATACACAAGGATTCATCTCAATGGACCCGAAGTGCAAATTCAAATACATCATGACATGTGACAATCCTTGCATGACAGATATAGGAAAATATATCAAAGAAGGATTACACATGAGAAATTCCTCCGATGATTGTGAAAGCCCGCAATGGTTGTAAGAAACTTATCCGATACTACAACTCCTGTATTAGTTAGATAACACTTAACCCTCATCCGACCGTTACATTTTTACGACGAATCTGACCGTATGGGGTCATTTTTGACCCCATTTTGTTTTGCTCATAGACATATTTCTGCTGGCTTATTTTGTCATTTCTATGTATTTACTGTTTCACCAATCTATGAAAAATATTTTAACAAGTTTTGGTGTCAGTAGTTATTAGTCATTATCATAATTTATGCAGAAAATGAGGAGAAACCACATTTGCTCTGAAAATCTACCATAGTCAACCTACTTAAACAATGTTTTGAATTATAGATTTCTAAACAAAGGTTTTGATGCTGCAATAATACTTATAGCATAATAATGCTATTTAACAAGAAAAAAATACAATATTTGTGAAAAGTAACGAATTTATTACTTAATTATGCACCATATTCCGCCATCGAAACACACACATACAATAACTCTTGTCTATTTTCCCGCAGAGATCTTTTCTTATAGGTTCCTTCTGCACATTCTGTCCATATATTGTTTCTTGATTAATTAGAAACATTTTCATTTTCATTAGCAAAGGTAATTAGTGCGTATTATCATAATTTATGCAGAATGTCGAAAAACTGTGTTTTACACTAAAATACTAAATTTCTTTCAAAATATTCGGTGTTTAATCATCTAAGCAACTATAACGTATTGCTGTAATAGCAATGATGAGGAATGCCTGTTATTTCATTGCCATGTCTTGATATTTATGTAATTAATAATGATTCATAATTGGCTGGGGTCATTTTTGACCCCACCGAACCAGACAAAAACGTTCAAGTATAGCTTATACAATAATAGACAAAACTCGGTGAAAAATTGGTAGATGTTGTAAGACATGTATACAAACAAATTCATGGAAGGACTTTTTTCTCTGATGAAACATGTTGCTATGACAGATAAAAATATAGGCCTGGGGTCAAAAATGACCCCATACGGTCGGATGATGGTTAAGCTAAGTTATGGAACTGTAGTTAATATGTATATACCATACTTTGTACCCTGTACAAGTGTTGTTCAATAAAGCTATTATTTTCATTATCATTATAATCCGTAGACTTGCAGAATGTTCACTCATGAGCCGTAACCTAAGTGGTTGGACACATAGGTTTGTTTGCTTTTTACATCATGTCTATATGACTAAATTATCAGCCTGAATTATTACAGTCCATTCTTCAAATCTGCTGTGGGCCCAACGTGCCCAGGGTTTCAGCCATGATTTTTTCACCGAAAAGACAGCCCCTCATTTAGCACCCGGTTTCCCTAATAGCTTGCTGGTGGAGCATACATTAAGCTAGATATTTTCGACTGGCTTGCTTTTAAATGGGCCGGGTGCGTTGTAACAGCATTTGTCTAAACGTCTGACGTCTAAAAAAAATAAGAAATAAACAAGATGTTGGTGAACATACTACCTACAGTAAAAGGTACAATACGAACAAGAATACACAGACTGGCTGTTTCAGTGTCAGTTGTATGTAAAAATAGTAGGATATTGTTAATACCTGACCATGCCCTCTCAGAAATGCCAATCTTGTTTAGCACTTCATTCGGTTTGTGATTTGATTGTTGGAATAATTTTAACTTTAACCAAAAAGCTGAAAATGTTTAACAAAAGCTAAAACGTCGGATTATTTACCGACACATTGATTGTGACCAATGTGTTGTACTGCTTTTCTTTACTTGCTATGTAATGTATGATAATATTATATACCGCAAAGTGTAGGACTATAAGTTGAGTATTCAAGTTAACAAGGGCTGGTTAAACTCACGATAGGATGTTGATTTGATCTGATGCCTTTTGCCGCAAGCTCCTCCCTCACCCGTCTGAGGTAGTCAGGGTCTGGGTATCCATAGCTACAACATGCGACATGATAACCTATGTTTTGAATCCACCAAGTGCCATAACGTTTTCGCAGGCCAAAACCATTACATTCATCCATCAATATCATTGTAACAATATAATAAACAACATTTGATCTTTAAAAAAAATGGGTGCATTTTACTGTACTATTACTATTGCAGCCCCTTGCAGTTCGATACATTACAATAAGATCACAGATAATCTACACGTAGATACACAAATTCACGTTGATTCGAAGTAGTTCCTAGGTCAAATTCTAGCAAATGACTTCATGTCGTAAAGTTGTATCAGCTTACCTGCCGTTAATACTGGTTTTATGATGAATATCGTTCCAGGTCACGACGTCGCTTCTTCCGGTAGACGCAGACGTCCCCACGGTGAAGACAAGTCGGTTGTCAAAGGCTCTCTTTAGCAGCTGTAGGATGTCTCTTCCCTCCTTGTTGTTGGGCAGGTAGGCAATTCTATCTGTTCCCTGGTATGGCATTCCTGGATTCGGGTGACATAGCTGTGGAAAATGTAGAACCATGAAAGATGTAAATGGTATTAGCGGAAAAAGAAGAAGAGACCAATGATAAGCAACAGCAGAAACAAGCTTTTCATATGGGACACAGACAGGAGGAACAATCAGTATATCTTAACGAATATTCAAATAACAGATAGTTTTAAAGGCAGCATCCCTAGCCCTTGACTAGCTGTGATGATGAGGAACGGTCAACTAATAAGATGGCACCCAATCTAAGATAGACAAACACATTACCATTAAGTTCTATTTCTACCCATTCATCTTCTCATTCAAAGTTTTACATCTACTTAATCCACATGTTAACGTGTAAGATGAAATTGATTAATCTTAATGTAATTTGAACCTTTTCAATTGCAATTATGTTTTTGGTATCTTACCTCCTGAATTCCGTTAGGTATAAGGTAGCGAATCTTGATCAGTCCACAGTCAGGGTAGCCTGGGAGAGATTGCGGAATCTCTTGGACTTCCATCCTACCCTGTCTTGGCTGAGTGCCCTTCAAAGCGCCGTATTGTTTACCACAGGTGGGACACACTGGTTTGGAGTTAAAAGCTTGTTCGATACAATCAGAACAAAACTCATTGCCACAACAATGGAGCCTTTTTGGTCGTTCAGTTTTTTCCAAACAAATAGGGCAGTCTTTGTAACCGCTGACTTCAGGTGACTGACCTTCTGTAACAACTGGCTGGAGGTTGTCGCTGAAGACTCGCACGAAAACCCGGTTGACTTGGTCCTCGATGTTGACGAACTTAATGTGACGAAGTGTGTTGTTGGAGGGTGGAGACCGGACAAACTTTTGTGTGGCCAGCATGAGTTGCTCAGCAGAAACGTCTACGGGTACTCCATAGATTCCTGCAACAAATGATTGCAAACCTCGGTATTCTATGACATATCTGACAATGATTCGATTTACAAAAAGGGCTATTTTCCATTCCATTAATATCAATTACTTTCAGATAAGAAAGTAGGATTTGCAGAAATTACCAGAACATAATTGACGTACCTGCACTGATGGCAGGAATGGCGATGGACCTAGCTTGGAGTTTGTCGCATGCGTAGTACAAAACATTCGTAATGGCTTCCCGCAGTTGTGACCTTGCCGTCACATTGTTTCCACGTCTATCCCACATAGGTCCCACTGTATGAACGACGTATTTACAAGGCATATTCCCGGCTCCTGTGTGCACAGCTTGCCCGATATGTAAGGTACCGTGCCTCCTCACATATGCGCGGGATTCTTCCTGAATACTCTTACCACCAGCCTTGCTGATGGCGAAGGCCACGCCTCCCATGTGTTCTAGTTTCTTGTTTGCTGCATTGACCACAACATCAACCTTTTGCTGTGTAATATCGCCTTTGTAAACACTCACTTCAATGTCATTAACTGTTCGTTTGAATGACGTGTTGTCAGCGGTTTTGCCTATGTCCGGTCTAGTAGTTTGCTGTCGCGATCTTCTGACAAACGTTGCGATAGCTTGTTTAACGTCATGTTCAGATCCATAGAACACTATTTTGAAGTCGTCGCTAAGGCAGTTCTTGACGAGGACACGTTCGTTTGATTCGGCATGGGAGAGAGCGTCTTTTAGACACTGGATTGTGCATTCTGGGAGCTCTTCCAGTACGTTGAGGATGTTGTTTTTAGATAGTTCGTCCGAGATGCGCTGGTACAGTTCCAAGAACTGCTGACTGGCCTCTCCTACGTTACCTTTTCCTGGCGCGTTTTCCCGAAATATGACCTTACATGACGGCGACTCGGCTTCTACCACAATAACTACGTTGTTACTGGTACAGATGTAATCAAATGACTTTTTGTGTACCTTTTGGAGAAACTCTACTTTTACAGCATCTAATTTGAGGTCCGTTTCGCTTGCTACTTTTTCCTTACCATTTGCTCCGAGAGGAGCATGGGCTGTCTTTTTTGACACTTTTGGGGTATGTGCGTTGCTGACTTCTTTGTCGTCTTCCGTGTTGCTTGGCATACATGTTAACGTGGTTACTGTCGCCATAGTGGCACTGACGCCTTTCATCTGCCAACCATCCTCATGGCTTTCGTCTTCAGGCTTAGACATCTCTTGAGTCGCCCTTTTTTGCCAAATTAGAACAGTTTGCTGTGAGTTCTTTCTGGTTGCCCGCAAGGAATCATAAAGTCGGGACCCCTTTTTTACTTCAGGTGCAGCTGCCATGTCCTATTTGCACAAACCAGACTATTAAGAAATAATATATTCACTATCAAGGTCATGTTGATTATTTTTGATTACAAGAATGACTGGAACTTTTTGAAACCCAAACCTAAGGCGAGCGTGCTTTTAAAAGATTTTCACCCCCGACAAAGTGGCTTTACAATTAAATATAAGAGGTCAGAAAGTTTGTACAATGACTAAAGACAAAAGGTTAATATACAGAGCAACAGAGTATTAGTTCCTTCACTTTAGTTTGGCATTTCACGACATTAGTACACGTTTTTTACACGCGGCATGTATTTGCTCCTTTTACAGTATGCCAAAAACTTTTTGTCGCTTTTTTTAAAACGGATAACAATTGATGCCTGCGCAGATGTCATCCATATCAACATGGCCCTAGGGGATATACACAATGCCTGTAAAACATGGCTAGAATAGTCTTAGCTTTTAAGAGAGCATAAAATGATAAAAGAGTTGAATTGAGGGGATATAATCTTTATAAAGATTGTCTTTGCCATATCTAGCGGTAAAAGAATAGGTACTCTCTGTAGCTTCTTGCTTTGTTTTCTTACGGCGTACATACATTTTGTAGACATATATATGAAAAAAAGCCATACCTGTTCACTGTCTCGGTCTTTGGTGATCTTGCCTTCATCAATGGCGGGAGCACTATCTGGTAGACTAACATTTAGGGCCTTTCTTTCTACGCAAGGAGGGTCTTTAAGGAATTTTTCAGCCACTACATTGGATAAAAAACAGCATTTGATGAATACTAATACATTTACTATCCATATGATGGTTATACCAGATTTAACTACTTATTGAATGGATGAAATTAAACTTAGCTTAACTCATATCCAAACTAAAGCATTTGTATTGTTTTTATTTCATACATGTCAACGGGTGATGACCAACTAACATTATGCATCTCTGTTTTTCGTCTCGCCTGAAGTTCATCATGTACGTACATATTAGAGAACACCAACGCTCTGCAACTGCGTAAATTAAGTAAAATGCCTTACCTTGCTGCGACTTGAATTTCACAACCACGCTGTCACAATCGACTGGTTTTGTGCACTTGAAGTCTGATCCATAATGTCTTTTTAAATGCCTCTCCAATGTAGAAATGCTGCCATGAAAGTTCCTTACAAGAACAGATTTTGATTTGTTTTGTCCTTTGCCAGTCTTTTGTGGCTCCTCTACTGTCGACCTTGCCCTGGTCATTTCGCCATTTCTCGTCGCCTGTTCCTCACCAGCAGCTTCTGCGGGATTATCTTCGCGGCCATAGTTTTGGTAGTTTCTATCGACATTATTATAAAACTCCGTCTGCGTAAAACCCCCCTCGCCCGTATCGTCTTTCCTCCCTTCTTTGGAATTACCGGAGCCCATGGCAAATTATTACATACGAAAAAGCCTTTTCAGTGCAACACACATAAACATAAAAAAGACACGAATGCAAGACACGATACGCCTGCAGCGTTATATAAGCGGGCTCTACAAAGTGCTAAATATGGGGTATGTAGAAAGCTGTCCTCTGGACCTTATTGATCGGTGAAAGAGTTCAATTGGCGGTCGTCTAGAGCAAAGTGTTTGCAAGTAAGATAGCCGACATGTCAGGTACGTGCAGGTGTCACAAAGGTGGTGCAAGATGTGTATCTTATGGGTCGGCTGTCATTTAATTGACACTTCAAAGCCTTTTATTCTTTTAGTCGATAGTTGATATGTGACTGATTTGTTGGCTTTGTTAAAAGGTGGCTGATGATTTTGATATGGAGTATGTTATCTATTACATTGCATCACACAGGACAAACATAACGTTCGTCCTCGACAGCTGGCTCGCAAAGGCAAGAGAGACGCACAGGGAAAAAGTATTCTCCCAGAAACGAGGACAGTGCCTAAGGAGACGCTTAAGTTAGAGTCAGGCGCCAATTGTCCGCCTGCGAGTCCACAAAATGGGGAATGAAGCTAGCAAGATACAACAGAGCGAGGACGACCCACCAACAGTCACAGGTAGTGACATTTTCTCCAAGTATATAACGTTTTTAGGCCTAAGAAAAATATGCGTTTCTGGTAACACACAACCTACCCTGCCAGACCCCCCCCCCCAAATGCTGACTCTATCATTTTTGGTCAAAAGCAAGGGAAGAAACATAAATTATTGATCTGACATCTGAGTGATGAAAGAAATGTTGGTGATGAAAAAATATGAGTGTGTTGGAGAAATTTCAGTTTGAATATACATATCTCTAAGTCTTCTCTTTAGTAATACGTATATTTTTTTTTTATATTCCTATTGGTTTATGCAGGGTAGTCGATGTTCAATCAAAAGAATATAATATAATATAGCCTGTATTATCTATCATTTCTTTACTATATTACAACTGTTTTTTTCTGGTACTATTTCCCATATTTTATTGTTGACAGATTAGTGCATCTAGTTAGAAGGGGTACATGGAGCTGTCTAGTTATTTCAGTAGTCTATCATTACAGGGATTGATATGTCTGTCTGTTGAAAACACTCCAAGCTCTGCTCTGCCCCGCATGCTAGGCTACATGAATTCCTGTACACACCTAAGATGCTTTTACTAAAATGACATCTGTTTGTTGAGTAAACCTTGCCCATATCTCATAGGTATATAATGTAACATTGTAGACTTGATGCATGTATAATAGGCTTTAAGTAGGGCCTTTGTGGTCAGTGAATTGCGGATAAGGGGTTTTAGACATTTACTGAAGGCGGCTTTGCGTGCCTTAAAGACAATTGCTTTTTAGATAAGGAGTAACTTTCTGGGAACAAATCAAGCCTAGATAACTGTATATGAGTTTGTGATTTAGATGTTTTCTACTCAAAGGTGGGTGTACAGTGTATACACTCCTGTGTAAGGAAGGTGGACCGCAGTCGATACAGTCTATAGCTAGGTCACTATCTAGAAATTAAAAAAAAAAGGTTTGGGCTAAGAATATTTTTCCCTTGTCGGACAGTTATTCGTGAATATATTTGAAAAAATTATCAAATTTGCCGCCAACCCCTTTTCCCCTTAGCTTGTAACACAGTAACCACACTGTTCGCTACGCTAAACGTTTTCCAAAAGTCTACGTAGCATACAAAAAGACGTTTGCTGGCGTTAGTATATTTAGATATTACTGAGCCGATGAAAAGTCGTGGTGAGGATTAATACCCCTTCGGCCGGCTGGACTACCCTAGCAGACTACTGACTCTATTTGTCCAATTTCTTCTATTATACCACTGATATGCGGAGCCGGATAGATTCTAACACAAGCCCGGTGATAATTTGTGGGCACATTTCCATCAGAAGATCACAGTTTTTAAACGTGTTATGTGATGTAATGATTTTGCAACTTCTCTCACTGGGCGTTGGTATGCAATGCTTGATGGTAAATCTAGCCTACTTTGTAATTAATTGCAGGCAAATGTACCTTTAGTATAATAATTCTAATATTATTATAAGACACCGTGCGGATGTTTGTTGCCATTGTCTAGAATTGAATTTAAAGTTTTGTAATTATAGGGCTAGGACATTTGATACTTTAGAAATATTTCTAAAGCTATTTCAACTTCATAAATATTTCCCAGGTAGTAAAACTTTGGAAATATTCATGGTGTGAAATTGGATACTTCTAATGGTTCCTAAATAATGATAACAGCATTCTACCATTATTTACCATTTTCTACTATTTTTTGGAACATTTTGTAAATGGTTCAGTGGGATGGGAAGATGGCAACTCACACATCCTTGCAAAGTATGGTTGGGTGCCATGCAACAATGGCCCACCACAAAGGACCCACCAGTGCCCACAGGGAAATCTAAAAATATACAGAGGCAGCTGCAATAGGGCTTATTTCTATGGGGCAAATAAACTAATGTCACAATTTGGCAAAGATTACAAATATTAGTAAATATTTGTAAATGTCAAAGAATCACACAGAGGTTTCACAATTATTCTAAATAAAGATATTTTTGTACAGCTACTTTCAAAATGTTTCTAAAATACTAAAAGGAATTCGAATAGATTAATATTTTCTTAGTCAATTTAAAAAAATCATTTATTGTGGATTAGATATGCTTTTATTCAAAATTATTCAGATTTATTACAAATATCATCTAAAAACCCTCATGGTGACTTGGAATCGACTCTACCTTTAAGCGACTACCTTTATTTTCGGGGAGAGCGCTGATTCACGATTAAAGAAGGATAGCCGTACTATTCGCAAAGCAAAGGAGAGTCCTTGGCTGATTTTTTATCGTTCTTTTGGGTGAATGTTTATTGTTTTTTTATCGAGTTTTCTATTTCTTACCGCTTTCTTCATGTCTCATTTGACCGCTTACTATAGGTATCTACAGCAACAATTGCAGCACTGTATTATGCTGGCTACAAATAGCTGCATCAACAATTGTAGCATTTTGTAGCATGACTACAAAACTACCCTGACAACTACATGTGAAACTTGAATGGTCCATTTCCTATGTCCCTATTTGCATACTCTGTTACGCTGGCTACAAATAGCTACAGCTAAGATTGTAGCACATTGCAGCATGGCATCAAAAAACTACAACGACTACAGCTGAAACTTGGATTGTCCGTTTCTTATGTGCCTCTCCGCATATTTCATGACGCTGCCTTCAACTAGCCACAGCTACAATATTATTGTAGCACTTTTTAGCAAGACTACAGAAACTACATTGACTACAGCTGGAACTTGGATGGTCGGTTTGTTATGTTTTTTTCCGTATATTCCATTACACTAAATGCAACTATAGCTACAGATACAACTGTAGCATTTTGTAGCATGACTACAAAAATCACACTGACTACAGCTGAATTTGAATAGTCCGTTCTTCATACGTCTTTATTCGTATACTCTGATTACAACCGATTATGCTGATTACAACTACATGTAGCTATACAGCTACAATTGTAGCACTTTGTAGCATGACAAAACCACATTGACTGCAGCTGAAACTTGGTTGGTCAGTTTCTTGTGTTCCTCTCCGTAAATGTTTAGGACGCTGACTACAACTAGCTACAAATTTAATTGTAGCACATTGTAGCACGACTACAAACCTACACTGACTACAGTTGGAACTTGAATAGTCCGTACCTTTGCTATGTCGCCTCCCGCATACTCTGTTACGCTGACTACAGGTATCTACAGCTACAAATGTAGCACTTAAAGTATGGCTTTAAAAAACACACTGACTACAACTTAATCACCCGATACATACAGGATTCATGTTACTTATCTATGAATCCTGGCATAGGATTCATGCTAGGT
Organism: Branchiostoma floridae x Branchiostoma belcheri; assembly: GCA_019207045.1. Classification (NCBI taxonomy): domain Eukaryota; kingdom Metazoa; phylum Chordata; class Leptocardii; order Amphioxiformes; family Branchiostomatidae; genus Branchiostoma; species Branchiostoma floridae x Branchiostoma belcheri. Next base: position 22,182,068 of record CM033029.1, read on the forward strand.
AGCAGTGTAAAGGAATCCTTTAGTCCTTCAAAGGATTCCTTTGACTAGATTCGAGCTTGAATCCTCAATCCTTCACGCACAGACTGACGGGAAGGTTTCACAGAAGGCAACCCCACAAAATGGCGGCGCCCCTAATTTACGTGGGTCCAGAGGATCGAAAGTGAAATAAGGTCATAGAAATTTCCGGAGAAGTTATTATTGGCGGTTGCAACTTATTTCTCATCGAGGGAAGGTTTCAAGCTGCTGGTAGGCATGTTGGGAAGCTGCCCAAAGCGAGGCCCGCGGTTCGGTTAAAATTCGTCTGCAGGCGCTCGTCTGCGTTTGTTGTGTTTTTTTTTGCATCGAACTTACGGATTGATTTTGACTGTCTCTCTGGCTCTGGGATTGCCTGAAGGTAACGTTATGTAATGTTACGTCTTCGCAAATTACTAGTATCGCAGGTTCAACTACTTCTACTTCTGCAAACGTGCAATTTTGAGATGTGTCTCCTACCTGGGGAGGGGGGCGACCTTGAGTAGTAGTCACATGGTAACGGATTGATCCCGTTAGATAATTTTGTTTCTTATATAAAAGTTAGGGCAGTTATTCTTATCAACGGCCAATGTGCCACATGCACATGTAATATGAATTGAATATGACTGTGAACTGTTGCTTTTGATGTTCCTACTGAAAAAAAAACCTGAAAAGTGAATAACTGAAAAAAGCATGTATTATTGTATCCCCTTCTCTAAGTCTTGTTCTCTTTCAAATACTGTTTTGCTGGTATCCTCATTGCTCTTTTTCTTATACTTTCTCAAATTTTAGCATGCCATTAATTCTAGTTCAAATTAAAGAGTAAGTTCACCAACGTAGCGACTGGCAAAAAGTCAACGAGCTTATTACACGACGAGTTTACTAGCAATGGCACATGAGCCCATGGATGAGTCATTATATATAATATGACAATCCTCTTGTTCATCCTCCACTGTCGCCGCCACCAGAGAACAGTTCTCAGGACCAAACACAGACCCACAGAACATATGCTGCGCACAGAACAACTCGAAGTGACTGGGTGGAGAGACATTTACGACAAACTTCTCGCAACTGGCACAGAGCTCTCAGTCAGTGCTCCAACATCCTTCTTTGGTATGGTTTGTAAGCAGGAACAGCCCGTGGACATCTATAGTTGTTGGGACAACAGCAACATTCTGTTTCAGCTGCTTGGAACTCAACCATGAGAATTCACTCCACCTCCCAGAAGTATGGATGGTATGTTAGGTTGAGTTTTCTCACAAATTTGTCACAGGTCAATGAGGTCATTGACTTCTAGGGTTTGTGCTGCTAAATGTAAATATACCATGCTTCATTTTCAAGACTACTGCCCACTTCTGTGTCAGGGACCCCTGCAACACTGCAATTAAGTACATGTACTGGAATAGTAGAGTAACTACTTATACAAGTACTACAGTACTGTACTACAAGACTTAGTACTCCTCTTAACTTGACAGGTCTGCATACCCGTATGGTAAAATTGATTTGATAGCATGAAAATGTGTAAATCCTACGTACCACAAAGATTAAAATTTAGCAAGTTGGAAGAGAAGTCATGCTGCCCTGAAGCTTGAAATCAGAGCCAACTAACTTTGGTCACATTTGATTTGGTGTCACTTCAAGTTCAAAGTGATACCCAGGAACCGTGTAACTAGCACGCAACAGATCTTTCAGGCAGGAGGTTAAACTTTTGTTCAGGTTCCAAACAGATCCAGAGCTGGACTGGTAAACTTTTATACCTGTACCTGATGTAACGTTTAGCTATGCAGCCCTTCTCATGACTGTTTATCACATTCAATCTCCCTCACACAAACTTCTTTCATTGAGGTCTTGAAAATCCTTGGTTGATATGGGCAAAGAAGATCTTAATCTATACCCAAAGGAAATTCTAATGTAAATTAATATTGTAATAGTTATGTGAAGTTTTCTATGTTGTCCCCAAGATATCATCATATATTCATTCTTTTATTATATATTTTCAGAATACTAGTACGTTTCCAACCCACATGGATCCTAAAGCCTGTCTGCGGCGCCATGACGACTATAGATGTACAACTGGATCATCACCCAGAGCCCTAGCCTTAAAGTGTATGATGATGCAGGTGTGTAATGATCTGTTCCCTGTCACTGACAAATGATATTGCTCATGGATTCTATCTGAAAGGTCTGACCATGATGCAGTAACTTCTAGTACCTGCATGATTCAAACTCAAAGCAGACTGTTAAACACTAGATTGATAAATATTTCCTTATCTTTTTGTTATTTTAAAAATATTTCTATCATCTTTACATGTATGTGTATAATGTCATGTATATAAAGTAGAGCAATAGGATAAGACACAAAGCAATTAGGGACACAAATGATCAGCACTAAGTCTTGTAGAAATGAAGACAGATTGTGATATAGTATTCATTTTGTCAAGCTTTATTTTGCTGGAGTCACCATGAAATTAACTCTAGAATTTTGTAACTGGTCATAGAGAGTAACATCTGTTGCTGGAGTTTAAGTCCATAGTCAGACGACAGTCAGACAGCCATCTTAAAGTTATGCAGATTTATTAATAATATGCATGGATTTGAAGTCATGTTTCCAAGCAGTGAAACTGCATTTACTGGGTAGAAAATGGTAGCACACCTAATGTTCTCGCATAGAGGAATAATCCCTTCAAATTTGCAACCATATTTACCCATGCAGACATGTGCATATTCTGTACATTTGAATTTGATGCTCATATTACATTATTGAGATATATTTATTAACATTTACAAGACTGAACAATATATTACTCAACACTTAATATTCAAAATCAACACCTCTCCAAAAACGTGTTCAAACTTGATACATAGCACGTTTGTAAACAGTGAAAGCATGGAATGGAGGTCTATAACAGCACAGTGAAATTGTAGAAGTTAGCTCACTCTGTCACACTCCAAGATTCAGACTCTGACAGAGAGCACTGGAGAAGTCCAATTAGAGTTTGTTTTAGTATAGGTTCAATGCCAAATATTGAGCTCTTGAATAAACCAAACAAAAAGCTCAAAACTAAACCAAACTGTAATCTCCAAGCAATCTCCTAGGAGTGTGTTTGGCTACCGGACCCAAACAAACTCCGGATCCTATGCCGGCTTCACTCCTCTGGCAGCTTTTGATACTACAACTGTATTTTATGCTACTGTAGGACCTGCTTGGAGATTAACCTGAATGCCGAGATGAGCATGATTGGGATCCACACTGTTTTCCATTCCTTTGTGGAAGCGCAAGGTGAGTGAATAGATGGACAGGTTCATCAAACTATGTGAGTCTTTAGTATCACCAGAAAAAGCTGATGCCTCTTTGCCTGTTGGAATAAAAAAAAATTTGTACAAGTTACATACATCACACCAATAATTCTTTATTGGTCAGAAATTTTGGGTGCCTAAAAGCTTGAAATACTGTCTGATTCTTTTAGTTTAGGATCTGGGTGGTAAATCTCAATTTTATCCACAGTTCTAGAGCTAGATTGAATTGCATTTGATTTTTTTGTGTTTAATTTGTAATACTATGTTCGCAGCAGTCTCTGATATGAAGAGATTTCTTCAATATGTCCCCCAAAATGGCATATATAAAACATTCATATGGCAGCCTGACAGGGTGGTGGAAATTGGACTGCCATTCCCAAGATGAAATATTTTCTCCTGGACAGAGGAACAACATGGCCAATCAATTTGTTGACTTAGTCCTACAGCAGGGTAGCAGACTACCTTAGGAGAACAATGGAAAATTCCAAGCTTGTCACACCTTTTACCTGTCATGCCAGACAGCCGGCTTGGGTTGTGGTAATAGTAAGCTTGTGGTGATAACAATAAACAGAGTGTCAAACACTGGAGTATTTGAAGAGAAAAATAGTTGTTTTTCAAATTCAACATATATACACACACAATCATAGGTCCCTGAGGGATATAATAAGCTAAAAAGAACTAATTTTGGTCCAACAGACCAGGATGATCTAGTTGTCAAACTGACTCAAAGGTGTGTATCCTTGATCTAAGCTAAATGGCTTTGTACAGGACACAATATGTGCCTGGTGACAGCATCCATTCATTCCCTCTGTTGAAAGACTTTCTTATACATGTACAGTGTGTTAATGGTTGTCTAAAATGGTAATGGAGTGTTTGATAGTGTAACATCATTTACTTGCTTTTAATTGTAATTCCTAGGAAAGAAAATGTTGTGTTCCCTGTTTCAGTCCTGAAAAGAATAGGGTCGGTAGGTAGGGATTTTCTTTTTTTCTTGTAATTTTTTTAGTAAGCTGGCCATACTTCTAGTGTGACATATTACAAATCAATACAGTTAAACAAAGTAAACTGAAATTCATGGGATCTTTCAATGTCAAAATTGAATGTTGTGCATAATACATACATTTAGCAGTTAGGACAAGCTGAATAAAAATTCTAACTGGAAACCATGTGACTCCGCCACCCACCCAAAAAAGTCTAGGGTTGGCAGGTTTTTCTAGGGTTACCTAAGGGAAACAGGAAACACAACATTTTTTTTTCCCTAGGCTTAAAAGCAGCAATGATAGAGACCACCAGTGCCAATACCATAATGATAAAAGTAACACATTTTAGGCACTTGAGCCAAGAGTTGAATCAGCAGGAAAACACTTCATGCATTTCAGTTTCTATTATTACTTTTCTATTGTAACTGTGACAGGATTTTGTATTTGTAGTGTAGACGGACTGCATAATTGATTTAGGCACACCACAACACTGTCTCACATGTATGAAATACAAATTTTGAACTACATCTTCTCTGATAGTACAGTTTTGTGTACAGCTATGGCCCGTTGTTCCATGTTATCAGCATGTTATATTGGGAATGCCAACTTTTCCTTATCAGAGCAAGACCAGAACCCAGTTGGGAAGTAGGAAGATAAATTGTAATAACAATTACAGTGGTCATTATGGATTAAATCATGATTTTCTCTCTCAACAGCTGTACAACTCCTTTTAGGAGTTTCAGAAGATCTGCAACAGGCAGCTCAGGAGAGGGATGGAGTCACCTTAGACAGTGCTGTGGACCAGTAGGGAAGGGGAAAAGGAGCAGGAAGGACAAAGAAAAAGGGAAAGAAGAATGTGCCCCCAAATCAGTTTGATTCAGAAGATGACATCCCTCTTACTGAACTGATGTCCTAGGAAGAACGAGATGGCTGTACTAGTATGCATGAGAGGGCTATATTAGCCTATATGTGCATTTACTGTGACCTACAACAAAACACCTCATTTTTATTACTTACTATTACGTAGTAACCTGGCTAGTCAAAAACAAACACAATGTCTAGTTGATGAATGTTAGCAGACAGCAAAATGTGATGATTTAAAAAGAAATAAACAGAAATTTCATATTCTGAAAAAGACAATGGTGTTTATTTTGTTCAACGTGTATGCAACATGAATTTAGATGGCGTCATTAGATGTGACTACTAGTAATTCATTTACACTTAGATTCCCGTACATCAATGACAATCTGCGCTTTGAATCATTTGATATAATACTCTGCAGTGACAATAACCAGTTACATCTGGAAACAATGTTATTAAATGAAGGACATACCTATAATATTTGCTGCATTAACAGGTAGTATTTCACACAATAGCATAATAGTACTACTACATGTATATTGATAATAAATCTTATTCTTAACGATGACATGGCTCTAAATATGAAAATAAAGAGTAAAATGAAGGATTTCAAATGAGTATAAAGTTTTAACTTGTATATACAGTATATACATGTAGTTGTCTACTAGTTAAAAGTCTGCCTTTACTGTTTACAATACATTATGTAAGCTGTTGTAAACTTCTCTGCCTGGATCCTTTGTTCATCAGTCATGAGTCCATCACAGGTTAGGTGAACCCTGGCACCTGTGAATACAAGAACATACTAGCTAGTAGAACAAATATTTCATGGAAGAGTTATCCATCACAACCACAAAATCTGATAGCATGTCTTTATTGAACAACTTTGAAGACAGAGAAAATAGTATTTGGGGGGATTTCAAGATCCAACGGTGAAAGAACAGTGCAGAAATTTAAGCCAGTGACACCCAGAAACTGGAGCTAAAATGGATCAGCGCAAAGCCAACAGGAAATGTCAGCAGGCCTACAGGCCATTTGTTTTCCAGTAACCGGTACAAAAAATTCAGGTCCAGGTATGGTTCAGTTCCAGAGAATCAGGTCCAGACCTGAACCTGGACCTGATTCAGTATGTGAAAACTTGTGAATGGACCATTTCGCTACAAAGAAATGCTTTGTGGAGTATTCTACACTCACTGGCATTTTAAAATCCTACAAGGTTAACTGCCTCTGTACGATTGACTACATAGAAGTTAGAACTTGGTAGAAATGACTATAGACTCTACTCTGCTTCACCCTTGTTATTTTCTTTGACAGGTAAGCCCTAAAACATGTGAATGCCTGATCATAAAATCTGTTCATTTTCCAATAGGTCCAACATCCGATCCACCAATTTTTGTTCAGGTCCGTTTTTTCCAGATCGGTCTGATGAGAAAAAAACGGTTTTGTACCGGTACACCGTCCTGGTACCCAGCCGTAGTATCTAGTATTTGAGTATAGCGCTACTAGTATTACAGTAGAATGGAATGTGCAATGGACTTCATCCACTCTGCAGTCATTGAGGAGGGGGCAGATATAATTGCGGTTATGGTGTTATAATTTCAGTCAAAGCGGAGGCAGGAGGTACTGCATAACAATTACCTTTTTGATGGGCAGGAGTGCCCAGTTTCTGACATGCGGTCAATGCACGTGAAAACCAGGGTACATATATCTGTCAGTGTGATAGGGTCTCCTGCTGCATTGGTTGCATGCTTAACTGTATGCATGCTCGAGACAAAAACTAAATTAAGAAGAAAGCAGCTCTGGCTCCCATGAAGAGGGAGCTTGTATTTCACGCCAACTAATAGGGCCATTCTACAAAGTCCCGTGTCTAATATACATACCCTTCTCTACACGTGCATCCTGTCTACCAACATTACAACGCTATGCAGCAGCTCTCCCTCCCAAAACAATACTCGGCAGGTGTAGCCGTCAACAAAGAAAAGCATAGCATTTTTCTTTCGCCACTCTGTCACTCTATTTTTGACGTGTTCAAAATAGAATAGGGGGTTCTACCAGGTCCTATTTGCTATGGTGTTTGATCAGGGTCGGTCCATTACATGTGTAACAGTGGGGTTCAAGCGCTGCCAAACTGACCATGCCAAAAGCTCTGAGCTGTTGGCGTGGTCAGTTTGGCAGCGCTTGAACCCCACTGTATATAATATACATGCAAAATATGCCATCTAAGAGTCACCACATCTAAATTGGTGCATATCATGGCTTAACTGGTGCCCATGGCTGCTGAGGCATGATGGAATAGAATTTTTATAATACATGTATAACGTTATATATATATATATATACATAATGTATATATATATAACTGTTATATTTTATGAGCTATCCAATTCTGTTTTGTCTTAGAGGGTAATACTAATGGCATGTAGCTGGGGGATACTTATTAGTCTAGCCAAGTCTTGATCTTTGTGACAGGGTCCTATTAAAAAGTTTGTGCCCTGCCGAGGAAGTAGCCCGCCTGCTTTGTAGCTTAGTATTGACCTAGTCCAGATTTTCCGGAAACCCTTGACATGAAACGTTTTCAGCGAGGATACAAACATGTTTGTAATTAATACACCGGCGAAGAACGTTAACGACTTTGACAGACACAGGCACTCACAGACCGTATGATTAAATCTCAGCCATACTAAATTCATCCAATACCATATAACAACTTACAGTTCAGTTCAGCAACTGATCTCTTCAAAACCTGAGGCTCTTCGTTAATATCGGAAGGTTAATTGTGAAACATTATCATGCCAAAACATAGCAGGGATTTGATTCCCATGCTTACCTTTTGATGTATCCTTGCCCTCACGCAATGATGAGAACTGCCAACAAAAACTTTCCATCGAAATTTCCATCGAAGACCTTATTTCACTTTCGATCCTCTGGACCCACGTAAATTAGGGGCGCCGCCATTTTGTGGGATTGCCTTCTGGAAACCTTCCCGTCAGTCTGTGCGTGAAGGATTGAGGATTCAAGCTCGAATCTAGTCAAAGGAATCCTTTGAAGGACTAAAGGATTCCTTTACACTGCTACCTAGCATGAATCCTATGCCAGGATTCATAGTTAAGTAACATGAATCCTGTATGTATCGGGTGACTTAATTAGGCCCTTACGGCTAGCTACATTTGTCGGCGATTTCGTAATGTCATATAAAAGCCTGACACGGCTTCGGCGAAGGTGTTGCAACAGGTCCGCGCGCACAGTTAAATCCCTTTTCCGAAAATTTCGTGATGTTATCCACGGAACATCTGTCCATAAGGGCAACTCAAATTCTGTTGTATGCACCTTTTCCAGGGGTACCTTCACCTCCAATGACCATTTTGGGGAGCAAAAGTATTAAGGAGTCCGTGTGCTTTTAGAGACCGATACGCTACCAGTGTTTTTTTCAGCATTCAGAATACAAACAGGTATATGCTTACCTGTGCTTAGATAGCGTTCATTATTAGAAACTAGTTCATTTTTCTTTATGGTATTGCTTTAGAGATGTTTTCAGCACAGAAGAGAAGAAACTGCGACAAATTATAAAGCTAACTCATCCCGTGTTTTATCTGGTGTTGATTTATACCTTATATGTATACTGTTTTTTTAATCAACTTGTTACCTTCGCCACAAAGGCTATATTTTCGGTAGCAAAAATAGTGCTGTGACCCAATATGTAGGTCAACGCATATAATATTTGAGCAGCTGTGGATGGAATTTCTTGATATTTGGTACTAAGTAGCGGTTGCAAAGACCAAGGATCTATTCTAAAACGGTTCAACTTGCACTTTCTGTCGGGACTGCAGCGGGGCCAGTGTGTGTGTGTGTGTGTGTGCTTGCGTAACACGATAACTCGAAACGCTGTGCATGGTATTGGTAGCTATGTAGGGGTTTGAAAAACAAAGATCAACTTCAATAAAAGGTATCCTGGCGACAATTGTGCCTCTTGGTGGCTTGTATTGAACGGTATTGGGCGATATTGTTGAATGTAATCTTTGAATAAGTGAAGCAGGGGTTAGTGGATTTGTATTAATTTTAGTATGAACATATCTTAGGTCATGATTAGAATACTGAAATATATTGCTTAATTTAAATTCTTAAATTTATTCAAGCAATTAATGTAGAATAGGGATATTAGTATACCTCATATGTGGACCCATTGACTAGTATACCTCAGATGTTGACCCATTGACTAGTATACGTCAGATGTTGACCCATTGGCTAGTGAACCTCAGATGTTGACCTATTTTCTGGGACACTCTTAAGCTCCCTGGCCAGCAGCTGTTCCGCCTCAGTTGATGAGAACGAGGTTTACCCTAGATTTGTTATGATGTTTATTTGTTTGCAGATGCATCATGAAGGGAAGGGGTGTCACCATTTTGATCAGAAGGGATGTTTTGGGTGATGTTACGAGACATGGAAAAATAGTGCGGTGGTCTTGCTTGAAATGGGCCAGAGTCTAAAGGATCTTACAGGTCTGGATTTAAGAAATGAAGCGACAAGATATGATAATGATCACAGCCTGGCTTTTGGTTGCTATGGGACTGGGTAGTGTTGTCATGTAGTGATTGACAGCATCACACCTCTTATCTGTCCTTGAACTCAGTCTGTGCTACTTGTTCTGGTGGTTGGAACTGCCGACTATGTATGTACAACTCTATCAATATGATGTTGTCATTCTGATTGTCAACTGACGGTTACATCAAGAAATGAATCTAAAGAAATAGCTCTACATAGACTATCATTCCTTTAGATATGTGGCGTAACTTTTGATGAGAAAATGGGGCAATACAGCAGGGACATTTGATTCTGTAGAAAACGTACTAGTATTTGGGGTTAATAAAAGTTTTCATCGATCAGTGACTTATCAAAGGTAAGCAAACATACCTCCAAATTTTCGATGACTGTCAGTCCATCATGTTCACGGAGTAACCTAGTTCTCGCGAGAGTTGCGAGAACTAGGTCGAGACTTGCGTTGATCTTCTGCCCCTCACCCCCGCCTCCTTGCGAAGTAGAGGTAAGTAAGACTTGGGCAGTTCCCATCCATCGTTCCGGTTCAGTTTTGCTCCTTCCAATTGAATGTGTACTGCTTCTTTAACCTTCCGATGTGCATTGCGTGGTTCTTGGTCAATGATCATAATATTGTCAGAGATGGGTTTGGTCGTTACAATGTGGCGTGATTTGAGTAAGTGCTGACTGAGCGCGGATTTGCAATCCTTGTTGTCTATGGACTTCTGATGCTCTGCGGTTCGTTCACCTAACGATCTTTCAGTTTCCCCTACATATACCTCCCCACACTGTTCACACGCTATCTTGTAAATGACACCACACTTTTCACTGGGTCCAAGAGGGTCTTTAGGTCGAACAAGGGCATTGCGGAGAGTATAACCGGGTTTGGAGAATAGGCTCACATTATGCTTGGCATACGCGCGTTTAAGTCTCTCAGTGACGCCTTTCAAATAGGGGAGTACGACGTAACTAGCGGGAGATTGTTCTTTGTCTCTAGAGTGCCCATCCTTGCTGACTCGTTTCTTGTTGATGTTGTCCCCCTCCTTCAGAGCCCATTCTGGGTAGCCACAATGTCGGAGTGCAACCCTCACTTTTTCCTTCTCTGCTTCTCTCAGAGTACGGTCTTCTATAAGAGTGTTGGCTCTGTGCATAAGGGTCCTCACTACACCTAGCTTCTGTTGGACCGGATGGTTGGAAGACCACTGTAAGTAGTGGTCCGTATGTGTCTCTTTTCGGAACACGTCTGTGGTGATGGATTTGTCTGTGTTTCTTATCATCATCACATCCAGCATAGGGAGGCGGCGGTCTTTCTCCCTCTCAATGGTAAACTTTATGCTGTCATGTTGATTGTTGATGTGTTCAAAGAGTTCTTGTTCATGTTTCTGCTGGTTAACCACCCCGGTGTCATCAACGTACCTCCCCCAAAACTTTGGCCGGTAGGGTGCAGTGTCCAGGGCTTTCCGCTCAAACTCCTCCATAAATAGGTTAGCCAGGACCGGTGACAACGGCGAGCCCATTGCCATACCATAGGTCTGTTCGTATATCACATTGTTGTATTGGAAGTAAGTCGTACTGACCACAAGGAGAAGAAGGTCGCCGAACTCCTTAGGGGTCAGCAACGTACGGTTCTTCCAGGTTGGGTCACCCTCGGCTCTCTTCATGGCCATCTGCACCACTTCTTCTCCCGGGACACTGGTAAAGAGTGCCGTAACGTCGAAGGAGGTGAGTACCTCCCCGTCGTCTAAGGTGACTTCCCGAATCTTAGTGACTAAGTCCTTAGAATTCTTAATGTGCTCGGTGGATTGTCCAACCAGAGGGCTGAGCAGGTCAGCCAGGTGTCTAGCTAGGTGGTAAGTGATGGAGTTTATACCTGACACAATCGGTCTCATCTTGAGTGGGTCCTTGTGAATCTTGGGTGTGGCATAGAACCTAGGTGTGGCATCAGACGTGGGGTAAATCTTGTCATACACCTGAGGGTCGAGGTGTCCTGCTTTCTTGATTTCCCTCAGTTTTCTCTGCAGCCTTCCCTTGAGTGTCTTGGTGGGGTTGGTGGGACCAATAACCTTGTATGTGTTCTTGTCTCCTAACAATTTTTCACACTGTTCCACATACTCTGTCTTATCCATCACTACAACAGCCTTGCCCTTGTCTGCTGGAAGGATGACAATGTCCTTGTTTTCTTTAAGTGACTTGATGGCCTTGCTCTCATCCTTCGTTAGGTTAGGCTTGGGAGGCTTGGCATTCTGGAGTATTCCTACCACCTCGTTCCTCAGCAGTGATGCTTCTTCCTGATCGAGTTTGTGGCAGGCTACCTCAGTGGCCGCGACGATCTCTTTGACTGGAATATCGCTAGGGGCGATAGCAAAGTTAAGACCTTTTCCTAGAACACGCATTTCACATGGGGTGGGTTTGTATTTTGACAGGACTCTTACCCATTTTTTGAGTTGTGTGCCGGATAAATCGATGTTCCCCTGGTCCTGGTTGGGCTGAGAGTCTCCAAGTTTCACGGTCTTCAGTTTCTCCAGCTTATTGATCTGCACTGTTTTAGAACGTCGGAAGGTGGCTTCCTGTGACCTCTGTACATGGGCGCTGGTTCGCTCAAACATGTCCGGGTTATGGGCGCCATGACAGCGATTGCGAAATTCCTGTTCGTACTGCCGGCATTTGCTTGTAAGTTGTTCTACTTTGTGGTGTGTGAGGTGTATGCGTTCACGTAGGAGGGCTTTTGGAGGTATGTTTGCTTACCTTTGATAAGTCACTGATCGATGAAAACTTTTATTAACTGTGAACATACGTGACTAATGAATCTCTTCAACGGTACTAGTATTTACTTGTAATGCATAGACGTTGTTTTCTATCCAGAGTCGGGGCGAGCACCATTTGCAAAAACGGCTTTTGCGTATCTGCTTCATGAAGATACCTACGGTTTTTGCACGTCTCTGTCTTTCCTGGAGTCTTGCCTACTGCGCCGCGCCGTTCGCGATTTCAGCTTTCCCCAAAGTAGCCCGAAACACGACCGGCAGAGCAGTGAGCACCTATCAGTCTTCCCTGTCCGAATACATGTATATAATGGCAAAAAGAAGCTGTCAAAAGTCACGTACCTGAAGTTTCGTCCTTGAAAAACTAATATTTACAGGGTTGTTCGGCATCTAAAATGTCCATTTTCAACTTTTTGAAACTTTTTGACCGCTGTGACACAAGTGATTTGCAGCCAACCTGGTGACCTTTGACCCCATCTGGCATTAGGATGACAGCTACAAAACAAACTTCTATCTAGTGTTCTAGGCACCCAAAAGTAACAGGCGGGGTTTTCAACATAATAAAAAACCTACAACCCTTACCTGTAGAATACAGCTCCAAAATTCCAACATTTCTAAAGAAAAATTCATCTTCTGTTACTTTTAAAAATCAAGACTCACCGGGGACCTTCTGCGCAGCCGTCAATTAGGGTCATTGCCATGTCAAGGTCGCAGCCCACAGTATTTTTCCGCGACCCCTATGACGTCGGTAAAAAAAGTAGTGCGATCTAGAATCTAGAAGCGCCTGTAAACACTGTAACGTGAAAGGCAGCGGGTATTAGCCTTGCTATATTGTAGTATAAGGAGTCGACTTTCAGTTGGTATGTGTAAGGTTTTGATGTTTGTCCATTTGGTGTATAAATGCGCGTGGCCTTTACAGCTGCCTGCCTCGGTGAGTCGGCTGCAGTCCCTTATGACCCCGCATGACCCCATTTAAAAGAGGTCTTTACAAAATTTCAAAACGACAACTTTTTCTGCTTTTTCAATTATTTTGGTAGGTTGTACCCTCAACTTCAACATATTAGTATAGTTTGTCGTGATTGAAAACTGCACCCTACTATGATTTTATCAACCTCGATGTCTGTCACATTGTGGTTCTTAACTATAGAAATCAACATAGGCCGAAAACTGTGTTCTGCTACCTCAACGGATCGCTATGCCTAACTGGTCCCGTCCGCCATCTTTGATCACGAAGTTCGGCGATGTTTGGGGCCGCTCCGTAGCCTCCCGAAGCGCTTCCGACCACTTTCCGACCATAGCCTGAAAGGCTACGGAGCATTGCCGAAGGCTGTCCCGGACATCGCCGAACTGGTTTTAGGCAGTTTTCTGCCCACATAGATCAGAGAAATGTACTTTATGCCAAGCTTTCGTTGCTGGTCACATGAAATCTTACCACCAGGCTAGGCAAAACCATAGTTCCAGGAAGCAGCGTCTGCGCTTCGAGTTTCTAAAAAAATCCCCACAACATCATGTTGTTATCCCAACACAAACACTTCAGCATGCCTTTGCTCCCATTGGACCTTCACACAAGTACCACAGCCTGCATAGACCATGGGAGAGGCATCTAGCCCAGCCCATCGAGTTGATGTTACCAAGTTTGTGTTACACAGACTAGTACTAGTATTCCCTATAATATGTAGAACTATGAACAGTCATATGATTACAACCCTCCAGCTTTTTTTTTTCGTTATGGCGTTCTGGGACCTCCTTCAGAGACCCTCAAAAATCCAATAATGTATGGCTGAAAATTACTGAAATAGTGATGGCTACCCTGATAAATCTGATGAAGCTACTAACAGAAGTTTTGTATTTCCATATAGCATGTGCTTTCTAGTTTTACAGACCAAATGATGAAGATAAAACATTGAAGATAAGAGGGTGTACTAGGGGTCACCATAACAAACGAAAGTTGAATTTCAGCAACTGTTATATTTAAGGTGCATTATCTGCTATACGCAGTAGTTCTGATTGGTGCTTTTCATGTGGCCGGTGGAAGGAACACCTACCATTAAAAAAAAGCGTCATCTTTTGTGGCCATACATATCCCGTGTCATGGGGGGGGGGGGTAATGGGGATTTAGGACTAAAATAGATCAGATAGTGATGTCTTACTATCATGATTGCACTAACTTAGAACGATTTCTTGTGCAGCTGTCTAAAAGCCATACACGACTCATAATACTACAATTAATTTCAAGTATTTATTTGGATAAGTGTATTTATGTGGATACAAGGATAGTTAAAAATAAATTAGAAAGGATATTAATCTGCTTTAGAGCTGGGGTGGGGCCTTCTTTCACATCGCATTAGACCAGTATTCCTTACGCTAGAGGAACCATATCTGGCGAGTTTTCTTATGTTACTCGTCACAATCTATGTACGAAAACTCTCTGACATGAATGCAAGATTTTTAAAAGCAAAGAGATGTTGTACGGTCACTTATAAAAACTGTCCAAATCAGTCAAAGTAATTCAAATAGATTTAAATTTCAATATTAGATTTTTAAGAAGTTAGAACTTATAATTGTTGTTTAGGAATCATTTTATCCAAAATAATTCATAATTCTTGCAAATATTGTAAAAAAACAAACATTTTGATTACTGGGGATGGACTTTTGAAATGTATTATTGATATACTGTTATGCTGTACATGTTAGACATTAAAGAATGCTCGGGCTTTAAAACACACTCCTTCTAAGTGTCAATAGAGGTTAATGTTTGAATGGAACAATGCTTTTGATTTATAGTCACAACAGCCATGTAACTATCTTCCTTTATCTGAACCAACAGTTGGACCACAGGACGAACCTACGCATGGAGAGCTGCCATGTTTGGAATATCTTCTTGGTAAGATTTCGTTCCTTTAAAAATAAAAATAAAATTGGTAGCTTCCAATGTGTTACTTACTTACCTTACTTAGACTAGACATCTGACCCCAAAAGTTCCAGACCTATAAATCAAGTTTAACTAATGTTCTATTCAAGAAGGTTTGTCTTTAAGGTTAACCTTGTTGATTTATGTGAAGTAGACGTTAGAATTTGAGTCAATAAGGTATATTCGTCTATGAGTACTAATGAAAAACATTGACGGATATTTTCACTTTGTCAACATGTTTGACTTCAATCTTTTGCTTACGAACGTTTACAATTATACTCCTCTCACAGTTATTTACAAACAATGTAATCGTCTTTTGTTGGATGTTTTTAACTTTAACGACGTCAACGTTTAACCCGTACAAACGTCACTGTCGTTGTCGTTGTTTGCAGAAACACCATCGATCGAGGTAGTTCGGGACGATGCGGTCAGTATGAACGCCTTAAAGACGTACCTTTCCAACAACAGGAGGTCACATGGTGGCAAAATCACGTCAATATCCGAGGATGATGACTGCTACGTAGTCACCTTTGCGAACATGGAGGGTAAATATAACTAAGCCAGTTCGAAGGTTCGAAGTGAACTTGTGCAGCATGATGCGATGTGAATGTCAAAGTCTGATGTCTCTGTGGGTTCTTTAACTTTATATCCACAATATATCCTACTTGAGGTAGCTTTTTAGAACATACCGAGCATAAAATATACTTGAACAAGATTTCGGTGACCTCATACCTCAATTAAATATTTAGAGCTTTTATCAATTTCAAGCAATCGACTAACACATTAACATAATTTATGCATGGTGTTGTTCATCATTGACTAACGTACATATGTCACAATTTTAAAATTCCCATCATTGATAATAAAACGGTTTTTGAAATTTGTTACATAAATTATGCAAATAAGCTTCTCATTACCATATTTTATTTCTCCTTATATTCCACTTATCACAATCAACAAGTGCTATATTTATTGAAGTCCAGTTATTGCAAACAATGGAATTATACAATTTTCTCTATATCAACTATGCAAATTAAGTCCTAATTTGCATAACATGCATATAATTATGAACATCTTTGCCCGAGCTACCCGTATACCTAAAATGATGTCAATCCTTTCTGCAGTTATCCTCTTTGGAAAGTCGCGACTAAAACGCCCCTGCAGTTCCGAAATTAAATGATAGGGGACTGAAACCTGCCCCACTTTGTCATAACACTGCAAGCTATCTACCAGCCAAATGTCAAAACCATATAACGTCCAGGACAAGAGATACATAGAAAAAGCTGCTTTGACAGAATATTGTCATTAATTATGAAAATGTACTTCTATTTTGCATATTTGGTATGTTAATTTGTACAACATTATCTAAGGTAACCACATACCAAAAACATGAAAATCAATTCGTCCCTTCTTGAGTTATCGTCTTCTGAAGTCTTTGACAAAAATGCCCCGGCAATCCCGAAACCAAAATTATGTCACTTATTCCTATAAGCGCACGAGCTATCTAACACCCCAAAATTGTGACCATAGCTTGCAGAACCAAGGGAAGCCACAAGGTGGCTTTCCTTACACACTACCAACACATCAAGTATGAAACCAATTCACCAAGCCGTTCAAGAGATATCTTGTTTACACACAGACAGACAAAAGCAGAGTAAAATAAAACCTCCATGACATTTCATGGAGGTAACATGCATTGGCATAATACCGGTCATAAGCCTTATACCGGTCGATTAAAAATAACTTTTGGAACTTAAAGAGATCTACACATGCAACAATAGTTATTTCTGAGGTATGCACACTTCAGACATCTAGGTGTCCAATACATAATTTACAAAGCATCGATAACAATGCATTCGAAGACAACAAGGCCAAAAGTTTTCAGGTCATTTTCGGGGCAGGCGAGCTCGTCGTGGGACAAACACACTGTCACGTTCATCGCCAGATTTGTAGATAATAATCACATGTGCTCACGGCACAAGACGAGCATGATTCAACAGCAATCTTGAATTTCTTTTGGTGACCTACAACTCGTGTAAACGTGTGAGCAACCGTTGCATTATCGCCCGGATCTACGGCTGAATGGGTCAAATTGAACGTACGCCGCTATTTTCCCGCCGTTTTTAATGCTACGGCCAGCAGTAAAGTTTCACGTCATAGCGGTTGTGACGGACCAAAATTAAATGAAAATTATTGTTAGTATAACATCCATTGGCATAATACCGGTCGGTTTACTGCAATTTCTCAAGCAATGCTAATTTGGCAAATGATCAACGCATAATTTTCTCCAGTTACATGTTGCTGTTACAGCTTACCTTTGCCACTTCTTCTGTGTAAATTATTTTGTCTCTCTGGTCCTGCTAAAAACATAATATCGTAATTGGAACACACCACGGACTTGCACGGAGAACGGGCGCGTGGTTGGAAGGGGGTGCACTATACCGGTCGAACGAAACACGGCACAATTAACTGCCGCTATGTACCTTTATTCATCCTCTGTTGTTCCTTTCTTTCCTGTTAGTAGTTGCACAAAACAAAAATCTGCATGAGCATACAAAAAGTCATGAGAAAATGGGCGTATACTGACAAGAATTTTCATTTAATTTTGGTCCGTCACAACCGCTATGACGTAAAACTTTACTGCTGGCCGTAGCATTAAAAACGGCGGGAAAATGGCGGCGTACGTTCAATTTGACCCATTCAGCCGTAGATCCGGGCTATTATGCAACGGTTCCTCACACTTTTACACGAGTTGTAGGTCACCAAAAGAAATTCAAGATTGCTGTTGAATCATGCTCGTCTTGTGCCGTGAGCACATGTGATTATTATCTACAAATCTGGCGATGAACGTGACAGTGTGTTTGTCCCACGACGAGCTCGCCTGCCCCGAAAATGACCTGAAAACTTTTGGCCTTGTTTTCTTCGAATGCATTGATATCGATGCTTTGTAAATTATGTATTGGACACCTAGATGTCTGAAGTGTGCATACCTCAGAAATAACTATTGTTGCATGTGTAGATCTCTTTAAGTTCCACTATTTTTAATCGACCGGTATAAGGCTTATGACCGGTATTATGCCAATGCATGTTACGCCCAGTTTCTAATGACTTTTTGTATGCTCATGCAGATTTTTGTTTTGTGCAACTACTAACAGGAAAGAAAGAAAGGAACAAAATGTATAAAGGTACATAGCGGCAGTTAATTGTGCCGTGTTTCGTTCGGCCTGTATAGTGCACCCCCTTCCAACCACGCGCCCGTTCTCCGTGCAATTCCGCGGTGTGTTCCAATTACGATGTTATGTTTTTAGCAGGACCAGAGAGACAAAATAATTTACACAGAAGAAGTGGCAAAGGTAGGCTGTAACAGCAACATGTAACTGGAGAAAATGATGCGTTGATCATTTGCCAAATTAGCATTGCTTGAGAAATTGCAGTAAACCGACCGGTATTATACCAATGGATGTTAAATATGTCCTGTTGAAATATCATTAAACTTAATGATGACTGACATAGATATTTGCCGTTGTTCGTGCTTAGTTTGTATATATAGAAAGAAAGGGCAAGCTGCATTTTATATCGCTATGGTACTTTCTTATGTTAAGGCACTTTGCATTGTTATTGAGATATATCCAGTGCTTTTATTACCTCCATGAAATATCATTGTTACTGGCGTTTGTGTGTGTGTGTGTGTGTGTGTGTGTGTGTGTGTGTGTGTGTGTCTGTGTCTGTCAACAAAATAACCCAAGGACGGCTAAAAGAATCAGTTTTATACTTCTTGTGTTGGCGAGAAATGATTAGATTTGGGGGCCCCCACATGCTACCTACCAAATATGTTTATGAGGAACTGGTTTTGCATAATATATGCAAAAATGGTAAAACCACTTAATGATTAATGATGGGATTTTCATTCTTGTGACATGTTTATGTAAGTCAATGAGGAACATCACCATGCATAAATCATGTAAATGTGCAAGTGATTTGCAAAAAAATTTACAAAAGCTCTAAATATTTCATGGAGGTATGAGGTCACCGAACTCTAGTTTATTAAATAAAGCTTTACAATAATAATGGACAAATACTGCATCTAATTAGAAGTTCAACCAATGATAGAATTTTTAGTTTAACTAAGCAAATAGTGATGCATACCAGTCCAGAACTTACATTTCTATTCTTTTCATCGTTGCATACTGACAGGGTGGGGGCGGGGCTATGGGGTCGCTCTTACGAGTGCTATTGCATTTTAAAGCCTCTATACAAACAAAAACACAACAAATCCTGGACGTAATCATTAGTATGAGAAAACAAATAGATTACGCAAATTTTAATTATAAATAGTACATAAACATTTTTACTACTTTCGCCATTTTTATATTAGATGGTAACTAACACAAAGGACCCTGCTAACACTACTACGTAAAATGAAAATTTAACTGCAAAAATAAAAAAAAAGATATATGAATCACTATTGGGATGAATTCTAAGTGAAGAAAATAGTGGCAGGTACCTTATCCTTTATCACCACGCAAACCGAGACAGTGAGAAGAGACTATAGAGAGAAGGGGACAAAACTGTTATCACAAAATAAGCAAACTGAACAAACACAACCAAACTGAAAAATAACTGTTTACACAGAAAGAAAAGACAATTGGATTAAAAAAAATAAAGTAGTCATGTTAATTTCATTCGCATTTTACGGTACTCAGATACAGGAATTTCAATTGGATAAAAATTCGAAGTACACAATACCATATTGGGGCGGTTTTAGTATACTGCTTGTCTACTGAATTACACACTATTTTTTATTTCTTTGCTGTTATTCAACAGTTGCCCAGGAGGTATTATCACATACCCATGAACTGATGGGGACATCGTTACAAGTTCGCCATCGCAGTAAGTGTTCTGTATGATTAACTCCTTTATATAAAGGGAAATATTAAAGTGAATGTTTAAATTCTTGAGGACAGCGTCTTTGGTGTAACCAGGCCTATGGGTGGTCACTACCCTCAGAAAAGCACTATAACTGTTGTACATGGTTAGAAACATTTGAAATATTAATTCCACACCTAGGCTTGTATTGTAGATTCGAAGCAGGAACTGCGGGCAGAATTTGACATCGACGAAATGTCCAAATTCGGTCATCGATTCATTCCTGCTTAGAATGATTTTTTTTACTAAAAGTCTAAAAATATCAAGTACATCTTAAGTTATATGTCAACAATGTCACTTATGTAACATATATTGGTGACTGAATATGATGTACATGATTGTAAATGTTACAGAATATATGGATATTTCGTTGATTTAAAATCAAAGAAGAATTAAGGATTCCTTTAGTTATTGAATACAGTAATAGTAAGTAGTATACAGAATATTCTTGACATTCAAAAGTATCAAGAACATCTAGAGTTGAACGACCTCATACCTTTGCCAAATGGTTTAAATCTTTTCGAGTGAAGTATTTAAATTTCTCCCCATTTGATTATGTAAATACGTTCCTGATTTACGTAATTATTATGTAAATAACTCAGTTGATCAGGATCTCCATCCAAGAGGAACAAGTCCAAAGTATTAAATTCTTATCGTAGAAGAGAAGGCCATTTTAGTGTTTGCCTATTAATTACTAATTTGCATTATTTAAGTCTAATGATGTTCACCTTCACTAAGCTTGATAATGTTGTAAGTATGAAGTTCCCACTAAGTAATCCTATTTTCTCTTTATGCATAACTGATATGTATTTACAATCCTCATTCTTCTTCTTCTGTTTCTATGATTTCCGCAGAAAATCCGACAATCGAAGTTATCACAGATGGAAGTATTGATGAGGAGCGTCTAAAGGTTTATTTTACCAACACTCATTCTTCTGGCGGAGGACCCATAGAAAGAATGATAAAGGACTCCAATGGTGTTTTCTACACGACGGTTCAACACAAGCAAGTGTTCTACATTACGTTTCAACACAGGCGAGGTGAAACTGATTTATATATATTTTTTTTAATTTCTTTATTTGCAACAATACATGCATACCATATATTAAAGTCAATAAAATACATGTACGGAGGTAAGAGTGTTGGCTATACGATTACTGAAATAACCAAGGTTCTTCTGACAGCAGAAAATATTCTCAGGTAAAACTCAATTTTCTTCATTCAGGGCGACTTTTTGTTATTTTGGAATAATCCATTTTTTGCACATTGGTGATTGTGGAATAACATTGCTGCATGCTGAATGGAGGAGGAGTGAAATATGCGGTAATTCTTATAAGCAAATGCCAGCATTTCCATGGTTTTAGGTAAAATCAATTTGTGTGCCTGTTTGTTCATATGTGATTTGCGCTCAGCATAAATCAAAAAGCTGGGATGGATCCTAATTGTATTTGGAAGGTAGAGATCCAGAAGAAATTCGTCAAGTACGATAATGGGCCGTCTAACGGCTTTCGAGGGTCCTGCAATGATAATTCCATAAAATTTTGTTATTTTGACATGCTATGGTAATGGTGTTTGAGTGGTCAAAGATTTGTGATGGATCATGTAGTCTTACCTTTACTTCTTGTACTCTTTAAAATCACTTTACTTTTAGCTGCGGTTGATGTTGTACGGAAACCTTCTCACTTCATTGGAGAAAAGGAAGTGACTGTCTCCGAGAGGCTGAGCCTTATCGATGGCAAGACTTTGCTTATAAAGGTATGGATTAATAAATGTTATATCATCAATAAACCAGCCACGTCTTTCTTTTTACTTAGTACGTTTAAATTCAGTAATTGCAGGTGCATATTTAATATGTAATGGTATAAAGCATGGTGCACGTGTTAATCTAGCCATTTTTGACCAGTTGATTACTTTACGCATTCGGAAAATCAGATCATAATTTATCCTGAAAAAAGACAAGAGGACTGGTCAAAACTACCTTGTTCCCAATCATCGTCTTGTATGTATATAATTGCAGGAATCCCATATGGTAATCTTCATTCAATTTGAAGTTGACTTGATATTTATCACAGTAAACTATATATTACAAACACAGGGCATTCCTACAAGCTGTGACAATGGATTTCTCAGGGACTACTTGGAAGGGTTGGGCAGCGCCGAAAACAGGCTCTCCGTTACCGGTATCATCCGGGGTGAAGATGAGACCATAGCAGTAGTGTCCCTGCTCCACCATATAGGTATCTCCTAACCCACTTCTGCTTATTTTAGAAGGCTGAAATTTGACATGTATAGTATAAATGCATACATGTTTGTGTTTGTGTTTGTTGTATGTTTGCTTTTTTCACAGTGACCTCTTCACTTGAAACCACCGTGATTTTTTTCAACGCAAGCGCAATCTTTCGCGACTTGCACACGTACACGTCATTAACCTTGAATATGCTGCAAAAGTATCGGATCCGTATACAAAATAGGATAAAGATAAACTCTTATAAAATCTAATATATTTACAACCTTGAATTTTCAATTTTCTTGAATTTCTTTCAGTAAATAATCGCAAAAGGAAATGGAAATGGACTAAAAACACCCAGTTGAACGTTAATTTTTAGTGAAAAAAGGTAGCTACAAATTCTATGGGATTTTAAGCTAGTTATTTTTTTTTACTTTTCATAAGGATCACTATCTTAAATGTTGGCCAATGATGTCATTATATGAGCACAACTTATTCCTATTGAATTATAATAGACATTCTAGATGGCAGAATTTTTTTATTCAAGAACTTTGAAGTAATAAAGCAAGTAAACGTGAAAAATACATTGCTAGAACCGACATTAGCGAGACTTGATTATTTAACACATTTATTTAGCCCTGAATAGTATTTTAGGACAGAAAACGTGATAGTTGGAAAAGTTGTGATAATTAGTTTTTAGTGGTTATTTCAATAAATGTCTATATACTACTGAAATAATGTGATAGAGGGGTGCTATCCCATTTTTTCTCTAGTAGACACAAATTAAGACTAATCTTTTAACCTTTTATTAGTAAAATAATGGGATAAAGGGTTGCTATCACATTATTTCACTAATATACCGACATCTCTTACTAGTAAAACAAGAGTCTGAAAACTCAAACCTGCTTGAAATAATTTGTTTTGTGATGGTGCGTATGGTGTGTTGTGGGGGTGGATATGGTTTGACGTTTGGCAAAATTATTCCATCATTGTTCTTAAGTTATATATCTACCTATGGTAAACAGTGAGATCCAAAACTACACCTTTCTGGTTTCCTCACCATTTCATTTTTATTTCCTATTGTTACACCTGCACCTGGCACATACATTGTATCTCAATGTGTATATAATGGTTCGCACCATACAGAGGTGACAGCGATGGTCACAGTTGCTTTTTTTGCTCCTTGGAAGATTTTGACCAGAATGCCCCAGCAGTTCTAGAGCAAGCTGCTAGAGGGCCCAAACATACAACACTTCTTCCTTACACCACAAGCTATGTGCCACCAAAAATCAAGACCATAGCATATCCGTGTCAAAAGATACAAAAATCCAAGTTCTGTTGCAGTACCAAGGTCACACACCAGGGGATCCAAAATTGACTTTGACCTTCGTCTTCCAAACACCTACCAAAATACCAAATATCATTACAATCCATCAACAGGCTCTAAAGTTATGCTGACCACAAATATGTGGAAACACAAACAGACACACACACAGACACACCAAAAACTATACCTCCATTTTTCATGGAGGTAAATCACACGTTCTGTTCTGGAGATATAGCACTGGAAAGGACCCTTCCACACACTCCCATGCTACTGAAAACTCAAAACACATGTTACAGCTGCTAGCTGTCCCCAAGGAGGTTGAGACAGAGGGAATGAGGCCAGATCACTCCATATCAGGAAAAGGGGTGTAAATATTTTTTAAAAAACGAACCACAAAACAACAGCAAATTTCTAATCTACTTAATAGCACAATAGGTCACACACTCTATCCCCATAGCAAAGGAAATCGCAATCCATCCAGAGGTTCTAGAGATATCGGTCCGGAATCACAAAGATCCCTACCAGAAACAGTACATGCTTTTTTCAAGCATGTAATAATGTGATAGTGGGCTGCTATCTCAATATTTCACTAATAGAGACCATTTAACAATCTCTTACTAGTAAAACAATGTGATAGTGGGCTGCTATCTCAGTATTTCACTAATAGAGACCATTTAACAATCTCTTACTACTAAAATAATGTGATAGTGGGATGCTATCACATTATTTCACTATTAGAGACCATTAACAATCTCTTACTAGTAGAATAATGTGAGAAGGGGTTGCTATCACATTATTTCACTAATAGAGACCATACATATATCTCTTACTAGTAAGATAATGTGATAAGGGGTTGCTATCACATTATTTCACTGATAAAGACCATCCATATATCTCTTACTAGTAAAATAATGTGATAAGGGGTTGCTATCACATTATTTCACTAATAGATACAATCTTAACATCTCTTACTAGTAAAATAATGTGATAGTGGTATTCTTCTAGTTGGATGCGCTATATGCCACGAGTACAGCTCCGCGGCATGTCTTGAATTAATGAACGAATAAATGAACGAACGAATGAAGGAAGGAATGGTTCAATGACATTGTGCAACTAAAACTTCCCCGCAGTGACAATCGTACACTGATGAGATATATTCAACTGGCATTTTTCTTGCTTTGCAACGAATTGAAAACAGATGTATGGCTGGTGTATTGACCAACTTGGCCAAGCAGATGTAAGCGCCCCAGTCTGTGCAGACTTTGCGCCTTTTTTCTGTTCCTTTTCCTTCTTCCGTAAAACCCAACGACCTACATTTTCGTGCACAGTTCCCAACCGGATTATAACAGTATACGCAGGGCGCAACACGCGTTGCCCACGTATTCATCCAGCAGTATGACGACACTCGTGTAATAACTTAAACTGGCCCACTCACCAACCCTTATCACGTTTTCTTTTTCACTAGTATAGAGTACGGAAGCTTACCAGTGAACTAATGTGAGAGGGCCGCTGTACTCGTGTCAAATAGCGCATCCAACTAGAAGAAACCAGATAGGTCAGAAGCACGCTCATGCCCAGTGCCGCGCCAGGCGTAGAT
Source organism: Branchiostoma floridae x Branchiostoma belcheri (assembly GCA_019207045.1). Taxonomy (NCBI): domain Eukaryota; kingdom Metazoa; phylum Chordata; class Leptocardii; order Amphioxiformes; family Branchiostomatidae; genus Branchiostoma; species Branchiostoma floridae x Branchiostoma belcheri. Next base: position 22,207,492 of record CM033029.1, read on the forward strand.
TGTAATCAGGCCACAAACAAAACTATATGGAAACCACGGTTTGTTCGGTTGGTTTGGTTTGCTTCTTTGTCCCAGGGGAAGGGCTGTCTTTGCTATTACACCGCTAGTAGCCCTCGTGCGGCCATATAGTGTATGTGTTGTGTGCTGAACAGTAACAGAAACGCAGGACTGTTGTTCCGGAAACCTATGCGACAGGACGAGCTGTAGTTATGCTGTGTGCAGTAACAGAAGCACAGGACTGTTATTCCAGAAACGTGTACGACAGGACGAGGTGTATCTATGGTGTGTTCAAAACTGTAACAGAAACACAGGACTGTTATTCCAGAGATGTTTAAGACAGGATGGGAGCTGTTTTAATTTTTCCGACTACTACCATATCTGCGCGATTCAATCTCTGCCTGGACAGTAGGCCACTGGCGGTTTGATATAGAAAAGACAGCCTGGGTATGAGCGTGCTTCTGACCAGTCTGGTTTCTTCTAGTTGGATGCACTTTATGTCATGAGTACAGCTCTGCGTCAAGTCTTGAATGAATGAATGAATGAACAAACGAATGAATGACACAGTGTCATTGAACCATGCTTTCATTCGTTCATTCATTCGTTTATTTATTTATTCATTCATTCATTCATTCATTCATTCATTCATTCATTCATTCATTCATTCATTCATTCATTCATTCAAGACACGACACGGAGCTGTACTCGTGACATAGTGCATCCAACTAGAAGAAACCAGACAGGTCAGAAGCACGCTCATGCCCAGCGCCGCGCCAGGCGTAGATTGTAATCAGGCCACAAACAAAACTATATGGAAACCACGGTTTGTTCGGTTTGGTTTGATGGGTTTGGTTTGCTTCTTTGTCCCAGGGGAAGGACTGCCTTTGCTATTAAACCGCTAGTAGCCCTCGTGCGGCCATATAGTGTATTGCATGAAATACGCGTATTCAGTGGAAGAAGACGATTCATTACGAAGCCGTGAAGGATCGTGGGTCAGAATGGAGTGTGGAAAGTGTGCAGTCTACGAGTTGCAAGATATACAGACATGCACTCACAAAACTAGGAACCGCGAGTGAAGGAGGGAGGCAGAAATCCCCCCCTCATATATAATATAAACATTACTTCATTAGTACGTGTATAAAATGTGTGTCTACCAGTGAAAACACATTTTATAGCATGTCTCTATGACGTTAATTCACTAGTAAGAAGAAACAATATCGTCTATTGGTAAACCAACGTGAGAGCACGGCCCTCTCACATTAGTTCACTGGTAAGCTTCCGTACTCTATACTAGTGAAAAAGAAAACGTGATAAGGGTTGGTGAGTGGGCCAGTTTAAGTTATTACACGAGTGTCGTCATACTGCTGGATGAATACGTGGGCAACGCGTGTTGCGCCCTACGTATACTGTTATAGTCCTGTTGGAACTGTGCACGAAAATGTAGGTCGTTGGGTTTTACGGAAGAAGGAAAAGACAAGAATAAAAGGCGCAAGATCTGTACAGACTGGGGCGCTTACATCTGCTTGGCCAGTTAGGTTATACTTAGGCAGAATCGTGGGAAGATCTGGACACATTGTATGAATTTTATGGTGTGATAGGACCCATGTGAGCGACACAGAATGATGTGCGGACGCGCGATTGACAAGAAAGACAAGGAAAAGACGCAACGTTTACAAGAAGTTGGCCAAGTTGGTGAATACAGTAGCCATACATCTGTTTTCATTTCGCTACAAGGGAAGAAAAAGGCCAGTTAAATATATATGTAAATGATTGTCATTGCGCGTCATTGCGCCAAAGTTTTAGATGTACAATATCATTAAACCCTTCCTTCATTCACTAGTTAGAAGAAACAATATCGTCTATTGGTAAACCAACGTGAGAGCACGGCCCTCTCACATTAGTTCACTGGTAAGCTTCCGTACTCTATACTAGTGAAAAAGAAAACGTGATAAGGGTTGGTAAGTGGGCCAGTTTAAGTTATTACACGAGTGTCGTCATACTGCTGGATGAATACGTGGGCAACGCGTGTTGCGCCCTGCGTATACTGTTATAGTCCTGTTGGAACTGTGCACGAAAATATAGGTCGTTGGGTTTTACGGAAGAAGGAAAAGACAAGAATAAAAGGCGCAAGATCTGTACAGACTGGGGCGCTTACATCTGCTTGGCCAAGTTGGTGAATACACCAGCCATACATCTGTTTTCAATTCGTTGCAGGGCAAGAAAAATGCTAGTTAAAAATATATCATCAGTATTTGATTGTCACTGCGCGGAAGTTTTAGTTACACAGTGTCATTGAACCATGCTTTCATTCATTCATTCATTCATTCATTCGTTTATTTATTCATTCATTCATTCAAGACACGACACGGAGCTGTACTCGTTTGTTTATTCATTCAATCAGTCATTCGTTTATTCATTTATTAAAGACATGACGCCGAGCTGTACTCTTGACATATAGCGCATCCATCTTGAAGCATCCCACTATCACATTATTTTACTAGAAATAGATATATAGATGGTCTCTATTAGTGAAATAATGTGATAGCAACCCCTTATCACATTATTTTACTAGTAAGAGATATATAGATGGTCTCTATTAGTGAAATAATGTGATAGCGACCCCTTATCACATTATTTTACTAGTAAGAGATATATAGATGGTCTCTATTAGTGAAATAATGTGATAGCAACCCCATATCACATTATTTTACTAGTAAGAGATATATAGATGGTCTCTATTAGTGAAATAATGTGATAGCAACCCCTTATCACATTATTTTACTAGTAAGAGATATATAGATGGTCTCTATTAGTGAAATAATGTGATAGTAACCCCTTATCACATTATTTTACTAGTAAGAGATATATAGATGGTCTCTATTAGTGAAATAATGTGATAGCAACCCCTTATCACATTATTTTACTAATAAGCGATATATAGATGGTCTCTATTAGTGAAATAATGTGATAGCAAACCCTTATCACATTATTTTACTAGTAAGAGATATATAGATGGTCTCTATTAGTGAAATAATGTGATAGCAACCCCTTATCACATTATTTTACTAATAAGCGATATATAGATGGTCTCTATTAGTGAAATAATGTGATAGCAAACCCTTATCACATTATTTTACTAGTAAGAGGTATATAGATGGTCTCTATTAGTGAAATAATGTGATAGCAACCCCTTATCACATTATTTTACAAGTAATGTGATAGCAACCCCTTATCACATTATTTTACTAGTAAGAGATATATAGATGGTCTCTATTAGTGAAATAATGTGATAGCAACCCCTTATCACATTATTTTACTAGTAAGGTAAGAGATCAAATTGTATGTTCTAGTTAAATAATGTGATATAACTGTGCCAATCACTATCTCATGTGAAAGTTGTTAACACGTTTTTCGACAGAAACACTTTTTAAAACTAAAATAATGTGATAAATACACAGCTCTCATTAGCGATTTTCGTCAAAAATGCCAGTGAAAGAATTATTGCAATGACAACACGAAAAATTGAATATTTTGTGTTGCCAAGTAATTTTTAGGACAATTCACTAAATTATGTGAATCCAACGTAAGCCGTTCTGGCGTTATGCGACATGAAAGGTGACGCAGGCCTTAACCCCCAGCCCAGAATTAGGTTAAATACACGTTAACGGTCATGTTGTACCACTGTATAATTTTTACGTAACAGTGCATATATATATATAGGTCACTAGCTGAGTCTCTAGCTGTAGTAGGTGTTGGTTTCTTTAGCTCTTTGTTTAACAGCGAACATTTCATTTTCTCCTTCTTGCGAAATCAAATTCCCGTATGGATTTACAGTATGTAAAGACCACCTATCGATATCCAATTTTCAACTATTTCGCAGCTCTAAGGTGAGATGGTACAGTCAATCAAATTCAGAATAGCCACGTGCACCAGGGTCATGGATACGGGTTGTGCTCATTACAAAATTTTTTAGATTAGATTTCGTTGACTATTTTCTCAAAGCGACAGGGGTTTAACGTAGCCTTTTAGTTCGTATTTGATACCTTCTAACTAACTAAATCCACTTCCTTTTGTTTTTGCTAAATCAATCCTATTTATTCTGGGACCGACGGGATGCCTTTTGTGAGTAAAAGATGTGGACCCCAGTACTATGTATTCTGTAATATTTAGCATCAATGTGTAAACTTAAAGCCCAAAAGATGTTGAAAAAAAATGGATTTTTTTTAAAGAATAGAAAAGGTAAAAATGTGTGATTTTTGTAACTAATGTGGACACAGACTTTCACACATCATTCGACAAAATAATTAAGGTAGTTGCTTACTAATAATTTTGAAAATTTATAAAAACTGTTTTGGGACCCCAGGGTGACCGATTGATCAGTACGGGAAGGTGTACTGTTGAGGGTTAACATATTTCACGTAACATTACCTTAGATGGAAAAACAAGACGTCTGATGGCTGATGAACTTAAAAGTAGACCTCTGTCGGGACAAATTCTCTCCGTCTTCCCCGTGGTCGTCACCAGGAGTGTGCAACTGTCAGGAATCCCAAAGAGAATCACACAAGATCAGCTACTTAAATACTTTGAAGACACCGAAAAAAGCGGGGGAGGGAAGATACTGGAAATCATCCCTGGCAAACAACAAGGGACGGCTATTATCAGATTCAAAGATCCCAAGGGTAAGAATTTTAAATTTTCCCTTAGCTTTCCAAAGTTGCAGTAACCATAATTACTGTTTTCAAGTCTTAACTACATGCAATTGTTTTCTAGCTATAGTCTATAGAATATATTTTCTCAATCAATGTGTTTTGTGTTTTTCACATGAACTGATACAAGTTATGCAAAATATCTTCTAATTCGCGTGATTATGTAAAACTGCATTACATGAAATAATGGGGGGATTACGTACATATTAGCTGTCATCCAAATCGCCAGGCATCTCAGATAACATCGTCCAACAGTGATTGAGAATGAAATATGTATTTTCAAACTAAAAATATTTATAGGTATATCGTTTTATATTGTGTAATATTCTACTTGGATATTCACACTTCACTGACGTGTCAGTATATTTGTTTCTTTCTTTCAATGGAATCCCATCTTTGTCAGAAGAATGAATAGTTGTAAAATTTGAGCTTTGCCAACACACAAAAGAAACACAATTAATTTTCGATCGATCTTGGTGACATTAGGTAAAGAGAAAATGAAATTGCCAAGGCAGTGTATTAAATCAAACACCTGGTAAGGGATGGTTTCATGAAAAGCGATCAAATTTTGCAACTATTCTTTCTTTTTTGTCCCTGCAGTCGTTCCGACAGTCGTGAGTAAACTCAACCATGAGTTCGGATTCGGTCCTATCGCCGTGTTCGCGCACTATGAGCCACTTGGTACCATAGCCGGGGTGGACTTCACAACATCATCTTCGACACCTACGGACAAAACAACCATTCATCGGGCCATTAAACGCATTGAACAAACACTTAAACATGTTGATCCGCGTAAACTGCGCCTGCTAGAAAAGCAACTACCCACAATTCGGTCTTCTTTCCCTAACCTTGATTTTGATATCACTCATGACAGCCATGAAGTTTTAATCACAGGAGTAGAGCAAGACGTACAGCAGGCACACGACATGGTTGAGGCCAAGCTTGACGAGTTCAAGGAAAGGAGGTGGCAAGTATCCCCTGAAGTTCACTCTGTTCTTCGAGTCTCAGAAGAGATAAAAAAGACTATTGATGAAACTCTGACACAAGCGAAAGTGTTAAACGATGTCGTAGTTGCCGTAAGAGATAATGAAGTGACCATTTGGGCTGTAGACGAAGCCACTGCAGGCATTGCAGCAAAAAGCGTCCGACCTCTATTCGCAGAATTGAGTAGGGATGTTTCAAGGGAAGTCCTGGGAGTTGGTGGCTGGAATAGTTTTATGGCCCAGAGTAACGAAGATGCTAACTTCAGCGCTGTTATGTCAGCTGATAAGTTTTCGGGTACAGTTAAGATCGCGGGCCTTATTCAAGTAGTTGATGACATGGAGAAAAAGCTTGACGACTTTTTGAAAGAAGTCGACACGTCGGTAGTCAGTGTAGACGAAGCGGTCTTAAATGTCCTACTTAAAGGTCGGGAGGATGAGATTCAGAAGATTGAAAGTGCCAATGGAGTCAAGATTAAAGCTGTGAAAACGGGTTTCGAGATTTTAGGCCCTCGTGATAGAATGAGCAAAGTGTCAAAAGCACTCATGGATCTTGCTTCAACCGTCATCAAGAGCAAAGAACAGTACAAAGAACCCGGTAAGTGGAATGATGTAACATTGATCTACTACAAAACTACACTGTTACGGTTTAGAAATACATGTCATCATACATGAAATACATGCAAGATCTTCATATCACCAGAGAAGTTCAATTTACAGGTACACAGAGAATTTAAGAGGTAGCTATATTTTGACGTTTTATTGTGTCTCCTAGGGACAAAATACACAAATAGTAAAAATATCTAGGAAAAAGATAAGTAAGTAAAATTATTTTCTGTTTTTTTTTCTGTTTTAGGTCTGCAAAAGCTGTTTAGCAAAGATGCCTTTCAGAACATGTTGAAGAAGATAGAAGAGAACCATAGATGTACCTTGCTGTGGAGCAGTAATACCTATCCACAGGCACCAGCTACGAAACGGGTCAGTTGGAATTGTTATTGGCCGCCAATTCCTTTTTATGTTTGCCATATTGTTTTGCTTGCCTCATTTTATTCTTCTCGTTCCTCATTTTCGGGCATCCGGTTTTAAAGACAGCAACCATGTAATACGTGTCCATGTTCTTAAACATATAATGTTTTACAATTTTTGTTACCAATTACCATATTATGTCTATTTCACAAAAATGGGCAAAAAGCTGATTTTGATTTAGAAAAATTATAGTATGACGACTAGCAGGGAAAACATACTGCGTTTTCGACAAAAATGTCACCTATATAGTTGCTTTACTCTTTCATGTTTACATGTCTAACCAGATGTAACAATAAGGAACACAATTTACAACCAGAGCAACATGAAAGATTAGGGAAGGAACATCGGCCTTGTAGAAGATAATATTTGGTACATTAGGTAGTTGTAGATTCGAGCAACGAATAAATCTTATGTAGATCTTAATTTACCTTTATAGATTCGGAAGCATCCAAGCCCCATTCCACAAGCCCCAACACCGGCTGTCGGTAAGGAAAACATTTCTTTTTTATTTTCCTAATGTCGTTAGTACAAATACAGAACTCGACTAGAAGACAGAGGTAGCGCTTTCTTCTTTGACTTAACACAAGCTGATGAAAAGAAATATTAATAAAAACGATCTGACATAGATCGTAGGTATGGCAACATTATATATAAAACATGCATTTTTTAAAGAGTATGGCTGGTAATGATAGCTGTCACTAACATAATCTATCATCTCCAAACCCTCAGGTCTCCTGAGCGTTGGACCCATCACCATAGACATTCATACAGGCCTGCTCGAGTTTGCGGACACAGATGCGATTGTTAATCCAGTCATAAGCAGCAAAGGTAGGCAAATCATCACCGGTACCTTTACAACTACAACTTGTTTGGAGTCTTGGATGATAAAGACAAAATAGATGTTACGTCCTTCCCGCATCAAATGGTGTTTCGGGTAGCGCCCATCTTTGGTTCTCTGGCTCTGGACATGGGCCACACAATGTCTTTGCTACAACATAGGACAAGTTCACTGGTAGTGCTGTGTGTTCAACTTTTATATTATTTCTAAAATGCTTATATTATTTCTAAAATGCTGAGTGCCAAGCAGAGAAAGCAGCAGCTACCTCCTTTTTTTTAAATCTTTGGTATGACAAGATCGGCGATCGTACTCACGACCTGCCGAATGCAAGGTAAACGCAGTACACATTGGTTATCCCTCCGGTTATCAAAACTAAAACGGTGTTTAAATACTGACATCTAAAAGAAAGCCTTTATCTTATGATTATAACTGCAGTGTTCACAGTGATTGGCGAGGCCCTTGTGGAAGCCGGAGGCGAAAGCATCAGAGGCAATTGCCAGGCCAACTGGGACAACAAAGTCAATGGTGTTCTTCTCACAGGTCAGGAACGCTTTAGGGATACCTAAATATGCCATTTTCTGTCTATTTTTTTACTATTGTTATGTGTCTCATACGATTTTCGTATGGTGTGTAACTATCTCTAGGTATCCATACATGTATGTGTATGTGTTTGAAAATCTTTTTAGATTTGTTGCAACACATTGTAATGATTACAATTATATCTATCTATCTGTCTGAAGTATCTATCTATCTATCTATATCTATACATATCTATCTATCTATCTATATCTATCTAATATATCTATTTATCTATCTCTCTCTTAAAAATTTAAATATATAGATATATCGATGCTCAAGGTATTCTAATTTATAACGGCATTATCTAAGGTTTCCATACATAACTGTCCTTATCCCAGATGCCGGCACTCTCCGGTGTAAGAAAGTTGTTCACATGGTGCTCCCCAAAGCGGATAAACTTAGTGAGGCAGTCTGCCAGTGCCTTGTTCTGAGCAATCAAGCCGGACTGACGTCGATTGCATTCCCTGCCATTGGAACAGGTAATCTTATTCTGTGTAACTTTTTGCTGTGGTTGGTTGGGTTGAGGGGGCTTTTCGGCCTGTAATTCTTAAATGACTTAACATATAACCACCAAATCATTCACAATAAAAACCCTGTCTGAATAGGGTTAAACAGAAATATAGTACATTTGATGAAGTTCATTTGTTGCATGCGGTAAAATTATAATCATAATGTCGTAAATTAAACAGCTTTCTGTAGTAAACCTTAGTTAAATATCTAAATACTAATACAATTTGAATATCGTACCAGGTCGGTTTGGGTTGACCCCATCCCAGTCAGCCAATGCGATCCGAGTTGGTATTGAGCAGTTTGTCCGACCAAACCCGAATCCCGTCCTTACAACAGTTAAACTCACCATCTACGACGGACAGATGTTAGCAGACTACAGGGCCGAGTTCTGTAGCATCCCTAGTGAACCGGGACCTGCCGCCATAGGCAAGTATTTTATTAGGTTAAGTCAATGTGCAATGTTAAAAGTTTAATTTTCCGTGTTCTTCGGGTGTAAAATTATCTCAGCCACACATAACTGCATCACAGCAACAAAACGTTTTTATATTTCTCTGGGAGTTCAGACTCAAACGATGTCAAATATTTTATTTTTTATAGTGTACGTAGTGGTGAGAATGGTTCTGCATAGCCTGAGTCCGCAGTCACTTTGTCTTTTTTTTCATTTATTTGACAATGTATTATTTGATTTTTCTTTGCATAAGAAGTTTACAAAGGATATGACCAGTCATGATGTTACGGGGTATTAAAGCAAAAATCTAAGGCCCCTACATTTAGGATCAGTAAAATTTGACCTTAGACCACTAAACACATGTGCACTTATCTCCATTCCAACCATTGCATCAATCTATGACACCCCAGTGTACTAACGAGCACGGCAAAAGCGTAGGGTCCGACTTCTTTCAAGAGAGTGCGAGGATTTAGACAGTTATAGATTGAACATTTATATTTTGCGCTTATGTCTCTATTAATACAGGCGATATAACAACACCGACCCCAGGTCAACAAGAGATGAGCTTTGGTCTTGTAAGAATGCAGGTCCAACATGGAGATATCTGTCAGGAGAAAAGCGACGTTGTTGTCAGCACTATCCTTAAGAATATGGGTAAGACGTTTACATCATTTTTTTTCAAGCAACATAAACGTTTTCAAGGAACATAGACGTTTGATAGTACCCTTCTTATACTATTGAGCATCAAATCGTTTAAATATCACTTCCAGTTCTTCATATGTGAGGTAATCAATAATGAATTTTAGTGATTAAGCATCAAAAGCCATTTTTGTAAATTTAGGAAGACAGGTAAATACCTAATGACAAAAAGTGTTTTGCTATAAAATAACTGCAGCGCACATTTCCTCCAATTCTTTCAGGGTTCACTGTTGTCACAAAAGCACTTGTAAAAGCAGGAGGGCAGTCTATCGCTGATGACCTAAAGGATGCATGGCCAAAGCGAAGTGACATAGGGGTGTTCACAGGTATAAAACACGCAAACAGTTTAAAATGTTGAAAAAAATATATGGCGCCCCCGTCATTGTTGATGGATGGTGGTAACCGTACGACATACGATGGATACTTTCGTAGGCACATCGTATGATGTATGTGACATAGGGCTTTTGGTAATATGGAGCAGTGATAACACGCATATTCGACTTCTGGTCACTATATCATCATCCCCATATAAGACAAAGATTGGCCCACAGAGAACAATGCATTTCTTTGTGTTCCTCTTCGCAGACGCAGGAAGACTTGCAAGCAAGAAGATCGCCCACATGATCCTACCCAGTGCTTCGGAACTGAAGGACGCTGTACTAGCCTGTCTGAAGAAAGCGGACACACTGGGAATGAAGTCAATATCGTTCCCCGCAATAGGAACAGGTACCGTTATATTTTTACACTTTTAATTAGACAGACAATCTGTAATTCGATCATGTTGTTTCCAATACGGATAAGCGCTAGCTTAAACCTTCGTCACCCTTCACTCGAATTTTCAACAACGTCAAATTGGCCAACAAAGTTTCTCTGGCACTTTAGACGTGTACCTAAAAAGTAAATGGGAATTATACTTCGTAGCGACATTTTCATTGTAATGTAGAATTGCGGTTCTACGGGACATCCCAAGATAATGATGTATCAAATATTTCGGTGGCTGAAAGGTATTTAGTTAGTTGTGCAAGTATTCGAAAAAAAAAGAGATGTTGTCATCACATTGGCAAATGTAACAGATACTTTGGTCCTTGCAACACTTGTAGGGGGCTCCATGTCTCAAGTAGAAAGTGCACGAGGAATATACAGCGCAGTGCAAGAATTCGGCCTTAAAGAGAATCCTCAGAACCTTACTCTTGTACGAGTCATAGTCTATGACATTAACACGCTGGGCACTTTCCACTCGACTATGCATCAGTTCTCCAGCGACGGCCATGTGCCTGGTAGGTATTACTTCAAGCAGCTGCAGTTGGCAGTTTGTTGTTTTAATGTTACACATTTCTTGCACTGACGGATTTGTTAAGAATATTAGGATTTTTAAACATCCGTACTCATACTGACTGGTCGGGAACTTATAATTTTTTGGAAACCACCGCTTGTTTATTATAGCATGACAGTAGACAGTAGACAGTTAGTAGTCCAAGTGTTGTTGGTTAGAAAATTTTTTTTTTTTCATTTAGCCTTTTTCTCCTTTACTCTCATCAGCATCACCACCTGCATCACCTTTAAGCTCATCACCACCTGCATCGCCTTTAAGCTCATCACCATCACCACCTGCATCGCCTTTAAGCTCATACCTCTCATCTGCATCAAGACGTGCATCGCCTTTCCTCTCATCTGCATCACCTGCATCAAGACGTGCATCGCCTTACCTCTCATCTGCATCAAGACGTGCATCGCCTTACCTCTCATCTGCATCAAGACGTGCATCGCCTTACCTCTCATATATATCAACAAGTGCATCGTCTTTACTCTCGTCAGCATCAACACCTGCATCACCTGGCCTGTTCGGATCTATTGACGTGCAAATTCAGCAGGGAGATCTGACCATGGAGAAAACAGACGCGGTCGTCAATCCTGTCAGAAACGATGGAGGTGGGTCGTCTTCAATTCTGCATGATCATGCGACATGAGATGTGTGTCATTGAGTTTTGTGAAACTTGGTTTAGGTCTAAATACACCCTCCATAGTATTGAACTGTGTTAAGCAAAGCGTGGTCCTTCCGGTAGTTGGCATTCATTTTAAAAACGAGTTTAAATTATCCATACATTAACATTTCAAAACGTCTCTCTTATATTGCCGAAGCAATGTTTGTACAAAGGTCACCTTAAAATTGGCAAAGACATGTTATGGAACAAAAAAGTTTAAGCTCCGTTTAGTCCCCAGTCGTTCTTTTTTATCTAGTCGCAAACAATTCTTCTAAATGTGGAATTGCAGCTGTTAATTATTATCTATAGTATTAAAAAAGAACAAAAAGATGTTTGTCGAAAGAAGTGAATGTAAATACTAACATGTAAGTAAGGAATCTGTACAATGTTGCAATTTTAATGGAAACTCCATTTTCCCCAAAGAGTTCTTTGCAGTCGGACATGCCCTTGAAAAAGCTGGTGGCGCAAAGGTTAGGACAGACTGCCAATCGTCCTGGGATAAGAGAGTGAATGAAGTGCTTGTGAAAGGTAAGGATTCAACCCAATGCAAATGACATCGCCATGTCCATAGAAATTTAGGCTACAGCTGAAAACACAACTTTGTTTGAAACTACGATGAAGCAGTACAAACAAGTGCTCTACTGCTCTATCTGAGACTTTATGATATTCTGGGGTATAATAAAGGGTTTCTAAACCTGACTGAGTTCTATAAGGTGCCACAAATCATTACTTCCTTCGTGGCCGGGCAAAACAAATCTCCCCATCACTGTACCAGCCGTAACGTCACTGTTTACGATATAAACGATTCCTATGTTTTGTCTTTGAACTGCGATGTCATTCATCTGGGGTATTCGGTGGCTCTCATCAAAGGTTAAAGATATCCTGAGAACACGATATATGCCCCGGATAAAATCCATATAAGGGAAATTAATAGTTGGTTATGGAGAAATGGCGGCTTTTGATTGGTCGACGTCGTCTTGGTAATCTTCTTCATCTTCTCTAATCAGGCTATATGAAAATAACAACTTAGTTGTCATTTTCGTATGCAGATGTAGCTGGAGGTAAACTTATGTGTCAGAAGATCATCCACATGGCGTGTCCAGATGCGAAGTCAATGAAAGGGAGGGTGTTGGAGTGTTTGCAGCAGGCAGAAAGCAACCGTCTTACATCTGTGGCCTTCCCGGCCATCGGAACAGGTAATGTTTATCACGAATATTTAGTAATTAACGCTTGTTAACCCTTATTCACAAGGTTAACTACACCCGTTGTTCTGAAAAAAAAAAAAACATGGTATTGATGGATATAAGATTAACGGAAGGCTGTTTTGTTCGACGATGGCGTATACGTATGGTATTGAAGGTCTTAATTCAAAGTCGCGACTGATTTCCTGCACACAAACATATGCACAGGACAAGCTATAATAATAAGTACATTATTTCTGTAATATGTTATTAATGACATAAATTGCATAGAATTAACGTATATTTTTTATTGCTTTTATCTCTAAAGGTGGGTTCGGCGTGAGCGCTGCGGACGCCGCGAGGGAAACCGTCCAGGCGATAGAAGACTTCGCCTTGAAGCATAACCCTAGGAGCGTTAAGCTTGTACGAGTGACGGTGTTTCAAGCATCAATGGTTGCAGAGTTCCAACGGGCGCTGCAGACTGCTCTTCTGAAAGCACCGATCGCGCCCACAGCAGGAGCGGCGGCAGCAGCAGTAACGCCAGTTGTAGCACCCGTTGGTAAGTTTTTATTGCATGTTTAAGTGTTATCAACAATACATGTATTTTAAAGTGCATTTCCTTTCATTAAACAACTGCTGCAAATTGGTTAGAGCTGCATATGCCGATGCTAGTATTGCAGCAGCATTTCATGACATGAAATTGTTTTTATGATTTATAGACACCACAGCGTGCTATAGACAGTTAATCAACCGATTTGATTAACCATATACAAATTACTTTATGTGCAAGATTAATGTATTAGCTAATCATAAGTATAAAAACAGAATGTGATCCTCCTTTTCTAAATACAATGTGCATAACTTTATGAGTATTTGTACTGATAATGTCATTGCAGTGCAGCCATGATATCAATATTTATCAATGTGTGAAACACTAGCATGCTATGTGCGTGTTGTAATTAACAAACAAGTGTGATTGCAGTACAGTACTAGTATGAGCGTACCGTACCTTAAATGTACATTATGAAGTGTCCATTCTCGCATTGAAGGATTTTTTTTTTCAAATTCAATTTTGGAACAGTCCATTTTTGCAAAAAGAGTAGGTTGAAGTGGAAATTACTAAATTTGCTAGCTTATAAGCAAATACCGGCCTTTCTTTCTTTCGGCCGGTGTCTTTTGTGTTCTTAAAGCCTTGCGAAAATTGCCAAATATGCTTTTTTCATTCTTTTAAGTTCTTCTAAGCAGACGACGTTTTGAAGATGGTTACAATTGTTTTGGTATAAATGTTTTGACCGTAAATAAAATATATACCTTACTGGCGAACCACCTCATCAAGAGAAGAAAAACAGGCCGAGGCATGGTGGAAGACGGGACATACCAAGACACCTTTGTCATGCTTACATTTTTTGTGTTTTAAGATACAACACGATCCAACGCAGACGTTGAACAAGTCGTTGAAGTAACTTTCTTCGCCTGTAAACAACTGGACGTGGACAACGCCAAGACAAAAGTTTCTGAAACCATCAGCAGATACATTACAAAGGAAAGTGTGAGTGACGAGCGTCTAAAGTCGACTGTCCAACTCTTAAATGAAACTGAGAAGGACAGCATCATTCAAATGGGGACAAAGAAGTTCGTGCTTGTGACCATCACAGGTTAGTTTAACATGACATATTATTTGACCTAGGATTAACCAAAAAAAAATCAAAATTCAACCAGATATCTCTAGATAAAATACAATCGGCGTCATAGCAAAATGATTTATACATCGATTCTTTCGTTTATTTTTCAGGTATATTCTCGGAACCATCTTGTTTACATTTACTATTCTGCAATTCGTTTTTTTTTATTCTTATTTTAAATTTGTGATTATAAACGATGTGCTTGTTTCCTAAGTCTCAAAATATATGTGACTATTCTTTTTTCTTTGATATCTCTATTCTGTATTAGGATAGGACAGCCCGTTAGCGTAACAAACCTAGACTTGCTTCTCCTCACATGTATATCACATGTATATCCGTTCTCAGATTGAAAGCTCTGTGTTGCTAGAAGAATTCTAGAACGGCAATTTCCAACACAAAAATTGGAATTACCCAGATTTTTCACTGAATAGCTCCAGTCTTTGTCAATGAATGACCCGTGCAAAGTAAACCACATTGGGAAGACTAAGAGATCACTTTAGAACAGATTTTTGGGCACAAATGCCCGCGAGTTCAACAGCTTCGACCGTTTCTTAACACCCGTACATATGACATATGATCCACTGTTCGCCGAGTCACGTGTGCCATCTGCATAACGCGACGTCACAGAAGCAGTGGATTGTTCATTCCTCGAGAAAGAGCTGTTCAGTCAGAAACTTTGGAAAGATTTTCGTGTTGAAAATTACGTACACTTTAACTTTTCCATTATATCTGTTCCATTTCCTTAAACAGGTAACCATATTGATGTAGCTGGGCTTACAGATGATGTTGTGGGAGTGCTGAGGGAAATTGAATTCCTTTTGTGGGAGAAAAAGACAGCCTATGACGCAGGTGAGAAATGTTGTGTGTGCGTTTTCTATGTGGCCAATTGAAATATAATCAGTTATTAGAATATCAAAATATCCCCAATCTATTTAATTAGTTGAGCATTTTTTAACTCTCAGCATGTGTCAAGCTGAGGAGAGTTTACCCACAAAAATTTGTTTTAAAGGATGCTAAAGTTTAGTCGGCTTGATGTTACAGCATATTATGTGACATGGCATTGTTACAATAGTTCAATCGTCAAAGATACACAGGCTAGAATAGTAACCCTTATAATTACCTTCTCAGCTTTTGTAGAAGAATTTAAGAAGGACGTCATTAAAGTTCCTGATCACTGGGCCACGCTACCTTCAGGAACAACGGGTGCGCACATAGACAAGCTACAGCCAACGTCACCGGAGTACAAGGAGGTGGAGAAAAAATTCCTAGCCAGTGTCGGGTCCAAACCTCAGATTGTATCCATCTCCAGGGTGCAAAATGAGGCCAAGTACAAGGCCTACATGTTTGAGTTAAAGGAGAGAGAAAAGAGACTCGGGAAAGGGTGGGTCAAATTTCTGTTTCCCTGTTACAACTAGATAACCTTCATGCGCGGGGTAACCTCTTTCCGTTGTTTCCAACAAAATGGGTATTACTAAGGATGGGGGGGTTCAAAGTGCGATATTTCCGATTGATATCAAGATGAAATGTTTTCAATTTGAAACACTCTCTGTCCACTTGTCATCTTTAAAGACCCTGTTTAAAAAACAATGGATATAGGTAGCCCTTCGGGGAAAGTCCACTGTGAATAAGCGTTATCATTGCGTTGTCGATTGCATTTCTGTTGTAGATATACAAGACATAATTATGAGCTTTGATGGCACAACGCTGTGCAAACGTATAGCATGTAGTTATGGTGCTCTTGACTTTAAAAATACATTCTAATTTCTTGAATAACAATTTTCGGAGTAGCTGCAAGATGGAATGATAGAAACACAAAATAGTAAATATAACTTTCTTCTCATTTAATGGCAGCGCAATTGAGAAAGTCCTGTACCATGGAACTGCACATGAGGTGGTGGATAACATCAATGAAAGTGGATTCAACAGGAGCTACTGCGGGAAAAACGGTATGAACATACAAGCTTTAATTAAGGGTTAATGACCCGCCCCGAGGTGTATATGGTGTGATAACGCCTGGTTCTTCGTTATCACCACCGAATAAAACCACCGAGTGAGCGAAGCGAACGAGGTGGTTTTATGAGGTTGTTATAGCAAAGGACCAGGCGTTATGGCACCATGTACACCGAGGAACAGGCGGGTCATTAACGTTATTATCATATAGCCTACCCAAACTTGCTCCTTTTGATTGGCCAACGCCTGCATATCCCTTACTTTCTTGTGTGTATCGCTCCTTCTGATTGGTCAAAATGAATCGACACCAGCACCGGTGTCGATTTGCATCGACACTGGTGCCGGTGTCAATGCAAATCGACACCGGTGCCGGTGTCGATTCATTCTGACCAATCAGAGGAGCGATACACACCTGCCTGGCCGGAATCTAGGCATTACGGCGTCATAACCAACGTCAAACGGGGCCTTCTGATTGGTTCGCGGCGCCTGGCTATATGATAATTAGCAATAAAGTCTCCAAATTGCAGATTTTTTTAGATAGAATGAATATGCACAAATCTTTGCCAGGACTTTTCTTTCTTACCAGAGCTTGCCAACAGGAACAATATCCATTGTAATATTGAATTTGCAAATTGAACGTAAAAAATTGCGAAAGAACATTACCAATCGTAATATTTCAATTACATCTGTACAATTGAGCAGAGGTTTAAGACATCATCCAATATATTCCTTCATAGAAGAGAAAACAATGTTTGCAAAGGACTTTCAGGACCACAGCACGATTTTCTATTTACCGCGCCATGGAAAATTTTGATGTAAACATTTACTCTCGTTCACTATGAAAAGAAGTCGAATAACGTCCGATGTTACTAGAATTACATTAACTGTAATATTGTATTGATTGACCTGAAAATGTTCCTTTCTCTCCTACATGCTTGATCTGGAAGGGTCTTCCACTGACGCAATAAGAAAATATAAAAAACTTAAATCGTTTGAATTATGTATTGCACCAAACATTTGTTGCGTCTGTGTTTTAGCTACTTATTTCGGAAAGGGAATGTACTTTGCGAGAAACGCAAGTTACTCCGCCCACGAGAAATACTCGCCTCCCGACCCACAAGGCAACAAGCACATCTACCAAAGCCGTGTCATCGTAGGGGAGTACACAAAAGGGAAGCCTGACATCGTGGAACCGCCACCAAAGAACCCGTCAAATGCAGCAATTCGATACGATTCAGTCGTAGACAATGTAGACAATCCTGGAATTTTTGTCGTGTTTCGCGACAACGAAGCATACCCAGAGTACCTTATCGTTTTCAAATAATCTCTGAATTTGATTTACCATCAGAAATATTTTGCAATGTATGATATTCCATTCCTACCTCGGATTACTAGTATGCCGACGGGGGTTACGTATCACATTTGTATCTTGATATACAAATTAAAGTAATGATCGGACATTAGGCATTGTATTGGGGACATAGACTTTATTTTATCCTAGAAATTTTTATGGCTAAGATGCATAAAACATAAAACAACAGCAGATGTCTCCTTCAAAAGTGCAGCACAAGTTGTCAGGGTATTGCCAGGATCAAGGACTAAAGGTACACTTTCACTGCACTTGCGTCAAGCTTACGTCACAGCGGGGTTTGAAAGATACTAAATGAATTTAAGAGATAAATAAAGAATTTTCTTACTTTTTATTTCATTTTGTCGTCTTTCTTGTATTTTTCGACAAAATAACAAGACAGTGACGTAGTGAACGAACCTCTCAGTGACGCAAGTTTGACACAAGTGCAGTGACAGTGCACTTTAAGAATAACATGGACTCAGATGTAGCTCAGAGCAGGGGGGGGGTTATTATTATACATATGCAGTTTCACAACATATAACATTTGAGTTAAAGTTTAAGATGTGTACCATAGATTTTCACCATATAAGGTTTCTGTCTATGTTCTATGCCTGTATTCAAAACAATATGAATAATACATAATGTGTCTTTTAGACTAAGAGCTGACTACAAAGTCAAAGACTTTCAATGCCTTACTACAATCTTTCATCTAACACCTCACGTATTACTACTAACTAGAATATGAAGAAAAATTATATGTCACCTCGATTGCACTATACAGCTGTAAATATTGCCTTGTGATTGTGATAATAGTGAGACATTATAGCTTTTCAGAAATACATACACACCACCAATTTACGTGCATTAACATGCATATACGAGTAGTACTTTAAGTGAACCCTATTTGTAAATTCTCTCCAGCATGTACCAAAGGAAATTGATTACTTAGCCATATAACTTCAGTATTATATTCACTTGGATTAGTTCTGAACTTAGAAATGATGTAAACATACAGATATGCTGGAAAGAATCTCCCAAACTTTATAGCATTCAATAATGATGTACATGGAATGAAAATCATGTATGAATTGTATGAATAAAAAAAACATTTGATCAAACTTCGTGTGTTGGATCTGTACGTATTCGTGGCAAATAGAAACATATTCTGGGTCAGGATATACAAGTTAAACATGTCGACTGACATGTTTAGAGGATGTAATGAAACAATAGACGGAGGGTGTTCTCACCTCACCTCACCGGTCCGATAGCCTCACCGGCCTTACATTCAATGAAAATAACAATGAATTCTATCTCCTACTACGTTTCTCATCTCGAAGGCGGCCTTCGGACTCAGCATTGGACCTCACCACTTCTGTCTGTGTATCCGACCTCTCAGCTTCTAGTCTAGTCCGCTTCATATTAAACACAATCATTTGTAAGCATATTGATGTAAAAAGATAATCTGCAACACTATTAAACAACATATAAAGAACATGTCTTTCTGCGCTGATTATGCCCCATTTCCACTAAGTGCGCATGTATATGTGTGTGATGAGAGTGTGATGTGAACAGTCGACCAATGGCAATCCATTCTCGTACATGAATGTTCTCTGGGAAAATATCAAATCATCTTACCCGTTGTGTGTAGGCGGATAGAAGAGACCATTTTGCACTAGCCCTGATAATTGCCTTGTCTAGCAAGAAAAGTAATCTTACTGATTGTTCGTGCGAACACGTGGGCGTAGTTTGAGTAGACCAATATGTACGCTTGCGTGTGGCATCGTGTTAATCTCCAAACAGATAATCGGTGGCGGGCAGGCAACATTTATCATGTCGACAGACAGACAGATACACAGGAATACTGAAGAAAGTATAGTCCTCTCTTTGAAGCTAAAACGTTGTTGCTTGAATATACGAACGTACACACAGGTTAGGAACTAGCTACGGAGTCATTGGGATTCAAAATACGATGTTTGACTAAAAATGATATGGCATGTATTTTGTAATTTGAAAGTGCATCATTCCACTCAATGATGTGTTGCAAGCTTTTACATTTGTTAACGGCAATGTGAGAAGGCACCATCCAGAATTGCAGCACAGAAAGGAGACAGACGGTCACCGACATATCGGCTTTTAAACGCATATGATGTTTTGCCGTTACTTGTATATGCAGCCATCTGTTTAACCATAAGAAAACTAATAAAGCAAACAACGTGAGATTTCCACATCATACTTTTGCCAAATGATATTAACATTTCTGAGTGACTTATAATAGTGATGATCTATGCAAATTAGAACCGAGTTTGGATTAAGCATACCGGATGATTTGTGAAATGTGACGTATAAAAAAATTCCCGTCATTTGTCGTTTTGGAATTGTAGTCTTTAATTTGCACAATTCATACTTATTGATGTTCTGTTCTTGTCTTTCTCGGTTATATATCACATGTCTAAGAGTGAATTTGTAAAACTTTCTCATCAACTATAAAAATTTGATCCTATTTCATATACTAAGCATTCGAATGCCAATTTGTACGCAAAAACTGATTACAATACGACAAAGCTTTGTGGTATTCTCCTCCAAAATCTGAAGAAAAAATCTACAGCACTTACTCCCTGTCTCAAGAGCTATCAACCAATTGCTCTCAAAAATCACGACTACATCATTTCGAGAACAATAGATAACAAAACCGTAGGTTCCGCTACTGGAATATTGTCAAACTTGACCTTCATTTTCCCAACCTCTACTTCTCAGGAGAGCTTCGGTCTGTAATGCTGGACAGATAAATAGATGAAGGTTCAAACTCTTCTGCTGGATAATATCAAAATTTTATTCAGACGTTTCGGAAGACATCCATCTTCCTTCCTCAGTGACATGAAAATGAAGACAAACAATTTCACGGAACAAAGAATAATTCTTATGTTCTAAATAAACAAAAAAGGGTAACGGCTAAGGTGTTCTAGAATAAAAATAGACAGATATTTCTAAAAAAAATCCTGGTGTCACCTTTCTGAGGATGAACACACACACAACTTTAGGGCATACAAAAAAGAGAATGACTTCTGTAAGCGATATAGAGTGTTGTAACATGCATACAATGCATATTTAGACAAGGTGATCTCAAGCAGATGAGTTGGTTGGTGTTATGTCGTTGTTGTTGTTTTTTTCTTTTGTTGCCTTTTCTGTGTTTTATGCGTCATAGGAAAATGCACTTGAAACGAAATCTATCAACAAAATATCCTTGATAGATTAGTCTGTTTGGAGGTTGCTTTTCTAAAGTTGCTTCGGATTAGCTAAGAAAATTTTAATCTAATGTTTCTGTGATTTTCATAGAAGTACAATATAGCATCTCAAGACTGCACGTAGTTCAGTGCCGGCTGTTCTGGTCAATACTATTACTTAAACTGGGTGGCAAGAATACACGAAGAGTTTTCAAATTTTCGATTTACATGCTACCATTCTGAGATGTCAACTAAATGATTTATTGCTAGTTGAACTGTTTTCTCGATGTTGTGTAGTTGGCTAAGTTGCAAACATCAATATGTCGAGTTGAGAACAACAGCTTTGCCTGTTCTATGTGGTCTAAGCCTTAGGATTTGGCTCTCTCTGGCCTTTTGGATGTTTCTTACCTGCCAGACAAGATCAATTTCTCCCCGAAAATAGGTCTGCCACATGTAGAAGAATAATGGTGTACCGCCCACTTCAGACAAATCGGTCATCATTGTACATATTCATGCACGTTTTCTGTTGCACTGTTCACTTGTTGCTTGCACAACGCCGTCCTGATGTACAAGCAGGCAGAGCCGGTCCGGGCCCCTTTCTCGGGTCCTGGTAGCGGCCAAACCGACAGAATGCATTCCCAACCTTCTGTCCACCAAAGCGAATCACGCGGGCCTGTCCACCACGGTAAAAACGCTTCTCAGAAGTTCCAAGAAGATCACCAGGCGTCTTCACACACGTACGAAGAAGCCGAGGCGGTGAAACGTTACGCGATGGCAGGTAGCCGATTTTTTGCCTTTCCCTGAGCACTGCGTCCCTTCAAACCCTTTATTGCTTAATCAAGGTGGACTCTCACAGCACTTGGGGCACCCGTCCGGCACTGAATTTCAGAGATAAAGAACTAGTTTTCTTCCGTTTTGTCTTTTCTGTTGTCTTCTAAGTCATACTTTTACTTTTATATATACTGCGTTCTAGTGAAAACAAAGTCTTCGGAATTTTGTTCAATAAAGTACCTCGAGCACGTTAAAGGGGAAGGGCTAGCAACCCCTCCCTGAAAATACTCTACTGCTTTGTGTTATATATACATATACATTATTAAAAATCGCGAAAATAAGAAAACATTGCCACAGTGAACAAACCCAGCAGTGCCGCACCGGTGCACCAAGTGCAGTGAGAGTCCACATTTAGTGGCACATAACAGTAGGGTATTTTCAGTGAGGAGTTGCCCTTTAACGTGCTCGAGGTACTTTCTTGAACAAACTTCCGAAATATAAGTCCAGCCACAACCGAGATGCCCTATCCACGCTTAAGCCATGCTCTTACTGATACCGACTGAATGTAATCATTAGCTCAAGTGTGAGACTGCTACAACATTCCTTTCCAATGCTACAAGGTACTTTGTAAAGGTCCCCTCTCACTGGACGTGGGGCACGCTTGCGGCATTGCTGCGTTCGAAAACGCAGATGTACCCCCACAGAACCTAGAGGTGCCCCCACGAAACCTAGAGGTGCCGCAAGCAAACCTAGAGGTGCCGCAAGCAAGCGCGACGTTTTTTTAAAAAGTTGAAAAATAACGCAAGTGGCAAGATGTCCCAACAGTGCCCCTACGGTGCCCCAGCAATGCCCCCACAGTGCCGCAACCATGCCCCAAACAGTATCAAGGATATATTTTGCCTATTTTACACCAAGAATCAAAAGTAAACATCCTTTTATCACCGAAAAGCTATTTTAGATGCATTTCTGATAAGTTTACAGCGTTTTTCGATCCAGTTACATCATTGCGAATTCCACAAAACTTACCTTGTATCCGTATTCAGAGTTAACTTAAAATACATCTTTTGAGATTTTTAATGGAAAGTGGGTCAGTATTTTATACTTGAAAACAAACAAAAAAAGTAACTGGTCAATCGATGAACCTACGGATGTAGAGAAAAAGATTATCGTACAACGTTCAAAAAGAAATCATTTATGTGAGATGATAACGTTTGCTTTTGAGTTTGCGTTATAATGTTACAAGCAGTGTAATCATGAATGGTAGGCTGCCGCCGATAAAATACAAAATTGCAGTTATTCGGACCCATGGGCCATATTTTTCTCACATTTTACAAATATGATAGATTTAGACATCATCAATAGGCTGACAAGCCATCCGCCGACAATGAAAATACTCCGCGTCATACTAAAAAGTATGAAATATCAAACATTTTTATTTCAAAGATTTGCAAAATTGGTGAATAAACATCAAGGAGCTGGATAAACATATAAACATACATCATTACACATAACGTTACATGGTGCAAAACGTACACATGAAGTCAAATCTGGTATATGGTTCGTGTCTGTTCATTCGGGTCATTTGCTTTACTGTAAAAGTCTTTCAAGGTTATTTATAGCATATGCATTATATAATTCATTATCATAAGGGAAATCTTTTCATTATAAATCTTATTTTGGGGCTTTCTCGTCATTTTACAGTGATTTTTCATCAATTGACAACGCTGCAATTGTCAATAACATGTTCATTTAGTCTAGAAACGCAACAGTGCCGCACGTCAGTGTGAGTGCAAGACAAAATCGGCGAAATTAACACAACAGTGCCGCAGTGAACGAACGCAGCAATGCCGCAAGCGTGCCCCACGTCCAGTGAGAGGGGACCTTAAAAGAGCGCGTCCTCACATTCGCATTCTTACATACTTTCCAATAGTAGGCTATTTCAGGGCTTGGAATTCTACGTTGAGAAGTTTTTTTTTCCGGGCAACAACATTTTATTAAGCACAAATTATTTACAAACACATGATCACATAGGGCAGCGCATGCTGCTAGCATGCTTAGTACATTTACAAAGCCTGTGAGAGTCGCGTTGGTGTCGAATCAAAGACGAAACGATGTTGAATAGACCACAGTGAGTGAGAATATTATTGTAGTTCTCCCACAAGAGTTTTCCGGGGTTATTTCACGAAAATTCAAAGGGAAAATGACGTTATGTAATTTCTTAATTTACTATTACATGTTGAACATAAAAACACAGTTGGTATTGAACAGGAGTCACAGCGGGACTCCACCACAACTGTCAAAAACAAAACAGCGAAAACAACTGACAATTTGTTTTTATCCCCGCATTCCTAGGTAAAGACAGAATAGGTGTTTCTGAAGAGACCGCACTTGGCGTCTTGTTAGATACCAATGTTCAAACCAATTTTGTTTGAAAATGTGTATACGTACAATATGGCCATTCATGAAAAAAAAAAACATCAGTGAAATTCCCCGATTATATTATCACGAGCATAATATTCAGGTAAAAGAACTAAGCTATTCCTATACATCTTTTAAATTCCCCAACCTGTATCTTAGATATTTATTATGAGATGAATAATCGAAATACCCAAACCGAGAGATATCTTTTTTACAACACCTTTTCATGTACAGGCCGCGACAGCGTGTAATCAAAAATCATCTACAACGAATTCACAGCTTTGTTAGAATGTTCTTGAATCGACGGTCAGCAGTCGTTTTGTTGATACGTCATGTAAAATATTTTATTTTTATTTTTGAAAATATTTCTGGGTTACGAAATTGGTAAATAAATAAATTGGTTCCATTCCCAGTGTGTATATCTTCTGCACTTTATCAATTGCTGTAAGTAGTAGCAAAGACTATCATACCGATACATTACGTTAAGACGTACAAACAAGTACATATCATAATTTCTGTTGGCGTTTTGTATACACATATATAAACATATATGGTATATTTACAGTGTTTCAAAGGCATTTGAAAGAATATGAATCAGTCCACGTTATTTGTCTGGTCTTCTGTAGCCTTTTTTGAAGTCCACGACTTTACTAGAAGCAAATCCATAGACAAATTTAAAATCGTTAGAAACGAGACAAAATACTGACCAAAAACCCCGATCGATTCGTCTGCTTTGATCGATTCGTCTGCTTTGATATTTCTCCTGCGTCTGGGTTTCCATTTAAAACGATGATATGATAACACCCACATAAGATAATTAAGTCTATGTTTTTCCTTGTCTTTCAAATATTCTTGTCAGTGTCGATACATGAGCTGGGTGGAGAGAATTAAATACTGGTCCGTCCGAATTTCTGTTGGCGAACTACTAGTAGACAATTATTTATAGCCTCTACCTGGCTCCGTGGATCGGAAGAATTATTATCCTCACTATCCTCACTATCCTCACCACTACGTTTCGTGGTGAGGAAACGTACTCTTCTGGCCGGCTAACTCGCCTAGCGTACTATAGACTCTATTTGTCCAATTTCTACAATTAGACCACCGATCCACGAAGCCTGGTAGAGGCTATACTATTTACACAACGGACATCCTGGTACGTCAACTATTAAGGTACGTCAACTCACAGATTTAACCTGTTTTATTGATGTTGGTCTTGTGTGTAGTTGCAAACATCAATAGTCAGACTTTGAACAACTCTGCTTTGTTGTTATCAAGGACGTTGTATGAGACGTCTATTCTCATTTAACCTCCTTGTTGTTATAGAGTACGATGTGGTCTATGGATTAGGGTTTGGCGCTCGGGTGGTCCAAGCTCTGTAATTAGTCTGCCGCGTGCAGAAAAAAAAACTTACTATGTCTGTGTTTCTTATAGCTGCTTTGTCAATTTATTTTTATCCATCGATATTATACTTTATCCATCTACCAAAATTAACTTTAATGGTTTCTTCTGCAGACCGAACATATCCGGGAGGAGCAGCAGGCGGTCGCCATGCTCTCTGTAGCTTTATACTCTCCCACCGCAACTACATTGTGACCGGGATTGCTCTGATGCTATGTCTTGTTGCGGTGGGAGTCGCTCCTCTGACGTTCATCAATAAGAAGGTACTAAATACTTTTCTGTTACTCGTTTTTTGAGTGGGGACAATGACAGAACATGGTGCTTAGCATAAAGAATATGGCGTAAGTCCCAATCAAACTTGGTGTTGGTTAGATAAAGTTAATTTTTTTTCCACAAAACATTGTGCTGTTTTCCCTCAATCTATTCTCAATTTTGATATTCTGACGTATGTATATAGGAAATTTCTCGCCTGTCCACCACTGTTGACGCCTTAAAGAGCAACCAAGATCACATGCGTCAACTGTCCACCATCGTGGAAGCCTTGAAGCGTGACCAAGACGACATGCGTCAACTGCCTACCACGACTGACACCTTGAAATGTGACCAAGACGACATTGACCAACTTTCGACCACCGTCGACGCCCTGAAACGCGACCAAGAAGACATTCGCCAACTGTTCACCACTGTTGACACCATGAAGCACGCCCTGGACACTGAGCGAAATCGAACCGTTGCCTTGGAGAAGCGACTTCACGAGATAAGCAAGACTATAAGTAAGTTGGGTTTGAGTTTTTTTCTGTACTATCTTTTATATCCTATTGGACGAAATTCTGCAACGATTCTAATGATACTGGAATGTAGGTAGGTCTTGGGATGACGAAGGTAATGTTAATTTTGGGCCCTCATGGTACTGTAGCAGAATATCCTTTTGTTTTGGACATGCTAAGGTTTTTTAGGTTTGGTTAAGCATAGCTTTTGATGCTAGGGAGAATTGACGAAAGCTAGGTACCCCTGCTTCACGGTCCCATATCAATTTAAGTTATCCTTCTATCAAATAAAACCACAAAACCTAATTAGAACATACATTTATCATGCCCTGAAGAAGTCAATTAGATATTTCTCAGTAATGGAATGCTAAAACATTTTCAGTGCCATGCATATCTATACCTTTGTCTATTGTTGTTTTCAGTACCTTGTACTGAAGGTTACGTAGTGTGGCGTGGAATCTGCTACAAGCTCTTCAACACAAAGAAGACCTTCGGCGGAGCGGCCGCGGCCTGTCGTGAAGACGGCGGCACTCTTGCCATGCCCCGAGACGCCGAGATCAACGCCTTTCTGCTCTTCTTGTACAAGTCCGTGGGCGACAAGAATTGCTACTGGTTCGGCCTGCACGATCGGAGGGAAGAGGGAAACTTTGAGTGGATGGATGGTACTGCGCTTGGGGAGTACAACCACTGGGCTCCCGGCGAACCAAACAACAATGGAGGGAACGAAGATTGCGTCCATTACTGCTCATACAAATCCTGGGAGGACAAATGGAACGACGAACCATGCGGCAGGCCTTATCGCTTCATATGTCAGGCTGCTCCAGGTATTTCCTACATTACCAAAATATCTTTTATTAATTTTTCTTCTTACACAGAGACGCGTTCCTTTTTAAAAAAAAGAAATTTTAAACGTTCTGTGTTCAAGAAAAATTCTGTCAACAAGTCAATAATTTCTCTCCATCAATTTTCGTTACAGAACTTTTTCTAGAAGTAAGATTAGCTAAGCCTTCCTAGAAGCTCCTACATGTTACACTAAAGTTATTCTTGTATTCTACGATAATGATATTCTTTGAAAATGATATTGCTACACATGAAAAACAAGATATTCAGACTTGAACTTCTAGAAAATCTTGAGAACCACGTTGGAAACATGTCTTTCCACATGAAATCACTGCTAATTTACATTTTTCCAGGACGTCTGTAGGCAGCAGGCGAAACTGTCAACTGCACTGTACATCGGTTCTTCAACCACCGCAGTCGAGCGTAACAGTAAGACGAAAAAAAAAAACTTTAGCACTGTTAACTATAGAAATGGGCTAAGCAAAATCTTTGAATTGTTTAATAATTATTCGTAAGAGTTTGTAATGTAGAAAAACAACACAGAAGAATTGACACCAAAGCGATAAATTTGTACAATTTTAGTCATGCATAAGTGTCTTTTTAACAGAGAATTTACCAATCTTTTCAAACGTAACCAAACGTTACTTTATATAAATGACATTTTAGAATGGAAAGAGATCCAGGCTTAACTGTATTCAAATTCGACACCTGTTCTTAGAGGAGTTTCCTTTAAAATTTTAACGGACGAGGAGAAGAAGTGAAAGCTTTGAGTTTTATATTAAGTTTTGTTGTTACAGTAGTGAATTAAGAAATACACAGCACAATGTCAGTTTATCTAATATTAAGCAATAAATGGAAACCAGTGGCAATGATGTACGAGTTGGGGTGTTTACGAAGAGAAAACATTCAATCTTTTTTTCAGGTAGGCAGAAGTTTTTACCTGTTTCAAGGCCTTTCACGAAAAATTCATAGCCGACAGGAAAATTGCAAATGAGCGACAAAACTTCACCTAAGGAATTACGTAACAATGTATTATTGTCATGACACTAGACAGACTTTCTATCGTAAATACAAAAAGCAGTAAAGTACTAAAACTGTTACAAACCTAGCTTGTAGTAATCTTGTTAAAGTTATGGAAAATTATATCGTTGACCAATAAAACCCTTATAGTGACACATCTCTTAACATTTAATTTTGTACAGTCCAATGTGTGAGTGGGCGTGTTACTGATTTGTTCATTTTACAACGACGTTCTGTTGGAAGAGCTCATTCTTGCACAGAAGGCTTCATTTTCTAAAACTCAATTTTGAACAAGATTGATTAGTGAAGGTTCATCTTAATCCTTCTATCAGAATTGTCTTTGGAATGGTCCATTTTACATCGATGATACGATTCTTATATATAGGGGTTACATATTTTTTTGAAAACTCAATTTTGGACGGGGATACTGCAAAAGTTATTTTTAGAAGTAATGTCGTTTTTGGAACTGATCAAGTATACAACAATATGTCACTGAAAGACGATTTTTATTGAAAATCATTAAGGGCTTTACTGTTGAGTAAAAGCGTTTTTAGTATGGCCATTATGTATGATATTTCCTTTGTAATAGACTATTTCTGCATAGGGGATTAGATTTGATTGTGATGGCTTTGCAATAGATCACTTGTGGGGAGAATGTTTTATTTAGAATATGTCAATTTTGGCCAGAAACAGTCCATTTCTCCATCAGAAAGGAGATGGGAGAAATATGCTGTATTAGCTTGCCCTTTTGGTTTTAACTTAGTAGCTTTCCTTAATACATACTGACATAAAACAAAATATGGTTAGCAGCTCGTCTTTGCTTGAGCAAACCTGTATGTGTGCATTTTGTAATAGCTGCAAGTCCACGGTAAATTGCTTTAAAATGAGAATATGCCTGACTGCGAAATTTTGCAGTTCCATTGGACATTGTAAGGTCGCGCTTTTGATCCAATATGATGAACCGATAAACCAACATCCCCGCGAGATTAAAACACCTCTCAATGATACGCAGCACTACGTAAACAAACCAAAAACAATACTAGGAAAATACGAACACCAAGTACAACAAAAAATGTGATGAACATTAGACACTCACATCTGTCCGTTGTACTCAGCACTACTCACTCCCAAACAAACCTGTCCTTGGTACTGAATACTAGCCACTCAAAAACATACATGTCCTTGGGACTGAGCATTAGTCACACACAAACATACCTGTCCTTAGTAATGAGCATTAGTCACACACAAATATACCTGTCCTTAGTAATGAGCATTAGTCACACACAAACATACCTATCCTTGGTACTCAGCATTAGTCACTCACAAACATTTCTTTCCTTTGTACTGAGCATTAGTCACACACAAACTTACCTATCCTTGGTACTCAGCATTAGTCACTCACAAACATTTCTTTCCTTTGTACTGAGCATTAGTCACACACAAACATAACTGTCCTTGGTACTGAGTATTTGTCACTCACAAACATGCATGTCCTTAGTACTGAGCATTTGTCACTCACAAACAAACCTGTCCTTGGTACTGAATACTAGCCACTCACAAACATACCTGTCCTTAGTACTGAGCATGAGTCACTCAGAAACATATCTGTCCTTGGTACTGAGGATTAGTCACTCACAAACATACCTGTCCTTGGTACTGAGCATTTGTCACACACAAACATACATGTCCTTGGTACTGAGTATTAGCCACTCACGAACATGTCTTTCCTTGGTACTGAACACAGTAAAAGCCAGTTAATTGCACAACGGATAACCGTACACTTCTGTTAAATGCACGGAATCCCCAAATTCCATGTTACTGCAGTCCAGATTGATAACTTCGTTTTGTTGCACCATTCGGATAATTGTATGAAATACGTTGGCAAATCGGGTGTGCAATTAAACGACTTCTACTGTACTAGCCACTCACAAACACACCTGCCCTTGGTACTGAATACTAGCCAATCACAAAAATATGTTTCCTTGGTACCAAACTTTTCGCAATGTACGTGCGGTGCCCATGGGTTTCTTAACGTACTAAAACACGGAGCCTCCGTTTAACGTCACATCCGAGGTAGTCCCTAGCCAAAGATAGATACTTGTACTTCAGTGAAGTGAGGAAAAGCCGTATGAATATCAACGTGGCCTTACGTCTTAACGCGAAATTCTGCAGTTCCATTGGACATTGCAAGGTGACGCCTTTGAGCCAAGAGTATGAACCGATAAACCCAAATCCACGCGATATTAAAACACCTCTCCATGATACACAACACAACGTAAACAAAACAAAACAAAACAATACTAGGAAACGTCGTTTGAATATCAACGGATTTGAACACATGACCTCAGGAGGTATGGGCCAAACACCCTTCCGTCACACAACGGCAGACATACATTTACGAGCGCACAGTACAGGCTAACACAATTATCGCAATGAAGATATAAATACGGAGTGATTAAGAAATATTGACTTTCAATAGACGGTGTTTGATTAATAGTTTCGCAAATATTTATGTTCCCAACAGCGCGAGGGAGATATTAATTACGTGTAACGTTTGTCCTTGGTAATTATAGGGTTCGTAATTACTGCCATAAAACACACGGCCCATAGAGACTTTGGAAGGTTCCATTGCCTAAATGGGGTCCTCCTGACCACCGCTTTCTATCTAAAGATTAAACAGTTACTGCCATGTTTATATATCATTTATAAGACATCAACATTAAAGAAATTTATAAACATAATAAACTCAAGAGATAACTGTAGATCTAGAGGTGAAAATTGCAACGCAGTGTTAGTCAATGCACACCCTACTTCAGAAATGGCACAACCCAGCTTCACCTGTACATTATTTCATTTGCGTACGACACCCTCGTCCCCAACAGGCAGATTTATTCTGCTTTCGAGTATTCCTGCCAAGTAGATACCCTCCGGTCGACCGCCCTTTTCCAGATTTATGCAAGCAAAAGTGAAGCAATCGACTTAAGTAGCAAGACGCTGCCAAGAGCTTCTTAATGTTCAGCTTGGCATTTCTTCCACGTCTCTGGAGCTTTTGCCAAAGTCTCGAATAAGGTGCGCTTGGACGGAAACGAATCTTGTTACGTTGCGCATTGGTCACGCTCTACACTGGCTAGAAGCTGGAAACTTAGTAGCGATAGTTCAGTAGTAGTGGGCATGAAACCTTCTCTTCAGCATTAAGTTTTCCCCGTAACGTTTCAACACAAGTCCACGGACAATGTCTGCTGTACGACCGAAAAGCATTGCCTTCGGTATCACCATTCTCTTCGTTCTACTGTTACCATTGAAAGGTAAGGTTTTTCTTCTATTCCTGTTTGACTGTCAAATCTACACATGGTGTCACTAGAAAATATCTAGCCGAACATTGTATGTTGTATTTATAATGAAACAAGTTATAGATAGCCCAACAACATTTTTTAGGTCTTGAAGGCAGTGGGCTGTTATCTACTGTGTTGAAAACGCGGTATTGTAAAACGGCGCCCATACCTCTCCTTTCACCGCCTTTAAACTCCCCAATCAAAGTCTCGAACCAAATTAACGAGGTCGAAATTTCCAGAATTCCAGGACAGCCACTACCAGGCTCACCGACGGTGAGAAAAAATTCTCCTCTGGCCGGCTGACTCCCTTAGCGTACTGTAGACTCTATTTGTCCAATTTCTACAACCACCGAAACCCGCCTGGTAGAGGTTATGTCCGAAAACGAACCGATGATATATCCGATCGGTCATGTGTCCGACAGCATAGCCACTTGGCCATTGGACGCCACTGCCTTTCAAGTTAAAGTTGCCCGTGCATCTGTAACAGATGCTTAGGGGTGGCGCCCATCTCCATTTCTTTAGCACTTGGGTCACACATTTGTGCAAGCCACTACAGCAGGGGCTAGTTCGCTGGTAGTGATGTGTGTTTAACTCCCATACTCTTTCTCATTAGTGCCGAGTGCTAAGCAGAGAAAGCAGCATGTACTGTTTTTGAAAGTCTTTGGTATGACTCGACCAGGGATCGAACTCACGACCTACCTAATGCAAGCGCGAAGGAGTATATCTTCTAGCCGTCAAAGATGTCATTTGTATAATCGTTCATGGGATAGTTGCTGCTCTGGCAACTGGAGTGTGAAATTAAATAACAAATTAGCCTGTACACACGACTTGTAAATCGTTTATCAGCGAGTCAAATGGGCACATTAACAAGAAAATATACTGCTTAGACTATCAATCCAAAAGCCTTCTAAAACATCGAGAAGATATGGTTTTTTGTAGGATGTTGTGGGTTCCGAAAAAAAAGATTTGCTAAAGCCTGTACAAACTCAACGAAGACCAAACCGCCTTTTTCCAGCGTTATGCGTTTATCAGAAAAAAAAAAAGCTTATTTAAAGAACGCTTAACTCCAGCAAGTAGTAATTTTCCAATGGATTATTTGCCAATTAGTACATAAATAGCAGACGATGTGATGTTATACACGACGTGTGTTTTGTAGAACAATATGATAATAAGTAACCCCGTAGAGACCTTCCCCATGCGTTCGCTACACCTATAGACACTTCCTTTACCGTAAATATTTTTAGCATAAATGAATGGTGATAATCAAAGAAAGAAAGCCATTTGTTGATTAGATATCAAAGATTAGATAAGATTACAACGAACACTCTAATGTCAAGACGAGGTTATTTTATCATCCCTGAAATCATTTCTGTAACCCAACTTTAGTAAGGCCATGTTAGATACATTGTATTCAACATAGGCTGAATTGTTTTAGGGGGTATTATGTGTGTATGTAGTTTATTTACTGAATATTTTTGGTGTGCGCGACTAGTTCTAGTGGATACTTTTTTTACTGTATTGTATACTTGCTTCCTACTTTGATAGCCTCTTCATATAGATACATGTCTTCAGCCACCTAACTCTCGGCTTAGGCCTACGTCACATTTCGAACCAGGGGCACAACCGGGCTGTTTGCAGAAATGAAAAATTAAAGTTACTGCTAATGAATATGCACAAAAGCATGCTGTTGAATTATTTCTGGTAAGTTTTGTATTCTTGTAGTCTTTCGTATCGTACTTTTCGTTCCCGAAAGCTGCCCGGCCGGGCCCCTTTGTGGAAATGTGGCGTTAGCCTTAGTCGTGCTTTATCACCGATGTGCCTCGTCTGTAAGCGTCATGAAATTACCCCCGGGAATTCCTTGCATTTTTGTGGCGCCATGTAGTTGTCACATCGCTAAACGACCTTGACATAACGGAATTGAGAAACAATGATGTATTGAGTGGGGACTAATGATCTACATGTCTCTTATATGAGGTTTACGTCTATAAACGCGCGCAGTGGGCAAAGCTAAATGTTTATTTAGTCAAAGGATCAAGGAACGTAGGTATTTATGATAGGAATCTTTAAGCATAAAACCTTTACATTGTGTTTCTTGAACTAGCTTAAACTGTAATATCCAACATAAAAATTGGATTCATCCAAATTTTCGACTGAACACCATCTGTTTTTGGCAATGAATAATCGATCCACTGCTGCCGTGACGTCACTTTGTACAGATAGAACACGTGAATCAGTGAGCAGTCGGTCATAAGTTGTAGGAGGTCTGTGGCCTCCACCGTCTCTGTTACATTGTTTCTTAGTAGGAAACGTAAGCATCCATGAAAGATATAGTACAGGATATATCTGATCTTTAACCACGCGTTAGCCTTTCTTACATCAATGCAACATTTACGCATTAAAGATTGACTTCCATGCAGTAATATCTAGCCAAGTATACAACAATATCTTGTTTGTTAGCAAAGAAACGCAAAGATTAACCTGGTGAAAGCATGCGAAAGGCAAGCCCGATCCAAACGTAGACATGTGAAAAGGCAAATGTAGATTTATTTTATGTGGCTTCTTTCGTCAGCAGATGGTGGCTAGTGGATACGTGTTTTAGCTGTTTTCTGCTGGCTACAGTTGGCCAATCGCTTTCATAAATTTAGCGTCCTTGTTTGCCAGATACGTTTTTTGTGCAATCAGATAGACAGACTGCAATGTCCCAGTCCATGCATGAGTACACACAAGCTAACCAATGTAGTTGATCTAATGTTGGCACCTACGTGATCCCCACGCGTTTTAACAATAAATGTCGGTGACTGCTTTTGCACTAATTAGTGTCCCGCCATGTTTCACTGTCCCTTGTGTGGTCAGACAACCCTTTACTGAATTCCTATCTAATTAATCAACTACAGCCAGTGGTTATAGGACAGAAACAACGGCCCTATGATTGGACAATGCTGGTTAAACTAACGTCACATTTCCAAACCGGGGCCATATCTCCATACCGTGCAATTTGTGGAAATGAAAATACAAATTTTAATTTATACGTAAAATATACTCATATTTCCTCTTGTTGTGTAGTTTAGTGTCTTTTATATTAATACTTGTCATACTTAAAAGCTGCCCGTCCGGGCTTCGGTTCGGAAATGTGACGTACTGTTTCAAACGGCAATCTCAGAGTGATCTAACTGTGAATAAGTTGAATCTGTGATCCCTTCATTTCATAATTGTGTAACCATTAATTTCAAAATTGTAATAATTTTATGCAATATGTAACAGCATGACTGAAAAAAGCACAATGCGGAGAAATATTTATCTCCGAGCAGATCCTATGGTAGCATACTAGATAGAATCGAAATACGCCAGAGTGAAGCCGGCCTAGGAGTGTGTTTGGCTACCAGAGCCAGTGACTTATGACTCCCTTCGGCCAGCTGTACTCCTTAACCAGCTTGATACTATCTTATGCCACAGGTAAATCTGCCTGGAGATAATAAAAATTCAAGTTCTTTAAGCGATCTGTTAAATTTTGGATGGCATGAGATGTAACGAACACAGTTCGTGAGGCTAGACTTCTTGCCTCCTCCAAAGGAAGGGAAATAATGAACCGATCAATATCACATGTTAGACTATTCGTTTGTTCCTGCTATGCCGAAGTACAAGGTAATTTTTGGATAATGGATAGGTGATAAAGGTAGGTGGAGGTAGGGTAGTCCCATGGCCGTTTAAAGGTCTTAAGGGCAATAGGTTATTGAAGAGGTTCATCAGTCACGTATGTGTCCAGTTACTAGCAATTTTCTTCCAACAGTGACAGTTTTAAAGGTAGAGAACGTACGAAAATTTTCGATGTCTGACAGCACATCTTGGTCACGGAGAACACGCGACTAGACAAAGTTCTACTCAAGACTAGACAAAGATCAACGTCTCGTGTTCTCTCGTGAGATCGAGACTAGGTCATTCTCCGTGATCAAGATGTGCTGTTAGAGATTGAAAATTTGGAGGTATTTTCTTTACCTTTAAAACAGTCGCTGTTGGAAGAAAATTGCTAGTAACGGCAATACGTTGTTATTCACTGTGTCTAGGGCACGGTATTGGAAGGCAAAACCCATCCCTCTCCTTCAATTGGCTTTTACCTCCAAAAACAAACTCAGTTAATGGTATTAGAAGGCGGAGCTCTACCCTCTCCTTCCACTAACTTTTTTATCCCCAACCTAAGTTAGGTACCCATTTTTACACCTTAGAAGAAAGTTGTGTCAAGGCCTTTCTCAACGACATGCCTACCTTGCGTTCGCTTCCTTGGTAATACGATGCTATTTGCAGTCAGGTGATAGTGTGGGTAATATGGAATCTTGGATTTTTCGGATTCTCTTGCTGATTTTTTGACAGATAAGCAGGCAAACAGGCACTTGCCGGTTGTGTGGTATGCCTGACCTGCACATGTCTTTTTATGGTGAAGGAGGGGTGTTCAAATCATTCTCCACCCTCTCGTCTACTGACGCTCATAGTCACACAGGTGCAGGAACAGTCACATGTAAGACGGCCCCAGCAGATGCAGGTTTGCTGTGGAGTTTCCGTCTCCTAGGAGGACTTCCTACCAAGTATGTAAGGGGTTCCTCCCACCCAATATGGAATATATGCACCGCAACGGATAAGCATCATATTGCATAAGATGGCAGGCAAAAAAAAATCCCCAATAAGAAAAACTAGAAAACGACACAAATCACATTTGCAACATATTATCAGATTCGAATGTATTTGTATTCCAATCACTGTTTTCTAATAAGCTGACTAATTTAAGCGAGTACTTGCATTTTAATCTACAATACATAGACCCCATGAGACCTGTGACGCTTGATGAAGTTTTAATTTGCTGCTAATGCCAGAATTTACATTGTGTCTTATGTATTGATTTTGAGATTAAACAATCCAGATCATGTTCCGTTCGGTAAATCAATTAAAGGTTAATTCCCAGTGTTAATTAAAAAGCAGTGTGTAATAGGGCATGTCCTTTGTAGTTAGTTTGTCAGCATACCCAGCAAACCGGCTTAACACACCAGGGCATCCCCCAGCAATTCAATATACAGCCTCTTAACAATGATTTCCTATACAAAAAAAGAGAGGAGAAAGCAACTGTTATTAATCACCTTTCTGCCTTTACTGGCACACATAAATACCCGCATATGAAAGCCCGGCGTCTCAACTGTATAAAAAAAAAACACATGTCGCCATGAATCTTACGGCACGAACTTCCGGGAAACTAAAAAAAAATGAACCTTGACCTCAAAATCGCACCACAGCCCAGTGAGGAGGCCTTGTGCTAGAACAAAAAATTCCCAACTTTATATTCCCTGACAACAACAAAAACTCAGCTTTTCGGCCCTAATCATATAGTAGAAGCCCTCCCCTGTCACACCCACCTCAAAACTGCCAGGATTTCTACCAATTTGACCAGGAAAAAAATCTTGAAGTCCTGAACTATATTAATATTCGAAGGCCATCAATTTGCATGGCATTTGGCTGGAGAATCCCCACCAGGTTTGTACTAAAAAGTACAAGCTGGATATCTAGACAAAAGTTCATTACTTACATAACTTTTGCGTGTTCTTTTACGTGCTTGGGGTGTAGTTCTCCTCAAACACGGGACCTCCATTTGACGTCCGATATCCATCCAACATTGTCATTCTGAGTAAAGTCAGGAAAGTCGTGTAAAGGTGGTGTCTCACTGCACTTGGGGCGCCGATGAAGCACTGCGGGGTTTATTCACTGCAGCACTTTTGTTATATACAACAAAATAAACAAAACGTAAGAACTTTCTTTCTTTATCTCTGAAATTCGACGAGTATCTTTTGACCCTTTTTAACCTTAAGGTGCCCTACACAAGTGACAACGTCATTGGCTAATGTCATAAGATTCGAACCCAGGACCTCCAGGCTCTAGACAAAACACCCTACCATTACACCATTTTTTTGCATAATAACCGTCGTCGTGACTAACAATCTGACAGGCCACAGACTTTTTGACATTGGAATCATTACAAATAGCACTTGTTGAGTGCGGTTATAGCGCCACTCAAGCGCACGATGTAACAAATTGATTTTGTTTCAAATTAAGGAAGCATTTCATCACGTATGATAAACTGAAATCTTTTTAGTCATTGAACCACATGTAAAATACTTTATTTCATGTCTAATTGGATTGCCAATGACTGTTAGTTTGAAATCATTATGTACAGAATTAATCTAGTGGTAAATTGCCTACTGTAATTCTAGCTCTTCGAATGAGGCCTAGATCACAAACTGTAAACGTAAGGGTGATTGATAAGCAATTAGATAAGCAGACATAAGATATGAATATAAATGGGCAAACAGAAGAGCACCTTATTAGTAGTATTAGTAGTATTATTAATTAAATAAAGATACAAAAACCACACAAAATTAATCTTAAACCTTATCATAAATCATGCTTTAGGGCATTTTTAAAGCATGCCTTTACGTATGGTGTACAAATGGTTTACAGATACAGATCAGATTTTGCTTAATCAATAATAATCAGTAACGTGGCATTTGGGTCGGAACGTCTAAGCTGAAACAAAACAGTTTCTTGCGACAGATGTGACTACAGCTAAGGGCACAACCCGCTGTACGTGACAAAACGTGGGCAATCTTTTGCGATCCGTAAGTGGTGAGTACCGCCTCCGTACGAACTCGTAGGGAATCCGACGGATTTTGTAGCACGCAGTCATGCCGTAAAACTTTACGTGCACGTGCAGGCAAAACTTTAAATTTGTGTGCCACCGGGCTGAGGATTCGCCCCACGTACGTGCCAGTACGGGCGACGCGCCTGCCTTTTTACAACCTGAACGTTTCCAGAAATACGTGGCGGACGTAGGAATCTGAAGTATCTACTCAAGGACCGCTCTTCGGTAATGTCGCATGCTTTGTTCCCATCCTGGTGTCTTAGATCAAACGATTCTTAGCTCTCTAAATAGACATTTAAGTAGGCAGCTCCTCTAATTTCTTCGGCTTGTCCTTATTCGACCTAATTTTCCCTTTTCAAACGTCTCTTTCCCTGTCCCACTCCTGCTTTATGTACGACCAAATCTATTGAAGCAATCACCTTGATTTCCCCAGATGTGATGAGCTTTTGTGTTCAAACCTATAAGTCTATTCTTTGTGTTATCTATTACAGTGTGAACACCAAAGTTGAGCTGACTTAACCCTTGTCTTGCTGAGCCTGTTTACATAAAGGAAAAACATATTTAACCCTTGTCATGCTGAGCCTGTTTATATACAGGGAGAACATATTTAACCCTCGTCATGATTAGCTGTGTTGTTATGACTTTAGGGTATTTCTCATGTACAAGCTGCGTACCACTGCAAAGCCCATCGAATGGGGGAGTAAATCTGCAGCAACAGAACAGAGAACGTTTTACTTATCTGATGAAGCCATCAGGGGTTTTTTTGGGGGGGGGGGTAAATTTGCCAAAATAGCCAACAGGAAAATGGTTGAGAGTGAGTAGCCTTAGAACCATCTGTATCTATTCCACCATATCTTATCAGTCCTTACTTCACTTTGATCATCATCATCAGCGTTCTGACCCGAGTAGCCCCTTTCACTGCCCGTGAAAATCCCATCAGCACTAACTGCCTCCCCGCCTCGTCAGCGGAACCATGTGTTTAATTTATCAGGCACTTCGGTGCAGCCCTGCAATGTGAAGGTCTGTAAGGACTGCCATGAGTCAACCACGCCTGATTGTCTGCCGTCTGTCACGTATACCACTACTGAGTGCGCGGTCGTATGCGGGTCGTGTACTGCATTTCCCTCCCCCATTTGTCTTTAACAATGCGATTCGAATACTCGGGGGAAATTGGTGCATTCATCATGTTCACCTTCATGGAAGGGAAGCATATAGTTTCGTCTTCATCTTCTTCTTCTCCTGGCAAATATGCTGAATGACCTGGACTAGAGGTCTGTCGCTATGCATACTGGTAAATATAAGTTTGATGAAAGGTCTGCCATATGTAAATTAAGAATTAGTGCGCACCCATTAGAGATTGAAAGAGGCCGCTTTAAAAAGCTGCCTGTCCATGAGAGATTTTGTAAACATTGCTCAATGAATGCGGTGGAAAATGAAATATATTTTATTAGTCAGTGTCCTCACTATCATGTTGAAAGAAACCGATTATTCCAAATAATCGCTACAATTTCACCCAGTTTTTGCAACCTAGGACATCACCAAAGACTACATTTTTACTGAAGTCACAAAACCCACTTATTTTGCAAGGTGTGGGATAGTTCATTGACCACTGCCTTCTAAGAAGAAGTCAAATGCAATAATAAGATGCAACGTCATCTGATTGGACATTAGTGCTATGTACTACATTGTATTTTGTTTCCCTCGAGAATGTTCCTGCAATTAGCCTTCGGGCATGATTTTGCAAATAAACTTGTTGTTGGTAAAGTAATCGACACCTTATAGTGTTCGATTATCTGTGTAGCAAGTGGCAGGACAGAGCTGGAAGGGCTGGTCACCACTTGAATGTGTTTGAGTGAGAATAAGCTAAGCATGTACATGTATTTGGTTTGTGAGTCAAGTACGCCTGGTTGTCTGCCGTCTGCCACGTCCACCACTACTGATTTAGTCTTGTACGGGTCGTGTGCTGTATTTCATTTCCCCATTTGTCTTTTAGTTGTGCGACTCAAATACTCATGGAACATTTGGTGCATTCATCATTTTCATCTTCGAAAAAGGAAAACATATTGTTTTTGCTCCTGTTCGTCTTCTTTCCCTACTTGTTCTCATCTTGACAAATGAATTCAATGACCTGGACCAGAAATCTGTCGCTATGGTTATTGGTAAAGTAGCTGACACCTTTGCAGAACTAGAGGGTGTGGGTACCGTACGAGTTTTCTGCCGTCTGTCACGTCCACCACTACTGATGTAGTCTTGTACGGGTCGTGTACTGAATTTCACTTCCCCATTTGTCTTTTAGTTGTGCGACTCAAATACTCATGGAACATTTGGTGCATTCATCATTATGTTCACCTTCATAGATAGCAAGCACATAGTTTTTGCTCCTTTTCGTCTTCGTCCTCTCCTTCCTCTCTTGACAAATGCTTTCAGACCTGCAGTGGCGCCCTCTCTCCGAAAGGAGGAGGAACGCCCGCCTCACCTTTTTCTATAAAGTAGTCAACAATAATATTAACATAGACGCCAGCAATATTCTGAAGCCTGCCCAAGGGCGCACCCGGGGTAGTCACGACTTCAAATATCAACACATATTTGCACGCACCGATATCTACAAACATTCTTTTTTCCCACGCACAATTCCCGAGTGGAATGCCCTGCCTGGCACGGTTGTAAGCGCTCCCAACGTTGAGCACTTCCGTGCCAGGCAGGCGGCCTGCCCGCCCTAACCCGGGAGCCTCAGCTCCCCCCCCCCCCTACTTTTGCCCCTCGCGGGGTCATTTGGGGGTATCCTATGCAGATGCAGATGCAGACAAATATGCTCAATGATCATGACCAGAAGACTGTTGATATGGTTATTGGTAGTAGCTGACACCCCGTGGTGTTTGATTTCATTTTGTAGCAAGTAGCAGGACAGAGCTATAGCTGCTGGTCACCATATGAATGTGTTTGAGTTAGAGCATGTATTTAGTTTGAGGCAATTATTCCTGGCTATCTGCCGTCTGTCACGTTCCCCATTGATGTAGTCTCGTACGGATCGTGTACTGCACCTCTATTTCCTCGTTTGTATTTTAGTTGTGCCAGTCGAATACTCATGGAAAATATTGGAACATTCATCACTATGTTCATCTTCAAATACGGGTGACATATTGTTTTTGCTCCGTTTCGTCTTCGTCCTCTTCTTTTTCTCCTGACAAATAAGTTCAAGGATCTTGACCAGAAGACTGTCACTATGGTTATTGGTAAAGTAGCTGACACCCTGTGGTGTTAGATTACATTATGTAGCTAGATGGGCTGGTGAGTCAAATGCGCTTGGCTGTGTGTCGTCTGCCATGTCCACCATTTTTATGTACGGTCTAGTGCAGGTCGCGTACTTCACTTCTCTTCCTCATTTGTCTTTTAGTTGTTCGAGTCAAATACTCGGGGAAAATTTAGTGCATTCATCATTGTGTTCACCTTCAAAGACGGCCAGTAGATTTTTTTCGGTTCGTCTTCGTTCCCTTCTTCTTCTTCTTCTCCTGACAGATAACTTCAATGATCATGACCAGATGACTGTTGATATGTTTATTGGTACAGTAGCTGACACCCCGTGGTGTTCGATGATATTGTGTAGCAAGTAGCAGGACTGAGCTAGAGCTGCTGGTCATCATATGAATGTGTTTGAGTGAGAGAATGTATTTATTTTGTGAGTCAAATACGGCTGTCTGGCTGCCGTCTGCCACGCATACCACTACTGTACAGTGCGGGTCGTGTACTGCACCTCTCTTCCCCGTTTTTATTTCAGTCGTGCCAGTCGAATACTCATGGAAAATATTGGAGCATTCATTACTATGTTCATCATTGTTTTTGCTCCTTTTTGTCTTCTTCCCCTTCTTGTTCTTCTCTTGACAAATTAATTCAATGGCCTGTACCAGAACGCTGTCGTCATGGTTTTTGGTAAAGTAGCTGACACCCTGTTGTGTTCGATTACATTGTGCAGCAAGTGGCAGGACAGAGCTGGAGGGGCTGGTCAGCATATGAATGTGCTTGGGTACGAATAAATGTAGCAGTAGTTTCTTCGGCTAGGTCATTTGAGATAAACATTTTGCCAGTATAGTAAGGTGTTTCTGGTCGTGTGTGCGGTACCAGTGCTTCCGGAGCGCGTTAAGCTAAGGGCACAACGTTAACGTTAACTCGCCGTACGTAAAAATACGTGCTGTCTACGTGTGAAAACGTGGGTAATCTTTTGGGATCCGTAAGTGGTAAGTACCGCCTCCGTACGAACTCGTAGGAGCCCGACGGATTTTAGATCACGCAGACACGCCGTAGAGCTTGACATGCAGGCAAAACCTTTGCCATTGGGCGGGTTGTGCCTTTAGCTTTAGACAGGTCTTAAATTATGCTGGACAGAAGAAACTACTCGGCGGCACATCGTCTGACTTCTATGCCAAAATGTGATAAAAGCAGACCTACAGACGACCCTGTAGCATTCCATCTCATCACATCATCAGATTCCACACTTCAAACGACTCCAGAAGCGTCCATAGACATAAAAGATGACACGAAGATTACTTTTTTCATGATAGATCCAGATCTGTTATTAGATTTAGTGTCATATGAGAAGAGAATCTCAATTTCAAATTTTCATTACTTTTAGATATAAAGATTGACAGATTTAGGTCAAGACATGTATGGGTTTCTTTGCTTTATTGCTGGGAGGTATGAAGTGACTTTCAATAGCCATGCCTCAACGGTGGCTAAATCAATATTTATTCTGCCGTATGTGTGATGTAGGAATTATTTGGGTGCCGTGTAAGCCTTCGGCACTAGGTGAATGATATGATAGATTCGGATAGTGCACTCTGTGGCTAGTATTAAATAAATCTCAAAGACACGAACTTTTGAACACTCGCCAAGAAGTTTATTGGATATGTTTT
The DNA here is from genome assembly GCA_019207045.1 of Branchiostoma floridae x Branchiostoma belcheri. Taxonomy (NCBI): domain Eukaryota; kingdom Metazoa; phylum Chordata; class Leptocardii; order Amphioxiformes; family Branchiostomatidae; genus Branchiostoma; species Branchiostoma floridae x Branchiostoma belcheri. The sequence continues at coordinate 22,250,771 of CM033029.1, forward strand.
CAGTTGTGAGGTGGCTATGGCGTGGTTGTTTATGTAGCATAACTGGAGAAGCTGTTTTGGTAGCTTATTTAGTTTAAGTTGGTGAGCAGAGGTTGCGAAAACAAAGGTCACGTTTGAAAATGGTTACCCCAGCGGTTTCCTTCGTAACTCCAGCTGGCTGTGTATGCATGTTTTTCGTAAACGAATTCGACAATATTTGTTCAGCAATTTCTTCTATTTACATTTTTCCAGTGATTGCTAGCGCTGTAGACAAATAAATACAAAGCTTTTTTTGTCAATTTAAGAGGCATATTTTTGAAAGTTTAAGGTGTGAATTATTGTACCGGTCCAGAAAAACCTGACCTGTAAAAATTCAGTGGATCGGATGGTGGACTGGATATTAGACGAATTAGACAATAAAGAAGTTATAGGGGCATAAATTCCCATGTTGTAGGATTATAGGTTAAAGAAAATAACAAGAGCGAAGTTCAGTACAGTTTATTGTAATCTGTGCTAAACTTTACAGTCAATCGTATAGTGGCAGTTAGCCTTGTAGGCTTTTAAAACGCCAGTGAGACTTAAATACTCCACCTAACAAACTTCTTTGTAGCGGAATGGACAATTGTCCATTCACAAGTTTTCAAATACTGAATTAGGTCCAGGTTCAGGTCCAGACGTGGACCTAACCCCTTGGACCTGAACCGGATCTGGACCTGAATTTTCTGTACCGATACCCACCCCTAGTGTGAATGATTCCTGCTAGTTATCATAATCTGTACAAAAGATTACAGGGAACGCGTTTTGCACCAACAGTATAATACTGCACTCATATTTCTCATAATTTTACGCCTAACATTCCTAAAATAATGATATAATAATTAAAAGAACTGCACGATATAAATACTATTTGTGATTACAAGAATACATATTAAGGACAATCCCCAAAAGTATTATGTTTAAAAAGTGCGCATTTTGCTTTGGTGCAAATTTACCAATTTTGACCAACATAGACGTTCCTCAATAATATGTATTTTTTTATAACATTGTACAGATATCTGCAAAATTTTGGATTAGGAAAAGTTATCGTAGATGTCTGTTGACAAAATCACGATGGAAATTTTGTCGGATCATAATTGTTCAAATAACACACCGTTGGGGTCTTTTCAAGGTTGAATAGAAATTCTGCAGACGCCTAACTCTCCATCATACATCGCTGACCAGATCAAAGTGCTCACTACGTTATGAATAAATGCGTTTTCAACCATAAAACGTTTGTTCTTTTCCAATATCCGTCTTTGAGTATTATCAAAAGCATATTATTGCATTGTGTCTCAAGAGACCGTACAGCAAGTACTCATCAGTGAGCAGTAAGTAGAGCATATCAACCGTTAAAGGGTTATTGGCCTTATTGTAGCTAGACCAAGTCTATACTTCTGTGCTAACCTTTGGAAATAAGTTTAGAAACCATCTACTATCTACATAACTCCAAAAGCCGCAGAAGTCCAAAGTTCTAATCATTTGACGTCTCATTAATGCCTACATGCATTCTAAATGTTAAAACAATCTAACCATGCATTCTCGAGTTATCGCGTTCGCAGACGGACAGAAACACACACGCACATACATAAACACACGCACGCGCACACACAAACTGTACACACACACAGACACATAGATAAACACACACACACACATTGTACACACAAACACACATACACAAATACACACACAGATACACACACGCAGACATACATACAGACGCACAAACACTAATGTACATACACAACAACACACACTCACACACTCACACACTCACACACACACACACACACACACACACACACACACACACACACACATATATATACACACACACAGAGAAAAAAGCGCGCTCGAAAACATAACGGTTACCTTCTTGGCGGAGGTTATTGCAGTTCAACCTTGCTTCAGAATGATTTCTAACTTTCAAGGTAAATTGACACTGAAGAAATGCACCGCATGGCATGTGGTACCAGGAGAGAAGAAATCCGTCAAGACGAACAAAGGTCGGGATTTCTCATACAGAAGAAGCCATGGAGGTCAGATGACAAGGTTAACACAGAGCTGTGCTAGAGTTTATTGACCCTACAGCCTGTCAGAACCTGTCGGGCTCCGAGTTACACTGACTAGGATTGTTAAAAAAAACAGTCACGTGTTGGCGTAACGGTTGGGAAGTTTAGCCCAGGATTCAGAGGTCTAAGGTTTAAATCTCCTGACATGCCACCGACGCTGTGCCCATATAAACGGCTTTTTGCACTGCACGTACCACTTGAGTATTGTTGTTTCTAATTTGAGGCGCCGAAACTGTACATGTGACATCCCGGCCGCGGCCACGTTTTTAACAGTGTGACCTCAAGAACGAATCGCAATGTTGCCGAAATGATCTGTCACAGACTAGCTCGCCCAGTGACATAAGGGCTGAATTCCTAGATATCTCAATTCCTCTTATGCATCACTAGAAAGCCAAATGTTGCCAATTGAGATTTTAACTGTGTGCTTGCTGCCCCCAAGGGCATGTACTTCCCAGTCTCTAATCTTTAAGTGGGCGACAAATGTTACACTTTCTCCGGGTGTATGCATAATATAGTCGACTTCGCCATTCCATATATCAGTCGATAACATCTATGAGTCAAAGTATGAAAGACTTATGTAGGGAACTTTTCCAATTGATTAGAAAGCACGTATGCTAATATTCATGCAACAACTATTATACTAACGTATGACTCGGTCGACCTGTATAAATCAAGGATAGCTCAGGAAATTTGCAAGTGCCAACTGAAGGTGACCGTGATAGTTACCCTCCTATAGAGCGGTAACGTACGAAGCAATCAGTGAGAGCATCAATTTAAAAAGTTTCAAGCAGAGGGCTTGAATTCTCGCACATATTTCACATACAGGTAATAGCTCGACATGATCTCTCACACGAAGCGGTAGAGGTTGGCAACAGTGATGGTGTTCTCTGAAGGAATACGTAAGGTGGTATCTCACTGCTCTTGTGGCACCGGTGCGGCACTGTGGGGTTCGAAAGATACTCAACGAATTTCAGATATAGTAAGTGTGTGATAATGTTTATTGATATAACGTGATAATGTTTATCTTTATCACGTTATCGTTTGTCTAAACGCATCAGAGATACAAAGCTGCAAAATGTATAATAGAAATGTTATTTCAAGTACAGTTAAAAAGTAATTGATTTTCCTTATCATACAATCTAATGTAAAATATCTCTACCTATAACTACCTTTCTATAAACAGAAATGTTTAAAAAAAGGAATATTGTGCGAATATTTTCCTAGTTGTCCAACAAATGTACGTATGTCCAATAACAAGTTCAAGGTGAACACCCATCAAATTACCCTTTTTACTGTGGTCAATATGTTCAGCCTCGTAGCGTTTTACCGCTCCCTTTCACAACGTTACAGACACTTTGATGGATCACCAAGATTACTTGAAAATAGGCCAAGGGCAACGTGGAAGGGTAAAGTTAATTTCCCTCGTCTGAAAGCGTCTCAAGTGTACTGTAGAAAGCGTAAACTGACATACAACGTTACAACTACAGCCATATATTATTCACTAAGGCCACAGCAAGAAGGTTTTATGCGTAACGTCGTTGATTTTCGCCTGATTTAGAAAAGAGAAGAAACTTTCCGCCTCATTGAATAATAATGATAAAAAATAATGATAATAATAATCGGTTTATCGGTTCAAAGCAAGAACGCTAAAATACATTGCGCACTTTAGAATAATACATGCACATATGCAAACATACGATACAATTACAAGGGAATGTTATCATACAGGAATAAAATAACAAGTACCAAGTCGTCTTATGATACAAAGTAAAGAAAACTGCACTGCATGTAGTTAATAAATAGATATGGGAGATGTTTTCAGGTACTTGTATTCAGAAGTTGCGTGAAATATGCGATGGGGCTGTTTTTATGGTCAACGTGACGAGAATGTAGTACTTAATGAAACAATGTATAACAAGACTGAACTGAAAGTCAAACTTTACTTGCTGTAATTCATAGAGGATGACAAATTATGATGATGGTGGAACAATATGTCATGTGTTAACTTGAAAGTTCAGCTGTGTTTGTAGAAGCCGTTATTGAACTAGTTAAACTGTAATATTTTCAAGAAGGCAATAACTAGAAAATTACGTTCTAAATAGGCGTGTTTGTGAACAGAAAGGTTCAAAGATACGCCCAGTCGTGGTGCCATGCCTGCAATTGAAGAGTGCACATGTCTTATACCCCCTTCCCACTACTAGTACGACGCTCTTGCCGCGCACTCTCTGCGACCTAAAGTTTTAACATATCCACTAGCTCAACGAATTGTATAGAAAAAAAAACGAATCTTCTTACACTTTCTGTGTTTTGTTGTCTTCTCGGTCACACTTTTCGGTTATGTATTAGATACCCAGTGTAAAAGAGAAGGTTACACACATCTTTAGGTCGTAGTGAGAGCTCAGCGCGATCGCCGTCTAGTGGAAAGGGGGTCTTATACATAACAAATCACCAGCGATACCGGCCGCTCGGAATAAATGATTTATTTAATGCAAGCTGTCCGAAGAGACGATGTGAAAGTAAAATACCAGGTTGAAGTTACATGGGCCATTGAAGAATCCGGGTAGTTACCCTCTTGGTCAACTGTGAGCGTATGGAACAACATCTGTTCTCACGCAACCAGAAAACAAGGGACTTGAAACTGGCACTTCAGGGAGAAAAGGACCGAAAACACACCCTAGACGTTGCCTGTTAGATAGGGTGGGTACAGGTACAGAAAATTCAGGTCCAGGTCCGGTTCAGGCCCAGAGGATTAGGTCCAGGTTTGGACCTGAACCTGGTCCTGATTCAGTATGTGATCATGAGAACTTGTGAATGGACGATACTCAAAATTAGCAACAAAGACATCTGTTTTGTGAAATATTCGACTCACGCTGGCGTTTGAAAACCATACAAGGCTAACTGCCTCTGTACCATTGACTGTAAAAGTTGGTAGAAATGACTATAGCCTCCACTCTAATCGCTCTTGTTATTTTCTTTGATTTGTAAGCCCCGAAGCGTATGAATGCCTGATCATACAATCTGTTCATTTTCCAATAGGTCCAATATCCGGTCTACTGAATTTTTTCAGGTCTGGTTCTTCTGGACCGATCCAATAAGAAAAACCGGTTTTGTACCGGTACACCGTACATCCCTACTGTCAGAGCTTTACAAGCCTTGAATTTAGGACCACGTCTAAGGCATGATGATGTACGTCGCTTCGTAGTATACAGGGTTTTGACGACTTCATCTATATTCCTTATTGCCACGATTTGTCATTATGTTATTTTTACAACCTTTAACTGGTATGTTGTGAAATAGAGCATATAGCGTACGCATAAAGACGTAAAGTTTTACTAGGTTGGTGGATCAGTGGATAAAAAAGACTCTTTAGTCACAATCAGAAACTATTTACAATAACAGCCGACGTTCCGGTGACCGTCAATCACCTTCCTTAGGGCAATACTGATCACTGTACAATTCCGAACTGCTACTTAGGTGTAACTGCTAACAATGCAGTCACAAACGTAACTTGTCACGATATATAAGAATAACTGTTGCCGTATGTCCAAAATTTGAAAATTGCCCAGCAGTAATGAATTAGAATGGTGACAGACGGTCACCGAATTTAGGCTGCTAATTTTACATAGATCCAAAACCTAGAACTTCCTATTAATTGTATTTGTTCATATCTGGTCCATAGTAGACCATACATTGGTCAATGATTGGTGGCATTGCCATTAGGGAAGTAATACATGGCCACAGTACAGCAGAGGTGATCATATACCTGTAGTCTATATCAGATGTAGTCTGATAAAGAGAGAAATACTTTGAGCTCGCTGATTTCGAGTTGGGCTCTGAATAGTAATCAGCTAAAGTTAGAATAATCACCACTAGAAGTAGAGATAGTGCGATATAAGGAATTACCAGTGTGAGCGAAAGGATTTAGAGCTTAAAATCATCATCATCCTCGCTAGCTGCTTGCCCGGACCAGGTCCACCCTTCTCCTTCCAGACGTCTCTGTCCCCATAGCGTTCTGAAAGTTCTCGACTCGCAACCCCACATCTTTATAGGTTTGTGTAGGTCGCCCTGCATGTGTATACCCATTTACTGGCTTCCACAGTATGAGTTCACCAGTAATCTCTGCTTTGTTCCTAAAACAATGGCCGGCAAAGCAGAGGAGGACGGAACACATTTTATCTTTAACTAATCATTCAACTACTGTAAACAATGAAAGAACCGCACTGTTTAAAAACGACGTCACCAAGACATATCCCAACTTCTCCACATTCACTGACGAACAGATGGCAATTTTCATTTATAATCACAGAAACCATCAACTACAGAAAAGTGGTTTATTTTTAATTTGTCGTTCCCTGCTTTGGAAGAAAGGTCAAACCCAAACTTTCTAACTATAACTTTACTATTTAATTATCATTTGTTAATCAACTGCCCGTCGTAACATCTATTTCTCCTATAATGTACTTAGCTTGGAATTAGCAAACTTGCAAATAGGCTCTATGCTTTATACTAAAAGTTTATTTGAAAGTTCTTGCCCAAGGGCTAACTGCAACATGGAACATACATAATATATAGGGCAATGACCCTAATTGACGCTGGCGCAGAAGGCCCAAAACGAGTCCATATAGTATTTCAGCCTATTTTCGACTTTTAGCAGGAAAATGTAAGTACATTTCATATTGGTGAGACGGTATAGGTTGCAGATGTTCCGATTCGGCCCAAAAACTAGGTTTTGGTCCATCTTTTCGGCCTGTGCTGACCCCTAATTTGAAGTGCTGAGTCCCAAAAATGACGTCATGAAAAATCAAGATGGCGACAGGTTTGACCGCAGGAAGAGTTGCACTGGTCAGAAAGTTTAAAGATTAGACTTTTGGACACTTGAGATAGCGGGCTGCTGTGTGGGGTGAGAAAGAAACTCCTATCGGCGTAGCACACCAGACTGCCCTAAAACTGTCGAGTTACCTCAATTGAACTCATCTGCCTGGAAGACCATGATCGGTCCTGGACCGACCTCTGTCAGCTAATTATTGTAAATGATCACCGTGGGCAACCCACTGCCCATAGCAAGATCTATGTCTCCTATCATGTACTTGCAATTAGCCTGCAGGCACGAACTTGTACATTAACTCTATGTTCTATAAACTCCTATCGGCGCGGCACACCAGACTGACCCCAATCTCAAGTTACCTGAATTGAACTCATCGGGAATCCACTTGGAAGATCATGATCGATCATGGACTGACCTCTGTCAGCTAATTATTGTAAATCATCCCCTTTGGGCTATTGGCACGTCTTAGTTAGATGACGTAGCCGTAAGGAACGTCTTGAACTTGTGCCATTGCCAATGGGCTAGATTACTGAGAAGTATTAGGCTACAAATCATGTCACGTTGAACTACAACCTAGTTTTTAATTGTTCAATACATAGTGACGGCATACACTATTTGTAAGCTTATATTTATATTGCAACCAACGCGGAGACAATACACGAGTACATAGATACAAGAATACAAAACCAGGAAAACCAAATTCACAAATGAAAAGTCAAAATATGTTAAATGAGGTGTCAATTCCATTAGGACTGAGAAGTTAATGTTGACAGGTTAGTCGTTGTTAAAGCGTTTGCATTCTGTCTAGAATGTTTGGACAAGCTGTTATATTTGAGAATTTTCCCCGCAGACAGAAATGAATACCCTTTAAAAAACAAATGTATGCAATCAAGTTTCCAGAAAGCTCTTTAGATGACGGAGAAGTAGCCTGATTGAAATGCTGCTTCCATACAAGAACTTCCAGTGAGGAGCAAGTATAATCAAGAGGAGCTAATACGTCTTACTTCCAGCCTGGCACCTGAAATTCTTTCTCAACTTGAAATATTGTGACCTGTTTCGAAGTAGATCAATTCCAAGGGCCGGGCAATCTTCCATCATGTTCACCTAATCAGACGTAATATCATGGATATCGTTACGAACGTAGGCTAGCATAGAGTCGGTGGCTCAATTGAAGTTGGATACTTTTTTTTGCTTTTGGACAGACGAGGACGATGTTGCACTGTACTCAAGATAGTAACTTATATTAACAATGCCACAAGTAGGATATTGAAAACTCGATCCACGATTAATTGGCATGGAAAGGAAAGCAGTGACATTTTTGTCTCTTAAGACCTACGTCAGGTTGTCTGTATGTCAATGGCCAGATAATCATTATGTAGTGGTGGTTACATGAACAGGTTTAACTGTATACCAATGGCCAGGTCTTCCCAATGTAGTGGAGATTACTTGTGCAGGTTTGACTTTAGATCAATGGCCAGGTCGTCCTTATACATGTTATCACAAGTACAGGTTTGACTGTTTACCAATGACCAGGTCGCCTTATGTAGAGATGGTTCTTTGGACAGTTTTGACTGAACATGTGCACCGGTGCAATCGCCTTGCATTTGGTAGGTCGTGAGTCAAATTCCCCGCAGAGTCATACCATAGACTTAAATGGTGTATACTGCTATCTCTGCTCAGCCAGTATTCGGGAAAGAGTATCGAAGTTAAACACACCAATACCAGTGGGCTAGCCCCCTGCTGTAAATAGTGATTGTGAAAAGTTACGTTTTGTGGTCCAGGGCTAGAAAAAAGTTAAACAGAGATGGGCACCGCCCTATGCATGCACCGCCATGACTTAAGCTCACTTAAACTTTTAATTGAACATGTATTTCCACTTTTTTCACAGTAGCCGAAGGAGCGAACGTAACGTACGCATACAGACTGATGCAGAACCTGCTACAGAACTACAGCGTGGCGGTGCGACCCTCCATGAACCTGTCTGATCCCATCCAGGTCAAGTTCGGCATCGCTTTGTCACAGATCATAGATATGGTGAGAACTGTACTGATTATGTATCAAAGTTGAACTGTAATCTCCAACATGTAAATTTGAAATTTTATTAAAGCAATCATATCCAGTTGCTAAAGTAACTGCTATTTAACATAGATGGGATTTTTGACGGTAAACAATGTCAAAGAATGAACAAACGACCGACTACATTTCTGGCTTTAGGTAATGCAGAGAAAACTAAACAAAGGGATACAATGTATACTACACGTACTAGACATTCTTGCATCAACAGTTACAGTTCAAAGTCTTCATTTGTTAACTGAAGGCAAAATGCTTTGAAGCAGTGGTGAGGTCGAATAGTGTATGTTCCTAGGATCCTTGACAGCTGCCGATAAAACAAATCTTGCCCCCCCAACGACCTGGAGGTCAAGGGACAAGGTAGGTAGGTAGGTAGGGTTGGCATGTTTTTGGTAGGATCGGTCCTGTAACCGAAACCACAGCATGTTTTTTTTTCTCGGCCTGATGTATCTCTCCCCTATTGTAATTTCAGGACGAGAGGAATCAGATACTAACGGCGTACGTGTGGCTCAGAATGGTATGTAGCGAAGACTACTTCATATTCAGGTTTCTCGTCTTTTAACTGTACAATGTTTATATGCCGACCATTTAATGATGTTTGTTTAGACCAATTTGAACTAAAACAAATATATCTACATAAAGGAAATACTTAAGTGAATTCTTTATATTCATAGACTGCAGTTGTCTATTTCTGAGCTTAAAACAAATTTCCTACCTCATTATGATCATTATTTAACAAATATAGATGTAGAATAGATTTTATCTTATTTAGATTTACCCCTGCTCCCTTCCCCCGTCCATGTAAACAAATATAGATGTAGAATAGATTTTACTTTGTTTAGATTTACCACAGCCCCCCTCCCCTCCATCCATGTATACTCACATTGACCAAGTTGGGTGTTTAGGCAGAGAGAAGGAAATATATTTGACATTGTTAATGTTATATTTGCTAGACGAGGAAAGTTAGTGGAAAACGAGGAAAATGTACCTATGTGTATTTGTCAATACTTCTCATAAGGGACAGTCTATGTACGCAGCGACACCTATAGCAGCAGAGCAATGTGAACCAGTCAAAATTGCCCTGAGTAAAGTCACAGATGGCCACCTAAACATGGATTGAATAAAACGCTTGGTTGTGTCCACAGAATTTTGGTATCTAGTGACCTACTAACTTAAAACATAGTCATGTTTGTACCGTTAACATATTTACTATACTTTACGATTATCATTTAATTTATTATCATCCTAGCGTTGGAACGATTGCAGCCTAAAGTGGAACCCAGCTGAGTATGACGGTCTGGCTGAACTGAGGATCCCTTCTACCCACGTCTGGAAACCTGACATCGTGTTATACAACAAGTAGGTTTCAACATCCATTTCCACAAGAACAGCGACCTTTTAAAGACCTTGCTGCGACCGCCGTACGATCATGTGATTTGAAAGAACGCTCAATGAATTCCAAAAATCAAATAAAAAATTCATAGATACAGAACAATGTACGTTGTTTACGTTATTCGTATTTTTTGTCTTTAAACCCATATACTTTGAAACCGTTCAAACCATACTTTAAAAACTTGCATCATATTTGAAATCATATTTGGAATCGATGGTCACATAAAACCGTTTTTGGTCGCTGTGTGGTCAAACAACGGTCGCCGTCTATAGGAAAGAATTCCACCGTCTAAAGTATTTCGTTCTGGATAAGCTGCTTGGTTTCGTGTACTTTTGATTCATTATGAAGTACCGTGACGTCCGTCTAAGTTTTTGTCTCATTGATTTTGTTACACGTAGATATCATTATGTTATTACTTTGCTCTGCATTGTGCTCATAGTGTACAATATGTTTGGCCATTTGCCTACATATTGCAACAAGGGGTAGTATACAGCAGCTAGTTTTAGCAGTTTTATTGCTGGACATTTTTATAGTTCAGAAACTACTTATGATATAGGTGTTCACTAGAAGACGTTTTCAAGCATGTTTATTATATCAGAGTTCGTCATCCTCATGAAAATCAGACTAGGGGTCCCACACAGTTTAAGCAATATCACCTGAAAGAAACTAGAAGTAAAAAGCTTTCCTCCCATCAAAATGGCGCCATCCCTTCCTATTATACAATATTAAACAATATGGCGCTTGCAACAAAACAACATGGCGGCGCTCATAATACCAGTAAAACGATATAGGTTTTGCTATCGCAACCCTGTAAATAATTGAACACCCTTGGGTAGCCGTAAAAGGTTAACCAAATACAACAGGCTTATAGACAGCAGGTCTCAATGTGTGTTGAGAGGTGATTTGGGTTTGCGTCTGTCATCAATACACCTTTCTCACGCGGCGGCCATGATAGATAGAAGAAGAGGTCAATGAGGCAAACAGACAAAACTTATTTCTAAAATCAAGTCCCATTTAGTTTTCCCCCAAACCACACAAATTTTCATGATATAAGATAGAATAATAAATATTACAAGAAGTGTTATGCACCGAAAGATGTAGCAATTTAGAGTAGTGTAGACTGACCCCATAATCCCTTAAGAGATGCAAAATAACAACACAATAATGCAAATTTTTAACGAATTTGCAGCCATTCACTTATTGGTCGATTTCCTAATTGGCAGACTACCATTGGTCGAACTGCTAATTATGATAGACAGCCTTTTGTTTGCCACATTGAACTCGTTTTAGATCTATCATGGCCGCCGCGTGAGAAAGGTGTATATGATGGGGATCCAACGAAGCCTTTGACTATGGTGACCTTTGACCTTCTCTGGTACATCGCCTTACTGTATACACCGTTCATTACCTTTGAACTTAACATTTAATTACATTATTTTAGCATTAATTGAAGCATCTCAGATGTTCTATCTCTAACAAGAGTATGAACACAAAATCAAAGCTTTGATCTCAACTTAAACCATGCGTAAAGTTGCGTTTTTATACGTACTGTAAATGCAGAAAATTTCGCGGTGATTTAATATTCGCGTTTTTCGCATCACCGCGAACTTAAAACCACCGCAAATATTTTTTCATGGCAATAAGAGACTACAGTGCATGGTGCTAGCGCCAACCTGAAACTACTGCGAAAAGTCATTTTCCCGCTACCGCGAAATTAATTCCCCGCTTAAATGCATTGACAGTATGCATTCATAAAGCCTTATGAAGAAAAAAATTACATAACTTCGAATATTTTTATCTTTTAAGGGTCATTGACTGCTCTTGCAAGGCCATTGGTGTACTTGCCCGAATCCAGCAATAGACCTTTAATGTCAATCAAAATCAGCGATTCGACCAATAAGGAAACAGAATTCAGTCCCGTGACCAACAAAGAGCGTGACAGCCATTTTGCTCGTTACAACCCAACATAACTTTGAATAATACATGTAAATGGATGCTTTAGGAAAGGTGAATAAGCTTTCTTGCAAGTCCTTCGGCGTACAGGCCCGATTCCAGCAATAGCCCTATTCCGGCTGTCAATCAAAATTAGTGATTCCGCCTGTAAAAATGCAGGATTTGGTCACGTGACACCAACGGGAATAATCACCATTTCTATTGTCATAACCTCAAACCATAAAGAAAAGTTGCGAAAACTCGACTACTGAATTTACATGGAAACTTTAAGGAAAAGTCAATGACCGCTATTGCAATTCCCTTGGCGTACTCACACAAATCCTGTTATAGACCGATCCTGGCTGTCAATCAAAATAAGGGATTCGGCCAATACGAGAACAGAATGTGGTCACGTGACCACTATCGGGAGCGAGGGCCATTTTGCTTGTGCTTTTCTAAGAGGAAAAAGCATGAAACTTCGAATATTGCATATAAAACTTACGGAGGGTCAATGACCGCTGTTGCAATTCCCTTGGCATATTCTCCCGAATCTTGCAATTATGTCGAAAACAGCAGAAGTTACTCCAATCTCAGCCTTATTCTTCGCGGCTTTAGGTTGCCCTTCTCCTTTATTAGACCGTGACTTGACAAGGAGGTGCGAGTCGATGAGACGTCAGTGCGGAAGGCGGTTAGCCTTTTATCCACGCATACGTGTGCGTGAGCTCTGACGCATCTGGAGGAACAAACAGACCTTTGATTGAATGCCTCGGGGGTTCAGCCTATTCACCTATGGCTAATCGTTGCTCCATCAGTCTGAAGCCAAGAATAGTAGATCTATAGAGACAGTGTTTAACCCTCAAGCACCCAACTTTATACAACTAAGGTCGCACTGGTTCAATTGTATGGAGGACAATTGTATAAAATCTTTGATAATTTCCACACTACTGTACCAATTTCCGTAAAATAGATTAGGAGAGGTTATAATGTCAACTGACAAAGCCAAGCAGTAAAAAAAAGAATGAAAATCTTTATTAAAACTCACCAAATTTGGTGGCTCCAAGGCGTTCTGCGACATGAAAGTTCCCGCAGGCCTCAAAAGCATCGCTTAAACACCCACCCACCAACCACCCCCCAGTCTGAATAGGGTTAAAGAATAGCACCGGTGTCTAGTAAAAAAAACGCCTAACACATACTTTATCATTCTCAAAGCGGAATGTTGTAAACCATAGATCTGTCATTTCCGTAGAAAACAAAGACAGAGAGGCATAAGACGGGTGACTCTGACGCACGTAACCGCAAAGAAAAACCTTTCAGATGGAAATCCTCCCGCTAATCTTACAGACACCGTGTTGATCTCATTTCCGGCGGAAAACTAGGAATGTCGGGTGTGATTCGTCACGTTGACAGGGTTTGTAGATAAAGCATGGTTGTATGTCGGAAGCCTGGAGTGTAATAACAGATGATGTCTGGGACTCTGGCGTTGTTTTATGCATGCTATGATTCAGCAGAAGATTGTGAAGTACGCGTACGCATCAGTCAGTCTCCATTGCTTCTAGTAATGAGGCAAAGATAAAGTAGGTCTTTCTGAGGTACCTGATAGTGATATGCGGCTGCACTACGGCTATAAGATTTTAGCCTAGCATGCTAATGTAAATCTGCATATAGAAGAGAGAGACAGACACAAATGGATAGTATTAGATAAATAGATATACAAAAGACTAACTTGCATGTAGTAAAGTCAAGATTTTTGCACAACATCTGTAACGGGTACAACGTAAGGCAAGTGATGCACGTTGTATAAGACAACTGGCTATGTAGCTATAGCTTGCTACATGTATATGATAAAATTGATCAGATTCTAGGCTATTTGAAATTAAAAGAAAACACAACATACAATATATCCTCCATCGGTCAGAATTGACTTTAAAACCTAACTCACTTTGGCCCTACAACACCGGCTGTGGCTGTGGCTAAACAGTCCTATGCGAGAATGACAGTCCCTGCCACATAGGGCACATCTGTAAGCTGACTCAGGTCTGCTGCTTTATGTGGATCCACCTTTCTAGAAATATAAAGCTGAAATTCATTAGGACATTTGGTAATTTCTGTATCATGTCAAAAACATATTGAATGGAGCAGAACACATTCTTACATCAACTTTTCAAAGCATGAATATGCTAACAGAGCGTAGAATACAGGAATTTTTAGATTCCAACACTCCTATGCCCAATGTCAGCGGTCAACAACCAGAAAAAAGATTTGGATGGGCAGGTTTTTGAGAGGATCAATCGAATAACCAGCAACAGAAACATTTTTCTACACCTTTCCATCCTCACAAAGTAAAACCTCAGCCAGAAATGATTTTGATATTCTGATCCTTTCTTTCCTGTTTTCCTTTTTTGCTACTAAAGAGGACAGAACCTCAGGCAGACACGAGGAGCTCCTCGTAAAATGTGAGTAAAATGCGACGATTTATCTGAAAACCCTTTTTTTAAAATCCACCCATCTTGCTGCCTGGTGCAGCATATTGCATTGTCATGTTGCAATCTAAATAAAATTCAAAGTCAAAGTTAAATCCACCCATGGTTGATGCATCGTTTGAACCACTATTCACAATCATCCTCTGGCTTCCATCCTGGCTACATTTCTGACCAATATTTCGTCATTAACATAGATGTAAACATTTGTAAATTTGTCCCATTCTTTCCTTTTCTTACATATTTCAACACTTGATCAAAGCAAGAGGTTACTTTTGCAGATGCCCAATACTATATCGTTTTTATTTGACGATAATCACATTTTTCACTTATATTTCATTGTATGCAGTTGGTTTGACATCAGACGCTAGTGGAAATAGCTAGCTATAGTTTCAATGTTTCTGCCAAATTAGAATTTCTTGGTACACAAAATAGTGTTCTGGATCTATGTCATTGTTTGTTTCTGTCACGGCCTGCTTGAAAATCCTATCGCATTAAATTGGTAAGACAATCGCACGACTTTTTGTGACAGCACCCTTAACGATCCGGGTGGTCGACAAACGAATTTCATAGTTTTAAAACTATGAAACTTTTGTCTGATTAGTGTGATTCATTGTCTTTTAAACCAAACATTAACGTCTTGCGTCAAATTCATATCAAGAAATTAAATCACACTAACTCCTAACTCACTCACTCAGTTCCATAGCTAGTATAGTCTCCGTAGGGACAGTCTAGATTAGGTGTTGGTACCGTTCCGAATAAATTAGCAAGAGCGAAGTTGAAAAGAGTTAATAGTCATTCTTATAAAGTTTCTACAGCCAACATTGGTCAAATTTATAGATACACCTAGTGTTAGCTACATGGTGATAGGATTTTGAACCGCCAGTAGAAGTCGGATACTCTACCAAACAGTTTCCTTTGTAGAGAAATGAACTATTGTTTCTCATCGCCAATTCACAAGCTTTCAAATTCACAATTAGATCCAGGTTTAGATCCGGACCTGGACCTGGTCCTCTGGACCTGGACTGTACCTGTACCTGAATTTTAGAATTCTGTACTGGTACCCAACCCTAGTCTAGACTATCTGTCCACAAAGGGTCAGACAGTCTGGTGGTCATCAACCAGTCTGGTCAGCCGGACAGCCGTCAAATCAAGTCGTGGTCAAGGGTAACACAAAAGCAATTTTGTCCAGGGATTACCGTCCAGGGGAAAGATGGCTGTTAAAGCGCGCTGTAAGGCCATGTTGATTTGATTCTATGGATGACATCCGCGCGCGCATCCACTTTCGATCGCGTCCACAAAAGATAAAAAAAAAAGTTTTGAACCATAAGATATATCGTACAGAGAAGCTGCAAAATGAGAAAATATATGCCGTAGATTGCGCAAAAATATAAAATGACAATGTCAATTCCAAGACCAGCCTCACAGTCCTGGTTTCTTTAAGTAACTGGAAGACCCCGGTTCAAATTCGAAGAAGCTGTATTTGTCTTTCGGAAGGGACGCGAAAATGGATCCCGTGTTAAAGGAGTTGCCTTGGGCACGTAACAACAGCCTCATTGCTCAGATGGGTACTTATTACCAGGGGTGGGTACCAGTACAGAAATTTTAGGTCCAGGTCCGGTTCAGATCCAGGTTTGGACCTGAACCAGGATCTCATTCAGTATGTGAGAACTTATGAATGGACAATACTCAAAACAATGGTCCATTCCACAACAAAGAAATATGTTATGTGGAGTATTCGACTACCACTGGCGTTTTAAGATCCTACAAGGATAACTGCCTTGAAATGACCATAGACTCTACTCTACTTCGCAGTTGCTATCTTCCTCGACCGGTAAGCCCCAAAACGTGTGTAAACCTGATCATATAATCTACTCATTTTCCAATAGGTTCAACATCCGGTCCACCGAATTTTTTCAGGTCCGGTTTTTCTGGACCGGTCCATTAAGAAAAATTGGTTTTGTACTGGCTGCACGTATTATGTGTACAAGACGAATAATAGTAAAATGTGAATATAATTCGACAGTAAGCCTATGGTATTGACTTGATCTAAAGGTCTCTCATATATGACCCAGAAAGGCTTACAGTCTGCTAGGGAGCAATTAAGCTGTGCTGACTTCTTTATTTCTTTGGATTATTGTCTCTCGGTGTCAGACTAGGCGAGAGAAATGGCCTCCCTGGGTTAAAGATCGTCAAATGTGGGATAAGCCGGACATGCATCTGACTAAAAAAACTGTAAACAACAGATTAAAGAGGGTTATGAAATAATAGTTACACCCTTGGTCTTCCCATTACTTTCTGGGTTTCGAAAGTTCCAAATGCTGATTCTTTTCTTGCTTTCGTTCGACATAAACTCTATGATGTTTTCTATTGTTTATCTTTTGTCAATGATGAAGATTTTTATCGATCGTATCATTACCTTCATGAAAACTGTTTTTTGTGTGTATGTTTGCCTATATGTCTGTTTGTTTGTTTTTATACTTTGTTTTTTTTTCGGATGTTTGTGTTCATTGATCATCATATGTTCAAAACCTAGAAGTTGATTGTTATGATGTTTAAACATGTGTAAATTATGTAAAGGTGTACATATACAGGCGTTGATGACGTACATGTGTAAGTTATTTGCATGATTATACTATACATTTTATGGATGCATGAGGTTCCTGCTTTTTCGCAATATTCTACACTTATTAGTTGACGTTTATTATCAGCCTTACTCATATACTCCTAACAATCTGTCGAATTTAAACCAGGCCCCGGTTTAGAAATATGAACTAAACCTTACACAGACTTGTGAACAGACCTTGATTATTCTGATGGTATGCTTTTTGTTCCTCAGTGCGGATGACCAGTTCACGAGCCGTATGGAGACGAACGTTGTCCTGAGCCACACGGGAGACATCTACTGGGACTCCCCGGCCATCACCAAGAGCTCCTGCGAGGTGGACGTCTCCTACTTCCCGTTTGACTACCAGAACTGCCGCGTCACCTTCGGCTCATGGACATACACCATGTATGTATTTTCTTACAAGAAGATGTTCGTTTGTTTGTTTGTTTACTTATTTGTTTGTTTGTATGTATGGGCGTGTTGGCAACTGTGCCACAGGATGTAAGTCGGAAGTGACCATGGTGTAATAGGGTACTTGGAGAATTGAAAGTCAGTGGTTTGGCTTTAATTTGTTTGTGAAGATATGTTCACAGTAGTGATAGATTGTGGCAGATTGTTATGATTTGATATTAAAAAAATGGTGTAATAGGATACTTGGATTATTGGAAGTCGATGGCTTGGCTTTGATCGTTTGTTTGTGAGAGCATGTCCACAGTAGCGCCGCATCGTGGCAGCTTCTCAGGATGTGAGACGAAAATGGTGTAACAGGAAACTTGAAGAATTGGAAGTCAGTGGCTTAGCTTGGATCGTTTGTTTGTGTGGGAATGTCCAGTATTGTTCTGCATGGTGGTAGCTGTCAAATTTGAGACGGAAATGGTATAATAGTTCGGATACTTGGCGAATTAAAAGTCCGTTTTGTTTGTTTGCTTTTTTGGGGAGCTTCCGAAGTTGTGCTGCAGAAAGTTATCCTGCAAGGACGTGGAAATGGTGTAAATAGATACTTGGAGAATTGAGAGTCAAAGGTTTGGTCCAATGTTATAGAAAGGTAGAATGTCTAATGGCTACATTCGCTACAACCACTCACACAGTCATTTTCGGTCGTGCAGGGCTTCAGAGCTTTGTTTCATACGACGTTATACAGTGTGTTTGGGCTTGACGGAGTGGTGAAGGAACGAAAGTCATAGTGTGAGAAATAATTGCTAGTTTGTCTTAGTGTAAGCCTACACCTACGTGAATATTGCAGAATACTGAATAGTAAGATGCGACAGACAGCAATGGTGTAGAAGAGTACTTACGTATAACGTCAATCTGGATGTCTAACCTTCATCGAAGTAAAAAGATACTTTACTGATTTGTCGCTTTCGAACAAGGAGAAAACAGTATCAAGTGCTTGTTGGTTTATAAGTATTCTCATAATTATCCCATCATTGAAACACATTTGCTGTATTCAAACATGATCCCTGGTCTTCGGTTAGCGATCATAAAATGCGAATTATGAAACGGTCCCCTACTAAAGACCCCATATCAACAACATTTTCTCACACACGGCGCATTTTTTTCCTAATACCATTATCCCCATTGTCGAATTTCCCCTGTTTGATGACACAAACCATAAAGAGCTTTACTGGAACACAACCTCGGCCAGAGTTTTACTGTAAGTAGAGGTGTAATCGGATTTCAACGTGGCGGAAAGAAAAAGCATTGCGACCCACGTCTCTCTGAAAGGTGGTGACCTCAAAGATGAACAAGGTGTGAAAGGTAGATAACACGAATGGCAGTGTCTGTTCAAAAGTATCTTTACACATTCCCCATTCGCGTTATACTTTGTGAGGTAGATTGGATTGTTCAAGTCTACATCCCTGTGAAAAACAACATCACCAGGTTAGCGTGACCCAGACATACGAGGATTTTGTAGACTCTTAAGTTGAGCGACGTGAAGAGATTACTGCTTGTAAAAGTTGCACACAGGGTGTAAATCTTTAAGCCTTCTTTCAGCGGGGCTTGTTTACGGTGTACCGAAAGTGCAAAAAGTTAATTTTCGTTGCTTTTCGTTCCTATCCGTTCCTGTTTGTTCCTTTTCGTTCCTTTTGCCCCTTTCGGTACTTTTCCTTTCGTTCCTTTTCGCACTCTCGGTACTTTTTTTCGTTCCTTTTTAGTCCTTTTCGTTCCTTTTCGATTTTATCGTTGCTTTTCGTTGCTTTCCGTTCTTTTTTGTTCCTTTCCGTTCCTTTTCGCACTCTCGGTACTTAAATTTTCGTTTCTTTTCGTTCCTTTTCCTTACTTTTTGATTTTTTCGTTGCTTTTCGTTGCTTTCCGTTCTCCTAGTAAGAGCCCAGATTCCGAAGGAGGACAAGAACTTCCTGAAAAAATTCACTCCTTCGGGGTCCTTCCCGTGCGGAAGAAACAAGTGCTCCACTTGTACCCACATCAAGAAGATCAACTACTTCACAAGCCACCGCACGGGAGAGCGTCATCTCATCAGGAACCACATCAATTGCCAAAGCAGAAACATCGTCTATCTCATCCAATGCAAGAAATGCGGGCTACAATATGTGGGCGAGACCAAACAAACGTTGGCCAATAGACTGAACGGCCATCGATCATCCATCAACACGAAGAAGGACACTCCGGTATCAGCCCACTTCAACCTCACAGATCACAACATTGCAGACCTTGAAGTTCTTGGAATCGAAAAACTACGCTACACAGGACATGAAGACACCACAAGACAACGCCGCCTGCAACGGGAGTCCTACTGGATTCATCAACTCAGAACACTACATCCAGAGGGCCTGAACCAGGAGTCCTTAGAGATCACCAGGGTTTGAAGAGCAGCATCTCGTCGTGACCGTCACCCAATGAACACTCAATCGCCACATTAGCCGGTCACTAGCATCCTACCATCCACATGGAACGGATCCGAGACGCGACAGACTCCACCTGAGGACAACTCTACAAAGGACGACTGGGGCCAACTCCTCTCCACACGGCAAGCTAAGACTACAGCATATTTACTATTGTCTCTTTTGTAATAGTCACAGCCATGTATGCATAGACAAGTCTTGTTTTTACCTCTGTACAAGTGCTCATAGTTAGCCGTACCGCACTCCATGTCTGTATCTCCCGCCTAACGGATGATGTCATAGAACAAAGGGCATAGGGCACTAAATGTAACCTGATTGGCCAGTAGAACAATCGTCTATGAGACGAACTACCTTATTGGTCAGGAGAACAATGGACTACGCTCAGAGCGCCCTGACCTGACTAGACATAGGCTCCGATTGGCCAAATCCAGTTAGTGCAAAACGATATGCTGTAAGCTGATTGGCCACTGAACCCAATACTCTGATTGGCCATACAGCCAGTGCAAGATGACATCCCATAAGCTGATTGGCCGGGAGAACAATGGACCACGCTCTGATTGGCCAGATCTATCCAGTGCATAACGATATCCTGTAAGCTGATTGGCCATTGAACCCTATACTCTGATTGGCCACATAGCTAGTGCAATATGATATCCTGTAATCTGATTGGCTATCTCCTGCCCTAACTGCTCAGGGCGCACCGCCCTAACTAGAGTAGAGGCTATAAAAGCCAGTGCGGTACCACTCTCTTGTCATTCTGATGAAGACTTTTGAATAAAAGGTCGAAACCGGTAAACCGTTGTGTCTCAGCCGTCATCCTTCTGACGCCTTATCGACCATGTCTACTACCACACTTTGGGAGGATGCCGTATCATCGACTGATGTCGGTAGATCCGGCTTGGAGACTACGACTAGAAAAAATGACGAAGAGAGAAGCTCCTACACAGAGAGAGCTGACAAGAAGAGACAGCGAGAGGACGGATCGAGCACTTCCGTCCGAGAACAAGAACCAGCAAACAAGAAGCGGGTTATCGCCAAGCCACAGGTCCAACAGAAGAACGGACGTCCGCTGGCCAAGGAACACATCCCGCTCCAGAGAAAGCTGATCAAGACTACGGACAAGATGGTGAGGTATGAAATGCACCGAGAAACACTTCTCAAATACCTCGAGGAAGATCTTGTACCGATGGGGCTGAAGATCGAGAAGACAGCCGTCATTGGCACCACCAGCCCTGAGTTCCAACGCCGATGGAACGAAACACTGCATGAGACCTCGAAGACTCTGATGACACTCATCATTGAGTTCTACGGCTCTGCAGAAGCCGACCTGGACAACAACATCGCCAGCCTCAACAGGGAAGTTGACAAACTCCCGCAAGATGCACAAGACATCCTGGAAAAGAACGTGGAAACGTTCAAGGACAACAAACGAGCTGCGCTCACCAAGAAGAGAGACAAGAAACTACAGCGAGACAAGGAACTCGTCAACACTCGAGCTCAGGATGCACCCAAGAAAATGGGCCCAAAAAACGGAGACAACCCCCCACGAAGAGGGGGGGGCCCAGTCAAGACCCGCCAGCAGCAGAGGCAAGCCACGGAGAAGGACGCAAAGACCACCAAGCAAGCGTCCAAGAACTACCAACAGCCGCAGGGTCGGCGTCAGGTCCGTGGGAAACCCCCTCAGCCCAAGGCTCGGCGAGAAAACCCCATCACAAGGCTCGCCGCCGCCATAGAAGGTTTGCTCGCAGGAGGGCTATCAGAGAGAAACGGAGGAGGAAAAAAGAAAGGCGCCGGAGAGAGAGACTACTCGCGCTCCAAGAAACCGCGAGGGATACAGTGGTAAATCTCTCAGATCTACCACTGACCGACGCCCAGACATCCGTTCTCTCCAAAGGACTCAACTTCTGCCCAACCCCTTCAGACTACAACCGACAAGAACTCATACAAGACATCCATGCATTCTTCAGACGCCTCCGCCTGAGAGAATTCTTCGCCGACCATGACAGATCAGAGCCCACAAGATTCAAAGAAAAAAGCAACTGGAACCCGCCCACACACAGAGACCCAGCC
Organism: Branchiostoma floridae x Branchiostoma belcheri; assembly: GCA_019207045.1. Classification (NCBI taxonomy): domain Eukaryota; kingdom Metazoa; phylum Chordata; class Leptocardii; order Amphioxiformes; family Branchiostomatidae; genus Branchiostoma; species Branchiostoma floridae x Branchiostoma belcheri. The sequence goes on from CM033029.1 coordinate 22,273,100, forward strand.
TTAGAGACGTTCATCATGGCAGTGGAAAAAGAAATTCTGGAACACCAAAAAACCACGTCAGAACCACACAAGAAGAACATCTCAGAGCTAGAGCGCAAAGCTCTAGTGGAACTGAAAAAGATGACAAACGTCATCATCAAACCTGCAGATAAAGGTTCGGCCGTAGTGATCATGAACCGCGAGGACTACATACAAGAGGCCCTCAGACAGCTAAACAACAAGGATCACTACAAGAAAGTGGACCACTGCCTCTCAGAAGAACATGCAACCAAGGTGAGAAGAACTCTACTACACCTGAGAGAAGAGGGGATCTTAGATGACACTACATACAACTACTTGGCACCTCCTCAGCACCCCAGAACGCCCAACTTCTACCTCCTTCCAAAAATCCACAAGGAAGGCAACCCTGGAAGACCGATACTCTCGGCCAACGACTGTGCCACGGAAAGAATTTCAGCGTTCGCAGACTTCCACCTCCGCCCCCTCGTAACAAGGCTACCTTCCTACATCAGAGACACCACAGATTTCCTGCGCAGACTCAACAAACTCGGGAAGGTACCACCAAATGCCACCCTCGTCACCCTGGACGTCTCCTCCCTGTACACCAACATACCCACAGATGAAGGGATACAAGCGTGTAGGGAGGCACTACAGAAAAACCCAGCTGACGTCCCCACGGAAGCCATATGCCAACTACTGGACAACATACTAAACCTCAACAACTTCGACTTCAACGAGGAACATTACATCCAGATCCAAGGCACGGCTATGGGTACAAGAGTGGCCCCATCCTACGCCAATATATTCATGGGGAACTTCGAAGAACGACATGTTTACAAAAGAACCCCAAGACCATGGATATGGTGGAGGTACATCGATGACATCTTCGCAGTCTGGACAAGATCAGAGGAAGAATTAAAGGCCTTCATCCAGAACCTTAACGAAGCCCACAGGACAATTAAGTTCACAGTGGAAACATCCAAAACCTCGATCAACTTCCTAGACGTCACCGTCATCATTTCGGAGGGGGAAATTACAACAGACCTTTACACAAAACCGACAGATAAGCACCAGTACCTACTCAGAAACTCTTCCCATCCCAAACACTGCAAGCAGGGGATTCCCTACGGTCAGTTCCTACGTCTAAGACGCATCTGCTCAAGCACACCCAGATTCAAGGAAAAGGCTGCAGAATTCCGGCAACACTTCCAGCAAAGGGGCTATGAAGAAGCCCTACTGGACGACGCCATCACGCGTGCACAAGAACGCCCCCGCGAAGACACACTGAAGGAAAAGGGGCCAACACCACCACAAGAACGTACAGTCCTGGTCACCACATACAGTCCACACCTTCCGCCACTACAAACCATCATCAGAAAATACTGGCACCTTCTGCAACTCTCCACAAGAACCAAGGACATATTCAAAGATTCACCACTGTTTGCCTATCGCCGCAACAAAAACATAAAGGATCTCCTAGTAAGAGCCCAGATTCCGAAGGAGGACAAGAACTTCCTGAAAAAATTCACTCCTTCGGGGTCCTTCCCGTGCGGAAGAAACAAGTGCTCCACTTGTACCCACATCAAGAAGATCAACTACTTCACAAGCCACCGCACGGGAGAGCGTCATCTCATCAGGAACCACATCAATTGCCAAAGCAGAAACATCGTCTATCTCATCCAATGCAAGAAATGCGGGCTACAATATGTGGGCGAGACCAAACAAACGTTGGCCAATAGACTGAACGGCCATCGATCATCCATCAACACGAAGAAGGACACTCCGGTATCAGCCCACTTCAACCTCACAGATCACAACATTGCAGACCTTGAAGTTCTTGGAATCGAAAAACTACGCTACACAGGACATGAAGACACCACAAGACAACGCCGCCTGCAACGGGAGTCCTACTGGATTCATCAACTCAGAACACTACATCCAGAGGGCCTGAACCAGGAGTCCTTAGAGATCACCAGGGTTTGAAGAGCAGCATCTCGTCGTGACCGTCACCCAATGAACACTCAATCGCCACATTAGCCGGTCACTAGCATCCTACCATCCACATGGAACGGATCCGAGACGCGACAGACTCCACCTGAGGACAACTCTACAAAGGACGACTGGGGCCAACTCCTCTCCACACGGCAAGCTAAGACTACAGCATATTTACTATTGTCTCTTTTGTAATAGTCACAGCCATGTATGCATAGACAAGTCTTGTTTTTACCTCTGTACAAGTGCTCATAGTTAGCCGTACCGCACTCCATGTCTGTATCTCCCGCCTAACGGATGATGTCATAGAACAAAGGGCATAGGGCACTAAATGTAACCTGATTGGCCAGTAGAACAATCGTCTATGAGACGAACTACCTTATTGGTCAGGAGAACAATGGACTACGCTCAGAGCGCCCTGACCTGACTAGACATAGGCTCCGATTGGCCAAATCCAGTTAGTGCAAAACGATATGCTGTAAGCTGATTGGCCACTGAACCCAATACTCTGATTGGCCATACAGCCAGTGCAAGATGACATCCCATAAGCTGATTGGCCGGGAGAACAATGGACCACGCTCTGATTGGCCAGATCTATCCAGTGCATAACGATATCCTGTAAGCTGATTGGCCATTGAACCCTATACTCTGATTGGCCACATAGCTAGTGCAATATGATATCCTGTAATCTGATTGGCTATCTCCTGCCCTAACTGCTCAGGGCGCACCGCCCTAACTAGAGTAGAGGCTATAAAAGCCAGTGCGGTACCACTCTCTTGTCATTCTGATGAAGACTTTTGAATAAAAGGTCGAAACCGGTAAACCGTTGTGTCTCAGCCGTCATCCTTCTGACGCCTTATCGACCTTTTCGTTGCTTTCCGTTCCTCTTTGTTCCTTTTCGTACTTTTGGTAGACCCCTGGTTTACGTCCACTTGATGAGAGTTGAGGGTAACGGAACCACGTCGACGGTTGGTTAGAGCTCTGACGCACAGCGTGGGCGACTTTCTGACTACTGATACCGACGAAACAAGCCTTAGATTCCCTAATATCTCAACATACGTCTATTAACGTACGTATGTCAATAGGATGAAGGATCTCAATAGAGCTTTATGACCTTATTTTTGCGAAAGTGTTAGCAACTTAAAGCCAGGTTAATTAAAGGCAAATCTGTGCACTGAGGAAGAATTGAGAAGTTCAAATGTAATCGGAAATTCTAGACCATCTAGTCCACTGAGATTTATTTGAAGTTGGTCTATCAAAGAAATGAAAGCAGAAACGATGGGATTCAAAAGTTTTATGGAAGCATTAAATTTTGATGATAACAGAAGTCAGAGGGAATTCACGACGGCCTCTATTCTGAATTGATAAACCGAAACTTCTGAACTGTGAGTAGCGAACCAGTCAGAATTGCCCTGACGAAGGTGACAGACAGTCACCGAAACGTCGGTGAGAATAAAGCATTGTAATACCCTCTCACCACTAGGACGGCGCTCTCACTGCGCTCTCTCTGCGACCTAAGATTTGACAGATCGCTCAACGAATTGTATAGAAAAAAAACTAATATTTTTACACCGATGTGTTTTGTTGTCTTCTCAGTCACACTTTTACGTTTTGTATGATATACCCAGTGTGAAAGCGAAGGTTACACATATCCTATTTAGGTCGCATATCGAGCGCAGCGCGATCACCGTCTAGTGGATAGGGGCCTCAATGCACAACCATACCAAAATACCTTACCCCAGTTTCTTCACGGGTTCTCAGTCATAAAATCTGAAAGTATAATACAGAAACTTGTGCCAGTTTTTTGGACCCATACCAAAATTCTGAGGAACGGAAACTTCAACTATCTCACGGTTTAGTCATGTCATCTAAATTGGAAATGCCTGAGTTTTTTAACGTGCATTTTGGAACCATTCCCAAATCATACAGGTGTCAACAACCTCGTTATCTCGAGGTTTCCGAATGATATCATCTGAATTGATAATACAGAAACTTGTACAATTTTCTGGAACAATACCAAAATATTTAATGAACGATGAACCATCTACTTCATGGGTCACGATTCATATCATTTAAATGGATAGTAGAGAAACTTGTACAGGTTTTTGGAATCGTATCAAAACCACAGAGGGGCCTGACCCTCAATTACTTCAAGGTTTATCAAACCATGTTATCTGAATAGATAATACTAGTTTTAATTTGTACAAGTTTTGGAACCATAACAAAAACCCTGCGGAGCTGAAACCCCAACTTTTAACGGTTTTATATCATCCTTTCTGTCTCGAAAATACCGAAACTTGTACAATGCATTTTGGCATCATTCTCAAATCACACAGGGGTCTAAAACCTGGTTATCTAGATGGTTCCGGATCATATTAATACAGAAACTTGTACAAGTTTTTATGAAACACACCAAGACCACTAAAGAACGAAAACCATCTATTTTAAGGGGCGCGATTCATATTATCTCAATGGATATCGATAGTGGGGAAACTTGCACAGGTTTTTGGAATTGGACCAAAAGCACAGAGAGGCCTAGCCCTCAATTACTTCGTGGTTTCTAAGACATGTTATCTGAATTGATCGGAATTGTAAGTTCTACAGGTTCTTGGACCCATACCAAATACCCCGAGGAAAGGAAGACCCAGTTAATTTACATCTCTCTAGTTAGACAATCTGAATTGATAATACAAAAACTTCTGCAAGCTTTTTGGAACCATACCAAACCCCTGAGGGACGGAAGACCCATCTAATGTTCGGGTGTAGAGTAAGACAATCTGAATTGATGAAACTTGTCCATTGACAGAAACTTGTCCATTTATTTTAAAACTAACCATACCAAAACCCAACAATGGCCAAGATCCAGTTATGTCAAAGGACTTCTGAATCTGTCCTTTGACTACATTTATAATACCCAAGCAAGCTAAGCTTGTGAGCACTACCAAAACATCATCTATTTGAGTCAAAAATACCTAAATTTATATAACAGTAGTTCACCTTTATCCGAAGGTATCCTATATCCGTTGTTTGTATAAAAAAGTGAATTTAGGGATATGATGCGACGGACGGTAGTTTCAAATCGGAACATTTTGAAAATAGTACAAATTTGAAACCACATTCCGCAGATTTAGTACTCCTATATAATGAGCTGTTTTTAAAGACAATGGATAATGGTCACCCCGCGGATAAAGGTGAACTAGCGTTACAGTTCATTTTGGATCCATACCAACATTTTAGAGGGGTCTAAAAGCCAGTTTTTAATGGGTTTTTAAAAGCCAGTTTTTAATGGGTTTTTAAAAGCCAATTTTTAATGGGGTTCAGACACTCTGAACTGATAATACAGAAAACTGTACAGGTTTTTGGACCCATACCAAATCCCCCCAGGAACGGAAGACCCAGTTAATTTGCGGGTCTCGAGTTAGACAATCTGAATTGATAACACAGAAACTTCTGCAAGCTTTTTGGAACCATACCAAATCCCCCGAGGAATGAAAGGCCCTGAGTTAATTCTCGGGTCTCGATCGTGAGTTAGACACTCTGAATTGATAGTACAGAAACTTGTGCAAGCTTTTTGGAACCATACCAAAACCCCTGAGGGACGGAAGGCCCTGAGTTAATTCTCGGGTCTCGAGTTAGACACTCTGAATTGATAGTAGAGAAACTTGTGCAAGTTTTTGGAACCATACCAAACACCCGATTGAGGAACAAAATTTCGCGGTTTTATGGCATATCATCTATATACATAGAAAATACCGAAAATTGAACAGCTTTTGTGAACCGTATCAAAGTCCTTACGCACTGCGGATCTGATATATATGCCAATTGATGGGCTAGCACCAGCATATTGACATCAACCAAGAACAGTTACTTTTTACATCAAAGTCTCAGAGCGACCTAAAACAAAGCTATCTCGTGGTTTCCGAATGATGTCATCTGAATTGATAAACTGAAACTCGTAAAAGCTTTTCGGAACCTTACCAAAACCCGAAGGAACGGGAAACCGGCTATTTCACGGACAAACGAAGTTTCTAGTTAGCTTATGTACGAGGGTTGCTCACTAACCTTTGTATCAAGAGATGGCAAGCATAATATAACTTATCAATGTATGACGCACGGCCGGGTGTCACTTATAGCAACCGGAGGCGTATAGTACTCATTGGGAAAATGAACCTTCATGATGGCTACGGCTGAAATTATCATTTCAATAAAAAAAAGTAGTAGGAGAGGCGGTCTCATAGACTTTTGGAGCAGTGAGTTGCTATCCACTGTGGCTAGGGCACGGCATTGGAAGGTTTTAGTTTGGTTTGGTTTGATTTGATACAAATCTCCATTAGTGAGTGATATTTCACTATTTTTTCTGGAGTCCTGGTGACTTGTAGAGAATCACCAATTCTAGACGGAAGGATTTCCATCATCGCACACCGCACCATCGCACGTGTGAGGGTTCTCAAACGTGCCTGGGGTGTTGCTCTCCCCATACACGGGACCTCCATTGAACTTCCTATCCGAGGGACGGCCCTTGCCGGATAGGTACTCATTTTCACCTGGGTAAAGTGAGCAAAGCACAAGATCGGTGACACGACGGGGGTTCGAACTCAAGACCTCTTACAGGCCGCTGCGTCACACGATCTAACTACGCTTGGAGTCATAAGGTGGAGTCTATCCATTTCCTTCCACAGCCTTGTCTGTATGGCGCAACGGTTAGAGCATTGGAATCAGAATCAGTAGGTTCTGAGTTCGATACTCGCCATGCCCCTGCCCCCATGACGGTGCATGGAGTGACGCCCACCAAGCCTCACGGCTAATCTGTCTAAAGGTGCCAAAAACACCTACGGATTTGGTGCTGCCAGTGTGTCAACATCTGCACACTTGCCAATAAGACCCGTGAATTTTTTTTTACAGCCTTTACCTCCCCAAGCGAAGTCAAGTACCCGTTTTACACCTGGGTGGAAGTCTTTCAGAATGTCTTTACCATTGACACAATGTCTAGTCAGGGACAGAACCCATTTTCTCGAACTGTAGATTTTGTATCCACTAGCCTAGCAACTAGGCAATTCGATGTCACATAACTATATATATATACTGCATTGTCGACAATAACATGAATTTTACGAATAAATGAAGACCTTTATTGTACAACCGATCTAATTACAGATCGCAACAGAGACAGAACATACATAATAGTTTCATAGACCATAGTAATCTAACACAAAAGTTCAGCTTTTCCTCGCTTTTTGGTAATGGTGAAAATGTATAGGTTTAGTAACAGACAGTTGGTCAAAACGCATTAGTAATATAAATTTGTCAGTGCTACTCATTTGTCTATAGTGAGGGTATCAGGGGTATCTACTTTCTATGTAGCTAAATAGATTATTCCTATCATTAACATACATAATATATAAAAAATGAAGTGCACTTCATCTTCTACTCTGTTTGAGGTACAAAATGTAAGGAGCTAAAACCACTGACGCGGGTTTATTCGTCAGCAATTGACCGAGTTAAATGCATAATTCAGAAGGTAGAATAATCAGTGATTGCCCAAATGTTTTATTTAGCTTCAGGGATCATACAACGAGCGGAAAGTTCATGGGAAGGGCAGATGTGTAGGCGTAAAAAGGCAAACTGTGCACGAGATGTCAATAGATTCAGTAGAAGGTAGTTCACGGCAACAACGACACCCTGATTTCCCTGATGTATTATTCCGTTGTGGGATGGGTGATATACAACGATCAGAAAGTTCAGATCTGTGAATCAGGAGTGCAGACGAAATGATAAGCCCGGCCCCTGCATACATTTAGGACACTCCATTGACATTGGTCCTGACCACAACCTCAGCAAGATCGGCGCTAGGTCGGGAGTAGCCTGGAATCCATTCTATTCTATCTCCAGTTCTCTCCTATGGTCGCATCAAAAAAAAATCTGACTTTCCGTACTTTGACTTGAATGTACTAAATTAATCTGTGACGGTAGTCAACATTCTGTTACAATTTGAAACCTCATATCCGTACACAAAATAAAGCGCTTACCAACAAGCTTTTGATCAGTCCTCTGATCCTTATCACGTTGAAATGACTAAGTCACACATCCAGACCGGAAGTGTGACGTCCGCAAAGGGTCAAAGGTGCTTGGCAGTTGGTATCAGCCCCCATCTCGGTTGAGGGAAGGTTGGTGGGCTCTGAATGTAAATTGATTTTTTCACTCCCTGAGACTTTTTTTTTTTTAATTTTAAAATACATAATCGGTCGGAGCAGAAAAAATACATGTAACCTCTCCGGCAAACTTCGAAGCGCAGATGACCGTGCTCACGACTAACTCCCAACCATGGTCTGAGGAAGGTCGGGAGGCTATGATCGGCTAGGGGTGACTAACAGCAGCTTCAGATAGATACAGATTCGGCAAGACTTGTGAAAGCTAATGGCCGCGGACTCTATCTAAAATCAGTCAAAAGATATTAACATTATATGACGGTTCACGGGACCTTACCACTAGAATGCACTGTACACGTATGATTCCATTATGTTACAGTTTTAGAGTGAGTTAGAACTTTTAAACCGAGTCAAACCACGAACCGTTGATTGGCATGCATTCATTGGGGCAGAAGGACCAAACATTCCAAGCATGAAATATTAGGATTTTCTCAACATATCAAATACACACAAAACCATTTCAAGTCCAACTACTCGGCGACCTCAGAATAGTATTAATACCAGATCACTGGCGTAGAAGGATGAAAGTCTTCAAGCGCGAACCATCAGGATTTTTCACTGGTACTATTAAAGACAGTCGAAATCCATACATCTAGCACAGGGATACAAGTTAAGTAAACCCGTAGGTATTTCACACTGGTTGCGTTAACTGTGCATTTGATGTCGTGAGTGCAATATTAGGCCATGTTGGTTTGACTATATGAATGACATCTTCTGGGAACCCCAAAACTGATGCGAGCGTGCAAAGAAAAATAAACATCGCACTTCATTGTGAGATCTAAAGATCGGGAATTCTATGGGCAATTGATTAAAATCAAAGAGCATGGTAAATAGAACAATAAAGTCTTCATTTCTGGTCTTTCACATGTTCTTTGACTTTGAAATTGACATTGATTTGTATTCATCACAGAGCGATTGGGGGAAGGGCAAAACAGGTTTGAACAACCTTTACAAGTTGCCCTCCTTCATGAAGCTGTTTTTCACAAAGCACAGTAAGTTCAAATACAATTCATTCTCTACAACAGGATAAAAACGGAAAAATACATCCTGATCATGACGTTTTGAGTGACATCCATCACTCTTCTAGCCTCGAGCTCACTGGAATGAACTGACAGAAACAATCTAATCTAGATACCTCAAACTTCAGTGGTCAAAAACTGTTTGCGGGTGGACGTAAAATGTTGCGCGTGCGGATGTCACCCATGCAATCATATCACTATGCCTTACTAGCTCAGGACATCAACATTCATGCTGATGATTTTTAGGCGGCAATGGCACAAAGGTCCACTTGAAGACTGCAAAGAAAATCAAGGTGTGCATGTAGATAAGGTGTGCTATACTGTAGGTTGTAAAGTATCTTTACGCATTAGCTATTCAAATAATGCCTTGTGAGGTATGTTGGAGTCAGGTGTACATCTCTGTGAAGAACGATGTCACTAGGTCAGCCTGACCCAGACATGTCAAGATCAGTAGATTCTAAAGTTGTGCAACGTGAAAAACTTATAGGTTGTAAAATATTCACGGAAAGTATAAACTTCCATCTTCCATTTCTCCATGTTATAGTGGTATCTCGCCGTGCAGGGCCTCTTGGCGACGGTTTGCGATCGCGAAAAACTCGTCGCAAATTTGTCGCATAGAATGGCTACTTTTTTTATGATTTTAAGTTTAAAAGATATCGCTATTGGCAAAATATCGTGAACTTGACGCAAACTAGACGCCATAAGGCATGATCTCGGCGAATTGTTTTAAATGAATTTTAATCATTGTACATTGGATTATGATTCGTTAGCAACATTCACTAGCGATTTTCATTAGAGTCATCTTGTATAACGCTTACGCGGCCATTTTGATTTTTAGAGGTCACGTACTTTTTCAGTGTGTAGCACGTCATTGTGACCGCAAGGGAAAATTGGCGAACGATTTGTGGAACTGCCGCAATAAAGCGGGACGCCTATAAAGGGGCATTCCACTCCACACGCAAGTGTTATTTTCCGATTGGTATTAATTTTAGAAAGTAATAAATGCATACTACTTTATATTATACGATAAAGTACCCATTTCCTCCAAAAGCATTCAGTCTTCTACTAAACTCCCCAAGTACCCTCTGATTGAATTAATCCTATGGCTGAATACAATGCAAAACGTTTAGGTAAGGTTACAAAACTAATTTTAGGATCGCTAAGAAATCCCGTCTTGTTGTTTTTTTCTTTGCTATTTTATGAACAATTTACCTTCTTGGTGTGCTTAGCGATCCTCAATTATTCCGAAAATATGCACGATAAAAAAAAGTGTCTATGCATATAGGGAATGCATGGGAAGGGTCTGCATGGGTTTAGTGAGTGTCATATTGTTTTACAAAACACACATCGCGCAATTCATCCCAAGGTGAAATCCACAAAATTTAACCGATTATGTATTCATTGACACATTGTCTATTGTAAACCAAGACTCCCTTCTGGAGTGGAATGCCCCTTTAACGTAGGATGATACTCGAATAGACCTGAAGGTACTTTCACGCTGCGTTAACTCACCATGAGCTGTCGTACTTGCTAGCTTAGGATATCAACATTCTTGCCAAATGCAACTGTATCGCTTTGACTGCAATGTTGCAGAGCTCAGAGCGGCAATTTTCCGTCTTGTAAACGGTCGTTGCCTTTCCGAAAGGTCGTTACCATATCACTGAAAATTCTTTACCACATCCGAGGGTTTCATAACTTTTTGAAGAACTGACAAGAAACAAAATCTTATATAGAGCAAGAATCAAATTGCAATTCGTGATAAACTATATAACCAGAAATGTAGAAAAATCTAAAACTCGAGTCAAAAAGGTTTAATTCTAAACCGTAACCAACTACGCAACCATAGATACAGCAAAGCGTACTTAATACACTTAAGTATCTCACTGCACTTGGGGCACCGTTGTGGCACTGCGGGGTTCGTTCAATGTTGCACGTTTTTATTATCTCCTCCGATCTTTTATACTTTAGATATTGCGTAATACGTAAAAGTATGACTTAGAACACAAGATTATACACAAAAACGTAATAAACTTCGTTCTTTATCTCTGAAATTCGCTGAGGCATCTACGAACCCCGCAGTGTCGCACCGGTGCCCCAAGTGCAGTGATATACCACCTTTAGAGTGACGGTGGTTGCTGATATTACAGAAATGGCGACGCACGCGACCTTTGATATCGGGGGCATCCCTATCACGTCAGTGTTGTATCTAATTATTAGCAGGACCCAAATATAGTTCTGCACCCGTTCTTACAGACACGTTGTTGTAACCATGTGGTGCATATCTTCAATAGACAACTAGGTAGCTCTTGTGATTTCTGTGAATTTGGTATCTAATGATTAGCATTTAGATTGGATTACGGGGTTGAGGTGACACCAACTTTTTTGACCCTGATCGGGATGAACACTAGACGTACTTAGCCCATGTCATGTAGCTCATTTCTATCCCACCTACCAATCCAAAAATGACTGAGGGGAACAATATGCGGAAAATATCTCTAAGTTCATTTTCTAACTAGATATGGATACTTTACAGTTGGACTGCCTCCTATTTTAGCTTGAAGCTTTCTTCGTTGTCAAATTACGTTTACTTAAAGGTTGATCTAACTGACTCTGTAGACTTACTTACTTAGACTTAGGGGCTCCCGTGTCGTTCGACACATGAGGCACTCAGGTTGGCCCAGCAAGCTCTGTCGGCAGCTATCCTCCTTTCATCCTTCCAGTTAGCTGGAAACTGACTCTGTAGAAGCATTATAAACTTGTATCTTGAAGATACAAATTTATTTGTTCCAGTGGATTGCCTGATACCGCAAAGGGTCCCTCTTCGTGTCTTCAAATTCAGGTCACGGTGTGTATTTGTTTCCGGGTTCCGGATTAATTTTAATACCGACTTTCAAAAAAATTCAAGAGCCCGGCCGTGCCCTAAGATAGCCCACATACAGACACAGCTAGTACAGACTTGGATATATATGCGGATATGCACAGGTACCGGCTTTAAGCCACCTTCACACGAGATCAAGAATGAGCCGGAATGCCGTCAGAATGAAAATTCTTTTCTATTCTTGGAAATTCGTTGTGCATTCTTGAAATTCTCAATGCATTCCAGATATTTATGCCCTTTCTTCTGGCTGGCCGGAAACAGTTTGACATGCTAAAATCCTTCGAGGTGCATTTGAAGTGGAAAAATATGGAATGACATTCAAATTGTATACTGAGTGTATTTTAACTATTCTAACTGCAGTATGACCGTTTTCTACAGCATTCCAACATTATTAGAAACATTCTTATCTCATTCGATGGAGAACAGAAACGGCAAGTCACTTCGAATCATGCCAGAATATAGCCAATAGGATATCTGGAATGCAGTGAGAATTTATAGAATACACAGCAAATTCCCAGAAATAGAAAATAATTTTCATTCTGACGGCATTTTGACTCATTTCTTCCCGCGTGAAGAGGTCCATTTGGAACTCCCAATCGGAATGGCCCCGAATGTGGCACGAATTTAAAATACTTCATTCCGACTGGTTCTGCTTGATTCCTGCTAACCTCCGCTTGGAATGTACTAGTATACCTATGAGTATGTCTTTCAGCTCATCTAACACGACTCTCCCCCAAGCGCACCGAAGCCAAACGTCCTTGTATAAATCAAACATATCCATGATTCATTAAGTCAGCAAGGCAGTACCACAATCTTTCACACCCCGTATCCTGGGGCTCAGCATTGTTTCATCTGATGAATGTCTTAATAAACTGATATGACCTTTATTTAATGCTTCATACGTCCTAGATCTAAGTGTAGCATTAATTTTTCTCTGACGGGTGTACGTAAGACTAATAGCAGTTATAGGACATATCATAAATTTTCTAACACAATTTCGGTCACCTTTGGAAGAGTTTGCTTAAGTTCTATTGCTTGCAAAAAGGCGTTGATAAAATTCAAAGTGATCTCTTTGGAATAAATGAGTGATTGATTGTAATTAGTTCTTATTTGGAAATCAAATTATAGAATGATATAGATGCTTGACAATCTTAAAAAGAAGCATCTCACTGCACTTGGGGCACCGGTACTGCACTGTGGGGTTTGTTCTCTGTGCACGTGGCACTTTTGCGTTATTTTCGTCGTTTTCTTATAATTCAGATATTACGTAATGCGTAAAAGTATGACAAGAAAATACACAAAACGTAAGAAAATTCGTTCTTTATCTTTTAGATTCGTTGAGTAATCTTTCGAATACCGAAGTGCCGCGCCGGTGCCCAAAATAGCCCGGTACGCTGTTGGGTTCCCCATGAGGTCACGCCCGAAAGTGTAAAACAAACCACAACAACAGCTTACTAACTACCCAGCAGGCCCAATTTTCCAGTTGTTAAGTATTGTAGTTCTGATACCCTACTGTTTCAAAAATTGCGTTACAAACTCTTTAGCTTCTTTCTAATTGTGAAATTACCAGCGGACATAATCATAACGACATTAAGTAATATGAAATCAAATTGGTTTTAACAACGGGGCACCTATAAAACGTAAATGAATAAAGACTGTGCGCAAAAGTAGAGACATTCTTCATCATGATTCTAAAGCCCACATGAGGCTCTTGTGACGATTCATACATTGTATGAAATAACTCCCTGTGCGGAATGGTGAACTTTATAACACTTATATCTATGTATAAGAACGATTGGTGATGGATGTGCAAAAGTTAGGTGTGACGGGTCGTTCGGTGTAATATAACCAGCTGCTGCCGAGCCGCGTGCCTGCGAAGCTGGTGTGTTACGCCGAACGGCGGTTATACCGGCTATATAGATACAGATACAGATTGAATAGATGGTCATAGATACACTCTATTTTCAATAGAGGCTGTGAAATTGGCAGATGTGAGATTCGACTGGTCGCCTAGTGAATTTCTTAGTAAAAAACGAAATTCAATTTGATTTCACATTTTTATTGTCATTTAGATCAGACTTGTCTTTCTTTCTATTATAATGAAAGCAATGGTTACACAAATTCAACTGTGGTTGCTGTGGTCTTTTAAGGGCATTTGAGTGATTGCTCTCTGTATCTAGTAGAACGGTCCGGGCCCTATTTAAAGGGTGAAAAGTAGATATGATGCGAAATGTGCTTTCATATTCTAGTAACGCAGGGCGACACTTGTTCCAATACGGTTATTCATACGTGAGCATAAGTTAAACAAAAAGGTGGTGGGGGTAGAGGGACTTCCTTCATTAAGCATACCTATGTAATACTATGCACATGATATACTTATTCTTCTTCGTCGTGTCATCACTAAACTTATCATATATATGCATAATAGTATTCACTTCAAAACGACACACCACGCCTAGACCCAACCCGTAACTACCAACAGGAATGAAATTGGTCATTGTACTGGGTCATTTTTCGGAATTTCGCCAGTAGTTAAGGCCATCGTTGGTTCGTCGTACTATCATAGTACGATCGTCTTACGTTTTCAAACTGAATTGAAGCATAGTTGTGTACGTACCGTGTGAGTCTATAAGATCTCTTGCTACGTAAAATCCTGTCCTAGATTCTTGACGGGAGTTAGTTTAGAATCCAACGCCATTGAAATCGTCGTTCGTTCGTTCGTCCCATAGCCTTTTAATCAGCCGTAGGCTGATTAATCAGCCGTAGGGGCAGCACAACATGTTGTGCTGTATCAATATAAGCATTTTAGTCCCCTGGCGGCGCCTATCTCCTCTCCGGGGCATGGTGAATGATGTAAATCACCGTATGGCTGATACGACACGAAGGTTCGCCAGGCCTCCGCTAGGTGATTTGTAGTGAATCACCAACTCCAGACAGAATGGTTTGCTCCATCCACGCCGCACCATCGCATGTGTGGGGGTTCTTTAACGTGCATGGGGTGTGACTCTTTCCATACACGGGACCTCCATTTAACGTCCTATCCGAGGGACGACTCATTTTTCACCTGAGTAATGTGAGGAAAACCGTGTAAAGTGCCTTTCCCAAGGGCACAAGATCGGTGGCACGGCAGGCGGATTCGAACCCGCAACCTTTCGGTGCAAATCCGAACATGCTACCGCTGCGCCACGCGGTCACCACTATTGAAATCGTACGAAGAGTGAATCAGTGCATTTATCATGAAGACTTCGTACGTCTTCTCTCGGTATATCACTGTAATTGGGGCACCGGTACGGCAATGTGGGGTTAGAAAATTACTCAAACAATTTCAGAGATAAACACTAAACTTATAAGAAATGGCGAATTAGCAAAACAGTGCTGCAGTGAACGCACCCCGCAGTGCCGCACCGGTGCACCAAGTGCAGTGAGATAACACCTTTACGGAAACTTTTTATTTTTTTCCTTCCAGTAAGCAGTTGGAGGTTGTGGCTGAGTCCGAGGAAGGTGATCTGCAGGATTACATCCCTAACGTGGAGTGGGATGTGCTGGGCATGCCGGCATTCCGGAATCTTGTCTTCTATGGATGCTGTCCGGATCCTTTTCCGGATGTGACGTACAGCCTCAAGCTACAGGTGAGATATAAGACATTTCAAACTAGTTATCACGCACGTGAGGGTGAAAGGAACTCTGGGTGTATGTAGTATGTCAAAGTTAAAGGCCCCCAGAAAATCAACATTCCGCCATTTTGCAGGCGCCATTACGTTCCGAACATTGTTACACAAATCCAAACAATGGTAAAGACGAGACTGTTTATGGCTGAGGTGAAAGGTCACCATTAAAGACATGCGCAGAATTAGCATTTTGATGCAATTTGAAGATGGCTTGCAAAAGTAAGTGTAAGAAGCCTTTTTGTTGGGAAATGTTGGCATTTTGGGGTTGGAAATTATAGGTAAGGGATCTGGCTATTTTATTTCGTGAGAAAAATAGGCTTTCTACCATGTTTGGAGTGTTTTAGACAGTCTAGAGTATGTGTAGTTTGAGTGTTATCAGGGAGGTTAAAGGTCACCAGAGTTTCTTATTCTGTTTGTGGGGGCGCATTGCACCGAACCGAATGTTTTCAAAATCGCGAGATTTTCACCAACTAAACCTTAGGTATGTGACTTTTGACAGCCTTTTTCCTACATCTTATGCATGCAACAGATGCCTGGCAGCCATTGGAGGTCTGTACCCCTGAGGGCCTTTAACTTTAACATATTACCCAGAGTTCCTTTCACCTGCGCGTGCGTGGTAACTAGTGTGAAAAGGCTTATAATCAATCCAACGTTTCGAGTATGACGTATGTCGTCGTGCTATGTGAGGAATTTGCATATCTTAGGGCATAAAACGTAACTATGGACCTCTGATTGTCTACATGTCTTTTTTGTTTGCCAAATAGCAAAGTATTAACAAGGGGGTAGAGAAATAAATGTAACTAAAAAGGCCGTCATTTGCTTGAGAGCAAATACAGCACATTTCAGCCATCTCTCTCCCAATGCAACAATAGACTGTTCCAAAATCAACCATAGGCGAAAATGGAACACTACTGTAATTAATTGGCTGAACTTGTTTGTGTTGACCATGGGCTTGACGCTATCCATGATCTTTCTTTGAGAGCTGGGACTCAGGCAGGTCCACTACCGTACAGAGGATTCGCATCCACCTCAGTATCGGGGCACACAGAGGCAGATTGCTGCTCGTACAAGGTATTTGTTGGAAGATGGGAGTCGGTTTCGACGTCATGTACATTCGCAACCGAGTAACTTGTTGTAGGATTACCATAGGACAGGCTTTGCTGTACAGCAGTTGGATTACCATAGGACAGGCTTTGCTGTACAGCAGTAGGATTACCATAGGACAGGCTTTGCTGTACAGCAGTAGCGTTACCATGGGACAGGCTTTGCTGTACAGCAGTAGGATTACCATAGGACAGGCTTTGCTGTACAGCAGTTGGATTACCATAGGACAGGCTTTGCTGTACAGCAGTAGGATTACCATGACACAGACTTTGCTGTGCAGCTGTTGCCTGATACACAACATTTGCTGCTGCTATCCCGTAAGGCTTATGTTCGTCGCCAGGCTCAATCTGGGAAGACGAATCTTCGTCTTCTTGCACCATTTCTGTAGAGTACCCTGTCGCCTCCTGTCCTGGGTTGTCGTCATCATCACAGTCAGGCACGGGAGGCGGAGCAGCTGAAGCGTACTGGTGGTGTGGGGCCTCCTCATCGTCATCACTATCGGCGGATGTGTCCTCCTCATCATCGTCAGGCACGAGAGGCGGAGCAGCTGAAGCGTACTGGTGGTGTAGGGCCTCCTCGTCGCCATCACTATCGGCTGAAGTGTCATCGTTGCTGTAGATATGAATCTCTGCTTCTGCAGTTTGTGTCGTGCCTGGCTCTGTTTTGCACTCGTCTGGTTAGCTTCTGCGGCTGACTGGGTTTCATCGCACTGCAAACCTTGAGGAAAGTTAGTGTTTGTATTCGCTTCCTCCACTACGTCTACTATCATGGCATTTACAGGACTACACACAGCAATGGCTTGCAGTCCGACCTGCACTACCGCACTAGTCGTGTTCTTGGCAGCACATTGTTTCATGCTACGAAAAACAACAGCGAGTAACATTACCAGAAGGATGATAGCAACGGTAATGAGGACAATGTGCATGGTGTTGAGTCCCTCTGTGTCGTTTGTTTCTGAAGTAATATTGCTAAAAACACAGAATTGCTGATCGGATGATCCTGATGTACTCAAGGATTGGTTTTGGGATGTTAAACAAATGTTGGTGTTATTTTTGACTAGGACATGTTCTATGTTGGGCAGGTGTTTCTTTTCGTTTTTGGTTTTTGAAATGATACATAACGCTACTTCGTATTTGGTCTTGACACTACCCTTGTCCACTACACAAGTGTATACACCAGAGTCTTCAGCAGTGAAGTTTTTTATCGTAAACGGTTGTCTCATAGAGAAGACCGAGGAACGTCCTTTCGGAGTGTTCCAGTAGAATGAATCAGTAACGGATATGTGGGAAGCCAATGGCACACGGAATGCAGTATTTTCAACTACTTTTAAAATAGTGGGAAAAGCACCCATATACTTATAATGACTTTTGATGAAGAACAATTTTTGAACGAAACATCGATTAGGTTTTGTGCACAATAAGTCATATGCAGATATCCATAATTTTTCACCTGTTGCTGTTGGGTTAAAACTATCATCTCCTGCCTGCCTACTTGTCGTTGTTAGGTTAAGGTAATCGTTTCTGAGGCTTGACTTCTCTGGACAACGCAAAGGGTTGCCCTGTAAATCGAAGGTAGTGGACGGGTGGAATGGTTTGATAGTATCCATATGCTGCGTTTCTCGAATGTTGTTTTCTCTGAGCATGACCAAGTATAGGTGACTGCTGGGGATTGAGTTGATGGCCTGATTTGGAAATACAGAAATACGGTTTCCAGAAAGCTCCAGGAATTCTAGATTTGCCAAACCGCAAAAAGCGTTTTCTGACACGACAGAGATGAAATTATTGGAAAGGACAAGATCCGTCATTGTCGTGAGGGTCGAGAAAGTAAAATCACGAAGAGTAACAATGTGATTTCTGTCGAGATCAAGAAATACTAATCCACGAAGACCCTGAAATGCTAGGGGTGATATTTGGTTCACCTTATTGTTGCTGATGAACAGATATCGTAAGTAAGGGTACAAGTGGTTAAAAGAGCTGAGATCGGTTATTTGGTTATCTGACAGCCTGACAGTATGGACGTCTGGTGGTATGTATTCTATGGGAACGTGGGTTAAGTTACGGCCTCTGAAGTTGCACGTTTTTAGTGTTGAGGGGGTCCACAGTGTCAGGAGGATGAGGCAGGTAATCGATTTCATTTTGTATCCTGACAGCGTTCTTTTTGTGAGAAATGTCCTGCAGAAACAACAAACAAACATGATATGTAGACAAACATAATACAGTCAAACCTGCCCAAGCGACCACCTCTTCTCACCTAATCATATTACGACCGCTTTTTCTCGGTCCCGAAAATTTTCCCCATTGACGTAAGCATTGAGCGACCTCTTCACAACGACCACCTGGCCAACGTGACTACGACCGCCAAATATTGGGACCAAATCCCTGCCCATAACGACCGCGTCATTTGCAAATCTTGAGGTGTCATCGATTTTCAATGAGAACCAGCGCGATTTTGTACCGAATTCGGCCAGTTTGCGTCGGATTTGGACTACCATTACGATGTTATGTTCAAAATAAAGATGGCGGCGGATGCACGTGTGTGTGCTTGCTATTTGTCATTATTAAACACAACGGAAAACATTTAAACTTAGCATCGGGCATGTTGTGAATCGATACTCTTCTTACCGACCACCTGACCAAACCGACCGCTATTGCCCGGTCCCCGGGTGGTCGTCTTGGGCAGGTTTCACTGTATAACGTATTTATAACTTTATTGCGCGTCTTCTATTAAAAAAACATTACCTGAGATTTGTCTAACAAAGAAAAAAATTGTAATAAGTGGGGATCGAACCCACGATTCACGGCTGCAGAAGCTGCACGGTTGCCCCCCTTTCCCCCTCCAGTGCTGTGGGCCGCTAGGCCACGGTGACACCATTACGTCATCGGGTGTACAGAAGGGCGTATAGAAGGGTTTGGTTAAATTGACTGATCCATGCATTCATGCATTCGTTGGTTGAACTAACCGCTTCTCTCGCCAATAATTATCTTTAAAGAATGAAATGCAAATATTGACGGCTGAAATATCATTTAATGCGTTTTTTCCTGTGACTTTCCCTTTGAACCGGCGTTTTGTTGCGGTCCAACAAATAGCAGCTAGCAGTGACGTTAACTCAACGGTTAACGCTAATTAACATAATCTATGTATATAACGGAAATCACTTTGTACTCTAGTTTGTGAAAAGCTGACACAAAATTTTAACCTGATACGATAAGCTTGATTATGTACTGCTCTACTCCGATAAATATGACCATATAAGTATATTTGAGTTTGATATAGATAGATTTTAACTACTACGATGGCCACAACTGCTATAACATGCCATGAAGGTAGGTTTAAAAGGCTTGCGGCAGTAAGGATAAGACAAGAAGTGCTTGATCCATTGAATCATTAAAGCATTGAACCATTGAAAGACCCGCTTCTCCCGCCTCAGAGCTGGTGCTACGCACCCGCAAAAAATCTTGTTTTTTTTTTCTGAAATCAGGCGAAAATCCATACGCGCGCCGATGTCATCCATAAAATTTCCTTGCTGTGGCCTAAGGGGTATGACCACTTCTAGTGCATCCGCATACTATAATTTTCTATCGCAAAATGGAGAATTGTCGGTGCCATCTTACTCCACATAAATCCCGACAGGAGAAAAACATGCCCGTCGCACAAAATATATCTCAGAAGCTCTGGTGTCCAAGATATCCTAACGTAGAAGGTTTTAAAGCTAGAAAGTTATCAAGACATGAACACTATTAGATAAATGCCTGACCATATTATTTACCGTAGCAACCTACCTGACATTGAAAACTTGCTCTGAGCGAAATTTGGTCACACAAACTTTGTCGAACACGAGGTGTGTGTATCTGAGCTGAGTAGACCAGCCAAATTGAATGGGGCGGGGTTTCTGTTGAATATGAAATGTTGTATTGGTGCAGTGCTTGGTAGTAATAGGCGGCTGTTATTGGTCGAGAATGGACGCATTATTATTAGTAAGATCCTGGAGGAATGCGGTTTTGCCTACATATGGAAATCTCAAGTATCTGTAGGAACAAACCTATTACCATTAATTACCATCGCCATCAGCCAACGATTAAAGGATATTTACATTCAAACATTTAAAGCCGAAATACACAACGACAACCGGGACAAATCTTCGGTAACAAATTACGGACCTATAGATTATTCAAGCCTATTTATAAAGAAGAAGAATATCTGATGGTTAACAAACAACATACAACACAGAGTGGCAGTAACTAAACTCCGGATTAGTTGCCACAAGTTACATATCGAAACTGGAAGGCACAACCGCACTCCTCTGCAGCATAGAGTCTGCCAATTTTCTGATCTACAACAGGTAGAAGATGAACAGCATTTTATTTTACACTGTAAATTGTACCATAAGGAACGGACTGTGCTTTATGAATAGATCTATATCAGAAAAGAGTTCCCATATTTTGTACATCTTAATGCAACGGATAAATTTTTATTTCTGATGCGCCTAGATAAACCTTGTATATCAACCATTATTTGTTCCTATATCTACACCTGTACAAAGAAGCGAGAAGATATCGACCATCCTGTTAGCTTAGTACCTTCAATTAGTTATATTTCAGCCATACCATAGGTATGGTGAAATATATTGTATTCGTAATGTTTCTTCTTTCTTCTTCTTTCTCCTGTCAGATCTTCAAAACACGTTATCTCCGTCGTTCCTGGACCGAATGACTTGAAATTTGGCACAAGGGTAGAGTGGACCAATAGCCTTAGGCGTTTTTTCCTTTTTTTTTTATATCCACCACCTTTGAAATGATTTTATTGAGGTTTTTGTAAATTTTTACCTTCGCAAAGAAGGTTATATTTTGGTTAGAAAATTTTTGGGTGTCCCAATATGTAGGTCAATCTCATATAACTCGAGCAGCTGTGGATGGAATGTCACGATATTTGGTATTTAAGTTGCGTTTGCGTATACCAAGGTTTTGTACAAAATGGTACTTCTGGCACTTTCTGTCGTGAGTACAGCGGGGTGAGTGTGCCTGTGTGTGTATTTGTGTACAAGATAACTTTTGACGCTGTGGATCGTTTTGCATTATATTTAGTCATTATTTAGGGGTTTGGAAAACGACGGTCAAGTTCGATTATGGGCGTCCTGGCGACAAGTTGCGGTACTGCAGCGGAGCGTCGAAGTTGGCGTTAAAGTTATCCTGAAGTGGCAGGTTGAGGATTTTTGGCTAGTGGATACGTCTTTGGGTAGGGAGGAAGTCGTGTAAGTTTGGGCCCCCTGGCGGCTTGCTTTGAACTGTTTAAATTTTCGCATAAACCACTTCAAAATGAAATATTTGGGGATTTTTTTGGCATTTTCCAATAGCCAGAGAGGTCAATGACCTCAAGGTCGTTGACCCACACCAGCAGACTGCACGTGCACATGTCTATATAACTTAATTAAAAACTTATTTGGCAACCATTCGCGTAGTCTGGTTCATTGTCGACAGCCAATCAGCGAGCCTGTTGTTATCTGGAAGAGTCTCTTCCTGCACGGAGGGGGTAATTTAAAAAAAAAAATCTTTGGACTAGTGATCATGTAAAGTCTTTCAGTGGGAATATTTGTGGACTGGTCTATTTTGCAATTTCACATGGGGTGTTCTGGAATAGTCCATTCTTGCATGGAGGGGGTCATTTAAAAAAATCATTTTTGGACTTCCATGATTATGTCAATGTCCTATTTTAGCGGGTGTATTTTTGCACTGGTCCACCTTACATAGGGGTATCACAGGAAGAGTCCATTTTTGGACGGAAGGGGATTTTTAAAATTTAGTTTTGGACGGGTGATGATTCAAAATTTTGCTTTTAGTGTTTTTAGACTGGTCTATTTTACTGGTTTTTAGAATGCCCGGGGGACCTCTTTTACTAAGTTTAAATTTGGACTGGGTTTCTTATTCTAAGGCCATGTTTTCAGCGGGGGTATTTCTGGACTGATCTATTGTGCAAATTCTAATGGGGTGCAGTGCACTGAAAAAGACCATTCTGGCATGGAGTAAGATTCCTTTTGGGGCTAAACTGTGATTAGTACAGTTCTGTAAGTTTTAAGCAGAAGTGTTCCATTTTCACACATGGATGATTTTGGAACAGTCTACTGTTGCATGGGGAGGGAGATGGCTGAAATATGCTGTATTTGCTCTCAAGCAAATGTCGGCCTTTCTAGTTAAATTGTATCTTGCTGTACCTGCATATGTCTGTTATGTCTGTTATCAGTGACCTGTACCTAGCCCGTCGAGGCATGAATGTACAATAAAGGTCTTTCATTCATTCATTCATTAATTATTTCTTATACTAGACTGCCATCATGGTTTTGCTGTCACATGTGCGCACACGCAGCTGTTCTGTAATGTTGTAGAGTAGCGTCATGGCAAATTTCAAGGAAGAAACAAATTGTCTGCGAAAGTAATTTTCCAGGCAGAGGTTGGACGGGGTGATCCTTACCTTGTTATGATTGCACAGACGCTTTCCGCGACGTCTGCTTTTGGTGCACTGAAAATAAGGCTAACG
The DNA here is from genome assembly GCA_019207045.1 of Branchiostoma floridae x Branchiostoma belcheri. Classification (NCBI taxonomy): domain Eukaryota; kingdom Metazoa; phylum Chordata; class Leptocardii; order Amphioxiformes; family Branchiostomatidae; genus Branchiostoma; species Branchiostoma floridae x Branchiostoma belcheri. The sequence continues at coordinate 22,296,495 of CM033029.1, forward strand.
TTTAAAAAAGGCACATGTCAGTGTTAGAGGATAGGGCTGGGTACCGGTACAGAAAATTCAGGTCCAGGTCCGGTTCAGGTCCAAAGGATCAGGTCCAGGTCCGGACCTGAACCTGGACCTGATGGTCCATTTAACTACAAATAAATCTGTTTGGTAGAGTATTAGACTTAAACTGGCGTTTTAAAATCCTACAACGCTAACTGCACCTGTACGATTGGCTGTAAAACTTGGTATAAATTACTATAAACTCTACTCTACTCCACTCTTGCTATTTTCTTCCACCTGCAAGCGCCAAAACGTGTGAATTCCTGATAAGATAATTTTTTAATTTTTTAATTTCGGTCCACCTAATTTTTTCAGGTCCGGTTTTTCAGGACCGGTCCAATAAGAAAAACCGATTTTGCACCGGTACGCTGTACCGATACCCACCACTATTAGAGGATATATTCATTGAGGGTGTGTAGGATCTCACCATACTTACTGATAAGGTCACAGCAAGTAAATTCTATGGATGACATCCAATGTAGAGTGCAAAAATAATGAGGTATGGCGAAAAAAAGCAAGATGGGTAGAAAAAACAAGATGGCTAAATTTTCAAAATAGACAGCACAAACACCATAACAAGATTTGAACTTTTGAAGTGACAAAACGTGGCATCACAGCTGATAAGGTATTCATTCCTGACCCTGAATCAAAGAAGTAAACTAGTTAATGTCAAACCTGTGACGCGAAAACGTTCGGACCGTGTGATAACTTCCGCATCACACAGGCTCCAGAGTTGTATGACACAGGCTCCCAAGTTGTATGACACAGGCTTCCTTCGAGTAAATGGAACCATTTCGAGTGGGCCGAGTGCCGCATGGTTGACAATTAGAATACCTGATTCGGACTATTCCGCATCACCCTCGGTCCCAGCCCTCCCACGGGTCGGATAACTCTCCGGCCGCGGGAGGGCTGGGACCTAGGGTGATATGGAATACACCGTGTTGTATTCTATATGTAATAAACGTGATACTAGTATGGTATACTAGTATCACTTGCCAAGCTGGCAACTACAGTCATGGCTTCTATATTGGTGGTACCTTTACAACTACCCAACAAGTTTCACTTCTGCAACTATAGTCATGGCTACCTCCCTTGTGTCACTACTAAAAGTATGATCATTAGGCTACAACACAACATTTTTTTTCTGAAATCAGGCGAAAAATAATAAGCGCGCTAATGTCATGAAAAAAAGTGTTTCTGTTCAAGGCAAAATGTTGCATTGATATTGCTTGGCAGTAATAAACTGTTGTTATTGGTCGGGAATGGTCGTATGATTTCCAATAAAGATGTCACTGGTTGCTAGTGGTGCGTACCTAAAGCCCGGACTTGGAATTGGACCTAAAAATGTTTAGGTCCAAGTCCAAAAAAACCTAAATGTCCGGACTGACGGTCCGGACTTGCAAAAAGCTATCTGTCCCTTATATTCCCTTTTCTTGTTCTAAAACATCTAAATCCTTCCATAGACAGTGAAATTTGCACGGGAAAATGCCAAAAACAGTTTGTGTTCACACTGGCTGTATATTATTTGCCTGTATTTTTCACAATGCATTTTAGTTCAGGCTAACATGCAATTTTATATGCACCATCACCCCCCCCCCCTCAAAAAAGAAAACTTTCTAGCGCACATAATACGCAATGATGGGTTCAGGTCCGGACTTAAAGTCCGGACCTGAACCTGACCTGCTGGACTTGAATCCGGACCTGAACCTGAATATGAGTTTAGGTACGCACCACTACTGGTTGCCATGGTTTTGTTGTGACGTGTTGCGTAATGCCTACAGAGACTCGTCCTTGCAGAATGCAAGAAAGGAAAATTGTCTGTGAAAGCAATCTCCAGGTGGAAGTTAGAGGGCGGAGCCTTACCTAGTACCTTTGTTTTGATTGCTCTCCTTCCAGAAAGAGGTTCCCAACTAGCCTCTACCAGGCTTCGTGGTTCGGTGGTCTAATTGTCGAAATTGGACAAATAGAGTCAATAGTACGCTAGGGGAGTCAGCCGGCCGAGTAGGACCATTCTCCAAACCAGGCTCCGTGGTTCGGTGGTCTAATTGTAGAAATTGGTTTGGAGAATGGTCCTACTCGGCCGGCTGACTCCCCTAGCGTACTATTGACTCTATTTGTCCAATTTCGACAATTAGACCACCGAACCACGGAGCCTGGTAGAGGCTAGTTCCCAACGGTTTCTAACTATACTCTGACTGTACTTGCGACCAGCTTGCGTCACTGCGTCACGAATTTCAGAGATAAAGAACGAATTGTCTTACTTTTTGTGTATTTTGTCGTATTCTAAGTCATACTTTCAGGTATTACGCAATATATTAATTATAAAAAAATCGGAGAAAATAACAAAACAGTGACTCAGTGAACGAACCCCGCAATGACGCAAGCTTGAGATGTATTTCCACGCACAGAAATCAATAACGCCAAGTAGAGTTGTAATGTTCTAAATACAGTCTGTGGAAGCAATATGACACTCGTTCTCATTGAAATGTAAAAAATGGTATTTTTGGTCGAAAAATAAATCGTCTTTATTTTCAGTGAAGACTATGTGGTTGCTCAGGAAAATTTCTCTTTTAACCAAGCCAAAAATGGCAACTTTTTAACTTCGGTCCCAATGTAACAAACGTTACCGGAAATCCCACCCGTGGCTATGATAATATCTTCCAAGCCATCAACCAATATAAATGTTGTGGTGCATCTCTTGTAAAACATTACAGGGATTGTGGAAAAACGAAGAAACCAGTAATTTTGTCTAAAATTTGCTGCATATCAAGTCGCAAAGGCAGGCGACAGCATTTTTTAACATTTAATTGAGAACGAGCCATGAATCTTGCCTGTAGAAAAGAAAACGTGGACGCCGCACAAAAATCTCACAAGTTTTAGTGGCCAAGATATCCTAACGTAGAAAAACGGTAGAATGTTAAAGAGCTAGAGTGTTATCAAGACATATGGCCACTCTTAACACGTCAAGACATTATGTACCGTAGCAACTTACCTGACGTTGAAATGGCAGCTCGCTCCAGACCCTTGCGATTTAGCCCCGCCTATTGTAAGCTCCTCGCAATTCAGCCCCTGGCTGCAAAGAGTGAGTAGTCTGCCCACCCAATAACAATAACAATAACAATAACAATAACAATAACAATAACAATAACAATAACAATAACAATAACAATAACAATAACAATAACAATAACAAAACCAGAGTTGGGCGAATTTTGGTCCCGGGAGAACACTACATGTACAGTCAAACCTGTCTATAGCGGCCACTCAAGGGACCAGACAAATTTGGCCACTATAGACAGGTGGCCTCTGTATAGAGGTGGCAACTTGTAGATAAAATGCCCAAGGGACCAACAGAAAGTGGCCACTATGGACAGGTGGCCCCTCTGTAGAGGTGGCCCCTAATACAGGTTTGACTGTAGGTGTTTGTGGCGGAGTGAACAGCCAAGATTGGATGGGACCGGCTTTCTGTTGAATATCTATTGAAGTCTGTATAATTATATTTCAGCCATACCATATAGGTATGGTGAAATATATTGTATTCGTAATGTTTCTTCTTTCTCCTGTCAAATCTTCAAAACACGTTATCTCCGTCGTTTCTACACCGACTGACTTCAAATTTGGCACATAGGTAGATTGGGACAATACCCCCAGATGTTTGTTTTTCTGTATCTTTTCCATATCTGCCTTTAAAATAATTCTATTAAGGTTTTTTTGCAATTTTTTTGTATATTTTGGCCCCCTGTACCCTGGTATTACAGCCAAATCACCTGAAATTTGGTACAGAGGTGCCTTGATCATATGCCCACAACGATCCAATAACAGTTTTGGCATATGGTACAACAAAATACTTAATTTTGCCATTTTTTGCAATTTTTTTGCCAAAAAAAGGACTTTTTTGGCTCCTGTACCCTCGTTTTACACTCAAATGACCTGAAATTTGGTATAGGAGTGTTACCTACCTCTGCGCACATGAAGACAATAACAGTTTGGGCATACAGTACAAGAAAATGCTTAATTTGCGATGTGTTGGTCATTGTTTTGCCAAAAACGTACACTTTTGGCTCCTGTTCCCTGGTCTTACAACCAAATGACCTAAATTTTGGTAAATATGCGCACTAGATATTTATTCAAACGAATGACACGTATATAATTCCTGGCATTAACCACTTCAAAATGATATATTTAAGGATTTTTGGGGTAAGTTTCCATTGGCCAGAGGGGTCGTTGACCTCTCACCTGGAGACAGTATGTGCACATGTCTATATACTAGTAACTATAAAAGTATTAAAGAGGCAGCCAATCGTAGCCTGAATCAACATCCTGGCTGCCAATCAATGAGCCTGGTGTTATATGGAAGAGTCTCTTTTTGCACGAAGGGGTACATTTTTTAAAAATTCATCTTCGGACTGTTGATTATATAAAGTCTGGACTAGTCTATTTTGCAAGAAGACTACTGGAAGGGTCCATTCTTGCACGAAGGGGGGCATTTTTTAAACATTCGTTTTTGGACTTTGGTGATTACGTCTTACGAGTGGAAAGGGGCTATGTAAGACTAGGTCATTCATGACAACAGTGTTTTTCTTGCAACTTTATCAGTTACAATGAACTCTGAATTGATGTTGGCGTCCAGGGCATCCATATACCAAATTTCAGGTCATTCGGTTGTAATACCATGGTTTCGGGGGGGGGGGGGGGGCAAAATATACAGTTTTGATCTAAAATGACCCCAAAAACTCAATAAACTATTTTAAACAAATAAATTGCACAACAGATTATCACACACTTTTGTTAATTCCACGGGATCACAAAATCCCGAATTGATGATGTCAGACCACGGATAACTTTGCATTGTGCACTATTCGGATAACCGCACGGAATACACTGGCAAATTGTGTATCCAAATTAAATGGCTTCTACTTCATTTACATAATTGTGATTGTTTTATGTGATTGTTGTTGTTTTTTCTACAGAGAAAATCGCTGTTCTACATCATTAACCTGATCGTCCCGTGCGTGCTGATCTCCCTCCTGGCACCCTTCAGCTTCTACCTGCCGGCTAACTCCGGAGAGAAAGTGTCCCTCGGGGTCACCGTACTTCTGGCGCTCACTGTGTTCCAGCTTCTAGTGGCCGAGTCCATGCCGCCTTCGGAGAACATTCCTCTCATAGGTAACTTTTGTGCGAACGTTTTTTACGAAAAGTTAAAACACAATGAACAACAGCGTGTTTAAGAGATGTTTAGTGAAGTACATTCTAAGACACACAGACATACAAACAGACAGACAGATACAGCACACATACTGCCCTCCAACTCCGGAGAGAAAGTGTCCCTCGGGGTCACGGTACTTCTGGCGCTGACTGTGTTCCAGCTGCTCGTGGCCGAGTCATGCCGCCTTCGGAGAATATACCTCTCATAGGTAAGCTTTTTTTGAACGTTTATACGTAAAATCCTTTACCATAGACAACAGTGCGTTTGATAGATTTTAGTTTGGCACACTCTCAGGCACACAGACATACAAACAGATAGACAGATACAGAACACACATTGCCCTCTAACTCCGGAGAGAAAGTGTCTCTCGGGGTCACGGTACTTCTGGCACTGACTGTGTTCCAGCTGCTAGTATAGTGGACGAGTCCATGCCACCTTCGGAGAATATTCCCCTCATAGGTAAGCTTTGTTTGGATGTTTATACGTAAAACCCTTCACTCTGAACAACAGTGAGTTTGATAGATTTTAGTTTGGCACATTCTCAGAAACACAGGCATACAAACTGACAGACAGATACAGCACACACACACTGCCTTCTAACTCAGGAGAGAAAGTGTCCCTCGGGGTCACGGTATTTCTGGCGCTGACTGTGTTCCAGCTGCTAGTGGCCGAGTCCATGCCGCCTTCAGAGAATATTCCCCTCATAGGTAAGCTTTGTTTGAAACTTTATACTTGAAATCCTTTACTCTGGACAACAGTGTGTTCGAGAGATGTTTAGTTTAGTACATTCTTAGACAGACTGACTGATAGACGCACAAACACATACATCACACATACACACACGCACGCACTTACATACAGACACATGCAGTCGCACACGCACACACACACACACACACACACACACAGTTAGACATACACATAGACGTACACAGACATACCGACACAAACACACAGACACCCACACATGTACACTGACTCATAGAAACAAACAGATAAATAAACACACGGATACACAGAAAAACACAAATATACGAACAAACACATGCATGCACAGTTTGAACATACAGGAGTGCTTTATACCAAGGGACATTCGATTTGAGATCTCTTAAGTTTTTTTTCTTTCTTGGGTAGTGGAACTGTGTGACGTAATTTGCCGACACAGCCTAATGGGTCGGACCATAACCCTAACCCTGACCCTACCCTAACCCTGACCACGACACCAACCCCAACCCCAGCCACAACCCCAACCCCAACCCTAATCCTAACCCCAACCCCAACCCCTTACCCTAACCCTAACTCCAACCCATAAACTAAACCTATTCCTAACCCTAACCACAACCCAACGTAGACGCAGTGTCTCGTCTGGAAATTATTGGCAAGACAATTATTCGACGCGACACTGGATCATGTCCTTGGTGCTGAGAAGACCTCCCTAATAACCGGCGACGACTAGCCCTATTGCTATATGCGCTACCACAGACTAATTGATGGTTGTGCAATATCTTCAGAATGTTCTCTGTAATTAACAAGAATTAATCTGTCCATGCACTGGGACATATCTCTGTCTGACGCTCCTGTACAGAATGGTAGACAAGCGTGATGCTATGATTTGCATCTTGATTGTGACTGATCCAAAAAATGCAGTTCAATTGTTTATAAAAAAAAAATTCGGGGATTGTAGGCTGAACCACCTTCCATTTGGCATGAAAACCCACTAAACTTTTCCTAACCAACAGTGAAAATAGTTGAACGTACCCAATTTGTACGGTTTGTTCGTGGAATGTACCCGTCCACTGCAACTTCCAGGACGTGATGTTTGATAAAAAGTAGCCACAACAACGGATCGTTAGTGCAGGCAACCTGTGTCGCCCCCCGTCTTTGTTCAGTGTCATTTACCAAAACAGCTGAACTTCCGTGGGACCATCCATTTCCTTACAATCGATTGCAAATGATTGCTTTATTCAAAACGCATACACTATATACAAAGCCTCGCAGGCAACCTCAGTTGACTGAATTATTCTTGTGCATACAAAAAGACATAATGAAATTTACAATTCGTAGAAAAATGATATGGTTTATAAGCCAGTCGTGTTAGAAAATTAGTTTAAACCTCTACATATAAACAGAATAAAGTCTGAAACTAAGTAGTGGAAAAAACAACCCCAATTTCATGCTCAAACGTAAAATAGCCAGAGTAAAAAGTGCTTGGAGTATTTATTCGACTTGGTTGAGACATGTGACAGAGAGCGCACCAGAACATATATTATACAAGTAGTGATATCAGCATGTCATCGTTACCCTACTTAATGTGTGGCAGACAAGCCCGCACATGCCTACTGGTTACAGCTAATAGGACCTTCACACTGAAACCGAATTAACAGGAATCAGGCAGAACCAACCAAAATGAAGCCAAAATTCGTGCCACATTAGGGGCCATTTGGGTGGGAATTCTTAATGGACATTTTATCTCCTTCACACGAGAAGGAATGAGCCACAATGCCGTCAAAATGAAAATTCTTTTCTTTTCTTGAGGATTCGTAATGTATTCTAAAAATTATCACTGCATTCCAGATATTCTTTTGGCCACATTCTGGCAGGATTCAAAGTGACTTCCCGTTTTGGTTCTCCATTGAATGAGATAAGAATGGAAATTCTTGATCATTATGACCATGAAAAAAAATAGTTGCACAGCATTTTCTTCTAGAATAATGTTAGGGGTAATGAAATTTATAATTCATATCATTCCAAAAGTCATAATAAACACGTTTTTTACGTAGTAAGTAGCATTTCATTATTACTATTAGTCTTTTTACTGATGTGCCCACTTTGTTCCTTGCTTGCTAAAGGAGTGTTTCTGTTGTTATATTCCTTTTTTCCTTTTAAGTTATTCTAGAAACTAGGGACTTAACATCTGCTTTGAGATTTAGCATTTGTCAGTTAATAGGATTTTCATCAATCAGTGACTAATTTTGTAAAGGTAAACACACATACCTCCAATTTTTCGATGGCTATCAGTCCATCTTGATCACGGAGTGACCCAGTTCTCGCGCGAGTTGCGAGAACTAAGTCGAGACTTGCGTGCATCTTTTTCCCCCTTTACCCTGAATTTGTCGGTATTCCTAGCGGTACTCCCTCCTAATGTGTGAAATGAAGGATGGGGTTAGTGAACTCTCCGTGCTTTCACTGCACATTACGCTTATCAAACTGTGAATACCCCAAGGGGAACTGTTCCTCTGACATAGCGACGGTGCCGCGTCAATTAGAGGGAAATGTGTGATTAGTAAACTGTGACCTTAACCCTGAACAAGTCTGGGGGAGGAAATTGTAATTCACGAACATGGTAGAGAAATGATGTTATCAAGCGTTCGAAGCATTAGCAACGGTAAGCGCAGATGTACATGAAGGGCATAACGTGAACAATTATTCAAACACGTTTACTTTGCACGTAAACTTTATGGATGGCTTGATTTTTGACTGAAAATATCACACGAAATAAATTTTGGTTCTCCCCGTTGATGATCAACATGACGCCAAATTACAAAAACGGGAAAAGGTAAGGTGGTAGGATTTATTTTGGTTGTAAAAGTGACACGAGTGAGGTACTGAGACATCGGTATAGTTGAAATCAGAGTAAATTGCAATGGAACTACGTTCGATATATAGTTGTAGAAGTGACACTTATGTATGATTAGTGAGTATTGAGTGTAGTGCCAACTCGATGCTACTTTGTGCACTTCGTGAATACGGAATTCTGGGATTTCTTGTTTGTGAGGCTGTGTTTTGTCTCTTTGTGTCTCTCCGAGTTGAAAACTTAGGCATCTTGTTTTTTTTTTTCTTTCCAATATTGTTTTGAGTCCACATAGGATATAATCCATTAAATTTACTTGCCGTGGCCTAAACCATTTAAAAAAGCTGTCTATGAGGAGCGTTTGCCTCCAAGTTTTAACATAACTTAACACATCTAAAAACTGCTAGACGTAACACCCATCTTCACAGAGAGTATAACATAAGCATACAAAATGCAGTTGAAACTGTCAGACTGTTAAAGTGGCAAACCATAGTTTTCAGCCTATGGGGAATTCTATATTAAGGGGCTAAAAGGTGTATGCTTCGACGCGGTAAGAGTTATAGTAGCTATAGGGGTGAAAAGGTTTGAGTTTATAGGGTACAACATCCAAAAAACTACAAATGGCTAGTTTTCATGCAGATTGTGTTACCGCCGCAAGGGGGAGCTCTATCTCGAGACTTGTGTAAGATCCTAAAAAAACTTTCTGGAATTTACTACATTAGCTTTCCGTAGTCTCTACGTACACCAGACACCATGGGACGCTAGAAAAACCGTAGAAATGAAACAAATAGAGGAGTAAGCACTGTTCCCTAGCCGGCTGTACTTCTCTGGCCGGCTTACCCCTCTAGTTGTTCCATTTGTGCGGTTTTTCTAGCGACCCATGGAGTCTGGTATATCGCGCACTGTTCACTAGCCAACTGTACCTCCCTGGCCGGCTTACTCCTCTTTTTGTTCCATTTCTACGTTCTTTTCCAGCGACCCATGGAGTCTGGTAGAGTCTAAGTTTCCGGTTAATCACTTGGGTTGACTTTCTTATCCAGTCGTTTGTAGAAAGATGTCTAATAGACATCAAAACGTGAGATGCACCATTGATTATACAAAAGAAACCTTCAATATCCTATTCAATATGGATTTTGTGCCATGCACAGGTAAATACTACATCGTGACCATGACGTTGATGTCCCTATCGACTGCAATGACCATCTTCGTCATGAACGTGCACCACTGCGGGCCTGACCGCCGCCCGGTCCCGAGATGGATCCGCCGCTTCTTCCTCGACACCATCGCACCGATCCTCGTCGGGGAAGCCAGCGGGCGGAAGGGCAGCGTGAGCCCGAGCGGCACCAGCGACACCCCGGTGGACATCACCGCCGAGGACACCGTCCAAACCGTCATGGAAGAGTGCGAGCTCCGAAACCAGAAGGGGCACATGTCGAACGGGGTGGTCGCCCCAGCCATGGCGCGCAACCTTCCCCGCCTCAGTTTCACCGGTTTTGACACCTGCAAGAGTTCTTTCCTCTCTGACGACGTCCTCCGATCAAGAAACCTGGCCACTGAACCAACTAATAATGCTTTCAACGTACTGCAGCACAAGTCCGAACTGTCCAATATTGCTAAGAATGTGGAGTGTGTAGCTAATTACGTACAGGGTAGAGCCCAGGAGTGGGAGATTCAGGGAGACTGGGCTAAAGTTGCCAAGGTGATAGATCGTATCTTCATGTGGATCTTTATCTTTGTGGGTGCCATCATCAGTATACTGATACTCACTAAGGTTATTTAGATACCCCATATCCCAAAGTATGTAACTCAATGTTGCATTCGTGGTTGCACCAAGCATACTTGGCTACATATAGTGTAGAATGGGTTTGCTAGCTGAGCGCCACTGCAAAAGACCGTTGTTATTGTTGGAGGCCAGTTTGCGTTCGCCATCCAAACTGCTTTTAACGGACATGCCAAACGTCCATGTTACTCTTGATGCAAAATTAACATCACAACTGGGCATGTCATCGAGGCATAGTCATCAAAGGAGGTTAAAAAAACTATTTGGTTTATCAACATTACCCTGCTGCCTCCTTGCAGTTTCCGTCCATACTGCAGTACAAGCTTATCAAAGTAGGTAGCACCAACTGCAGCCTCGTTTTGATGCATAACCTGATTGATGACCTTGGGAAATTCAAAATGGCCACCATAATATTGGCCAAAGGTTTATTACCTATTTGGGGCTCCAGTGCCTGGTACATGTTCCCAATGCGTCAACATATTTTATACAGTCGGAGAAATCATGAACTCCAGAAGGGCAACGAATGCAAGTTTGATTATGGCCAATCAAACGATTTCGTTTGGCTGTGACAAATATGTGTATACGAGAAATCATGGAATGCATGTATTGCTAAAGAATGCAAGATCAGTGTTATGACAGATCATCGTCATTCGTTCACTTCTAAAAAAGTGAAGTTTCCCTATTCATTACACAAGAACAAATGTTAGCCAGAGACATTGTGAATGAATGAATGAGTGTATGACTGAATGAATGTTTATTTAAAGTATCTTGCAACAGCAAGTCGCCCAACCAACATGGGCTTATAAGACACCGAAACAAGAAAACATTATAGAAAGTCAGATCAAACCAATGTTACACAAGACTTGTGTCAGTCCTTTATTGTGATTTACAAGTAAGTACAAAGAAATCTGTTTGATGGAACGAAGTCACTGTTTGAAAAGAAACAGTCTCACATGTTTAACTTAAATTGTAGGCATCCTTCCATCTTTCCAAACTTAAATTGTAACAGTACTATATATATGTGAAAGCTAAGGAACAATGTATTTGAATTGAATACTTACATTTTTTGTTCTTCAGAACAAAATTCACAATCGTCCAGTAGCTGTCTTTTACTACTGTTGGCCATACTGTATGTTTCTAAGTCACCACAAAGGCCAAGTCAGTAAAAGTGAAAAACAAGTGCCAACAAGAATTAACGCTATTCATTATAAAGAACAATGTACATGTGTACATACTGTATAGGTGTCAGATTTGTTGAACTTGATATATAATATTACCTGTAATAGCTTTGACCGGCTATATCATATATATAGTCTTAGAAGAGCATACTTGATGCAACTCTTTGTGGACAATGGTTTGAAACTTTTCGTCTGGATTTAATGGTTGAGGTGTTGCTTTTTTTCAGCCAGGTGACCAATGTAGTCTTCATGATGCAAGATACCGATGTGGTCTGTGATGGAGTGTCGACACCTCAATATCTGGGTCTTTTGTAGTCTGGTCCACTGGAAAGAGAAAAAAAAATTGAACATTGTTATTGACAGCTATGGTCTGTTTATATCAGTAAATGTATTTAACTTTGCGTGGATTTAATTTCGCGATAGCGGGAAAATGACTTTTTGCTGTGGTTTTAAATTAGCAGTTACTGTAGCACCATGCACTTTAGTCTCTTACTGCCATGGAAAATTGTTTGCAGTGGTTTTCAAAAAAAAGCGGCCACTGCGAAAACCTCGAATATTAAACCACCGCAAAAGTTTCTGCATTTACAGTATCATTTATTGAAGACTACTTCAACCACATGCTGTTTTGCATATTAGGAATGCCAAATCATTGAAGAACTAAATTCAGGACTAGATTGAGCTTGTGCATTAAATGGGTATTACAACCGTTTTGTTACAGAGGCCACATATTTTACCAGTATGACCACAAGGGAAAATTAGGAAAAAGTCGAGAAGTAACTGCAACAATTTGTCTCCCACAGTCGTGGTCCGAGGAGAAACTGTAAATGCATTTAATTTCGTGGGGATTTAATTTTGCGGTCGCTGAGTGAAAAAAAGGACTGTTCACAGTGGTTTTAAGTTTGCAGTAGCAGTTTGTAGTCTCTCTTCGTCATTGAAAAAATGTTTGCGGTGGTTCTAATTTTGCAGTGCAGATGCAGATGCAGTGAATTGGCAATGCGAAAACTGCAAACATAAAACCACCGTGAAAATTTCTGCATTAACAGAACCAGCTTTGTAATATCGTTGGCACACAAAGTGAGCTGGGCATGTGATAGTTTACGACAGAAAGTTCAAGCCAAAAGCTGTATAAATTTTGATGTTGATAAATCCAACGAGGTAATGTAAGAAAACTATCACTGTGGAAGACTCGGAAATGTTGTCCATTTTGGAAATAAAATCAAGTCGTAATAAATGACGAGGTAAGTTCTAAAGATGCAGTTCTTATTTGTTTTTTTAGCTTGAAAGTTGTCTGTTTTCAATCATTTTATGTCATCGCAGAAGTTGTACATTATAGTTCAGCATTTCTTAAGAGTGTAGCATGTTTGTACAATGTATGATTGTCTAAAGCTGGTATCTCACTATCTCACTGTCCCCGGAACCACTATGACTCAGAGATTTGACAGAGCACTGTGTCTCAACGAATTTCAATTGAATCAGACAAAAAGCAAATCTTTTTCATCTTTATGTGTTTAGTTGTCTCTTTAACTATACTTTTTGCATGGCATTCTCATCAAAATGTCATGAGTGACACAAATCCACAGCTTGAGTGAGATAACAGCTTTACTTTAATGCCTATACCAGGGTTGCAGCTAGCCTGAAATCATTTTCCGTTCCCTCGATTTTGAATGGGAATCCTATCATGCGCCGAAAGCGTCAGACGTTGCGCAACATTCCTTGGGGGGCTGGGGTCCACAAAATTATGAAATCTAGACCATCTGAAATGCTATTTCCTGTATTTTGAGGTGTAAATTTTGCTAGTAGACTAAGCTGTTCAACAGCATCTGTTTTAGTGAAAAATTACACAAGGGTTTTTTATATTCTTACAAATCGATTTTTATCTGTCACAGAGGACGGAATACACCAAATCTTTTTCCGTCCTCAGCTGAAAAATTCCGTCTGAGGACGGGTGCTGGCTATAATCCAAGCCTACACCTATATTATCAAAAAGGTTCAACTTAGTTCTTTCTTATATGATATCAAGTTACTTACTCATCCCTGGAAGCTGATGATGACGCCCCACCTCCAGATTTTGTCTTCCTCTTTTCTATGATCTGCAAAACAAAACATGAATATCTGGGATCTGACAATGAACAGTTATTAATAAAGTATTAGCTCTCTGGTTGTGTACAACGAACTAGTCAACCAGTGATTTTTCAACTTCATGTAACTATGGTATTCATGGTTACACTTAATAGCCTTGTATTAGAAGGCGGAGCCCATCCCTCTCTGTTAACTGTCCTTTATACCTTAAGGCACCCATTTTACACCTGGGTGAAGTAAGAAAAGCTGACAGGTAAAGTGACTTTCTCAATCTCAAGGAAACGGTGTCAACAAGACAGAAATGCAAAGTATCGAACCTGTACTAGTAACCTCTTGATCTTGTGTCCGCTAGTCTGCTTAGCCAATCAGCCGTTCACCGCCGGGAATAATGCATTTTGTATGTCTCAAGTCTCAAAGTCTCTAGTCATAATTAGAACCTAATAGCTTTATATAATTGAGATATAGTGAGTGTGGCACTCTTTATCCACTTAATTAAACCCTGTACGCCGGCGTTACATAACACCCGCAACACACGACAGCATTCAAAGTAAGGAAATCGTGTCAAATTGCCTGGCAAATAAGATCAACCCAAAGAACTTATTCCCACTTCTATAAAAATGCTATTTTCTTTCTTGTTTGACGATCAGATGATATAATTTGTTCCCCCTTTTTAAAGTTCTTCGAAAACAGATTTTACTGCACGGACGTGTTTTTCTAGAAATTACTTATGTCTCAGTTAGTGCAGAGTTGTCTGCGAGGTCACAGACAACAAAACAAAGGGTCATACTATCTCCAGGCTATTCCCATAATCATTTCCAGCATGGCCGCTGTGGCCTTCTCGCACAATGGCTGTTATTGTACGGTGCGGCAAACACACGTCACACGTGTCAAGCCGTCGTTCTTCTTTCACCGCCTTTCACCCCAACCTCTTCACACCTGGGTGGAGTGGGGGGCGAGACTTTCCCACACTTTTGAGGACGCAGTGTCAGGATTCTAACCTATGACCTCTGGTTCCCACGGTCGCTAGCCTAACTACGAACGACAACTCCTGTTTGTTTTTACTGAAATGAAGACCTTATATTTAACTTAAAGTTTGTACCTTGTGTTTTTGATATACAGTGACGATGGACATCTAACACACAGTGAGGGTGGCACTTATTATCCTGTTAAATGGACTGAGAATGACCTTAAAGACGACAGTTACATAACAACGATAATAGGTTCTAAGTGTCTGCATACGGCACAACACACGACATTCCAGCTAGACTATAATTTCATGCTAAATTGGTTGGCAAATCCCAAAAGACCTTGTTCCCATTTTTTTAGAAAAATACTTTTACGTTAGTTCGTTTCTCGCATCAGTTTTGAAAATTATTTCCTCTTTCTTGTTGAATGTTTTATTTGAAAAAGCTTTTATCGCACAAACTTGTTTGTCTGTAATTCATAGACCACCTCAGACTGTTACAGTGAGTGCAGAGTTGTCTGCGAGGTCACAAACAACAAAACAAAGGTTACACTGTCTTCGGGGTAGAGCTCATATTATTACTTCCAGTAGGAGTGCTGTGTCCTTCTTGGTCAAAAGTCCTTGCCACGCAGTGCAGCAAACACACGCCTCACATGTCGAGCGTGTGTCAAGCTCCAACTCTGCGACGTTGGTGTTCTGATCTCTATGAGTCGTGAAATTTCTCTTTTCGCATTTGTTTAAGAGGGACTTTTAAATGGCCGTCTATTCTGGTTGCTAGACTTCGTACCGACAATCTCGTAAATAAATCTTGGATTGGTGACCTTACAAAATGGTACTGTAAATATCGACATCTTTTGCAGTGGTTTAATGTTGTAAAATTTCTCTTTACACCTTTGTTCCCGGAGGTACATGTATCTCAGATGGCGTATATTCAGGTTGCTAGACTCCATACCTACATGTACAATCTCGTAAATAAATCTTTTATTGTTGACCTCAGATAATGGTACAGTAACTGTAAATACATGTATCAACATTTTTCGCAGTGGTTTAACATTTTCTGCACTTATTTTCAGTACCTTCTTCACCACAAACTTAAAAACGTTGCGAAAATGCTTGCTCTGTCTTCTGCCCACCTACCACCTTGTTTCATCCCTGACTTAAAAACTACCGCATACGTTCCATTTAATTTTAATTTACAGATGAAGCACAGAAGAAATGCAGGAGAAACACACCAGGCAAAAGAAGAGCTATTTCCTGTGTGTATCTTGCCTTTTTTCCCCAGTCAGAGAGCTTCTAATGTTTGTTTAAGAGGACATACAACGGACAACTTTCCTTTTCGCCAATTAGAGACAGTGAATCTTATGTGTGCCTCTTGTGATTCATGGTAATCAATCACCCTAGAAGGAGAGATGGGCTGAGCTGATGGTCAACAGGCTCTTATCCTTACAGTCTCTGCAGCTGATTAAGGGTGAAAAATCAATTATCACGGTAATTAGCTATGATTCCATTGGCTTTCCCTTCTGTTTCCCTCAGCCATGCATGGGAATCACATTGGAAAAGTGTTCCTGTATGCATCAACTGTATGACTGAGCTTCGCAAGGGTTCCTTGAAGTTTTCCACAAAATGAAATCCCTGCAAACGTATACGTATTTATGTCATACCTAGGCCGCGATAACGTTCCATACGGGTGTTCCTGGCCGGGCGATAAAAAGCTGTATCACACAGACTTCGAGGTTTTATCACACACCCTTCTATCGAACATCTTGAATGTACCCTGCCCACGTTGAGTGCGGCACGGTGGAATATTCAAATACCTGATTCAGACGTTAGAATTGCTAGGGTAACTGTTTTTGTTCGAGGACACCAAAATTTTCTCAACTTCTGGCGCAATTTCCCATCAAAACTTGTGTTTTCTGAGGTGGGTATGACATAAATAAAATACAACATGGTGTATTCCGCATCACCCTCAGTCCTAGCCCTCCCGCGTGTGATACAAAACAGAACACAGTGTCGAGCCGGGAATTCTGGGAATCAAACCCGTAACTTCTCAATCCCCTGTCCACTTGCTAACAATGACCATTCAATGTCACAAGTAATAAGTTCTGGATTTTAGATGTCTCCCTAAGACCCTTCATGTAATTGAAGTACAGAGAGTGCCAATGGATATCCTATTAGATAAACCCAGTATACACAGTTGCATAGTGTTGCATAGCCAATAATTGGTTCTAATACTCAAGCATACACAAGGCAGTGCTTAAACCATTGTGGCACACATGGCTGGCAAATAGCTTCAACTCAAGAACTTGCTTTTCCCATTTCTGTTAAAAAGTCTAGTTTGATTTGTTTCTTTTCATCACTGACTGTGTCAAGTTGAAAAGCTTTTAGTAAAAGTTTTACTGTACAATTTACGTGTCTGCAAATCTTGTTAACAACTTCTGTCTCAGTCAGCGAACAGAGTTGTCTACAAGGCCACAGACGACAATGCAAAGGTTATACTATCTCCAGGCTACATCCGATAATCATTTCCAGCAGGAGCGCTGTGTCCTTTCTCGAACAATAGCCATTATCAGACAGTGCCACAAACACACGTCACACTTGTCAAGCGTGTGTCGAGCTTTAGTCTCTGCGTCTTTGATGCTCCGACTGCTACCAGTTGTGAACCCTTTCTTTCTGACGATACAGTAACTGTTTTTATGTTCACGATAAGAACGTTGCTACCTAGGACTCTACTTTGCCGTAGGTTGCCCAACTTCAAAGAACAAAGCTCCTGATCTTCGACCCTGCAGTTTTTAAATCAAGATAACAGAGCACGTTGGGACATGGGGCATAATTACCAAGCCCTAGGCTATGGGAACCTTGCTCGACCTACCGTGTTGCTATGCATGTTTAAGACCGTAGCTGTTGTTGCATTCAGCCACAGAAAATTACGGATAACAATTATGCTGTTTTTGCATTTTGTATGGTGTTGTACTTCTTGTATGTACCTGTCTCCAGCTGTCTTTTTTCTGTAGCTGTTGTTGCAGCTAGCAATAATAATAATAAATATGTCACAGAAATTATGGATATTAATAGTTTTGCTATGTTTTTGCATTTTGGATGGTGTTGTATTGCTTGTATGTACCTTTCTCCAGCTGTCTTTTTCTGTAGCTGTTGTTGCAGCTAGCAATTCAGTCAACGAAAATTAACGATGATAATAACTTTGCTATGTTTTTTTGCATTTTGTATGGTGTTGTATTGCTTGTATGTATGATCTTTTTCTGTCTCATTCAATCTTTGGGAGCCCAATATTATGTTGTTGATTTTCTTTCTTAATTCTGTCATTCTAAGCTTAGATATAAGACACTTTTCAATGGTTTCACGTCATGAAGTTTAGATTTCTTGGAGGAGTTGGGTAAAAGTTTTGACCATCCCTACAAAAAATTACCGTCCCCAAACAGAGGACTACATATGCATGTAGGTCCAAGAGATAGCTCTAGTACGTACCCAGGGCTTCTAAAAAGGTAGAATGTAGCGCCTAGACAATGAAAGGGCCATCATGGGAAAAGACACAAAAAGAGATGACAGGGCTCAAAATTTATTTCTGGGATTTAGGTGCACTTATTCAACCAACCTAAAAAAATTGGTACACCGCAAAATTTTTGAGTGCGCCACATACAGTTTTGGAGCGTCGAAAATTTTGATGAACCCAAATTCCAACTTCAAATTCTTAAACAAGTTGAGAAAGTACTTTGACAAACATTCTATTATCTTTCTAACATTTCCATGTCAAGAATATGAAAAAAAAATTGGGTGCATAGAAGCAATTTAATTTGTAATTGAGGCCCTGGATATGAAATAAAAGCTATGGACCACCTGAAGAGATGTGAAGCTTTCTTAAACTTACATTTTGGATTTTCTTCCACTCGCGGTCGAGTTCCTTCATCTCGTCTTTCGGGCCAGCTCTCCTGGTCTTCCGCCCGTCCGCCATCTTGATACCGTACTGGAACGCCGCTCTGTGGAGATGATATAACATGTGTCAACTTAGTTCTTACATTGTATTTTACGATAATAGTATAGGTATAGGTTTCAGGGTTGGCTAAATTTGTATTTTGACGTTCCATTGTTTTCTCATTAATGAATTAAGAAAGAATGGAACTGTAACGAATATTGATGGATAGAATAGAATATATAGAATAGAATTCTAAATCTGATTTTTTTTGGCCATATGTCATCAGGTTGTCATCAGGTTTTATTGCCCCTAATGGTGTAAATGCAGAAATGTTCGCGGTGGATTAATGTTCGCGGTTTTCGCGGCGGTCGCTTCTCCGCGAATTTAAAACCAACGCGAACATTTTTCCATAACAATAAGAGACTACAGTGCATGGTGCTACCGCGAAATTAAAACCACCGCGAAAAGTCCATTTTCCCGCTACCGCGAACTTAAATCCCCGCGAACTTAAATGCATTTACAGTATTATTATTTTCTATGACTGAGAAAATACAGCACTTGGTACATACCACTGCAATGAAACTATGTTTTTCATTGTGCATAATAATGAAGGCTACAAGCTCTTGTTTGCGCCAATCGATATCTGCTAAGGATCTGTAGATATTAGAAAATAAATGTTTTCATCTAATGATTTCTAATAATAAAAACGTAATAAATTCTTCATTCAAAATGACACTTACTTTGGCAGTGCTTCCTTGTTGCTCATGTACTCGCTATACTCCTCCTGGGTGTCGAAGTCCCACCGTCCGATGGGCCCCTTTTTGTTCCCCTGGTCCATCTTGGTATAGTCCACTTCATCATCACTGTCATCCCCACCAAGGATCTCTCCCATTCTGCATATGGGGGTGTGGAGTTTTTTTTTTTTAAGTCATGTATTGCATTGTGTCAATAAAACTGTATCTACTGTAAGAATCATTTTTTTTCAATCCTACATGTAGGACAGGGTAACAAGAAATGTAAGAAATCATTCTGAAAATATTAAGTTTTTGTAAATTTATTGTTTTATTCAAGTCTCCAATTACACCATTTTCTGCCACCAAGGCCAACCTTGCACTCTGGCCATCAGGAACAAAGTAACATACACACCAAGACAATAAACAAACACAATACAATCATGTTCCTCCATTTTCAGGCTCTGAGGTAAAAATCTCTGAATTACTTCACAGACAAAATAGTATTTTATGCAAAAAAACCTTCCCTGACCACTAGAAGCATACATTCTGCCTGGTATTGTTCAAGTTATCACACATAACTCACCCTGGATAGCACTCTGCATAACTGTCTGGCTGGAAGGCCATATCCATCTTTTTCTTACTGTAAAGGGATATACAAAACATGTTAGGAATTTGAATGACACAACTATCTTAAATATCTATCTATCTTTGTACATGTAATTCATACACTTAATAAAGTTGGAGAGAAAACAAATACATGTACTCAAGAAGAGTAAGGGTAACCCAGACTGTGCTTGTCTAAAACATGCGAGCCATAGCAAAGCACGATTGCACAAATAGCTAACGAAAAATCGTTGTGCTTTATCCTTGAAGTCTGAGGTTCAAGTTCAACCCAGGGTTCTGGCCAGCATCATTTGACGGAATTTTGCTGCTGGGGACGGACATAAATTTTGCCCATTCTGTCCTCTGTGACAGACAAAAATAGGCATGTAAAGATTCTATTTCAACCAAGCTGAGTCTACCAGCAAAATTTGCCCTAGAAAATAAATGAAATAGCATTTTAGAGGGTCTAGATCTCAAAATTTTCCCAGTGAGTAGAATTGTCATGCCTAACGACAGGATTTCAATTCATAATCCTTCAGGCTGGTTAGAACACTGGTTCAACCGCTTTACCTTTTTAACAGTAATGCAGCCATTATACATGCATGTGTACCTTAGCTAGGCATTTAAAAGAATTGAATTTACTAGGAATAAAACAAGGACGTGTTGGTACTACTACATTATAATGAAAATTGAAAACAGACTGACACTAATTCTCAGAACGTTCCAGAGATAAACTGACCGTTCCCGTTTCTGGTGTTCCTGTTCAGCATGGACCATGGACTCACTCCAGTCCATCTTATCAGCCTGAAGAGGGGATAGGGAGTACACATTTTAAGTCACACAAGCATGTTTTTTATGTACTGTAATACAATTGAGCTTTGATACACTGTAAACTTTCATTATACATGTACTTGGGTGAGGGTAAGTCATAGTTCAAAGTGCCTACAAGCAAATCTGAACCAGATAGTTCTGTTTTAAGTGTGAATACCATTCTTTTCAACTGTTCTACATGTACTTGGTTAGTACCAGTTTCACCTTGTACGTTCCATTAAGTATATACTTTGTACCTCACAGAAATTGTCAAGCATTTTAATTTTATACATTTTAGAGCCCCCCCCCCTCTTATAACTCAGATGTGCTACTTTTGGTTATAAATACGCAATGGGCATGTGCTACGCTTTGAGAATTTCAAAGTAAAAGTTACTTACCTTATCTCTAAACTTCTCATTGATGTTTTTGACCATCTCTTTGGCTGATGATGGAGGCTTGACATCCATGAGTGATGGCTAGGTAAAGAAATAGCGGAGTACTGTCTGTCAGCATCTTTGTTTGTATTGCATACCCAGTAAACCGCCTCATGGTGTAATAAACAAGGTTTGTACTGAACAGTACCAGCTGCATGCCCAGACGAATATCATTCGATCTACTTACACTGAGAAGGATCCCTAGATGTCTAAATGTTCAAAATAGAAACCAAAAACATTGTGGCAAAACATGGTACATCACTACTAGTACATGTATCACTACGAGCCAAGCTTTTATTCTAACTTGTACTCAAGAAGTGTAGAAAGGGACACTAGATTGGTATCACCTAACAAGTTAAAAACTATACTCAAGGCTATTGTACCTAGTGTTACTTGAGTCTACAATAACCTTTAAGTTAGTGTCACAGTCTTCTGTTTTTACAGTACAGTAGAAGTCAGTTAAATGCACAACAGATTAACGCACACTTCTGTTAACTGCACGGAATCCCAAACCCCAAACCAGTGCGGTCAAGCCAGACAACTTTGCATTAATGCAACAGCTGGATAATTGCACAAAATTCACTGGCAAATAGCTATAGCCCGTGCAATTAAGTGGCTTCTACTGTAATGGTTACCTCAATGTCACTTCTACAAGTACAATCAAGACTACCACGCAACGCATTTTTCCATGTTGATCTTTTCTAGTCATGTTGGCCATCTCTCAAGGTTTAAATTTTCTTTTTTTTTTAATCAGGCAAAAATTAAAGAACGCGCTGATGTTATCAATAAAGATAACTTGCTGTGGCCTAACTTGGGGACTAGCATATTTACCTCATCCTCTGTCCTTGGTTTCTCGAAATAGCTGGAGCGTTTCTTGTCATGAGAGTGGCCGTGTGAGTGCCTGTCCTTAGACTTGTGGACCTGTGGGATATAATCTCCCACATCACCGAAGATGTCATCACCACCAGGCAGTCTGTGGGGCTTCTCTTCTCTTCCCTTACCTGATGGGGAATCAAGAATATGTTTAGTTTCATCGGGCCACATCAATTTTATTTCTTGTTTCTTGGATTTCCCGACCCGGTTTTTCCCGATTTGAAAAAAAAAAAACTTTGATGGTCACACCTTGTGTTGACAAAATGTCACTGCTTCTCCTTTCTCAAATAAACTATGGGCCTCAAATTCCAGGAAAATAAGGACGTAAAACCCTAAATTTGGGAAGCATTTCAATTCAAGTACAATTTGTTAAAAAATCTGTAAACTATTAACGTTACTTGTTAAACTTGTTGTTATTTCTGTTGTGTAACTTGAGTAAGCCCCTCAATCTCTCCTACCACCAACTTTTTTCAATTTTTTTTTTTTTTACCGACCGACCCATTTTTTTCTGAAAAAATTCGAGAAACAACAAATAAAAATGGTGTGGCCTCAGGTTGGCACATGTATCCATGGGGCTCAGGGCACTTTATTTCGTGATATCTACAGTACAGGCTCGTATGGCTCGAGTGTTCATTGAGTGTAAATTGTCCAATGATATAGAAAGTGTTATCACTCCAATGGTATGAAGTCGTCACGACACGGTTTGCACTTAGTCAATAGATTGCATCTGAATGACTAGGAAGGCGATATTTTCAGGAAAAGCTACTCAAACACAATGCCATACCATTACACTTGCCTTTTAGTGTTGTGTTAGAGTAAAAGAAATACAGGTTTTGCCATTGTTAGCCTATATTACATGTAGATAATATATGCTGATAAATTTATAAGCTCTGAAGCAAGAAAAAGAAGAACACACAAGCTGAAACAATATATTTTTTATGTTTTCCCCAATAGAAGAACACAATTTTCAACAGGTTTATTAAAGACAAAAATCAGAGAGTTAATACATGTATATGGCAAACATGATAGGTAGGTTGTCTATCACTGAATCAGTTTTGAATTCTTACCTTTGTCTTTCTTCTTGAGTTTCTTGCCCCTGACTCCCTGTCTGAGGTAAGACAGGATCTGAGTCAGCTTGTTGATCACAATGTCATTGGTTGTCAGGGTGGTTTGAGACTGTAAATACAAACAACAATCATCACATACAGTTTGTTCTACATACTGGTTTTCACATATGAAAAACAATGATCAACTCACAAAGCCACTCACAGTGATTATTGTTACTTTATCATATCTGTCATATGTGTGACTTTATTATTACAGCTGAAATTAAGTTGTCTACAAAACAACAAAACAGTTTCTGGCACTTGGGACCCTGCCAGTTCCAACCCACAAGACAACATTAGCCCTGCACTGAAACAATAGGAGCTAATTGACTCTTTGTTTTGAATATGTTTTCAACTGTCCAACATTTGTCTATTACATTTTATATATGAATGATATTATGATCAATTAAAATTTTTGTTGAAATTCCAGTTGAATTTGATTTCTTGGTCAGTCACTTACAAAATGTAGAATTGAGTGACTTCCATATTGTGTATCTTATTACCTGGATGTCTTCTTTCTCCTTTTTTTCATTTTGAGGCTACCAACTTCAACTTGCTGAAGACTTTTGTAGCCTATATATTACTCATTTTTCATTTGAGTGAAGTGGGAAAAGTCGTATACAGTGCCTTTACCAAGGACACAAGATCGGTCGGTGGGGTTCGAACTCAGGACCTTCTGGACCTGAGTCAAACGTGCTGCCGATTGCGCCACTAGGTCCCACCCCATGTCTAGCTGTCATTGACATTAAGTAAACAGGGATGAAAATGGGTTCATTTTGCAATGACAGAGTGTGTCAAATACTACAAGTATGATGTATTATTGTGATTCCTTTGTTGTGAAGTGGCAAAACAACTATTGTTTTGATCATCGCCCATTCACAAGTTTTTGTAGACAATGCCTACTGGAAAAGTGATGCCACTTGGCACAAAAATCTGTGAATTGTCATTAATTTTAGTAACACTAACCAAGTAAATAGGGAAGAAACACACTAAATTTGAAAAGTAGTATAGTGGAGCTGGGCTAGGAGTATAATGGAGGGCCTCCGTTATTCCATCCTCTGGGGAGGACCCTGGTAAAGAAGATTACCTCCAGACTAGGACAGTCGGCCTTACTCCGGATGAGGGTCGTCGGCACGTCCGTGTCCGTATACTCGTCTTCCAGATCGATCACGTACGCCATGCGTCCCGGCAGGAACAGCTCATTCCGCTCGGGGGGTTTGATCTTGAACAGGGTACGGTACACGCTGCGTGCTAGACACATGGACAAAACGCGCAGACAACAATGTTAACAAACAGACTTCATGTCAACATCTACACTGGCCATAACATTTATATTTGATCAGAGGCGTTAATTGTTTGCTTATGGAGAATTAACTGACTGTAACTTCTATTTACAACTAATTTGGTTATAAGATACAAGTCTCAAAGTATTATCTTGCAAAATCAGGAGGTCTTCTTCTTTGTTCCAGAAAATGCTTTGCATATCTAACCACACATCTTATAAGGTGAAAGTTGTTGCCACTAAGTACTATAGGGGCATCCTGAAGCTTGAAACTAGATGTGCAAAGGTTAGGTGTGGCAAGTCGTTCATTTAAGGGTGAATGACCCGCCCCAAGGTGTTCAGTTCAGTTCAGTTCAGTTCAGTTCATCCTCATATGAGGTGCAATTAACGATGTCTTACCATGAAAACAGATTTGCAGTGGATGTCACTTGACGACAGAAGGAAAATGTTCATGATGTACAAAATGACCAATAAACTGGTGGACGTACCAACGGATAAGTATCTAATACCAGCTCAAAAAAGAACAAGAAACAGTCATGCCTTCAAATACCAGAGTTACCAACCTAGGATTGATGTGTTCAAAAATTCGTACTTTCCCAGAACTATCGTAGAGTGAAACTTGTTATCACCAAGTACAGTAGGGGCATCTTCTCTCGGTAGTTTTAAAGAACGCTTGCAGATAGATGTGCAAAAGTTAGGGGTAACAGGTATAGATACAGATACAGACACAGATCTCTATCTAGCATGGCAGCTAGCTAGTTGTAGTCCTTTATACCGACCTCTTCCTCCAATACTTTCTTAAATGTCAGGTTTGGTCGTACCCTTTTTTTCTTTGAGGTGTATATGGCATCATAATGTCTTTGCTATAACCACAGAATAAAACCACCGAGTGAGCCAAGATGAGATGATGGATTTTCTTACCCATCCTTGTCTTGAACTCCATCTCTTCCTCTTCTTCTTCCTGTTTCTTCTCCATCACGATGGTGTCTAAGTCATCGTCCTCACGTTCCTTTGTTGCTATTTCACTGCGAACCTGTAAAATGTACACATTTTCAAACCTTCCAAAAATAATTTCATCAGGTTGGTAGAATATAGGATATATGAGAATTATTGTACACAACCAAAGTTAAACTTACTTGCTTACGTTTCGGTGTCTATCAGCTCTGAGGAAGGACACCGAAACGTAAGCAAGTAAGTTTAACCTGGTCGTGTACAAGAATTCTGCTTTATCCTTTTTTCAAACCTTCAAAAACAAGACAAGAAATTTGAGGAGTTTTCATTGTAACATTTCAAATTAGAGCTCAATAACCTTATATATTTACAAGGTAACTATTTTTCATTGATTTTGGTAAAAAGGCTATAATTTGATAACGTGTCAATAAAATCATGGCCATAACATGCGCAAAACATGAAATATCAAAACCAGGAATAGTGCTGCAGTACTGTAGAAGATGGTCCATGCCAAGCTTTTTGAGTTCTGCAGTCCACAAGCAGCAAAATGGCTCCCAAAACAAAACTTTCTTGACAAAGGTTCATGTGCAAAATGTAATTGGCTTTAAGTCTAGCATCCTGCAGCTGTCGTATGGCAGACCGGCTATCTATAGACTATCTGTGGACTGTACCTTAGCTTGTAATATGCAATTCCTTGAAAAACTGCTAGGTGGCCCAAAAGACACAAAAACCAGTTCTGTTGCAGTGGCAAGATCATTATGCATCTGAGGTTTGACCTATGTTTCCCTAACCTCTATCCACACACCAAATGTCATCACAATCCATTCAAAGGTTCTAAAATTACGCTGATCACAAATATAAAAGAACACAAACACACACACAGACACAGACACAACACAAAACCTCCATTTTTCTTGGAGGTAACAACTCTGTAGTTAGTCCTACCTTCTGTAGCAGGGCATAATCCAGCCCCTTCACCAAGTGAGTATGCTCCATGTCTCCTCCCAAGAGTTAGTCTTACCTTCTGCAGTAGGGCATAATCCAGCCCCTTCACCAAGTGAGTATGCTCCATGTCTCCTCCCAAGAGTTAGTCTTACCTTCTGCAGCAGGGCATAATCCAGCCCCTTCACCAAGTGAGTATGCTCCATGTCACCTCCCAAGAGTTAGTCTTACCTTCTGTAGCAGGGCATAATCCAGCCCCTTCACCAAGTGAGTATGCTCCATGTCACCTCCCAAGAGTTAGTCCTACCTTCTGTAGCAGGGCATAATCCAGCCCCTTCACCAAGTGAGTATGCTCCATGTCTCCTCCCAAGAGTTAGTCTTACCTTCTGTAGCAGGGCATAATCCAGCCCCTTCACCAAGTGAGTATGCTCCATGTCACCTCTCAAGAGTTAGTCTTACCTTCTGCAGCAGGGCATAATCCAGCCCCTTCACCAAGTGAGTATGCTCCATGTCTCCTCTCAAGAGTTAGTCTTACCTTCTGCAGCAGGGCATAATCCAGCCCCTTCACCAAGTGAGTATGCTCCATGTCTCCTCCCAAGAGTTAGTCTTACCTTCTGCAGTAGGGCATAATCCAGCCCCTTCACCAAGTGAGTATGCTCCATGTCACCTCCCAAGAGTTAGTCTTACCTTCTGTAGCAGGGCATAATCCAGCCCCTTCACCAAGTGAGTATGCTCCATGTCTCCTCCCAAGAGTTAGTCTTACCTTCTGTAGCAGGGCATAATCCAGCCCCTTCACCAAGTGAGTATGCTCCATGTCACCTCCCAAGAGTTAGTCTTACCTTCTGTAGCAGGGCATAATCCAGCCCCTTCACCAAGTGAGTATGCTCCATGTCACCTCTCAAGAGTTAGTCTTACCTTCTGCAGCAGGGCATAATCCAGCCCCTTCACCAAGTGAGTATGCTCCATGTCTCCTCTCAAGAGTTAGTCTTACCTTCTGCAGCAGGGCATAATCCAGCCCCTTCACCAAGTGAGTATGCTCCATGTCTCCTCCCAAGAGTTAGTCTTACCTTCTGCAGCAGGGCATAATCCAGCCCCTTCACCAAGTGAGTATGCTCCATGTCACCTCCCAAGAACTTGGACTCTTGGATTAACTGACGTCGGCGCTCAGCGGTGTCAACCCTGAGAAATGTGAGCACAATAAATGTAAAATATACTGTAAATTCAGTTATTTTGGCAGAGGGTTAAATACATTGTTAAAGAAGGTTTCTGGTATGTTTTACTTCCACAATTGAAAGAATTCTGTAGCACAGCTGTAACATACATTTGTATGTAATACAATGATGTTTTTGCAGCAATGAGGTCACCGTAACATTTTGAGATATACACTAATAATACAGTACAATCATATCAGGAAATAACTTGGAATTGAACTGATGAAAGAAACCTGGGCTTAACACACAGAGTAGGACAGAATGGTAAGTTATGAACACAAATCACTTTTTGTCAAGGCAACCTCAAGTAACATACATTTTGCAATCAGCAGATATAAATTTCTATGTATTGTCTATCTTCTTCCTAACTGACGTAAAACGATCGATACAATAGATGTGAGATTAGAATTTAGCATTTTTACCAATAACCTACATCTACACACAGCTTCAAAATAGTGCAAGGAACATTTAATTATGACTAATAGACTTAATATTTGTCAATGATAATCAATGTACTTACGGCTGTGCATTAGGAGCCACTGCCCTGTAGTTAGTGGTGGTGCTGACCATCTCTGTCTCCTCATAATCTTTGTTGGTGCCTTCTCTACGCTCCTTTGCCTGCAAAAAAAGTTGTAATCGTTAGCTAAAATCTAGGCATAACACTTTATTGACAGACAGAAAATTTCTTTCAAAATTCAAACAGCATTAATACATTATAATGCTCCAGGACCATGGGAAAAAAAAACTTGGGCTCTACTCTACACTCTCACCCCGACCAATCGAATGGGGATGTCCCCCACAAATGTGCACACTCCTCTAGACAAGGGGACACCCATCGACTTTCAAGGGGATACTCCTCTTGAAATGGGGATGTCCTTCCCTTTATAAGGGGATGCTCCTCCGGAATTGGTATGTTTACCGGGCACATGGGACGTCCCTCTGTCACCCCCACCGGCCCGTGGAATCGGCCGTTGACCCGACAAATTGCTTCCTAGTTCATCTAAATCACAACATCCGGAATTTTCAACCTGCCAGTGCTCTGGACAAACCTTACAGCTCGCAAGGTAAGGATATCTTTTTATTGAAAATTGAAGCATGTAGAAAATAAGGCCGCCCGCACGCCAGACCATCACTTCTGTTCAGTGTTTTAATGGCGGCGTATCGCACGTCCGGCAAGCACAACATCGAGTTTAAGCCTAAATATCTGCTTGTTTGTCGAGTTTTAAGGCCTCCCTCCCTAACACACATAAATGAGAGAAGTTTCTAACACGATGTTAGTCGTAGTTATTGGTTATGGCCTGTCAAAAGGCCACGATGTTACATGACACGCCCGACAACGACGGCTAACAGTGACAGAAACCGGCGCGAGTACGTGTGCTGGGGAGGGAAGCATGTCTCGACAAGCACACCCACACGTATCGGGCCATGAAGCCTTGTTGTACGAAAATACCCAATATCTACTACTAACCTTATTGTGTTAGAAACATCTCTCATGGACGTGTGTTAAGGAGGGAGGCCTTAAAACTCGACAAACAAGCAGATATTTAGGCTAAAACTCGATGTTGTGCAACCGGACGTGCGATACCCCGCCATTAAAACACTGAACAGAAGTGATGGTCTGCCGCGCGGTCGGCTGCATTTTCTACATGCTTCAATTTTCAATAAAAAGATATCCTTACCTTGCGAGCTGTAAGGTTTGTCCAGAGCACTGGCAGGTTGAAAATTCCGGATGTTGTGATTTAGATGAACTAGGAAGCAATTTGTCGGGTCAGCGGCCGATTCCACGGGCCGGTGGGGGTGACGGAGGGACGTCCCATGTGCCCGGTAAACATACCAATTTCGGAGGAGCATCCCCTTATAAAGGGAAGGACATCCCCATTTCAAGAGGAGTATCCCCTTGAAAGTCGATGGGTGTCCCCTTGTCTAGAGGAGTGTGCACATTTGTGGGGGACATCCCCATTCGATTGGTCGGGGTGACTCTTAAGTTAAGGTTATGGACATTGACTGTGCTATGGCTGGGGAAGCTGATTATGGTAGTATGGATGGTCATTGAAAGAACCAGTGGCTGGCTCAACACCATCTCCAAAATGCAACTGCAACTACCACCACTACTACCACTACAACTACTACTACCACTACTACTACTACACTACATTGTTTTTGTACTACTACTACTACTACTACTACAACTACTACAACTACTGCAACTATTACTACCACTACTACTACTACTACTACTTCTACTAAAACTACTACTACTACTACCACTACTAATACTACTACTACAACTAGTACTTACTACTACTACTACTACTACTACAACTACTACTACTACTATGCTACATTATCTTCACTAGTATTACTATAACTACTACTACTACAAATCTACATTTTCTTTACTACTACCACTCCACCCATTACTACAAAGCTGAGGTTGTTCCCTACCCTGTCCCTATATTTCTGGGCCAGTTCGGCCAGTTTGTCCTCCTCCTGTTTCTTCAGGTTGGCATAGTAACGTTTCTTCCTTCTGCGCCGCTCGTTGGGATCCATGTCCTCATTATACTGGTCACCCAAGCTGGGAGGAAGATAGAAATGCGTTGGTTAATTCTTGAAATGGAAAGTTCAAAACTTTTCTCAATGTTCCTTCAATAAAAATCTGTAGAAAAAATTATATTCTTGAATACAATATAGAAAATACAATGTAGAAACAGAAAGAGATCAACATAGACAAGAGAAATTCAACAATAAGCTACACAGCATTTAAAATTTTTATTTCAGCCACCATGTAGTAATATTGGCTAACTGGCGAAGTACACGATTGGGGGCAAGGGTGTGGAAGGGGGATTACGTCTTTCCACAGTATTTTTATTTTCAATTTTGAGGTTAAAAAAAGTGGCATTTTGACTTCAAGTTCTGCAAATGCCCACGGGGCACTGTTCTTTTAGACCATCGTGGCATATGTAACTAGAGGTTTTTCTTTTTTTGGGTAATACAATGGTTGAAAATAAGTGTGCTGGCTGCTTACTTAATCTCCAAACAGATGTTTGGTACAAAGCCATAATGCTTTCAGATCTGCTATTGTTTTCAGCATTCTACCCAAAGGTTAAGCAAGGTATTTTATTGTCAGTGGTCTATTGTAGAGTATGGATCAGAAAACACTGATTTCCCCCCCAACATCTGCTTGAAGATGAAGACTTACTCCCTGTCCTGTCTGACAGCAGTACTACTGGAGGAGGACGGAGGGGCGGAGTTGGGCGCATCGCGGGGGGTCATCAGCAGCCGCCGGAAGTCCTCATTGGTCAGCGCCGGCTCGTGATCGTGGTCCCCGTCATCCTCCATCGCCTCCGGGGGGAGGGGGTTGGAGAACGCCAGCTCTCCCTCTCCTGAGGAACAAAATCATGCCTGTTTGTGTGTTTGCTCGGAATTCATTTTTGCTATAAGGCGCATTGGTTTAGCCCGGGTACCATCCGGATAGTACTGTAAATGTTATAAGTTCGCTGGGATTAAATTTCACGGTAGCACGAAAATGGACTTTTCGCTGTGGTTTTAAGTTCGCTGTAACACCATGGACTGCAGTCTAATACCAAGTAATAGAAAAATGTTCGCCGTGGTTTTAAGGTCGCGGTGAAGTGGTCACGGCAAAAACAGCGAACATTAATCCACCGCGATCATAATTTTCTGCATTTACAGTATTTCGCCTGTATGTTCGCTTCTGCTATCCGTCTGGAGACTTGCACATTCAAACCGTTTGGTGATAATGTCAGTTAATGAGCGAATTAAGGTTCTAGGTTCTAGGGCGTTTGTTTGAGATATGCAATCTTATGAGAAACAGAAGAGTAGCCCATATGCTATCGAATACAATATGCCTTTTATTCTTCTGATGGTATTACTATTCACTCTTACTATGAGTCCAGTCAATGCTTCGAAATAGAAATATCACGTATAGAAACGCTTACTAGTAGAAATATGCCTTGTCTAAACTCATTGCTTGGTTGACGGTTTGCATGAGGTTTTTGCTTCACTCAATATGTCAATATGTGCATAATTTTTGTGTGCTTCACAGAACGATTTGTGCACTTTTCATACTTTGGATACTGTGGCCAGATAAGTGACAATGCCATGCATTCCTATGCTTTATGAAACACAAGATTTCCTTGCATACTGTAATATGCAAGCTGTACAGATACAGTAACATGAATGCATAGGGCCTATGGTAAAACAAATTTGCCCCCCTCCCCAAAAATAACAAATCATAATTTACCCGGCAAGTTTCGGTTTACATTTGGCCTTTACCTTTCTCATCAAAGTTTACTTTACATCTGCATAATCTCTATACTATATAACTGTAACAAACACTTACTTTCCGGCATCTTGGCGGTCTGTAGATCGCAAATATGTCGTAAAAGATTTTCTCTGTCTTTTTCGGTCTTCGCCAACACAAACAAGATGGCGATGTCTGGTTCCCAGGATGCACCACGCGGGACAGGGCTGACGTCATAGGCGGGAGGTTCAAAGGAGCCGCCCAGGTGATTAGGACGTTCGAATATTTGACAAGATACTTAGTAAACATCAAAATGGCGCCTTTTAAATTTTTTTTCACAAACTCACGGCCTCTTTGAAATATCAAAACCATCAGTGTAACGTTATGGCCATGTAAAATTCTATTATTAAAAACTGTACATTGAATAGTGACTGACGTTACAGTTAACGGAAAATAAGTGTGTGTAAAATTGACGCCTATGTTACGTAAGCAAGAAATATTGCAAGTGGTATCTAAAGCGTGGGAACGGTTTCTCTTGCATCGATATAGCTCCCCGCTAGAGGTCCTCTCAGTGACTTTCGGATACCGAAAACAGCCCGAACACTTTGACACTCGAAGTTTCGTTTCGTGGGAAAAAAAGTGGGATGGACAGAAGACTTCGTCCGTAGTAACATAGTAGTAGTTAACATTCTCTCTTTACTATTGCGTCAACCAGCATTCACTCTTAATGCACCTGTACATCGTTCTTCGTATATCATATAATGATTAATATTGATAAATGATGAATTATGATGGTTTATTGCGCTATAATCATATCGGTGACAAAAGATAGTGTGTATAGACGTCATAAAACTGGCTACGAAGCAGAAATTGGTGGGGGACATTGTATGTGTGACTTTTTTTTCACATGCCCCGTTTTCTTTCCTATGATGGCACCGACAAAGATATCATACCAATCAACCTCAGCTCGGAAATTAATAAGGCAAAACTGCTGGCATGAAAGAATTAATCTGACCCATGCTGAATATCGCTAAATAAACTCTCCTGTCAAAGAAAATAAGCAACGGCGCCCGTAGAAGTCTACGAAGAAGTCTATGGTATCATCTTAAAATATTCTCTTTGTCTTCGATAGAATTTGAGTGAGTAATTGACGAAAAGAATCGGTGCACGGGAAGGGTAACATTTATCCCATTAAAAAATAAATGGTGCCTTGCAAATTACTCTCCCTATAGTTATATAACAGTCTGGTAAAAACCACAACAAACTACGAACACCTCTGATCAGCTGATCTACGACTAGTAGTAGTACTTGTCTTTTGTTTTATCCCCATGTTGTTTTTATCTACTAGTATTTCATAAACTTGTTAATTCCGGGCCTTTATCGACAGTGTTATGAAAATGAAAAACACCTTGAATACATACTGAGCTAAAGATCACAACGATTTTCTAGTAATCATTGCGTGGACCGTTACGTAACCCTCTCTGCGCATTATGTGCACGTCACTCCAGACCGTGGGAAAATTCTGAAATGACCCTAGGTGAACTCAAGGTCATTCACAAAGGTCATGTATGTTGCAACGTCTCTATTTTATGCTGGGGAATATCAGACAGGACCATTATCATAGAAAGTATCGACGCCGGGCCAAATTTATGGGCCATTGGGGACCAGTCGGACTGTGGGAAAATTTTCTTGACCTGGAGTGAACTCTAGGTCGTTCTCGCAGACTCTCGCGCGGATTGGCGGAGATTGCGAGAGTTGGAGGCTGCTTCCCACAGGCCAAGATGGCGCCGGTTGTGACAGATTGCGAGTGAGTTCAACTTTGTTTTGGTTGACATTTTTCACGAAATTACCGTAAATATGTGCATAGATTGCCGTAACGCTCTTGTGGTAGAATAGCAAGATTCCGTTTAGTTGGAAAATACTGTAGTTGGTTGGAAACCTGTTGATCTAGTGGGGTTTTGGTGCCGTTTTTGTTGGTGCTTTTGTTCGATCTTCGTGACCTGCTCGCAGCCCCTTTCCCCGGAGAGGCGGCTGAGCTGCGCTCCGTGCAGACTTTTGTTTCGCCTTTTGCAATAATCCTACAGTAGTCTAACGACGCTGGACCCATTGTTCAACACTTATGTAGACTCCACAAATTGTCTGAGCTCTTGCAGAGCTCAAAGACTGCAGAGTTTGTACGTTCTTTGTGGCGCAATCCGTGAGGGTGCAAAATTTTTTCGGGAGCTGAAATCTGTTGCGTCCCAACTTTCGTCAGAGTTCCCTGACAGGCCCCGGGACAGCTTCTCCAAATCTCACATTTCTGCCACCAACTGTACATTTCTGTTCAAATTTGCGGCTAGAACTTGGGAGAAATGGCATCGCAGAAGACAAGGGGAAGCCAAAAAATGAAATTGCGTGGGATTTGTGCCAATTTCGGGGAGCCGAACCCGTGGGAAAAATGCCAATATTTCTCCCACGACCATGTGGTCTTTGTTTATAATTTACGGGGACCGCGACCCAGGCTTTGTCCCAACTCGCTGCTGCCTGGTATTGTCTGTACAACTTTTCGGTGGAATTTTACCACTTAGAGGGTCTAAACTTACACTTTTACCGACTTTGGTGTTTTGTCTGCGTTCTGTAGTTCGTTGTTTAGGCGCAGCAGCTAGACTCTATCGGGAAAATCGCTGATTATTCCAAGGTGTTCGCGGGGCTTTGTTACTTGAATCCGTTGCCTTTTGTCTGTATCCATGGGTCCTACATTTGGGGCGGTGCTGCGAAACATCTGTACACAAGAAGAAAACAGGAAAGGGTAGAAAATAATACACGCATTGGTTGTCCTATACGGGAAGGGGTTGGATTTCGCTGACTTTGTTTTTTTGTTGTGTTGGTTTAGGTCGTTTTTTGTTGGTGATGTCGGAAGACCTGTTGCGTTTTCTGTGCTTTGTTTAAACATGCAGTATTTATTTTGTAACGAGCCCATGTGGGGTGGAAGAAGTGACCAGGGGTTCACAGAGCCTGGCATGCTCTGTTACATAAGGAGACTTTCCCCTTGTGTGGTTTAAAACTCAACCAACACATTTTGTGATATGAAAAGTCTATGGGTTTATGCACTTGTCGGATAATTTCTTTGGGTGTATTTTTCATCACAGGAATAGAATCTATATGTTGTACTTCGAAGTCTGAAGTCGACAGATGATAGCTTCAAACTGCAATATTTTGAAAATAGTACAATTTGAAAAGGAGATATGTTACCCCGCGGATAAAGGTGAACTAATGTTAAATGCGGGGATTTGTTTTTGTGGTTGGGAGCAAATGGTGTGTTCACAGTGGTTTGAGTTTGCAGTACTTAGCAAGTTATGCTCACGGTACTGTACAGTAAAGGAAACACTGGTAATATTGTACTGAGTGATAGTGAGCTACTAGTACTATAGCCTGGATACCAGACCCTAGCCCGATCTAAAAAAATATCTATATAGTGAATTTTTTTTAGATCGGGCTGGGGTCTGGCATCCAGACTAGACCTACTACTAGGGATTCTGGGCAAGGGAACAACAGATGGACAGAACAATCACTTTCAGCAGTGCTGGTGTGATCAACTGTTAGTGTTACTGATCTACATGTAACTGTGTCTACCCTCTAGATACGTAGCACTTCTTAACAAGTATGTACTAGCATAAGATCGGATTGATGTTCAAGTTGTGCTTCTTCTCTGTAAGTAACAGAGTCTTCCATTTACAAAACAATACTGTGTACAATGTTTGTATGTACTAGTAGTAAGTACATGTGGCGCTTAGAGTTAGACAAGAGTTTAGGCAAGGAGAAGAAAAAACAGAAAATTTACACAGTCGTTTTTGGATTTATAGTATACTATTATCACAGGCCTTGGAAATTAATGACTTCGGCATTGCAAATTAAAAGGCAAAAATTGAACTAGTGGGAGTCTGTGTTGTTAACTTTTTGTTGTAAAATCTCTCATTTTCAGCTCGCAAAAATGTATTTTCAAGTTAGGATTTTGGGACGGACGGGGTAAAATGTTTGTCTGTACCAATGAGCAGATTTTTCCGTGCGGGGACGGAGGGACAGGTCCTAGAGACCGCCCACCGATGGAGTGTGTTAAAATACGTCCCCAGGGACTTAAACTTTCACCTGACTACACTTGTCATTGTGGATCAGTGCATGATAATTGTTGTATTACTTATGCTTAACTGAAGAGAGAGAGAGAGTCCGTGCCAGAGCTGTTTTGTTTAGATTTTTCGTAAACTTTAAGTAGTCTGTTTGTAGAGTTTCCAAACACCAGTTGCTTTCATTACTGTGTTTTCTAATTGTCATGATACTTTACTCATCAAGGATTTTCTCACAATTTTATACCCGAACATATTGTGCCAACTGTAGGTTGTTGTCCAATTGTCTCTACATGCACTTCTTTACACATTTTGATAGTGATATTACCTTTGATAAAGAGGTTGTGTTTTTCGGAAAATGTGTCTGTCTGTGAACAGTGAACAGCATAACTTGTCTTGAGAAGGCCTGGATGTTTTGTCTTGATATTTGGTATGTTGGTTCTTGCAAGGCTCCTCGGTACTTGTAATAATTGAACTTGTATTTGGTACATTGGTAGGTTTTGATAATACCTTGAAATGATTAGATTTTTTGGCCTCTAGCAGCTTGTTCTTGTACTGCAACATAACTTGTTCTGGTTTTACTTTTAGATAGTGCTAGTGCTAGCTTAACCAAACATGCCATTCTGAATTCTCAAGTATAAGTTATATGAGGGTATACATACTCTTTTCCGTAAGGCGTAGGAAGCCTATTTTGATTTCCCGTAATTCTTAGGGAAAGTCATCTTATTCAAGTAATTTATAGCGGGGTGACCAAATTTTGCGTACCATAGTTGCCTTTTCTTGATTTTCGCATTATACGGATGGGTTTTTCCGAATCCAGCATTAAAAAATTGTAGTGGGGAACCCCCATGCAGGCCCTCTCATATAACTACAGTACTTTTGTAAGGAAACTTTCATATACTTCTTGTCAAATTCACAAAGTCCAATGTGCTTCAAGGAAATACTGTAAATGCATTTAATTCATAGGGATTTAATTTTGCGGTAGTGGGAAAAAAGACTTTTCGCAGAGCGGTAGCAACATGCACTGTTGTCTCTTATTACCATAGAAATATGTTTGCGGTGCTTTGAAGTTCGTGGTGAAGCGGCCACCACGAAAACCATGAACATTATTGAAACCACTGTGAAAGTTTCTGCATCTACAGTATTTTTGCCAGCAATGAAATCAACAGCTGTTTTTCCTATAGGACCCACAAGTACATTACTACCCCCTGGCCAGTAGAAGCCTCCTATGGGACTATTGGCTATGTGGGATTTGTTAGGGGCTTAGGTTTCTCATAATTGATTTGGATATTGTTGACTCATTGATGCATGTACTTGATATGATCACAGGGGGTTGGGAAGTGGTGGAGCTGATTGAGATGGTAATGTGTGATAATGGTTGTTGCTTTGCTGGTGGCTTCACTTCAGGAGGGGGTGTGAATAGGGCCATACTTTAGTGGGCCAAGGCTAACACCTGTCCTACACCATGACAGTTGACCATGTGGAATCATCCTAGACCCCATTTATCAGGGATGCCTAAAGGTGCACTCTCACTGCACTTGTGCCACACTTGCGTCACTGCGGGGTTTGAAATATACTTGAAACAAATTTCAGAGATGAATGAATTTTCTTCCTTTTTGTGTATTTTGTCGTCTGCTATGTCATTATTTTTACATATTACGCAATATCTGAATTATTTTAAAAAATCGGAGAAAATAACAAAGCCTTGATGCAGTAAATGAACCCCGCAGTGATGCAAGCTTGACGCAAGTGCAGTGAGATTGTACTTAAGCATTAGATTTAGAACAAATTCTATTGTGAAAAATGCAGAAATCACTATGCGAAATGTACTCATCTTTATTTGATCTTACGAAAAATGCAAGCCTCCTTAACACAATCACATACTTCAGGAATAGTGACGATTGCTTTTTGAGGTAGAGTGTCACAAATCATTTCAGACAGGAAAATGCCATTCCATAGATACAAATGACACTGACATTTACTGTAATAGTGTAAAACACACGCGGATACCTGACTGGCTTTGATTTGTCATGATAGTAAACAACTGATGACAAATATCGGAAAGAGGAAGTATGGTAAGAGTTGCTATATTCAAACGACTAGAAATTAGATAGGTACCTCTCAACTAAAGCCGTAAAGGTTGTACTTAAATCTTTTTAAGACCACAGCGTAGTGGGTTGTTATCCATCGATATCCCTCTCCTTTCATCGCCCTTTACCTCCCCAACCAAAGTTATATAATCCATTTTTACACCTGGGTGGAGTAAGGATAGTAAAGTACCTTTTGCAAGGTCACAACATTGACAGGATCAACAACATGACAAGATTCAAACCATAGACCTCTGGGATCTGAGCAAACACCCTGCAGTTACTGTAAATGCAGAAATGTTCACGGTGGATTAATGTTCGCGGTTTTCACGGTGACAACTTCACCGCGAACTTAAAACCATGGTGAACATTTTTCTATTACGGTATTAGACTGCAGTCTATGGTGCTACCGCGAAATTAAAACCACCGCGAAAAGTCTTTTTTCCCGCTACCACAAAATTAAATCCCCGCGAACTTAAATGCATTTACAGTATTCCACATGACCCCACCTCCATCACAGTATTTATATGTCCAAATCCAACTGCAATGCCGGCTAATCCTGATAAATCCAATTCCTGAGTGAATCCAGATTTGCCAATCCTAGTACCAGGGTTCTAGTTAGCTTCTGTCCTTCCGTCCTTTGACAGACTTTTGCAGCTGGGGACAGACAAACTTTTAGCCCATTCCGTTCTCTGTGACAGACAAAAATCGGCATGTAATGATATTAAAAACAATTAGCATGAGATGCCATTGAATCAAATTGAGTCTCCCCTACCAGCAAAATTTGCCCCTCAAAATGCAGGAAAGTGTTTCAGAGGGTCTAGATTTTTAAAAATTGACCCCCTAGGATCATTGCGCTTTCCACACTTGACAGGATTTCCATTCAAAATCCAAGGGACGGAAAAAAATTAAGGCTGTCTAGAACATTGCCTGGTATAATTTATACCAGGGTTGTAGCCAACGCCCGTCCTTTGACGGAATTTTGCAGCTGGGGACGGAAAAATATTTTGCCCATTCCGCTCTGTGACGGAGAAAATCGATATGTAAAGATACAACAAAAACTAAAAATCTTGAAAAATCTCCAAAAATTCAAAGGATTTTTTCACAGCGCCGGGGCAGGGTCCGCATTTCAGGCTATTCAGAAGGCTTATTTTATCAGGTTTTTAGGGCCATATTTACGATAATAGTAGCAGTCACTTAACTTCTTTCCAGTTTGACATAAGAATATTTCAAGTCAAAGCGTCAAAGTCAACTAAAAACTCGTAAACAACAAACTTTACTCAGCTCAACAGTAACGTTAACTATTGTCCGGTTTGCCATCCGAAGTTGAAGCGCTTATTTATAGCGCTAGTATCTTCGATGCGCCGTTAGCCGCCGTGCCGTGCGACTGTTGTTGACGGTCTTACATCTCTGAGTTGCCGCCTCGCTGTCAGACGATATTCCAACCGACATGTTTCAAGAAAAATACCCGGCGAAACCATTGTTCCGCGTCAGATTCTATTCTATAAAACATGTGGGTTACAGTCTGATAAATATTTTGTAGAAGCACCGCTGTGGGAAAATGCAAGGAATAATCACGTAGCATACGAAGTTCGCTGTCAACTGGCACACGACTGTTTGAAACTCTAACCAACAGCTGCGGCCTTTGATGAAGTCGGCGAAAAGGTGCACTGCCTTTGCAACAAGGAAGCCGACGATCTCACGGTGGGCGGGGCCATATGAGGCTTGCCCCGAAAGCCCCGGCCCCGAAAGGAAATGCCCGGTTTTTACATACAAAATTACAAACTTACGATGGTTTGTAATTTACGTTGCCGAACCAAAGAGCTTCAAATTTAGAACAGGAAATTTGGGGACGCGACCCGCCCTTGCTCTAAAAATGTGTCAGAGAGAATTGATTTTATTTTCCGCGCTGAAAAAGAAATGACGCAACTAATAGTAAGAGCCTATGTGATCAACCCCGCTCCCCATATAAGGAGATTCCCGGGAAAATCTGGCTGTTCCGGGGAGGGATCCCACCCCGCTATAATAGGACTGCGCCGGATCAAACCGTGGGTGATTCTTTCAAGCGATTCGTTGTACGTGCTCGCCGACTCGCCGTCTATGTTTCCAATCTTTGTAAAGTGTTAAAATGCTACTTACCTCGTTCAGATGAACTGACAGATGGAGTGTGTTGTGTTAATCGACGGTTTCTCTCATCGGCGACGGTAGGAATCGACGTGAACTTTGATACGACTTAACTAAGTAAGACGCAAAAGGCCGGTGTTGAAAATGTTTTATTCTCGCCGATGTGAGGGCGCCGTTATCCCTTGTATGTGCTATTGTGCTTGTGTATATTTCTCGTAGGACGTAGATACGTAATAACTTTTTGTTGTACTAAACGTGCAACTCTTTCTGTGCAAATTCTATACAATATAGAAGTGCAGCTGTGTAACACGCTTACAATCTTACCCTCATACCAGCAGTCTGTGTGCGATCACTGCGGTGGCGGTAGCATCGGCCCCTTTCCTAAATAAAATCCAGCGTAAAACCCTCGTGTAATTTCTTTTACCAAAACAGATGTATTCACAGCTCAAAATGCTGGAAATAGCGTTTCAGAGGGTCTAGATTTCAAAATTTTCCGGGGGAGCATGCCCCCGGACCCCCCTAGGAACGGCGCTCGATAGGATTTTCAGTCAAAAGTGGGGGGACGGAAAATGATTTCGGGCTGGCTACAACCCTGAGTTATACTATAAACATGGGTCTAGTTATAGTATATGCCATTCCCACCGTTATCTGATATAAGAGAAGATCATGACTCATGAGAACAGGATACCCAATGCCAAACATCCAGGACATCCTGGTAGTGATACCACCACTGTTTACTGTCCGTGATTTTCCCACACTATCTCCCTGGGGGGCAAAACGCCTAACTATACACCTGTACAACTACATGATTGAGAACGCCCCATTACGCAAGGTTACAGAATACCTGTTGTGCGGGGTTCATTTGCTCGTCATGTTTGACTACCGAGAGTACATTGCTCTGTCCTTTCCGGACTACCTTTTGTATTTGGAACTTCTTGACATGTAAGTCCGTTGTTCTTAACTTTTTAAGTTTTGTTATTTTTATACACCTGCACAACTAGATGTTTGGGAACACTCATTACAAAGGGTTACATAGTACTTGTTGTACTGAATGACAGACAGTAGTAGTAGTAGTACTAGTACTAGTAGTTGTACGGGGTACACTTGTATGTCATGTTTGACTACCGAGAGTACACTGCTCTGTCCTTTCCGGACTATTTTCTGTATTTGGAACTTCTTGACATGTAAGTCCGTTGTTCTTAACTTTTTAAGTTTTGTTATATTTATACACCTGTACAACTAGATGTTTGGGAACACTCATTACAAAGGGTTACAGAGTACTTGTTGTACTGAATGACAGACAGTAGCAGTACTAGTACTAGTAGTTGTACGGGATGCACTTGTATGTCATGTTTGACTACCGAGAGTACACTGCTCTGTCCTTTCCAGACTACTTTTTGTATTTGGAACTTATTGGCATGTAAGTCAGTTCTTAAATTGTTGTTTTGTTATTTTTGTTGTCTAGTGTAGTTTTTGGAGGTCAAATTTCAGGCCGTCTGCATTGTATATGCAGAAAGTCTTGTTAAATGTGTATGACTATGAATGAACTCTATCTCGTAGTATGGCTATTGTGATGATATGGTTCCTGTTGCGAAACTCTGGACATTATGTATTTTTTAGAGGGTATGAGCGATATGCATTTAAATCCTTGCTTTTAAGTACTATAAATGCAGAAATTTTCAGTGGTTTTATGTTCACGGTTTTTGCATTGCAAATTTACTGCAAATTTAAAACCACCGCAAAGATTTTTTTTCATGGCAGTAAGAGACTACAGTGTATAAGATGCTTCCGCAAACTTAAAACCACCGCAAACAGTCCTTTTTCCCCGCTACCCAGAAATTAAATCCTTGCAAACTTTAATACATTTACAGTATTGTTTGAATGAGAAATCTCACTAGCAAGTACTTTCGACGTACTCCATTTTTGGAAGAATAACTAATCTCCAAGCAGATCTCGCGGTGGCATAAGATAGTATCATAAGCTGGGGAAGGAGTTTAGCTGGCAGAGGAGTTTCATTCCACCATAAGATCTGCTTGGAGATCAAGAATAACCTCATGAGAATAGATTTACGTTGTATAGGAAGCAACAATCGGACACTCTCTGGAACTAGCAAAGTTTGAACTTGAAAATCTCATTTTCAAATGAGAACATACAACCTTGAAACTGTCCGCAGATACCCACGTGTTGACCTTCAATTTTAAAGGTCACTTTTACAAACAAGTATTTAGATGACCCAAGCTTACATTACGTAACTTCTTTGACAACGTGCCATTATACTTTTATTCCTGTCTAATTCGCAGGAAGAGTTCCCGGGATAATTTGTAGGTTGGGAACCCCATACTGGACAGTCTTTGTGAAGAACTTTGTCTCTATAACTTAGTATAAGTCTCTTCAACACTTACTTCTGCCATTTATTGATTGATTGATTGAATTACCCAAGTTGAGTCAAGTTTTCATCAGTCCAGTGC
The DNA here is from genome assembly GCA_019207045.1 of Branchiostoma floridae x Branchiostoma belcheri. Classification (NCBI taxonomy): domain Eukaryota; kingdom Metazoa; phylum Chordata; class Leptocardii; order Amphioxiformes; family Branchiostomatidae; genus Branchiostoma; species Branchiostoma floridae x Branchiostoma belcheri. The sequence continues at coordinate 22,339,232 of CM033029.1, forward strand.
CTAATACTGTAAATTCATATATTTTTTTCAAGGACAAAACAAAACAAAATTGTTGTGGTGTTTGAAGTTCGCATTAGAATCAAGTCTGCGATACCGTGTAGTGACGTGGAATGCATATTCGCTGTGTCACGATTTTGGAAATAAAATGGCTGTGAAACATTTTAATATTTACAGTAAATGCAAATCTGTCATTTTGTTTTCCAGCAACCAGTATGAAGATCAGAGACAGGTACAGAAAAGACAAGAGCCAAGAAGACTGACCAGGTGAGCATGTTCACTCGATTGTACGGAATTTACATACTCTGAGAACCTCAGTACAAAATACAGGGCTCAAAATACCACCTGCATATGCAGGTTAGTGCAGGTAAAATTGGAGCTGTGCAGGTATTTCTGGTGTCTACCTGCACCTAACCTGCACTGGTCCATGTACTGGGTTTTATTCATAAATGTCCTATGATGTAGGTGTGTATGGATTTTTATTAGCTGCATTGATAAAGTATGAAAAAAAAATAGGAATGCATAGTTCCTGAACAATTTAAGTATGATTCATAATTCTTAAGTTCAGAGTGGTGCAGGTGAAATATGTCTGGTGCAGGTAATTTTCAATGTTACCTGCACCAGTGCAGGTACAGTCAAACCTGTATTAGGGGCCACCTCTACAGAGGGGCCACCTGTCCATAGTGGCCACTTTTGTTGGTCCCTTGGGTATTTTATCTACAAGTTGCCACCTCTATACAGAGGCCACCTGTCTATAGTGGCCAAATTTGTCTGGTCCCTTGAGTGGCCGCTATAGACAGGTTTGACTGTATACAGAAAAAAAAAAAGGATTTCAAACCCTGTATACGTTTACTTTTTTTTCTTAGTAGTTAGAATTTCAGACAGTTTCACTAATAAGGCTTGTTTATTCATGTTCATGCTCGAATGCGCGCTCACAAAGCTGGGGTTATGTAAGATTCCTTACTACCTGTTAATGACATGTTGAAGGTCATTTTCCCATGACCTTCAACCATGCTGATTGTGTCATATTTCGGATGACATCAGCACACGCATCAATTTTGTCCATAATCCAATAACCTGTCTATAACAGCCACTCTAGGGACTGGAGAAATGTGGCCACTATAGACAGGTGGTCACTGTTAATAAAAGGAAGGTCTGTTGCAGTACCTTAGAAAGAAGTTAGGGGGCTCATTATCATACCTACCCGCCAACCAAATATCATCAGGAGCCATCCAAGCCTTCTTGACTTGAGTTGTACTGTTTGCAAAAATACACACACACACACATACACAGACAAACACTCGTTCATACATTCATACGGTTTGTTCATAAATCCATTGTTTTGACTCACTAACTCCTGAGCTTTCGGCAAAAATGTGAAAATCCTAAAATTCTGCAACCTTGTCCTTCACAAGTAACTTGATATGGTTACCATTGGTTCAAGTATGGCGCAAGGGCGAGAAACGTTTGATAGACCGTTTTCAGGCCATAAAGCCAAGGAGATAGCCGGCTATATCAATTTTATTGATTGGTTCACGGATTCGCTCGCTCCTAATTTTTGGAAAAGAAAAAAAAAGTAGAAATTACCACTCAGCAAATTTTCACCATTAATGAAACCATTCTCCAACTTTCTGGTGTAGCAAATTGGCCTTTATATTATAAGCTCCTTAAAATGTGAGTAATATTATAATTGCAGTTATATTTTTAATTCATGAAGAATGGGACAAACATAAAAACTGACACAGCACTTTTGTGATTTTCAACCAACAGGTGCTGTTACTGTACAGTAATAGTGTTTTTGTACTTTTTTCAAGCTGAAAACTTTTTATTTTTTATGTTTTGGATTAGCCCTTACCTTTCAGTTCAGTTCAGTTCTTTACCCCAACCATAATTTACAATTTTTTTTTCGCCCTGTCGCTTTTAATGAAAAATCCGTGAACCAAGAAATTAAATTGGTGTGGCCTAAGGGCCCGGGAAACAGTCTGGCATCCAGACTACAGTGACAGAAGGAACAGATGCAAAATTGCTGCCCAAATTCAAAACCACTGACAGTTGAGATTGCCATGTCTGGAGCGATAAGTTCTATTGTATTTTGCAAGGAAAATTGGTGCACAAATGGCTGCCATTGTGAGCTAGGGGTCAAAAGGTCATCCTCAGCATCTTTTCCATATTGTGACCTTCTGTTCATATAGACATGGGCTAATCCATTCAGTTTGGAGGGGGGCAGTAAAGGGTGTATATTCTATGTATAAGGTGTAAGTAGAATTGCCATTACCACTAGATGGTATTTCAGTGTGTCTCGCATTTTTGGGGGGGATTCGGGATTTGAAAAATTGTTCTTACAAAATAAAATCTTAGTATGTCAGAACTAGAAGAATTATGGGTTACACTGAGGAATGGCCACAGGATTTTTTGTCTAGAATATCTGATAAGGCCACACCAAATTTATTTCTTGCTTCTCAGATTCACCTGTCTATTTTTATCTTCATTTGCAAAAAAGAAAGTAAGTCCCGATAATGATACAGGTTTTGCTCTCACAAAGATGTGAATATTGCCATTCAGAGCCACGTACACATAATTTCAGGCTAAAAACAATGCTTTATTTAGTCAGAACAGTAGTAACAAATTAAAGAAAGGGATTTATTGCATACAAAGTGTTATTAAAAGTTGAAAACTTGAATCATCCTGTTGGAAAAAATTATTCTTGTTTATTTATGCCAGTCATTTTTTTTCTTCTGAATAAATCCAAGACTTACTAGTGCAACTTTTGGAATTCTGTCGTAAGCCATGAAAAATAATTATTTTGATTTATTTATGCCAGTCCAATTTTTTTTCTGAATAAATCCAAGAAGCAACAAATAGATTTCGTGTGGCCTAATGATAAAATGTCCCTGGTGAATCAGGTGTTTTGGTATTGTCCCTTATTTCATGGTGAGTTATCACTAAAAGGGTTTCTGTTCCGGTCGCTGAGCACCGTGGGAAAATCCGCTGGAAGTAACCGGAACTTGCCATTGTCTGGAACAGAAACGTCTGCAACCATTCAAAACAACAGATTATCGTAATTATGTCTGTCAACGCATGTATTATCTGGAACTGTTTTCTGCATTTTTGCTCGGGCTGTCATTTTTTTCTAGAATGAAGTAAAACACTTTTGTAAACTTTTCAAAATATAAAAGCTAATGCAAGTTCAACTCATTGAAAAGTCACAGTTACTGTACAGTACATACATTGTAGTTATTACTTTATTTTAGGTCATTGCATAGATGTATTAAAATTTGTTAAATCTTAATAATAGATTTTTTGCCATTTTTGATCAAAAATGTATATTTTTGCTTCCTGTGTCCTGAAAAAGCCAACTGATCTGGAATTAGGTATTGGGGTAGCTTTATCACTATAAATGGAAAATGGGCCACATAGACCAGTCCATTTTGCATATATAGGGGGGTAAAAAGTTTGGACCGGGATGATGTTTTGGGACAGGTCAACCTTGCAAAGGGTTGATATGGAACAGTACACTTTGGCATACATATAAAGATGGATTGCAATATGCTTTATTTGCTCCCAAGCAAATGTCGGCCTTTCTAGTCTGAAACTGCATCTGCTTTTTTGCTCCAACTGCCATTTCTTCTAGAATGAAGTAAAGGCCTTTGTGAACTTTACAAAATTCAAATTAAGTTGTGCTGCCCCTACGGCTAATTAATCAGCCTACGGCTGATTAAAAGGCTATGGGACGAATGAACGAACGAACGAACGAAGTTCAACCTCTGCAAAGGTCAGGGTTCATAGTTATTACTTTATTTCAGCTCATTGCACAGATAAATTAGAAAAGGACCTCAAAAAGTCAAATAGAGGAAGAGACTGAGCTACATTGTACAATATTAATGAAAATCTAAAACTTAACACATTGTTTGTGTTCAACATTTCTTCTATTCTGACTGATTTTATTACCTTTTTTGGCGATTCACGAAACTTAGTGTGTAGGGACAATGCCCGTACATAGGGAACACTTAGTCTAGCATTTTTAGAAATTTTAAACTTGCTGACCTAAGCCTGACCCTCTCTTCCACAGGCAAAATTTTGCATCCCTGTGTCTTTTTTACTCATACTCCCATGGCTATTGCTCCAATGATCTCACACTACTTGTCCCTCCGGTGAGAGCCTTTCAGCGCAACACTTATGTGGGGCCGCGTAGCACAGTGGTAGTGTATTCGGCCCGTGATCGAGAGGTCGCCGGTTCGAATCCGCCTGCCGTGTTGCCGGTCTTGTGCCCTTGGGAAAGGCACTTTACACGACTTTCCTCACTTTACTCAAGTGAAAAATGAGTCGTCCCTCGGATAGGACGTTAAATGGAGGTCCCGTGTGTGGGGAGAGCCATACCCTATGCACGTTAAAGAACCCGCCACATGTGCAAACATCCACCCGAGCGGATCAAACCATTCCGGCCAAAATCGGGGTAGGGAATCTCCCGAGCAGCCCTCGTAACCCCTGCTTCGCCTATTGGGTCAGTTAGTCCTCACTCATAGTGAGCAATTGGGCTGGTCTCAATCATGATGTTTCTGACCTAGGGCGAAGAGTTGCTGTTACAGTTCCAATCATGTAACCCGTAACCTTGAGTGGCCTTCAGGCCTTGTTACGTGGTGACCATTGAGTAAAAAAAAAAACAAAAAAAACAACACTAGGTTCTCTTCAAACTCCCATCACTATACTGTTCAATTGCCAGTTTCCAAGTCCTTCTCCGTCAACAGTTTCTTTCCCCGGACAGCAAAATTATGGAACTCACTTGACGACTTGTTTCCCTTCTGTCTGCAACTTATCAGCCTTCAAAACAAATGTCCACCGCTATCTCCGTGCACAGTTTCCAACTTCTTAGTTCATTGGCTTGAAATGGTCTTGTGACCTTGCTTTGAACGATCTCGTTAAAAAAATGTGTCACTACAAGGTGAACAACTTACAATGCTGACCAGGGCTTTAGCCAGCTCAAATTTTTTTTCCGTCAGCCAATTCCCATTGTCGCGAAAACACTATTCCAGGAGTTAGAAAGAGTCTGCACTGAGACCTTGAAAAATTGGTTTTAATGAGATTATCGTATGCGAAAGGCCACCGACACACATCGTCAACAATAATAACAATAGCAAAACAAACAGTGTGTGGCTTTTACGGCCGTGGACAGCGTCCCCAAGCCGCCTGTAGCTTCCACCAAGGATTTTTGTCCGTCAAGGTTGACAGATTGGTTTTAAAATTTTTCCGTCACACGCAGCAAATTTCCATCAATTGACAGAAAAACGGACGCTGGCTAGAGCCCTGATGCTGACTGACTGTTTTTCATTTCCAGAGATGCCATGAGCAGGTACTTAAAAGACAAGGCCAGTCTGGACCACACACTAGTCATCCAACATGCGAAAGTTGCACAGAAATCCTACGGAAGTGAAAAAAGGTAACACGATTTCTATCCTCATTCCCTATATGTCTGTGTCTGCTTTTACTTGTTTATCTTGTTTGGCTTCCTCACAGAAAATTTATCTTCCAGGAAGAAAATTATTCTGTCCCCAAGAAATCTTAGAAAAATGTGCTTGTCCATGGGGCAAGCAAATTTTTTTCTTGTTAAGTTTTTGAGAAAATTTGAGATTTGTTTTCTTGTATTTCTCAAAATGCCTTTTCTTGTTTATCTTGTTTTGCTTCCTCACAGAAAATTTATCTTCCTGGAAGAAAATAAATTCTTGTATTTCTTTAGAGTTGAATCTAGTTAGAAAAAACAAGAATTTCTAGAATTTTTTTCTTGCATTGTAAGAAAAAATAAGAAGATCCTGCTTAGATGTCTAAAAAAAATTTTGTATCTTCTCGTTTTGCTTGAATTTTTTTCTACATTTTCTTCCTGCAAGAATATTTGTCTTCATACAAGAATTGTCCATGGGGTAAGCAAAATAAGAAAAAATCATCTTTGGTAGTGTGGTTATAGAACATGTAACATCACCTGGCATACCTAAATTTTGCACATTGTCATCTAGCTACAGGTATATTTAATTAGGATGCCCCAACTGTTTTTTGGGGGGCAACGAATATCCTCCCTACGATAGTTCTGGTAAAATACAAATACCTATATTGCTGCATGTACCATACATCGTACAGTACTACATGTATGAAGTGTACTGTTCTGTCAGTCTACAATACCCTTGCCATTCCTTAGTAAGTGGTTTCCGACTGGCAATCTATATTATATTTCAATTTTGCTGTACTGAATGTCATACCTGGGCGTTTCGGACCAGGTGATAAAAAGCCGTATCACACATGCAGGCTTCGAAGTTTTATCACAAAGGCTTATGTCACAGGAATATTTCGAACATACTCTGCGCACACCAATGCTGCGTGGTTGAAAACTCGAATACCTGATTCAGACGTTGGAACATTGCTGTTGTAGCAATGTTTGTTCCAGGGCACCAAATTTTCTCAACTTCTGGCGCATTTCGCATCGAAACTTCCGGGCAATCCTACCCACGGTCGGGCTGGCACCTCGGGTGATCGGAATACACTGTGTTGTATTCTATATGTAGCAGTACTACTAGCACTATTGTGAAATCAAAACCACTCGTTTTCTCCTAACCACAAGATTCAGTAGACTCCAACACTCAGTTTTTGTTTGTGTTTCAGGTTTTTCTGCCCCCCTCCGTGTGTGTACTTACAAGGTCCGGGCTGGAAGAACAGGAAAGAACAGATGGAGAAGGACGGAGCGACAGAACAGGAGACGACTGTACACGCCTTCATCGGTATCGGGAACAGTGAACAGGAGATGCAACAATTACACTTAGAGGGAAAGGTGGGAAACATTGCTTTTTTAAACCATCATCATTGTCATCATCACCCGGGCATAGCTGATAAGTCAGCCGTAGTGGCAGCATGTTCACAACAGGCATTTTCAGCACCTATCTCCTCTCCGGGGCAAGGTGAATGATGTATGGCTGATACATAAAAGAGGTTTGCCAGGCCTCTGTCCGGATGATTTGTAGTGAATCACCAACTCCAGACAAAATGGTTTGCTCCATCGCACACCCCACCATCGCACATGTGGTAGTTGTTGGGTGTGGCTCTCCTTATGTATACACAGGACCTCCATTTAACGTCCTATCCGAGGGACGACCCTAGTCGAAACCAGGTCCTAAACACTGTTCTCTGACAGTGCTATGCTCGCCCTTACCATTACCCTAAACCAGAATCCTGGCTAAAACCCCTCGTACTTTTTGCAACAATAATTGGAAATTTTATTTCTCTGCATGTTTTCGTTTAAACTTTCTCTTTAAGTTATATACTAACTTTTTGTACAGTTTCAATATGAATTTACATTTATTTTCTCCCTTATATCCTTCCAGAATTACTGTGCAGCCAAAACCCTGTATATATCCGACTCGGACAAGAGAAAACACTTTATGCTGTCAGTGAAGATGTTCTGTGGTAACGAGGACGACATCGGGGTCTTCTTCAGTAAAAGGATCAAGGTCATCTCTAAACCCTCTAAGAAGAAACAATCGCTGAAAAATGCTGATTGTAAGTATAAATTTTTTATGCATCTACTTCATTGTGTTATTCCTGTTATCTCTAATGTTGTCACTCTATGGCAAACATAACTAGTATATGGAAAATATTTAACTGGGCAAGCTTAGACAAACATGCAGACAGAAAAAGAAACAATACCCCTCCCCCCTTGAAGTTGTGGCCTTTTCCATTGACCTCATGACCTGGTTTGTCAATGTCAAGTAGTTCTACCACCTCTGAACTTCCAACCACACTTAGACTAGCAAATCTGACTTTTGTAGTTATCTTTCCCCTCACTTTCTTCCTGTACAAAGTTCAGGCTGTTGTACCTGATCAATAATTAGTTGTGCCACAGCAAGTCTTTGCCTTACTATTCAGCAAGTCGAACTTTTGCAGCCATCTTTTCGCTTACTTCCTGCCTGTACATTGTTCAGACTGTCGTACATGATCAATGATTAGCTGTGCCACCTCTGAACTTCTTTTTCTTACTATCCATGCAGCAAGTCTTTCCAATCACTTCCTTCCAATATGACATTACTATGTGTCTCAAATAAGGTTTGTTCAAGAGCTGACACACAGAATTGTTTATTTCCAGTGTGTATTGCTTCGGGTACAAAAGTGGCACTGTTCAACAGGTTGAGATCGCAGACAGTCAGCACGAGATATCTCCATGTGGAGGGGGGAAACTTCCACGCTAGCTCACAACAGTGGGGAGCCTTCAGTATACACCTCTGTAAGTTGTACTCTTATAATTTTGTACACCTTTCAGGTCTCGAAATATTTTTTTCTGCATATTAATGCACTGGTGCAGATAACTTTGAAAATTACCTGCACCAGTCAAAGTTTACCTGCACCACTCTGAATTTAGGAAGTTTGGATCATACTAAAATTTTTCACAGGACATTTATGTATAAAACCCAATACATTGACCAGTGCAGGTTAGGTGCAGGTAGACACCAGAAATACCTGCACAGCTTCAATTTTACCTGCACTATCCTGCATATGCAGGTGGTATTTTGAGCCCTGCTTTTGATACTTTCAATGTTAATTTGATAATTACAGATTGAATAATGAAGGCAACTTTTTTGCAGACTTGCATTAGTTTTTGGGGTCTCCAGAGGATGTCATCCATAAACATGTACTGGAATCAACAAGTCTAAAAGAGCTGTAGGGGAATTTCTCTGTACAATAAACAAATATAGCCTCTGTCTTCTCTGTCACAACCAGTGGAAGAATAGCTCGTCAGTGAGCTAAACTGGTAGAGATCACTTTCTCTTTAATGTATCAACACAGAATGAACTTTGATGTAGGTCTGGTAACAACATGTAAATTTCTCTTGTTTCCCCCAGTGGATGATGCAGAGTCCGAGAGTGAGGAGTTCACAGTAAGAGATGGGTACATTCACTACGGACAGACTGTCAAACTGGTCTGCTCCAAAACTGGCATGGCTCTACCAAGATTGGTAAGTTATCTTATATAAGTTATAACAAAATGATCCAAAGTTGTAGACAATGCAATTCCAAGAGTTTTTAGCATCATCAGCATGGTCTGTGTGTGTTTGTGTATCATGATGTATGTTCATAATGATATAGTTACTTGTAATGTAGAGTAACAGGATGTGAGTTGGAAAATGGTGTAACTGGACACTGGCCGGATTGGAAGGTTGGATTGGCCTGGGTCCAAAGTTGTTCTAACAGGCTGGTACTGTAAATGCAGAAATGTTCGCGGTGGATTAATGTTCGCGGTTTTCGCGGTGACCACTTAACCGCGAATTTAAAACCACTGCGAACATTTTTCTATCATGGTATGACACTGCAGTCTATGGTGTTACCGCGAAATTAAATCCACCGCGAAAAGTCCTTTTTCCCGCTACCGCAAAATTAGATCCCCGCGAACTTAAATGCATTTACAGTACCATGTGGTCTCATTTCCTGTATTGGGATATCGAGCTGACGGGCGACAGTTTCAAATTGCAATATTTAATACTATAAATACTGCAGTTTAAAACCACCGTTCGTCGATTTGTATCCCTAAATACCCCGCTTTCAAATACTACGGATAAAGGTTGCTCCACGGATAAACGTGAACTGACGTTATATGCCTACCAGTTACCAGTGGAATCAGCAACAAATTCACAACAACTAACAAAACCCAAAAATGTATATATATTAAAGCTATTTTTGAATAGTTTTAGGAAAGTATGCAATCTTAAAGTTTGTATTTTTATATATGTTAAAGGTATTGTGTAAAATTTACCCCATATGACATTCTTTGTCCACAGATAATCAGAAAAGTTGATAAACAGACAGCCCTGTTGGACGCGGATGACCCGGTGTCCCAGCTCCATAAATGTGCCTTCTACCTTAAGGATACAGAGAGGATGTACCTGTGTCTGTCACAGGAGAGGATAATACAGTTCCAGGTATAGTCAAGAGCATTGGTTAGTCTATCCTACATAGTTATTGTGTGAAAGGACTTGTCCCTGTGACTACCATTGTAAGATGGTAAAAGATGGTTTAATACCACTTAGTAATACTTCAGAATCTGTATATTCAAATCAGGGTTGTAGCCAGCCTGAAATCATTTTCAGTCCCCTTGATTTTGAATGGGAATCCTATCGAGCACCAAAGGCATGGCGTGACGTTGCGCGTCATTTCTAGGGGGTCTGGGTCCCCAAAAATTTTTAAATCAAGACCCTCTGAAACACTATTTCCTGCATTTTGAGGTGCACATTTTGCTTGTAGACTAAGCTGTTTAATGGCATCTGTTTTGGTGAAGAAGAACGCATGGGTTTCAGTTTTTTTATATCTTTTAATACAAATCAATTTTTGTCTGTCCCAGGGGACGGAATGGGGAGAACATTTTTCAGTCCCCAGCTGCAAAATTCCTTCAAAGGACTGAAGGACAGGTGCTGGCTACAACCCTGATTCAAATTGTGTTTCAGTTAAAGTCTTTCTATATCCATTTCAATAGCCCTTGGGCCACAGGAAGAATAGCTAAAACTAAAAGAATGTCAACTGAAAATTGTTGGATCCAAATAAAGTCAAAGGGTGCTAGTCCACTGTTAGTGTTGTGTATTTGACTACTTGATATCTGTATTACCCCTTTTCAATGCTAAGCAGATTGCTAAACACTAGACGTATTTTAAAAGTATCAGGTATAAGTTGTTTGGGGATTTAACTCATGACATACCGAATGCAAGATGAACACTTAATTTACTTGGCCAGTGCATATCAGTTGATGAATAATGTTAATCATGTGCTGTGTTTTTTCAGGCCACGCCTTGCCCAAAAGAGCCCAATAAGGAGATGATCAACGATGGCGCATCATGGACCATCATCAGTACAGACAAGGCGGAGTACACGTTCTATGAGGGCATGGGTCCAGTCCACGCCCCGCTCACACCAGTGCCTGTGGTCGACAGCTTACAGGTCGGTGAAAGTGGACTTAATCATTATCTTTTGCCATAAGAAATCACCTTAATGGCTTTGTCTAAGCATTGCAACTAGGTACATTATGATCCCATGTACTTTGCAATGTGTGAATTGATTTTCTTTCCAGCTCATTGGCTCATTAACAAAATGTCCTAAATATACACTAAAATGTTACAACAAAAATGGTAAATCTATGTTGGAACAGTTCAGGAACCAAAAAATGCAGATAATGTATAGAATGTTAGAAATGTTCCTGACATGTTGGAATATGGTACAGAATATTTAGAAAATCAAACAAGGGTATTAGGAATTGTTCTAAACAAAGACCAAAGGTTAAGACTTACGTTGCAGAAGCCTGCATAGTCATGATGAGTTTGAATCGTGGTTGTTGTCAGTCACCGAATATTTATACTACTGGAAAGGATTGCAGTCCTTAGGACAGGACATTAAGCCATGGTCAACTGATTGGTGTACAATGTACTTGTCTAAAAGTGTTAGGGAAAATTCCCAGTACAATGAACCTGTAAATATTGTCATGGTCAGTAGAAGATAGGTCAACTCGGTCACTATCACTTTGACTTTTTTGCACTAACTTCTCACTTGTATTTTTGTTTGTCCCCCAGCTGAATGGAGGAGGTGATGTGGCCATGTTGGAAGTACAAGGTGAAAACTTCACACCAGCCCTGAAGGTTTGGTTTGGCAATGTGGAGGCAGAGACCATGTACAGGTCAGTCAGTCAACATGTTTTGTGCTCAAAGCAATCTATGCATGACACCCAGACATACACAAGCCATGTAATTTCTTGTACCTTACAGGGATGTGCACACAAGAACAAACAAGAAAAATAATAAAAGGCATGTTTTGTAGTGTAGGAATTGCTTTTTTTCTGATGATTTTTTCCTACAGCTACAAAAAGTCTGGAAAGCAAATGATTTTTACGCAGCAATAAGCGTATACACTAATGCCCTGTACTGTGTTTTTTATTTGCTCCATAGGTAACACAAAGATTCCTTTCCTTAATTTTGTATGATGTATAGTTTGAAGAATGCCTCCAAAGCTTGGTACTAAGTATACAGATTAAAGAATTTGATTTCAATTTAGATCATTTGTCTGGGACATGCTACAGTCTTGTTTTTTTTTTTGGTAGCAGATAGGTTTTGATAGAAATTGTGCATAAAGTTTTGGCCCCCCTGGGATTTTGCTTTAGAACTGCAGGTGGCATTTTTGTTAAAATCTTTAATCATGCTGTTTCCAGATGTGGAGAGAACATGTTGTGTGTAGTGCCTGACACGTGTGTGATTTCTACATTACAGATGTGGAGAGAACATGTTGTGTGTAGTGCCTGACACGTGTGTGATTTCTACATTACAGATGTGGAGAGAACATGTTGTGTGTAGTGCCTGACATGTGTGTAGTTTCTGTGTGTAGTGCCTGACATGTGTGTGATTACTACATTACAGATGTGGAGAGAACATGTTGTGTGTAGTGCGTGACATGTGTGTAGTGGCTGACACGTGTGTGATTACTACATTACAGATGTGGAGAGAACATGTTATGTGTAGTGCCTGACATGTGTGTGATTTCTACATTACAGATGTGGAGAGAACATGTTGTGTGTAGTGCCTGACATGTGTGTGATTTCTACATTACAGATGTGGAGAGAACATGTTGTGTGTAGTGCGTGACATGTGTGTAGTGGCTGACACGTGTGTGATTACTACATTACAGATGTGGAGAGAACATGTTGTGTGTAGTGCCTGACACGTGTGTGATTACTACATTACAGATGTGGAGAGAACATGTTGTGTGTAGTGCCTGACACGTGTGTGATTTCTACATTACAGATGTGGAGAGAACATGTTGTGTGTAGTGCCTGACATGTGTGTGATTTCTACATTACAGATGTGGAGAGAACATGTCGTGTGTAGTGCCTGACATGTGTGTGATTACTACATTACAGATGTGGAGAGAACATGTTGTGTGTAGTGCCTGACATCTCGGCCTTCAGGGAAGGCTGGCGCTGGGTGAGACAGCCCATCCAGGTTCCGATCTCACTAGTCAGGAATGATGGCGTCATCTACCCCACCTCTCTCAACTTCACGTACACTCCAGAACCCGGACCAAGACCACACTGTACTGCTGCAGAGGACATCCTCAGGTTGGCAATGCTCTTTTGTATGTACAGTACAGTACAGATCACGTTTTTATTCCATAGTGCTAGTCTGTAGGGCTGTCCCCAGGACCCGCCTCTTTGTCCCAAGACAAATAAATTTGTTTGTTGGGGTGGAGATATTTTGTTTGTTTGGTATACCTTGAAAATTGCCTTTTGGAGTAACACATTAGGTTTACACTGAAAGATACAAGCTGCATATTTGGATAGATCTATTCAAACTGGAAAAGACCCACACTCTTTTCGATAAGCATGGTGGGTTCTTTTGTATTAGGTGAAATGGTACACCCAACCTAGAAAATTGGGTGTGGCACTTGATGTTGGCTTGGCGCCCAGTTTTGGAGTATTGAAAATATCGATGAACACAAGAATTGACAGAAATTTATTATCTTTCTAACAAATAGATGTCAAGAATATGGTGTATACATAAGCCTATGAAAATATTTGGGTACACCTGTGCACCCACAGAAAAAAAATTGGTGCACAGCTCCAATTTTGGGTGCAACCCAGGGCTCTAGCCAGCGTCCGTTTTTCCGTCAATTGACGGAAATTTGCTGCGTGTGACGGAAAAATATTAAAACCAATCCGTCAACTTTGACGGACAAAAATCTGATAAAAGCTCCTTGGTGGAAGCTACAGGCTGCTTGGGGACGCCGTCCACGGCCGTAAAAGCCACACACTGTTTGTTTTGCTATTGTTCTGATTGTCGATAATGTGTGTCGGTGCCCTTTCGCATACGATAAACTCATTAAAATCTGTTTTTCAAGGTCTCAGTTCAGTCTCTCTAACTCCTGGAATAGTGTTTTCGCGACAATGGGAATAGGCTGACGGAAAAAAATGTCGAGCTGGCTAGAGCCCTGGTGCAACCATAGTATTTCAAGCCCCGGAGCAGTACATGCAGGGCTTTAGCCAGCTCGAATTTTTTTTCCGTCAGCCAATTACAATCGTCGCGAAAACCGCGAAAATTAATTAGAAGGACTGAACTGAGACCTTGAAAAACGGGTTTTAATGAGATTATCGTATGCGAAAGGGCGCCGACACACATTGCCAACAATCATAACAATAGCAAAACAAACAGTGTGTGGCTTTTACGGCCGTGGACGGCGTCCCCAAGCCGCCTGTAGCTTCCACCATGGATTTTTGTCCGTCAAGGTTGACGGATTGGTTTTAAAAGTTTTCCGTCAGACGCAGCAAATTTCCGTCAATTGACGGAAAAACGAACGCTGGCGAGACCCCTGAGTAACATGTATAACCCTGACTGTGCGCAAGCCCACTGACTAATGACGATGATGATAAAAGTGATGTTGTCGTTTGTCCCAGGAGAGGTGGCAGTATTACAGAAGACGTGACACCCGCTGGGCTGGGTGCGAACGGAGGTCACGAGCCGACCCCGTCGACTGGGCTGGGTCCGTAACACAGGCATGGAACTCACAGAACACTGCCTCCACTTTTATCATTATTATCAGTTGTACATACGTATATTATTATTATTATATATGGATATTCACATTGAGTCAGGCCAGCTTTGTGTCTTCTAGAAGTACAAGTATCACATGGCCCATTCTCCTACGCAGAGACTTCCAACGGCACCAGCAAACCGCATTTTGTCTGTACTCTGCTATCTGAACCATCAACATCAGTTCCTGCCCACCCTGCTTATATATATTAATGAGCTTACCCTTATATGTGCAAGATTCCTTTTGAAAAACGAAAGGCATTCTCTGATTGGCTGACAGCTGGTTTGTGGCGACGCCCACAGGAACTGATTGTGATGGTTGAGACAGCAGAGTACAGACAAAAGGCAGTTTACTGGCACCATTGGATGTCTCTGTGTTTAGGAGAATGACATGGCCCAACCAGGGAGGTTGTAAACTCGTTCATGTCAGCATTTCTAGTTGTTGTGCCTAACATCTGTAATGGTTAATCGTCTCCTGATGCCATTACATGTACATGTACAATTGTAGATATCTCCAACAATACTATACAAGGACTAGATGTGCTGACATGTACAATTGTTGAAAGAGCCTGAAAAAAGTATAGTTTGGTATTGACATCACATTTTAGTGAAAATGTGGTCACCAGTAATTTGTGGTACAATTTATAGTACAGACTATATAACCCTGGGCACCCCAATTTAGGCCTGCTTTCCACTAGATGGCAATCACTGAGAGACCATACAGCGGCCCAAATTGTATTTTTGTTCCCCGTTATTTCATAATTGGAATATGATGCAAGATGTATGATTCAAAAGACAACATGACACATACATATAAAACCTTAAAGATTCGTTATTTATTATTAGTATTACGCAGTCTTTCGAACTTTAAATCGCTCAGCGGACGCAGCCATTTGTGGAAGGGGGTCAGAATATAGCACATCCACCGTCAAAGACAGACAACGAAATGTTGTTTCCTTATTAATAAGCAAATTTTGTAAAATGTAATCTTTAAACATGGCCTCATCGGTGAGTAGTGGGGCAAACCCCCTAACATCTTTGAAGGTCATATTGTTCTATATATATGTAAATTATGGTCACTTAAATAGTAAGATTACAAACTAACGCAAACTAAAAAATTATAGGAAAAAAAGTAACCATACCACTACAAACGTATCCAAGAAAATAGTGTTAGGTTAAAAAAGTATTATGATGATTTCAGTATTGTTAGATATGTTGCTGTTTTGTAAACATAAAGGATGTTATGAACGGGAGGGGGGTAACAGTTCAAGAGTGGACCACTAATTTCTATGATGAAGGGTTCGCTCGCTGTTCAACTTATCATTAGTCTAAGTGCCTCAAAAATGACAGTTTGTACTACAGAACATCCCTGGAAGGATGGTTTAATTGTCTTACAACAAAAATGAACGTCTTCTTCTCTGTACTTATGTTAGCAAAGTACTGGCTAGGAAGTAGTTAGGAAGTAGTCAAAGAAGAACACAACTGCCAACTTGTACATTCAAGCACCGTGACATGGCAATGTTAGGCCACAATATGTTTTAGCTAGTTCTGACACGTACATGTAACTATTCAATGCAAAATCTAGATTTGAAACAATGACAGACAGGGTGCTATTAGCTTGCAGAAGTGGTGTGTATGGTGCTGGACTTGTTACGATGATGGCATTTTTTTTCAGTAATGCCACATTAATTCAGCACTCATGCTGCACCATTCATTTCCTTCATACAATGTTTTGCTGAGTTAACAGTTTAGGAAGTGGTAGGGGTATGTCTGACAGCCACAATTATGTCGAAACTACCATGGCAGTTGTCACCAATGCTACACTACAGCAGCATAACAGTACATCTGCAGTACACATAATTTTTGCAAGGGTAGCTACATGAATCAATGCAGAATAATGTTACATTGTATAGCCAGTGAACAATCTTTATAGAGGACTTGAGCACAAAACATTCAGTAACTGTTCTTTACGGCCTGTTGTTCCATGGATGGATAGACATTACATGTAGGTACATAATCTGTATTTCTAAATTCAAAATTAAAGAGCTAAACAATTTGTTGTTTCAAAAGTTGCATTTGGTTTAGCAATTTCGCAGGGCGATGCCATGGCCATGGTAGGCAGAGCTTAGAACAAGAATGTAAAATTATTTGCGAAAATGTTGCCGCAAAAGGCTGTTAAACTTCGCACGATACCATGACAACCCTCCATTGCTGAAGGTTGGGGCAATCCACCTAACTTTGCAGGGGGTTACTTTTCATTGTTGTATTTTGTGTCAAATTTATGATAAATGATTTACCGTGGACATAATCTTCTGACAGAACAAAAACAATTACAGCAAGTCAGCTATTGTAAAGCTACAGTACTTAACATTCGTATTTTTTTGTTCCGAGAATCGTCTTAATAAAATTCGAATGTTGAAAAGAAATCTGTCCTTGCTATGTACATTGCCGGATCAAGTACCTTTTTTGTACATTTTTACAGAGATTGAAAAGGCAGATCTTAGCTTTTGACAGGACAGTTGGTTTAGATAAAGCAAAATTATTATAGCAAAATACTGAACAGTGTGTAATCCATATCTACTTTAGAGTAACTGAATTTTGACTCTTTTTTGTCAGTCTATGCTGTTAGGACATCAGCCGATCATTGTAACATGGAAAGCTTCCTTTTTGTAAGGTGCATACCTCCTTGCGTCAGTTAACTTGACAAACATGTAGTTTTGGATGGAGAAACTTGCATTTGTTCTACATGGAAAAGAATTTCAAATGGCTTTGCACACTGCAGAGCTAGGATTATTGTAAGTCACAACTGGATGTAGAAACATTAGAGACAAGTTAGAATTTATGAAAATCCACCAAGTTTTATGCAAGTAAACCATTTTTGATAGTAAAATGTATTCTCAGTACTGTACTTAAATATGTAGGTCTTCCATTGCAGTTTTCAATTGGTTATATATTACATGGTGCTCTGTTGACGTTTGTTCACTGTTTACATGTTGACATATTGACTGGATGACAAAATTATTAATTCAATGTCAAGGAATTACAATCTGTCAATGTTTCAATGTCATCTGACCTCCATCAGGGCAATAATGACTGCTATGCTTTGTACTTCAGCTAGGTGGTGCTACTAACAATGCAGTCCCAAATGTAAAGTATTGTCCCATAAATAAGATAACGTTAGATATGTTAAGCGACAATTATGAGGACATGCAGTATTGACAACATATTTGGAACTGCAATAACTTCTAATTAACTAGAAAGGCCGACATTTGCTTGAGAGCAAATACAGCATATTTCAGCCATACCCCTTCCCACGCAACATTGGACTGTTCCAAATCACCCATGCGCAAAAATGGAACATCTTAACAGTACATTATCCCCCAAAGTGGACTAGTATTGTGAATTGATTCCAGGTCAAAACAGAGCTTGCTCAAGATGCCCCTGGCCCATATGGAAGAAGATAATCTTCCACAGGAGCCCCTATGCATGACTTATTGTTTTTAAGTATATCGCGGCAGCTCCTATTTTTCCGAAAGTGAAAAAAAACACCGCATCTTCCATTCAGAAGATTTTCATCGTGAAATTACATGAAGCCATTCAACAATTTCCTGTACAATAACTACGTCTAAGTACCGTTATCAGCTCCTAGTGATGTGGGTACATTTATTATTACAGTGAACTTTTCTTTTATTCAAGTATGGCATGCGTTTTAATAATTATCAAGCAGGTGCAGGTACTGTGTACTCTCCAAGCAGAGGTTAGGCTTCGGCTGTTTTTTAACGTTTTTTTAGTCGTTTTTATCGGGCTTTCTATTTTGACCTACGACTAAAAAAAAAACGTTAAAAAAACGTTAAAAAAACAGCCGGAGCCTAACCTCTGCTTGGAGAGTAGGTACTGTGTAGTAAAAGTGTTTTGTTTTTTTTCAAGCTGGAAACTTAAGTCTTCTTCTTGTTTTGCATGAGCCATTGCATAAACGGAAACGTCTCGAATTTTTAAAGAATTTGTCGGTCTTTCGCTTCATTTCTTTTCTGAAAAATTCCAGGACCAACAACTTAACTTGATGTCGCTTTATCTATATATTTCATTTCCTTCTTTGTTAAGTATATCCTCCTGCATACCACTATTAAATTGTTTTACTAGTATACTTTGTATGCAACAGCCATCGGGCGTAATCTTCTGCTTCTTCTGTTCCTGCTCGTAGCGTGCGAGACCCGGAGGATAGGAGTTGCTACCTTGTTCGAAGGTTTCTTTTCGGGGGTCAGCGGTGATACCCTAGTACTGGGAGTGTTTTATTGGGCTAAAACTCTGTCAGTTTAAAGTTACTTACAATTTGAATGTACAAAGTCTACGTAATAAAAACGACAACAACACTAGAAGTACCTACATTTGCTCGGGAAAAATACATCACTTTTCTTTCCAGTAGTACAGTGATAGAAATGTTGCCACTATAGACATATGGCCACTATAGAAAAATGCTGATCTATTGACAAAGAGCAATAAGTTACACATAATTTTAGTACCCACTGATCTTTATTCATTTAAAAATTGCACATGTAAGTCAATTGTTTAGATTTACAGTTTAAATGATTATGACGAGAAATATTGATGAGAAAATAATCATTTTCGCCACTGTCAAACCTACGTATCAAAACTAAACGCAAACTGGCCAATTTTCCCGCGTTTACATTTTCTTGATTGTCTCAACTACCCCAAGGACTAACCCCTTCCAAAGTCAACTCTGTCAAAAATGATGGATATCGCCATGCGGAATGTTGGTTAATTCAACGTCAAAGACTTATATTCTAACGTTCAATGCATGCGTACCGTCCGCTACAGCTCAAATGACCCTGTCTGAACTCCAAATCCTCGCAAACTACAATTTTAAACCGGGCACAGGGTGATATATGGCCACTGTAATGCTGTAATATGCATGTGTTTTTGTCTGTATATGATATACGGCATTGGAAGCCAGCTTATGATTAGCATTCGCCTTCTCGGCGCTGATTGGCTGGGTCTTTAAATTCAATTAACTCTCCCAAAAGCGCAGGCTGATGCAGGTGTGTGGGGTCATTGGAGTTCACGTACGGGAGGAGGCCGAAAGAAATCCAATTTCCCCTCAGAAAAGTACTGAAATTAAGCATTTTAAAGTAGTTTATGCCAAAAATTTTACTTGGATCATTTTACCAACTATCTAATGCCTATCTACACCAAATTTCAGGTCATTCCATTGTAATACCAGGTACAGTGGGCCAAAATATACCGTTTTGGTCAAAACAATACCTTTAAACCTCAATACAATCATTTTAGAGGCAGATATGAAAAAAAAACTAAACGCAAACTGGCCAATTTCCCCGCGTTTTCCGCCAAGTAACATTTACTCGATTGTCTCAACTAACCCTACCAAATTCAACTCTGCCGAAAATGATTGATATTGCCATGCGAAATGTTGGTTAATTCAACGACAAAGACTTGTATTCTAACGTTCAATGCACGCGTACCGTCTGCTACCACTCTAAATGACCCTGTCTGAACTCCAAATCCTCGCAAACTACAATTTTAAACCGGTCACAGGGTGACATATGGCCACTGTAATGCTGTAATATGCGTGTGTTTCTGTCTGTATATACGGCATTGGAAGCCAGCTTATGAATATTAATTAGCATTCGCTATCTCGGCGCTGATTGGCTGGCTCTTTAAATTCAATCAACTTTCCCCAAAGCGCAGGCTGCCGCAGGTGTGTGGGGTCACTGGAGTTCAAGGCAGGAGGCTGAAAGAAAACCAATTTCACCTAAAAGAAGTGCTGAAATTAAGCATTTCAAAGTAGTTTAGGACAAAAATTTTACTTGGATCATTTTACCAACTATCTAATGCCTATCTACACCAAATTTCAGGCCATTCCATTGTAAGACCAGGGTACAGGTGGCCAAAATATACCGTTTTGGTCAAAACGTGACCTTTAAACCTCAATAAAATCATTCAAGAGGCAGATATGACAAAAATGAGAAAAAAGCATCAAGGTATTGGCCCACTCTACCCTTGTGCCAAATTTTAGGTCATTCGGTCCAGGAATGGCGGAGATGAATCACTTTGAAGATTTGACAGGAGAAAGAAAGAAAGAAAGAAAGAAAGAAACATTACGAATACAATATATTTCACCATACTATGTATGGCTGAAATATAATGATTAGCAATATCTACTATGTGATATTACTATTTGAATAAATAGTATAAACCTCTAGCTAATACATTTGGGAGTGCATTGTTAGCAGTGCCACCTATGCTGCAGTACAAGTGAACCAGTCATTTTTGCGTTGACCAAAACTTAGACAGTTTGAAGTATTAGCATTTTGTAAAGCCTTGGTTGTCAATAAGAAGTTGAGAACTGTTCTGTTTGTGACAATTTGTATGTCTTTTATGTCTTCTGCAATGCCCTGTCTCACACAAAAAAATTTTAATTTTGTCTTGTATTATCAATAGTGTTCTATTGCTGTGTACTGAAATTTGAAGACCATAACCTGTAACAAAAATGTTTCAGTTTTTGTTATATCGTCATAGTTAGCTCTACGTATTATAGATATTTTGTCTCTTTATCTTTCAGAAGTATATGTGCGTTCAGTGCACTTAGATATATGATTGTGCGGTCAAAGATTTAAATTTTTCTTTTTGGCTGAAGAAGACTGAAATCTCTTTATCAGAAAAATATTGCAAAAAAAGTCTTCAATACGAAAATTTATTGTGTTCAAAAGCAATACTGAGCAAATGATATGGACGAAGATTGTGAACAATTATCCCCCCAGATTCTGTAATAGACTTACCCTCTCATTTCTATTTGGGATCTTAAAATAGACTTTAAAATTGACTGAGGAAGGGACCACTCGAGGTTAGAGGGGGTAATCGAAACTTAATTTGTACTGCAGTGTGTTCATGCTAAATACAATCTATTGTATTCTCACCCTATTCCCATATTATTAATGCAAAATTTACCATCATCCAATACGTAATGCGAGACAACTGTTTATGTTAATTGCTCATGTTCTTGTGTCTTTGTGTAGTATATTTCTTTGTATATATATCTTATTGTTTCTGTTATTGTCAATTGTACAAATATGGTCATAAATCATTTATCCTTATGCAAATATTCTCTTACATCTCAATAAACAAGTTTCTAATTTTAACAGTTGTATTGTCTGTGGTTGTTACGAGTTTTGATATTGATGTCGTTGCTCTTGAATATTTTAAACAGAAAAAGGCACCTGTAAATACAATCATAGTGAGAAGTACATATACAATACAGCACAGAGCATTACATGTAGGCCTTAGCTTGAAAATTTATTTCTGTTGGTAAATGACAATACTGTAAATGCAGAAACTTTCGCGATGGTTTAATGTTCGCGGTGACCGCTTCACCGCGAATTCAAAACATACGCGAACATTTTTTCATGGCAGTAAGATACTACAGTGCATGGTGCTACAGAACCTTGAACTTAAAACCACAGCAAAAAGTCCTTTTTCCGGCTACTGCGAAATTAAATCCTTGCAAACTTAAATGCACTTACAGTATCACAGAACAAAAAAGATCATCTAACCAACACCACCAATTAGGACTTACTAGTACCCAAATTTTCAGCTGCTTCTTTCATAACTTGAGGTCAGAGACATGCGACTGCAGCAGATAACTTGTGTCGCCCCCTGTCTCGGCTCAATGTCTGGCACTCACGACCCATTGCTGCAGTCACGTGTCACTAACGTCACGTCCCGGAAATAGCAGTAGACTGTTCCATTCTATTCTTATTTCATAAATCATCACTGTTCATTTAAAATGGGAAATTCCCACTTTTTCTATTGTGTGTCTATAGTCAGGTGCATGTTGTTCAAATTTCACATCTAGCTAGAAAATAAGGTTGTTGCTTTTCTGACACAGAGGTTTACTGAACACCAAATACCGATATAGACCAAGAGCACAAATCTTCTAACATGGTAGAATAAAGAGAACGACTGCAGGACCAAAGACTAGCTATTTGTAAAGTTTGCAAATGTGAATTCACAATAGAGGAAACTAATATTTATTGTACTACCACATACAGTCAAACAAGGCTGGTCAATTACCTCCAGTCCTAAGCCACATAAAAACAATAGTCCTTGCAATTTTACATCTATTAGTTAGAAATTTAACACCCTCATTTCTGGAGCAACCAACACTAGTCATCAATAACTTTTTCTCAGCCCATTGAGTCGATAATGGGACATTGACTGTACTGTGTACTCACTGGTGTCTTCCACTTGGATAAGAGTGGCATTTTGCTTGATATTTAAATTTAGTACACATTGCAATCTTGCAGTTGAGGCTTTAATGACTATCACAAGGCAGACATCAGTCACACCCTTTTTCAAGACCAAAGAGTGTTACATAACGTACAGTACCCCTTTTGGTCTTCCCTTGCGGCCAGTCAGGGGACAGTGAAAGCGCGACATCTAGCGGTTCGTATCTGCACTGTACTGTCACACGTACGAACCCAGTATGAGCAGACTGACGGCAATAGCGGTGAGCAGCGAGAGCCACAGGAACAGTCTATCCACCACTTTAGCCACTCTCTGCCATTCTGCCGCCACTGAGTTCTCTTTATCCTTCTTACGGAGCCGATCTGTGACGTACCGAACCTCCTTCTCGATTCTATCCAGTCTTTTTTCCAGTTTGTTCGCCACCATCACTTCTGGCGGCGGCTTCAGCTCAACAAGTTCGTATCCGACTCCCATCCTGCAGTTCGTGTTGTTCCGTGTAGATAGCGTCGTTGCTCCGCCGTTTAGCATGTCCTCCGACCGCATGCGCAGAGAAGAACGCAAGTGCACTTCGTCAGATCTCTTGGTCAACGTTTCCTCTAGTGAGCATGCGCGCTCTCGGGCACAGCTGGTGGTGTCGTCACACGCCGTGTGACTCCCGCTTCTGCCCATGCGCGGTGACCCACGACATTTGACCTTTTTCTCGTTCTTGCAGCACGTGATGCTAAGGTCACGGAAGAGCATGATCTGGGCCAGCCACTTCAGGATGAGCCAGCGCATCCATCGGGGGACGGGACGCGCTTCCGGACCGCAGTGGTGGATGTTCATGACGAAACACGACATCCCCGTGGACAGGGACATCAGCGTCATGCTGGCGATGTAGTACTTTCCTGCAGAAAAGGGAAAAGGGAACGAGTACTTCTCTTACATTTAGCATAATTATTTTGGGGAAGAAGAGAAAGAAGAAACAGAGCAAAAACACAATATGTTTCCCTTCCGTTAAAGTAAACATCATTACCTAAACTTGGTATTTGACACCATCCCTTAAGCTAAGGGCACAACCCGCCGTACGTTCAAACACGTGCTTTCTACGTGCCAAAACGTGGGCAATCTTTTGGGATCCGCAAGTGGTAAGTACCGCTTCCGTACGATATCGTAGGGGATCCGACGGATTTTGGAGCACGCAGACACGCCGTAAAACTTAACATGCTGGCAAAACTTTGTGTGCGTGCTAGTACGGGAGATGCGCCTGCCGTGTACAGCCTGAACGTTTTCAGACATACGTGGCAGACGTGGCCTCCAAAAAAAATGTACTGACAAATTGCACGTACGGCGGGTTGTGCCCTTAGTTTTACAAAGGTTTGATGCAAAAGGTTCCATTTAGTTCCATTTCGCACTTTCTGTATATCCTATTTCGTTCCATCTCACTCCATTTCGCACTTTCTGTACACCACTTAAGAACACGTACCTATCAGAGGGATGTTCTCCGAAGGCGGGAGTGCCTCAGCTACCACGAGCTGGAAGACCGTCAGCGCCAACAACACTGTGATACCCAGAGACACCTTTTCACCAGAATCCGCCGGTAGGTAGAAACTCATAGGAGCTAACATAGATATCAACATACACGGGAGAATCAGGTTAAAGATATAGTACAGAGACTTCCGTTCTAACATGATTGTAAACGTCACATCCGGAAACGGATCCGGACAACATCCGTAGACAATGAGATTCCGTCTCGACGGCATGCCCACAAGTTCCCACTCGGCGTTCCGGACGTAGTCCGTCAGGTCTCCCGTAAAGGATTCGTTCCAAACGTCTATCTGGCTACCGCTGTACGTCCAGGAACCGAACGTGAGACGGCATTTCTGTCGGTCGAACGGGAAGAAAGAGACGTCTACCTCGCAGGAACTCTTGGTGATGGCCGGGGAGTCCCAGTAGATATGGCCGGTGAAGTCTAGCGCCACGTTGGTCTCCATACGGCTGGAGAAGTCGTCGTCAGCGCTATGATAGAAACACACAGTTATTATCTAACACGTAGCCATGATCCAACTGCAAACAAAACAAACCCCGAGCGTACAGACTACGTACAATGTACGTACGTTTACGTTCTTTGAAGAACAATATCTAGGAATTCTAAATAAAGGACACAGGTGTAAAACACATCACTGAACTGAGAATCAGTTGCCCAGACTACAAATAGAAACAGCTGGAGGAAGGCATAACCAGACACCTTCAGAGCAAAGAGCCTTAATTTTGTATCTCAGATACGGCATAAGCCAAAGCAAGTAAATCTTACGGATGACATATGAATTTTTTCGTCTTCAGGGATGGTGAGGTAGACCAAAATGGGTAAAATGTGTTGTAACCTGATAGATAATTGTGTAGAATTGACACAAGAGAAGTAGAATTACGAGGGGCGTTCAAGAAGTAATCCACCTGACCCATTTCCCAAAGGAGGAGATTAATGAAACTTGGTGCAGTTATTAGTCTTTCTCTTCATAGGAATCACCCAGAGTTATGCATTTCTACCATCGTTTGATGCAGCTCTGTACACCGTTTTTGTAGGACGCCCCAGGTTGGTCCTGCAACAGATGCCTCATCAATGGCAGAAGAGGGACGACCAGGTCTGGGAGCTGTTTCCACAGACTTCCGGCCATGTTTGAATTCACAATGCCAGCGTTTTACAAGGTCATATGATGGGGAATCATCACCATAAGTTTCTTTTATTTCATCAAAAGTCTCATTTGGTATGCGTCCTTTCAAATACAAAAACCGGATCACTGCGCGACACTCAACTGGCTCCATTTCACACCTGGTCCATTTCACACCTGACTCAGTTCAAACACCTTTAAATCAAAAACCAAAATTAGTTCAGAGCTGTTTTTTGCAACATAACCCATAGAGATATGAATCATTACATATGCAAAATTTCATCTAGATCAGACAAATGGAAGTGGGTCAGGTGGATTACTTCTTGAACGCCCCTCGTATGTAGTAGTAGTAGTGAAACTTTCTGGATAGTTGTAAGAGTGGCACCAATATGGACGCCATGACTGCAATTGCCAACATGGTTAGTGATACCAGTCTACCACACTAGTGTCACTTTTGGTATACTTGTTCACTTTTTGAATACAGGAATGAATACCTTGTTGGTTGTGATGCCATATGTTGTCATTTCCATCCTTGTTCCAACGTTTATGCTGTCTATTTTGAAAATTTGCCATCTTGTTATTTTTTACTCACCTTTTTTTTGTCATTACTTTTAAAGTCTTCAGAAGATGTCAACCATAAAATGTAGTTTTTGTGGGCTAAGATAAAATGCACTTGAAATTGTGTTGTTGGATGTCCATCGCACTTCGTACTATGTACAAAACACAAAGCCTTACTTGTTATATAGGACTATGTCCGGAGTCCACATCATGTGAGAGGGAACCCTCAGCGACTCTAGTCCGTCATAGTTATCAGGATCCCACTGTAGATATTCATCCACCCAATTCTGAAACAGATAGAAAAAGCTAAAAGAAACCTCCCAGAAAGAGATAATCATATGATAAAGTTTGAATGAAAAATTATTAAGGAGAAATGATGGAATGCACAGGAAGCCTTGACGGATGGATCTGACAAGACAAGTAAAACAATAATATACAATTTGGCTCGCCCCTAGGCGTCGCCAAAAACAAAACTGACCTGTCGGAGCCACAGATACGCAGTCAGGATCTGATTCCTCTCGTCCTGAAACAGAAACAGACACATACGTTACATGTATGAAAGTCCTATCATGAAAAACACAAGATCTCCCGCATTGATTATGCATATCATGTCCTAATTTGCATATTAAGCATCTCATTATGTACATCTTTGTGCTTGAGGTATGGCAAAGCTAGGTAATTTTTTTTACAGCTACGTCCATTGCGGAAATTGGATTTAAGTGTTTTTCCAAGTACAAACATCAAAAACAGCCAGGAATATTCGAAATCAGAACCTCCACATTCATACTTAAGCACCCTAATCACAAGGCAACCGTTTTACCGATGTGGTGTAATTTTTAGAGTATTTTCAGTTTGTTCGCATCGCAAACGTCACGTATATTTGACGGTGACACACGTATTGTTGTATTTCTAACGTGAATGCCTTGTACATATTAAACACACTTGAAATTGTCTGGCCTGTTCCTGTGATGTTCTGTGATTGTCAAGGTTTCTGTTGTGAGTGTTACGTAAGGTGAAAAAAGGTCAATGTATTGCTATAGCCTTTTCCAAAGCCGTCAGGGCTGCACCCATTTTTCGAAAAAGACCGTAAAAAGGAGGTCCGGGTTCTATAGAAGTTGCCTCGATCACGTTAGAAGCGAAGTGATAGCAATTAACCCCTCCCTGTGAAAATATACACTGCGACAGTACAGAAAATGCAAAGACACTTGCTGACCTATGTGCCATGCACTAGACACTACAAAGGGTTGGAACGAACTAACGATTTGAGGGCATTGTCCTTCAGTAGCTTGCACGCACTTTGAGGGATCACAACGTGACCAGACTTCAGAGACAAACTCTTTGCTTTTACTATCTCTCAAACATTCAGGCCACGTTACCTATAAACTTTATATCAAACACTTCTGTCACAGTAAATTTGAGACAAATATTTCGCACCAGAATGCATATTAGGGTTCATTGCCCTGGAGTAGAACTATATTTTACCTAAGGTTATTGTGACGATATACACTTTCTATAGACAAATCTATCGCTTCGGCTTTGGCTAGAAATATGAAGGATGGCAGAGTATATTGGCTCTAACAAAGGAGATACTGGCAGTCGGCTCCGCTGGCTGCCAACATGTTAACAGCTTATGACAAATGGAATCGATTTTATATGCAGAATAACGCACATCAACTGTGATTGTGCAATTTCTGCAGTGATATGTGACGGACGAACAAGTAAAAAGGGTAAGAACGGTAGTTTTGCGCCCGCAAGTTGACTCAAGGACTGAAATGTCAAATTACTGACTAGGCCATGTTGATTTGATTATAAAAGAGACGCCAGTGAAGGAGGCTGGGAAGCAGCTAGGTTTGGTTTGATACAGGTCTCCATTGGTGGCTGATATGTCACTATTCTTCCTGGAGTCCGGTGATTTGTAGTGAATCACCAACTCTAGATGGAAGGATTTGCACCATCGCACACCGCACCATCGCACGTGTGGGGGTTCTTTAACGTGCGTTGGGTTGGGTGTGTCTTCCCCCCCCCCCCCCAAAAAAAACAGGACCTCAATTTAACATACGTCCTATCCCAGGGACGGCCGTAGCCGAAGCTAGGTACTCATTTTCACCTGAGTAAAGTGAGGAAATACGTGTTAAGTGACTTTGCCAAGGTGACACGGCAGGATTCATACTCGAGTATGAACGAACGCTCGGTCATGACTTAAACACGCTGCCGCTAGGCCCCGTGATCTCACGTGGTGCCCTAAATCTTATCCTTTCGAGGCCTCATCACGCTTAACATAATCCATCCAGGCTTTCCCGTCTTAACGTGTTCACAGACACACAAAGAGACACACAGACGCTACCAAAGACACATTCCTTTAGGGAAAGGTAATCGATACCACAGTTATATCAGCTTCATCCTTCCCTTGACACAAGCTTAGCTATCTGGTTTGCGCACCTGTAACCTTCTGTCTACAACTGTACTGCAGCTGCCTCCACTATGTGTCAGCTTTGTGTCAAGCCATGGAATGGAATTATACAGGTCAAAAGGGACAGGCAACTTTAGTAGTCAGAGTGACGTGCCTTGTCACACCTTCGTGGCCTAGAAAAGGGTTATCACAGACCATCATTCAAGATGGCGGACGGACGCGGACACGCGTCGTTAGCTCTCCGTATGTGACTTAGTTTGGAGTACCATAATACTACATGGAGTGAGGTATTTTAGTGCATATGTGAGTCTATCTTAACGTCTCACGTATTCTATAATTTTGAGGATTTTAATAACATCTGTAACGACAGAGGAACATTGAAATATGGGAGCCGAGTCCAAGACGCCTAAGGGTAAGACGCCCACGACGAAACCATGGAATATCAATCTCTCCAAAGTCCCGCTGGACGAAACCCTGGCCTTCGACTACGAAGACGTGGAAAAGTCTCGACTGTGTGGAGTGAAACTGCGGACAAGCCAGCTAGACAAGTGGATTCAACTTCACAAAGACAACTTTGACAAGAACTTTGAAGACCACAAAGGAACAACAGTGACCTGGAAATCCACGCAAGGCACAACAAGCTTGTCCGTCAACTTCTCATCGGCAACAAAGACAGGTAAAAGCCTTCTATCAGTTCACTTTTACCACAAGAAGAATGGTCTAATGGTTCAGGGTCAAAGAACCAAGTGGTGGGTAGATTTACTGTACCCTGAACTGAAAAACAATGTAACAATGCTTGACAAACGTACAAGGGCAAGCGCCAAAGATGGCGTCCAACGCATGAGGGACGCCGTCAATAGCTTCCAGACAACCTGCCCAACACAGCCTTTGTCCACGACACCATGTCCAACCAGTGTAACTGAGACACCGACTATTCCCAAATCCACCACTCCGCGAACACTAGAGGGACTAGAAACTCCAAATGGTAACAACTTTACAGAACAGCTTCAACACGATTTGGAAAATGGCGCGCAAAGTACCGATGACGCCATAACCTGCGATCCCCACGACCCCCCAGTGATTCTCCCGACAACCAGCGAAACTTCTGGAACAGATGATTCGAGTAACTCAGGTACGTCAAACTCTCCTGTAGCAGTGTATTTAGAACGTGTGAATTCCGTTGAAAAGTCCATCAAAGCGAGCGACAATGCCTTCAACGATTTACAAAAACAATACGTAGATACGATCGGCAAACTCAACGTCTTCAGGGACGAGCTAATGGCGAAAGAAAAGGAGCGAGAGAAGGCTCACACGAAAACCCTGAATAACATATCTACACAGATTGAAGCCGCACAGAAGGCGCTTGAGACCCACATCAGGAAGGCTACCTCAAAACTACAGACCGATCTTAACAACTCTCGAAAAGACCTGACCCTACAGAAAGAAAAACTCATGAAGGAGAAGGACAAGGCAGCCCAAGAGATCTCGATTGAAAGGAACTTGTGGAAAGAGAGACTTCATGGTATGTCTCTTAAAGTTGATGCTCTGTCAGCTTCGAATGCTGAACTGCAAAACACTATCAAAAAGCAAGACTCAGAAATTCAGGAACTTGTAAACAGATCAAAGGATCTGGAACAGAAGTTTGATTCTTGCCAATGTTGTACATGTGTGACGAACTCTGCCAATCAAAACAAAAGCCCTATTTCCCATGACAATGACGGGCCAATCTCACATGACAATAACCCTACTGCCGCTAATCAGAAAAACAACAAATCAACCTTTGTTCTCGACGTCCAGACGCCTGTCATCAATGCCAACTTTAACCCATCTGTGAACACCCACAAAATGTCCACAGTTAACAGCCATGTGAGAGGTGAGAATGGCGAGGTGGGGGTCAGAATCTTCGCCGACTCACTCTTTAGAGATGTAGATCCAAACCGCGCCTTCAAAGAAAATCGCACAATGATTCAAAGGAGCAGCACCATAAAGGCAGCAATTGACAACATTAGCAGTATCAAGGATTCCACAACAAAGACTGTTATCTTACATGTCGGGTCGAATGACCTAGATAACAGTAAAAGACATCCTGACTCTGTTCAAGAGACGCTCCGCAACACCAGCAAACTACTAGAAACGACAAAGAAGTCTTTCCCAAATGCGAGGGTGGCTGTGTCTCAGGTGTTACAAAGAGGACCGAATCAGAAATCCGCCTTGAATGAGAATATCAAGTCATACAATCAAGAAATGCTCAAACTGTCCAGGAATTCTGACTTCACATACATTAAACACAGAAAGTTAACCCAGGACAGACGCCTATACCTGCCAGACCAAATACACCTAGACCCCAGAAGTGGGACCAAACTCCTAGTGGCTGATGTAAAACGCACACTTGCATCGCCGCCTACACCTTCAGCGGGCCCGCCACAGCTCCCCACGCCGCGCCCACCACACCGCCCCTCCAGCCAGCACCCTAGGTCTCAACCCACACCTACCGCCATCAGACGTGGCAACGCCATACCAAGCCGAGACTGGTCGAGAGGTCACCCCTTCAAGGACAGTGCGAACTCCGTACCGCTTGGACAAAGGAACCTTCATAGTCAACCATCTAAGGATAACCCGACATCGGGAAACCGAGCCACTGGAACTCAACAAGTTGCGAACAGATCGCTAACCGCGCCCCAGTCACTGGTAGGGCCCACCATACAGGCCGCTCTGCCCTGGAAACAGCTTGGAAAACGCATCCGCAAAGCATGGGACATTCTCATTTCCTAATTTTGACTGAACCATCTGATATCATCCGATGTAACCGTTTAGATGAGGTAAAGTCACTCCCTCTCTTTGGTTATATATTTTGTTGCTATTCACATATATACTTGTATGTCTAGTCTTTACACCATACGAGAGATTTTTGTTTATCAGTACTTCCTCCGTTTTCTAATTTTATGATCATATGCCATATAACTAACTCCATGTAGCTATTATATACTCTTGCTAATGTTTCGGAGATGTCCAAAAAGTCTGCATTAGTTTTTTCCTCTTGGAACATTCAGGGCAGCTGTCATAAGAAATTTAATGATGAAGAGTTTCTTTCTTATGTTAGAAATAGCGACGTTATTTGTGTCCAAGAGACTTGGTTAGACAGTCATGTAGTCTTAGACATACCAGGTTATAGTTTTTTCACTAGCAGTAGAATTAGAAGTAAGAGGGCAAAACGAAATTCGGGTGGGGTAGCAGTTATCTTTAAAAGTTCTTACAGGAGAGGGATTTCAAAATTAAATAGTAGTACGGTAGACACAGTTTGGTGCAAGTTTGATAAGCACTTTTTTGGTCTGGATAATGACCTGTATTTATGTAATGCCTATATCCCCCCCGAATCATCCTCTAAACCGTCTCATGAATCTCCCTTTGAAATACTCTCTAATGACATATGTAAATACTCTAATTTGGGAGATATTGCCGTATTAGGCGATTTAAATGCAAGAATTGGCCAGCTGATAGAAACTCATTTTGACACCTTTACCTTTGACGATCCTACAACAGACGGTCTCTGTTTCACCAAAACCAGACAGAGCAGAGATATCAAAGTTAACAACTACGGTAAAACGTTGATAGATTTGTGTTCAGCAGCCGATTTGACTATTCTGAATGGCAGATTCGCGGGGGACCTAAAAGGCGACTTTACCTGTCATCACTACAACGGGTCTAGTGTTGTCGACTATTGTATTGTTCGCAGTTCTCTATTATCCAATGTACAATATGTAAATGTTAGCCCAATCTCCCAATTTTCTGATCATTGTCATGTTTCCTTCTCATTGTCAACAAACTACTCCGCTCATTCTCAAAAAGCAATTAACCAGATAAAACCCAAGCCAACCGCTTTCATTTGGACAGATGAATCAAAGTCAATATATCAAAGTATTTTAGATAGTAAAGATACAATTTCAAAATTTCAAAACTTCTGCCAAACATCATTCTTATCGACTGAAAAAGCTGTTGCAAACTTCACAGATTTATTGTTAGATGTAGCAAAGAAGTCACTGAAAAAAAAGACAAATAAACAAACAAAGAAACCCACAAAAAGCGGTAAGAAAAACAAAGTCTGGTTTGATCAATGCTGCTGGTCTTCACGCCAACGTTTAAAAAGACTGTCACTAGCATTGAAAAAAGAACCCTGGCTAAAAGAAATCAGATGCAAATATTTCACAGCTTTGCGTGATTACAAGAAACTGATCAAACAGCGTAAACAGAAGTACAATTCTGACCTTCTATCAAAATTGGAAGAATTTAACAAAAACAATCCAAAGGAATTTTGGTCACTTTTAAAACATTTGGACAAAGAAATCAATGGAAAACACAACAAAAATACTTGCGATCCCAATATAACATCTGAAGAATGGATACATCACTTTACAAGCTTAAATAATTTAATAAAAGACAACAGTTTTGATACTATCTTCGAAAAAACAGTCACTGAATACCTTAATCAGTTAGATGATCATACCCCAAACCCGTTAGATTTCCCATTCACTCCAGTGGAAGTCTTAAATGGTTTGAAATTATTAAAAACGGCAAAAGCTTCCGGTATTGACTCAATCTCAAATGAAATGTTAAAGTATGGTGCAAAACATCTATGTCAACCTTTAGTGAGTCTATTCAATACTATACTTAATAAAGGCACCTTTCCTTCCAACTGGAATACAAGCATTCTTACGCCAATACATAAATCAGGTGATAAATGTAATGCAGACAACTATCGAGGAATAGCGATTTCTAGTTGTCTATCCAAATTATTCACACTCATTCTAAACAACAGGCTACAAAACTTTGCAGAAAGAAATAAACTTCTAGACGACACCCAGTTTGGGTTCCGGAAAAGATGTAGAACCTCTGACAATATTTTTATCTTAAAATCTCTAATAGACAAATACACAAAGAAAAAAGGCGGGAAATTATTTGTATGCTTTGTTGACATGAGGAAGGCATTTGACAGTGTCTGGCGAGATGGGCTATTCTATAAGTTGCATAAATGTGGTATTGGAGGAAATTTCTTTAATATTATAAAATCCATGTATAATGATGTGAAGTATGCAGTTAGATTAGATAATGGATTATCAAACTCTTTTCCTTCTGTATGCGGAGTAAGGCAGGGATGTAATCTTAGTCCTTTATTATTTAATTTATTCATCAATGATATATCTAAGTGCTTTGACCCCACAAAATGTGATCCTGCAGTCCTAACCTCAAAATCTCTAAATTGTTTATCCTGGGCAGACGATCTCGCTCTGATTTCATCGTCAAAACAAGGGCTACAGCATTGTATTGACTGCCTAGAAAAATATTGTAAGAAATGGAAGCTATCTGTCAATGTCTCAAAAACCAAGGTAGTTGTTTTTGGCAAAGGTACTAATAAGAATAACAAAGACAAATTCCATATTTATGGCAAAAATATAGAAATCACTGACAGCTATACATACCTCGGAATTCCTTTCACATCTTCCGGAAAATTCAAAACCGCCAGGAAATATTTGAAAACCAAAGCAATGAGAGCACTTTTCAAACTCAAGGCTCTTTTATTCTCCAATAAGGACATTTCAATCAATCTCGGAAAAAATCTATTCGACAAATTCGTAAAACCCATCTTTATGTACTGTTCAGAAATCACATGCTTTGACCGTTTTTCTAAAAGTATAAGAATCATTGTATCTCATACCAATAACATCTGTGAATCCTCCTCAAAGGTTTTTTCTACTTTACTTAAAAAACTTGACATTCAAGACAACTTTCCAGCTACCATTAGAAAAACCACATCTTCTGCATTGAATAGTACTTATGTTGTATGTTTGGAAAGAAATACAGATAAAGAAACACTACTGCGTCATGCCAATAACCAAATTTTACAAGAGAACGGCTTCCAAATTATAAACCTAGATTCAAATCAACAAATTCCAGAATTTGACGTCATTGACATGCGCTTCCAAAAATTTCTGTTAGGCATTCATGCCAAAGCCTCAAACGATGGTGTCAGGGGAGAACTGGGAACTTTCCCAGCTATGATTGATGCCGAAATGCAACTTGTTAAATATTGGCATCGTTTAGTTAACTTGCCCGAAGATGCCCTTCTTCGTGAGACTTACAATACTGTTTCATTCGGAGAACATGATTGGATTGTCCACGTAAAAAATATCCTAAATTACCAAGGCTTTGGACACATATGGCTGAACCCGAGATCATACCACATAGATACAATCAACACTCAGTTACGACAACGTTTACAAGATATATACGTGCAAAATTGGCATTCCTCTATTCGAGCCAATTCTAAACTCTCCTCTCTTTCTACATTGAATAAGCACTACAAGCAAGAAAATTACATTTCAACCATAAAGAGCCTTGACATTCGTAGGGCAATCACACAACTCAGAATTAGCTGTCACAAATTAAATATAGAAACCGGGAGATTCAAAAAATCCCTATCGACCAGAGGGTTTGCCCATTCTGTCCAGAGTTAATTGAAGACGAATATCACTTTATGATTGTATGTCCCAAATATTCTGAAATACGCAATTCTCTATACAGAAGGTTGTCATTTTATACACAAGGATTTATCTCAATGGACCTGAAGTGCAAATTCAAATACATCATGACATGTGACAATCCCTGCATGGCAGATATAGGAAAATATATTAAAGAAGGTTTGGATATTAGAAACTCCTCAACTGATTGTAAAAGCTTCCAATGATTGTAAGAAGCTTATCCCATACTACAACTCCTGTATTAGTTAGTTAACCTATAGAACTGTAGTTATGTAGATGCCATACTTTGTACCTCGTACAATTGTTGTGCAATAAAGTTATATACAGAAATGTATCGAGCGTGATAGGCGTAGTGCGAACCTCGCTTGATGAGGTGAGTGAACTATGTCTGGGTTTTTTTAAGGGGGAGGGGGTGATAAGGAATACCTGCATGATGCAGGGCCTTAATAGGATGGTGAGACCGAATGGAATGAGCAGAAAATAGGAAATGCAATGAGAAGGAAACTTTTTGGTAGACCAATGATGCGACTGTCGACGACTGCTTGCGAATACCATTTGCGAACTGGTTGCGAATAGGCGCCAATTTGAGCAAATCAGAGACGCCAACTGGTCGCCTGAAGTGGCGACATTTTAGTTGAAAAATCTAGTGGAAAAACGGTGTGAATGGCTGCGAATTAGACACCAACAGGTGTGAAAACTCTTCTTATACTTGGTTTGTAATTCAGTAGTATCACTGTGATTTTCCAATAAAGTAATCATCTAATTCTCGAAAAAGTCGCCGCAATAGTTTATCGCGAACAGGCTCATCCCTTCGTGGCCTTTTTATGAGTGTTTACGGTTTTTTCCCCAGTTATTCAGTGCGCCGTGAAGGACGTTATGTCTGGGAAGGAATTCGAATATGCTGGGGAGGTCTTGTGTCTGCCCGCTAAAGGTCGCGAAGCTGGCGACCCTCTTGAGCACATCGAGTCTCTTTTTTTTCTCCTGGGTTCAAGATAAGGGACAGTCTGTACCACAAGATGAATGATGCCGAATATCAGATGCAAAGCTTCAATAGAAAGGTTAGATAGGACAAAATGAGCAGAAAATAGGAAAGGCAGTGAGAAGAAAATACTTTTGTGCAAACTTTAACCTTTCAGATATCATTGAAACACGTCTAGCATAGTGATGATAACATATACTAGTATGGCCTAGGAACAATGCTGACGACGAACCCCATCCTCCTACGCAGGGACATCCAACGGTGAAACCACATATCTGGATGTACCCTGCTTTCCAAACGTCACCGTAGACGTAGTCCCCGACACAAAATTTTCCATCTGACATCGAAACAAACTTTTTATACTTCACACAAATTAGGACTTTGAACAGTTGACGCAAATATGTGTATATTGCACTTTTCTCTTTATTGTTCCTCTTTGTTCAAATATTCTCTTGGGTTTCAACTGTGTCATTTTAGTATATTTGATGTTAAAAATATCAGTAGCAAGAGAGGGAGTGAGAAAGGGTGATAGAGAGGGAAAGAGTGAGTGAGAGAGAAAGAGAGAGAGAAAGAGTGAGAGAGAAAGAGAAATAGTGAGAGAGAGAGAGAGAGAGAGAGAGAAAGAGAGAGAGAGAGAGAAAGAGAGCACTACCTACCGACCGAAATTCACTCAGAACCATAATTGAAAACACAATGTTTCTTACTAGGCCTAATTAATCAATGCCATCATGTATCCAAGAAACGTGGTTTCACCCAAGCATGCTAAATCACTGTAACTGTTATGTCATTATAAACAAGGAATGAATCTCCTTGTTTATGAACTTTACTTCAATGGATATTATGCTGTTTCTAAAACATTATTAACTGCAAAAGACGTTGTCGAGTCAGAGAGCTTTAGATAGAATAGCTGTGAAATGATATCATAAAAAAATACAATAGTTGTCATGAGATAACAGGAATTAATTACACTAACATGAATAATTTTGTTCGATTTGCGTCAGCAGGGATGTCAAGCAAGGACGCGAGAAATCTAATCACAAAAATTAATTGATTACGGTTATTGTTGTGGCTAATTATTTTGCACAGCATCATGTATTAGAAATGATTATCATGTACTCTGAGAGATTAAAACGGATCTATCAAACAACACATTTGAATATATACGAGCTGTTATGTACGAATGATTTGTTTTTAGTCTGTTTGATATGTTATATATCTCCGCATTTATTTCAGTGCGCAGTCAGTAGAGTGGCAGTAAGTGAGTGTGTCGAAGGAGATACTGCAATGGTTGGACTTTGGGTGAATGACAGGAAATACCAGAGACATGGCAGGTCATAGGGTCAATGGAAGAGTCTACCTATTTACGGGGAGGTTTTGTTCAGTTTTTCTGCCTATTTGTCTGTGTTTTGGAAGTTATATATTTTTCATAGGTTAGTCACGTTCATCGTTGAATGATAAGAAGTTATCAATGGACATATATACCAAATCTCATTTTCATAGCTAACAAACTTCAATAAAACAAGAAAGCTAACTTTTTCACGGAGGCTAGAGTCTTCGGACTCTTGTTTCCCACTGTATCTCAACGTTGGCAGATGTACGTATACTTCAGCCATTATAGGAAAAGTATAAAATGACCCAAACTATGTGAAACAGAAGGATTGGTGAAGCTCAACTAAAGTGTTATGAGCGAACCTCTGGCACACACTAGTCCACTCTTCTTCATACTGCCTCTAGTGTTTCCACCGATAAAGTGCAACATAATCCCAGCCAGTAGTCATTCTTTTATCCAAAGTCATGAAGTACCGTCAGTAGTTTTATCTATCAGCCACACTGTCTTTATTCATCCAAGTTATAGGCCTCTGGGTGAGAAGAAACTTAGCAGACATTCGTCTTAAGACAGCTTCTCCTTGAAGGGCTCCTTTGAGAAACCTCAACGTGGGCGGACCATAAGAGTCATGGACTTAACTGTCTTGAAGATGTATGAAAGTTTTACAGGCTTTTGAGAATAAGAGTCATACTCTATAAAAGTTGTACCTTGGGTTAGAGTTTTTAAGCTTGATTCCTCGGCGAAAAATTTGGAATATAACGCCAGGTCACCTTTATTCACAGAGTTGTTGTATTGAAAAACAGGGTATTATATCGACCGACGCTGGTTTCAAATTGCAATAGTTTCAAAATAGCGTAGCAAAAAGCATCTAGATGTATTATAGTCAACTTAAATGACAATCACAATGATAATGAAGTTTATTGCATATTTAAGAATCCACATCTTTATCTATATGATGATATCTTTCATATATTACTTGTATGTATGAGCTCTACTAGTCTTCTCCCTCTTGAGCCTTTCTCTTTGTAGTCGATTGGTAGGGGTTTGTTTGGAATAATCGTTAAACCGCCAATTTGGTGTAACTCACCGATTTTGGTACAGTAGGTACATTTATTAGACTGTAAGGTTTGATCCACTCACATCTGGAAGGACCCCTACTCTTTTGGTAAGTGCGATGGGATCTTTAACGTGCTTGAGGTGTGACTCTCCTCAAACACGGGATAACGCCCCATCATAACGCCCCATCCGTAACCGAAGGTAAGAACCCATTTTTACTTGTACCTGAGTAGAATGGAATATTGCTTTAAAGTGCTTTTCCCAAGGGCACAACATTGAGGCCTGCTAGAGATTCCAGAACTTTAAGATTCCAATCCAACAACTCACAAGATCACCTTGCCACCTCCTTGCATTACCAGAATGCGCTTCTACAAAACTTCTAGATCTCCTCCAGGTGTTTTATATAACACACCACATAGATAGTGCCCAGATCATTCGTACTTGCCCTTCCCCACTTGACACTGACATTTGATTGCACGTTATCCCCCGAGTGCAGAATATGCGCCTGCAGAAGTTTTTAGATCTCCTCCAGGTGTTTTATATAACACACAGCATAGACAGAGACCATCCGTACTTGCCCCCCCCCCCCCATTTCACATTCACATTTCCACCATATGCTGTATACAGCAAAGGTCACAAACGTTTCGTGACTAGTGAAGACTTTGAACCTGCCCCGAGGCGAGAAATACTTGACCTGTTAGACGTTTCTCATCTGACCCTGAGCCATACAATGTACAGCGTCCATCTATCATGCACACTCCAAGGGTTTGTTAATACTCTGCCTTTCCGTCCGGAGTTGTTTGGACGGTTGAAGACTGGTTTACACATTTAGACCACATCCATGCACCATAGTAGCTTGACTTGATGATTTGTCATATTTATTCAGTTCTGAAAAGAATTTCAAGACAAAAACGAGTATTGACCAACAAACCACCACCATGTTTATTCTTATCAAAACACATTCACAAACTCTGTCCTGCCAATTCCTAGTTAAACCATGGTGACAGCCGCCTGGTCCTGGTCATCGACCCTATTTTTTTTAGAAGAAAGGCAAAAGAAAAATAACTAAAATAAATGAATAAAGTAAAAAAGAAACGGTAGTAAAATATTCTGACGAAAATTCTCAGATTGGGAATTTCTACCACAGAATATTTTACATTGAAGACACTGCCTTCTACTATTTCCCTTCAAGACCTGAAGATAAACTATTCGCACGCTTAAAAAATCGCAACTTGAACAGGATTTAAATAATTAAATTCTGTACGTTTTGGTACAATTTGACAACAGTTTTACTACGTAAATTAATCTAAATCTTGGCTGTCCCTGTAGCTTAACTGGTAGCAGCTCCTAGTTTCACTTATAATGCACCTGGGGCACCAATGCGGAACTGCGGAGTTCGTTCACTGCGGCACTGTACATGTTGTGTTATTTTCGCCAATTTTGTTATAATTTAGATATATGTAATACGTCAAAGTATGACTTAGGAGACAACAAAATACACAAAACGTAAGAAATTTTCGTTCTTTATCTCTGAAATCCGTTGAGTAATCTTCGAACCCGCAGCAGTGCCGTACCGGTGCCCCAAGTGCAGTGAGATATCACCTTTTGTCGGTAACTGGGAGACCCCAACTCAATGCTACATTCTTCTTTTGGACGGGACATAAAATGTTAGTCTCGTGATCGCGAAGATGCCCCGAGCACGTCAAAGGGGAAGGGCTAGCAACTCCTCAATGTAAAAAATATACCCTGCTACTAAAACAGGAAGAAAACCTGCTGCTTTGTGTGCTACTGGGCACCACAGGGTGAAAAAATGCCCCTGCCATTCCAGATCAATCTGCTAGGGGGCCCAAACATACATCACTTCTTCCTTACATCACAAGCTATCTGTCACCAAAAAGATAAGACCATAACATGTCCAGGTTAAAAAATACGAAAAATCTGCTGTGCCAATATCATCACAATCCATCTAGAGGTTCAATGTTAAGCTGACCACAAATATCCGGAAAGACAGACAGACAGGCAGACAGACACACACAGAGACAGACACACCATACCTCCATTTCTCATGGACGTAAAAACAGCAACAAGTTACAACTTTTGGTAATCGTCCTTGTCCCTGGATCACCTTTTGTGTACATATGTTGTCCCTGACTTACCTTCTGTGTACATATGCTATACATGTCTGCGTATCCCGAAGGTAGAAATGTGATTAAATGCAGATTAGGTTTTGCGATGAAGACTTGGTACTGGTACGTGCCCTATGGCGAGAACGAAATTGACCTTGCAGCGGTTTCTCATTTGACCGTGCACACTCCAGTGCACGTGGGTTGGTTGCGCGGTCTATCTGTCTAGCAATGTTATCCAATTATTGTTGAAGACTTGTTCGACATATTAACTCCACATTTACGCCATACTTGAATGATAAAACATTGACGGGACCAATCTTTTCAGTTAAGCCACCCCCACCCCCCATACACGCACGGAGAGACTTTAATTGATTTTCTTGCGCACTACAATCTGTTGATTCATTTAACACATGAGCATAGTTTCGTAGTATCATGATTCATTTTGGCTATCATATTTATCATTACTACATTATTGTGTATTATCATTTCCGTTATCATTGTTTATTGTATGCTGATTTGTTTCTATTCTGACTGTAGGCATACTAATTATGATATTGGTCTATTAGTGACAACAAGAGATATCTACCAACCAAAAATCACGACCGCAGCATGTCCAGAACATGAAATATCAAAACCAGACGGTTCGCTAAAACACCATAAAAAGGCGTTAGGAGGCTACATTATCGAAGATGACCTTTGTTTTCTCGACTCATGCCCACCTACCAAATATCATTAGGACCCATCCAACGCTTCTAGGGTTATGCTGTTAACAGGCACACAATCAGACAGACAGACAAACAAACATACCCAAATTATACTATTGGGGCAATGGTAATAACAATGAGCTTGGCAACCGTTTATAGATATAACAGAAAAGCAGTTGATGAATAAATCAGTAGATCGTGCGCTTTACATTGGGTGGAATTTGACGGCCAGTAAACATTCAACTCGCACTATTGTTCTTTGTCCCTGAATACATGTTAGATTTTGTTTATCCATTTATTTATCTTTTGAGATTGGCCACATTTATAGTGGGAGGATTGAAAATTACAGGTGACTATCAAATTTTCAAGATGTCAACCTGGACACAAGACTGTAAGATTTGATCCACTCACACCGGGAAGGTCACCTATATTTAAATTTGTGGAGGTTTCTTTAGCGTGCTCGAGGAATGGCTCTCAAACACGGGACCTCCATTTATCGCCCTACCCAAAAGACGGCACTAACCGAAGCTAGGTACTCAATTAGGCCACCTTTCCACTAGACGGCGATCGCGCTGCGCTCTTACTGCGACCTAAATAGGATATGTGTAACCTTCGCTTTCATACTGGGTATATCATACAAAATGCAAAAGTGTGACCGAGAAGAGAACAAAAACACGAAGTGTAAAAACATTCGTTTCTTTTTTTATACTATTCGTTGCACGTTATGTCAAATTTTAAGTCGCAGAGAGAGTGCGGCGAGAGCGCCGTCCTAGTGGAAAGGGGGCATTACGTGTGATATGTTTCGAATATATTTACACATACATGACTAATTCTTTCGTAAATATGGGTTCTAAGGTAGAAATCCATACTATTGAAGTGAAGTGAGTAAAGTCGTGTAAAGTGCCTTTCCCAGGTGAAGAAAATGGGGGGGGGGGGGGTTGGATGGTCGATCCGCGCAATCCAAATGAGGACCGATATGTTCTGGGTCAAGCACCTTGTAGTTACATCAGACGCCCCCACGCTGTTTGTCACAAGCGTGTATCTTCACGTGTGCGGACATGTGCATATTGGTCTCCAGCACATGCATGTATTCATACACGCACGCGCTAAGGCCAAGGGCAAAAAAACGCGAGCAAAAACATGGGTTTGCAGTTACGGAACGTACACGACCCCACGTTGTTTGTGACACGACTATCACGTGTACGGATATGTGCAGATTGGTCTTCTTTACATGCATGTATTCATCCACGCACTCGCTAAGAACAGAAAAACACGAGCAAAAGCATGTATCAAAAACCCTGCAGTTACATCAGACGCCCCCACGCTGTTTGTCCCACGACGTGTTCCCACGTGTACGAACATGTGCAGATCTGTACATGCATGTACTCATCCACGCACGCGCTAATACCCCTGTCACATTATCCACTATCTTCGGGCGTAACTATGGAAAATTGGTCATATTTAAGATCGACAGAGGCTTGCGCGTATTTTTCTCCCGAAAACTGCCTCTTTCACCTATAATTAAAGCCATATTTTGTACCTTGTACAATTGTTATGCAATAAAGTTGTTATCATAACCGAGGCTCGGGCGATTGCCGCAGAATCGTCGTCCGATCGATTTTAGCCAACTGTGACAGGGGTTCAAGAACAACAAA
Organism: Branchiostoma floridae x Branchiostoma belcheri; assembly: GCA_019207045.1. Classification (NCBI taxonomy): domain Eukaryota; kingdom Metazoa; phylum Chordata; class Leptocardii; order Amphioxiformes; family Branchiostomatidae; genus Branchiostoma; species Branchiostoma floridae x Branchiostoma belcheri. The sequence goes on from CM033029.1 coordinate 22,382,089, forward strand.
ACACGAGTAAACAACCTACAGTCACACTACGTACGCTGTTTGTCACATTAAATAACTTTATTGCGCAACAATTGTAACAGTTACAATGTATGGCAATGTGAACAACTATATACTAATACAAATAACTAACAACTAATGTAATATAATATAACAGTATAAACAATCTAGTGAGTATCATAAAGCATTATCTCGTTTTTGCAATGAGTTGTAAATAAATTGGCCAACATGGCAGATATATGAACAGGACATGATAATATCAAATGGAATACCTCTGACCTAGCATGTGGTAGTACAATTTCGGACTTACATACAATATTTTGAAATAACTTTTGTCACACGCGTGTATCTTCACGTGTACGAACATGTGCAGGTTGGTCTCCTGTATATGCATGTATTCATCCACGCACGCGCTACTGAACAGAAAAAAACACGAGCGAAAACATAAAGAGGTGACTTACGAAACACCTGTTATCCATTCACCTGCAGACTCGACACAAGTCGGTCAGCTTTCTGTTCGTAATCATCCTCACCTTGCTATCATCAGAAGGTGTAACGAAAGACATCTTCTTAGCTTTTCTTCAGCCTTTCTTAAGGTAAGATAATTCTTTACGTTGTGGCACAGATGTGAAAACATAACGTTTATGAAAGAAAGTTGTAGAATAACAATCTTTGGAAGATTCTGATTCAGTAGAAGATTGTTTTGTTCATAAAAAAATGATATAAGATCGTAGAAGATTGTTTTGTCCATATACATATAATAGCAGCTCTGATCAAAATTTTTATACTTTCGAATATGTTATTTTCTACATGGTTCTCTCAAGAAACGAGTGAAGACATATATTTTTTTCTATTTTGTTGAAGTTTCCTTTACACTGAACAGCCATCTCTGACCGACCGTTACAGCGACCATTGGACTTGTTTGTTTCATGACTTCATAAATGGAATGTGATGATAAATGTAAAGGTATGATTTAAAAGACAACAAAACGCACAAATCTTTAGAATATGGTTCTTTATGTATTTATGGTTTTGAGCGACTTGTCAAATTTTTGGTTGCTTTACAGTCACAGGGTGGCCACGAGTCTCAGAATTTGCCATTCATATATATTTTGGAAAAGGGTAGGTTGACACGTGGGTCCACAGGTCGCTGGAAAAATAGTAGAAATAAGACAAATATTGACACATAACATGACAGAGGAGTTAGCTGACCGAGTAGTATTTATATATAATGGTTTGCAACCCGGTTAACTCGCTTGGTAAATTATCTGTCTATAGTTGTCCAATTTCCATGATTTTTTCTTGCGACCTGTGGAGCCTGGTAGAGGCTACGACTTCCATACGGACCCCATACGGACTTGAATATACACGCACGTGTGAACCCACCTTTAGGCTTAACGTTATGTTGAAAATCGCCTGGAATGTCAAACATTGATTTATTCATATCTGAGAGCAGAAAATTATGAATACTGCAGCTAGCGCCAGATCATCTCATGAACATAATTACGCGTGGCGTGGCGCGTGGGGGACTATCTCAGGCAGTGTCAGACGAATCTGCCAATCCACTACGGCATGCCCCACAGATGCACGCAAACAGACACGTGTCTACACCTGTGGTGCATTCAGACATCGTGTTTACTTATACCCCTCTCGCATTGGGCGAAAATCGATCGGACGACGCTTCTGCGGCAATCACCCGAGCCTCGCTTATGGTACAAGGTACAAAGTAGGGCTTATTATATGTGACAGGGACGGTTTTCAGGTGAAAAATACGCGCAACCCTCTGTCGATCTTAAATATGGCCAATCTTCCATCGATACGCCCGACGATCGTGGATAATGTGACAGGGGTATTACCGGTGAAATAGGCAAGTGGGTAGAGTTTTCACATTGCATTCGGTAGGTCGTGAGTTCGATCCACGGCCGAGCCATACCAAAGACTTTAAAAATGGTACATACTGCTATTTCTGCTTAGCACTTAGCATTCAGGAAAGAGTATGGAAGTGGACTAGCTCCCTGCTGAAGTGATTGCACACAGGTGTGTGGCCCAGGGCAACTGAAACGGTGATGGGCGCCGCCCTATGCGCCATCAGGCGCGGGAAGGACCTCGTATACATTTGAATACCGCAGAGAGTTGTGAGTTTATTGAGATCGGCCTAACCTTCCAGTGCGCACACAAATACGAAGGCTTACAATTCATACAAATTTGAGAGACATTTGAATCTACCAATGCATTACGACATGCCCTATAGACGCACGCGAACAGACATGTGTCTAAACCGGTAGTCTTTCAGACATCGTGTTTTCGCACGCTCCTACATAGCGTCCCAATACATCGAATTCCACTGAATATGAATGGCTTCAATGAAGACCTACATTATGCATTTTTGCCCCATCGTTCTTGGTATAGGTGACAACAGAGACAAAGGATACACAATAGTACCATACATATAGATATAGTCTAACGCAGAAATTTTCTTCTGTACAGGTCTAACGTAAAAGCGTGTGGCGGTTGCAAGCTAAAGTCCTCGTCAAGTGTCCAACCATCGTGCCAAGAGCAAAGACAACGTCCAGCAAGAACTTATTCACGCCGAATTCAACGTCCAGCAAGAACTTATTCACACCGAATTCAACGTCCAGCAAGAGCCTATTCACGTCTATTTACGCCGAATTCTCTCAAGGCAAGTCGTTTTTACAAACCGAAGCCATGGGCGTTGCAATGGATTGGATGCTGGCTAGCATAGTAGGTGGGGTGGTCAGTTTTGTCTGTGGTTTAATCTTAGCCATATACTGGTTGATTGCGAGACAGTGGCTAGCTGACCAAGTTGTAAACAGCGACACTGATGACCTACAAGGTGTCAATGTCATTTGTGATCAGAGTGGTTCTTGTAATAATGGTACAAACGCTGATTTCTGTACATATGAGACTATACCTGAAGAAAATGTGTATAGCACTGCGGAGTCGCATTGTTTTGAAGTGCCTCAGTACAATTTTGGTAATGGCAAAGGGCGTAACATCCGTTCTTTAAACGTTCAAGATACAGAGGGGTGTGAACATATCTACTGTAACGACGAAACTTCCAATTTCAACCAGGTTGATAAAATTTATCCCTATGCCACTACTTACATGGAGAACATTGTTTCTTCAAATGGAATGAGTGACCGTTTAGTACTCCAAACGTCCCGTACTTTTCTTTTCCTTTAAAAATTTGAAACATTTCCCCCATTGATTGCTAACACTTTCCAGCAATACCTTAAATCAATGTTTGTGGCGAAGAAAGTTGTCTGAAACGCCTTAACGTTTGAAAATCTTATAAAATTGATTGAGTAACTTTTGTGATAAATGCTGTGTGATTTTGCCTTTTTTTTTTATGTAGTCGAGTCCTGGTTGATGTTACTTAAAATTTGACAAGGTGCAAATAAGTTCAAACGTTTGTAAATCTTATCAAATTGCTTGAGTAACTTTTAGTAATTAGTGTATATTTTTTAAGTTCAAACTTAAGATATAAATGATCAATGAATATGATTATGCAAAAGAGCTATGGTCAATGTAATAGCATCCGAAAAGTAAGATTGTTCTGCATTGTTTCAACCTTACTAGGAAAATTAAAATAATTCGTGTAGATTTATACTAAATTATGAAATATAGGATTTCAAAAAATGCATTTCATTTACTGTCTGATACCATAATGTGGTCTTGAATAGGTACAAGACTAGCTTCTACCTTTAGACCTAAAAGAGTTTTACATTTAAACAGTAATGAGGTCTCTTCAAAAGAGTTGTGCGACCAATGCTCATGAAGAATTGTATATATTGTATATGAGTTTTGAATATCACCAAGAATAGTGCTAATGCTAAATATCTATGACATGTCATCTGTGCGACATAAAAGTGTATCGTTTACCACTGCGCCTATACTGTATCAAATTTTTACAGTTTTAAATTGAATAGGTTTGTTTATGCTTCACTCAAAGTGTGATGCGACCAATACTCAGATGGAATTGTATAACAGTATTGAATGACAACAAGGTTTTATACTGACATATCTAATGTTACACCATAACGTTACACTGTAAGGATACAACGCTATATATTACCTCAAGATTTATCAAGAATTGTACATTTTTATATTGTTGATTTTTGTTTTATGTTACCCTCAGAACATGAACGATGTTCAAGTAGAATTGTAGAAGTATGTCATACTGAATGACAATTAAATCACTGTAGGGGTACTAGTACAACGCTTGGTACTGCATTTACACTGTATCAAAAGCTTTGCATGTATGCATTGATGAAGTTTGCTAATGTCAAAATCAAAGGTGTTGTATGTAGGACCAATGCGCAAGTAGAATTGCAAGACAGTGTAGAATGACAGTAATTGCATCAATGCGCATGCATTTATATATGTTGTCTGTACATATGAATGTATCTATTTATACTATGTTATCTGTTAACAAAACAACATTGCCTACTGAATTTAGATTGTATCGACATTTTCAAACTGTCACATTGACGAGCTTTATTTTTGGTTTAACACAGAAATATTAACAGTATAGAATGGTACTAGTATGTCAGGTATTTAATAACAGCATGAGCATTGGTATGAATTCATCTATATGCCACAATTGTACCTATAAGAGTGCGTTAAAGCTCCACACTGAAAGTGTACATTTAGATCATACATGTATGTTCGTTGAATCATGTGATGAATAAAGAACACTATGAAAGAAACTGCCGTGTGTTGAAAACTACTTGGTGAACCTAAGACACAATCATCCTCCCCCACCTGCATTTATAAGGAAAGATTACATGCTAGTGTGCATGACAAATTGCGCGCCCTTTAGCGATGTGTGCGATCCCACTTGTACCGCGGTGAAAGATAATCAATCAGCTGCAAGGTCTGGGGAGAAGAAAGTACGGAGTCATCTACGTGCGTCAACTGATTTAATTTTATGGATGACATCATATGTAGAGCCTAAAAAATAATGTCAGCAAAAATTAATAATGCAGATAAAATTTAAAAAATACAGGAATACAAAGCTGAAATTATGATTACTGAATGGAAATAGTAATAACACCAAAAAATCAGCACCAAGGACTGATAAAGTGGAAATTCTCCACTATGGTATAGTATAAGCTCATGTCGTATGTTCAGAACTCCATCGTCAGCAGCAAATAGAACACAGCCAAACCCGTACAATCAAGAACCTCTACATATACATAAGAACCATATATGGTATGAACACTTTTTTTAAGTATTTTTAGTAGTCTGTTTATTAGACTTTTATTCCCATTGACACACGTATTAAGAACCCTGTCAAAGGTGGCCACATGTCCATGTAGACCAGGCATTAAAGCGATGTGGACGATCCCGCTTGTACCACGGCGAAAGGTAATCAATCAGTCGTAAGGTCTGGGGAGAAGAAAGTACGGAGTCATCTACGTGCATTTACTGATTTAATTTTATGGGTGACATCATCTTGAAAGCCTAAAACTAATACAAGAGGGCGAAAGAAATTAACCGTATGCAAAGAATAATGCTGCTGAAATATCAAGACTATAACGGAATATAAAGCTGGTAACACAATTCGTATATCAAAATGTCATTGGTATAACAAAGACAGTATATCAAACAAGTAAAAAGTATTCATTTGTTTAGTAAACGTTCATTATATGAGAATTAAAAGAGGTAACGTTAGGTCACCCTTTCCCGTGGGGTGACCAATATCCGTTGTATTCAAAAATAGGACATTTGCGAATTGTCAAGTCGATAGACGGTCGTTTCAGATTGCATTATTTTGAAAATATTTCCGTTTGAAACCCACGTCCGTTGACCTGAAATCCATAGACATACTGCAACAGTTTTTAAAATAGCGAATTTAGGCTACCCCAAGGATAAAAGTAAAGAAGCGTTGAATTGCCATGTTCCTTCTTATGTTTTTAAGTAATACATTATTAGTTTTATGACGAGTCTGCTCATTTCAGTCATAACCTTAAGCATTTTAGCTTTGTGCAATCACTACAGTAGGGAGCTTGTCTATTAGGTAGTGGTGTGTTTTCAACTTCTTCAAATACTAAGCAGATCGCTAAACATTAAAATGGGGAATGTAACATTATCAAAGTCTTTTGTATGAGTCGACACTGCCGTAAGTTTCGATGAAGTTTTAATTTCTTTTATAGAACGCGGATGTCATCCAGAATTATAAATCAGCGTGGCCTATGATGAAATACGACTATGAGACGCCGCAAGGTGACTGGGGTATTGATAAACACCATGGGGTTTAGCGATATGCATCTACGTTTTCTAAAACTATTCATATCGAGCGAGAAAGAAATCTTCGTGGAGGCATGACCCTACGCTTGAGCTGCCTTGCAACTTGTGGCATGGGTATAGGATTACACAAAGGTATATAGGATTAAAGCGTGAAAGGAGTTGCTATATATACAGTGGTGTGGTTTTGGAGTTGGTTCGACTTTCAAGCAATATAGTCACCAATTAAACTTAGAAGTGCGGAGTTTGATTCAAACTATTAAGTGTGTTTGCGACGAGTGGCTGACTATGATCATGAGTTACTAAATAATATTATATTGTCGTTTTCTTTTCACTTACCAAATGTGATTATGGACTATTAAATGTATCATAATTTAAAATAGGCGTTTTGTTATATGTATTATGCTGTATTTTGTCAAAAGCCTGACCTTCTCCATTGCACCCCTGAAAGACGGCCAAGGAGAAAATGTCCGAAAAACAAATTCACTATGTGAATGGCAAAAATAATAACACAAAAAAATCAGCACCAAGGACAGATACCAAGATGCTACAAAGAACAACATCAATCTTCTAGGATTTTCAGCCAGTAAAGTGGACATTCTCTACCATGGCATAATATAAGTTCAAGGTGAATGCCGTATTTTCATAACCCCATTGTCACTAGAAAATATAATACAGTCAAACCTGTACAAGTGACAACTTCCGCATAAGGACCACATGACCAATAAAATACGGTCGCATCTCTACAAGTGACAGCCTCTGCATAAGGACCACTTTACCGAAGTGAACAGTTTTTCGGCGGTCCAACTAATTTTCCCTTTGACACAGACATAACGAAACCCACATAGACAGGATTCTATTGGTCCCTTAAGTAGTCATATTGGACAATTTTTGCTGTACAATGAATGGGGTCAATGACCTCTTTTTTCAATGGGATATTGACCACTACACGTAAATCAATGAAAATGTACACGCCACTGTTTTACAGTATCACACTGCTTATCTGGTGTAATATAGATTTCGGATGACATTGCACGTAGTGTAAGTCACCGTCTTCGATTTTCTTTTGTTACCGATGTGTGATTTGACATAAGGCCACGTTGATAACGTCCAATGGAAACCCAGAACTGATATTTAGGTTTACCTTACATTGTACCCGTTGCAATTGTTGTCTAATAAACGTTAAGTTGATTTGACTCGCGAGGTTAAGATAAAACTTTAGCAAAAAAATGGTGCAATCATTTCAAACGATCAGAAGCTGAGAACACAAGTTGAACCACAGAATATAATGTATTCAACAAGCAACAAGTCTATATTTGTGTATTAAATCCGTTAATTGTGAGCTGGTCTTGATAGGAATTCGAAATATTTTAAACTGCCTGGAAACCTCTCTTTAAGCTGTGCAAATGTAAAAGATTGCTTTATAACAAGAAAAGATAGTGACACTCACTTTTAGCCCCACCTGATTGTATGGAGGTTTTCTTATCATCCTATATAATTTTTAGTTACATTAGTGGAATTCTATTACCATATATTGTTTAATTGGTAGAATTTCAAGATCTATTCCACATTCCTACATTTTGGTAGGTTATATAGTTGTCCATACAAAAGTCACCGTACTTTTTTTCCCGTCAATTTAGCTTTTTGTAAAATTTCCCTAACCATGTATGTACATGGCATGCCAATCTTCAAAGCTGACGTAGTAAAATATAGTCATCAAGTTCTGTAAAATAACATTACAAGTTTTATGACAAGTCCACCTTTACAGGCCTATCTGAGTCGACATTTTCGTGAGTTATAGCCAAAAATCAAGGCGCTCACGGTTGCCATAAATAAAATCAAAAGTAATGTGTCCTTTGGTTTGAGGTAAAGATTATCAATCGCAGTTTATGTAAGGAGCTTTACAATTGAAAAATCAAAATAAGTTTAAAAATTGTAAATGAAAAAGTTTATTTTTTAACGATTTATTTTGGGCAAATATAGTACCCATTGAGGCCGTAAAAAGGAGCAAATGCCAATCCGATCTACTATGTTTTGGTTCATCGTTAACTCAAGGTTCTCCTATTTTCAAGCGAAATCTAAAGAACGACAACATACATCAAATGCGTTATCACAATCTCCAAGACTCACGCTACCAGAAAATATCACATAAAGTTTCACTCATGGAACCAAGTGGGTGGCACTCATATTGTACTTCGATAAAAATGTAGATTTAAAGTAGAACTGCAACTGTAAACATGTAGACTTGCCATACTCGTGAGAGTGGCCGTCCATCATACTCATATTGTACTGAACCATTTCCCTTTCCCCCAGTTGTCTTGCTATCTTGACTGATACTTTTCCCATTCCAACAGAAGCCTCCAGAGAACGGCCACATTTATCACAAATGCAATCAACTGCGGTAAGCCTCAGCTCCAGGGGCTCTCATTGTCAGATTTTATTACCCAAGGCGCGCACACGTCGCTCTGTGTGGGAAGTTAGACGTGTTGTGTTCCCTTCTGTTGAGAATGACGTACTTGAAAAGGCCGAAAGTCACGCCGTATTACGAATGATTTTGTGTAAGGCCTAAGGAAAAATTTCTGGCTGCGGTTCTGGATAGGGGTGGGTAACGGTACACTCTAGGGCCTTCCTTGTCACGAATTATTACCCAAGGCGCACACACATCGTTCTGTGTGGGAAGTACATGTAAGGCGTGTTGTGTTCCCTTCTGTTGAGAATGACGTACTTGAAAAGGCTGAAAGTCACGCCGTATTACGAATGGTTCTGTGTCAGGCCCAAGCAAACATATTGTGTTTCTGGCTGCGGTTCTGAAAATAATTAGGGTTGGTATGAAAGGATTCTCTGTGTGGGAAGTACATGTAAGGCGTGTTGTGTTCCCTTCTGTTGAGAATGACGTACTTAAAAAGGCCGAAAGTCACGCCGTATTACGAACGATTCTGTGTAAGGCCTAGGCAAAAAACTTCTGGCTGCGGTTTTGGAAATTATTGGCGATCAACTTTGTAGGGAAGGATTCTCTGTGTGGGAAGTAAGACGTGCTTTGTTCCCTTCTGTTGAGAATGATGTACTTGAAAAGGCCGAAAGTCAGGACGTATTACGAATGATTCTGTGTATGGCCTAGGCAAAAACGTCTGGCTGCGGTTCTGGAAATGATTGGCGTTCAACTTGGTAGGAAAGGATTCTCTGTGTGGGGAAGTAAGACGTGTTGTGTTTCCTTCTGTTGAGAATGACGTACTTGAAAAGGCTGAAAGTCACGGCGTATTACGAACGATTCTGTATAAGGCCCATGAAAAGAACTGTTGAGGTTACGATTCTGTAAACAAAATTCGGAAGGTAGGAATTTTCTTAAATTTAGTTATTTAGTTATTTTTCATTATAAAGATGTCGCTCGGTGTGATTTAACAAATAGGGTTTAGTAAATGGAAAACATATTAATCATTTTTGTAATTATACAGATATACAATGTACAATCACAAGTATATTAAGGAACTGAACAATGTCAACTGTGCATTCTTGCATGCATCAACTGTTTAAAGCCCTAAACTGTAAATACAAGACATATGCTTTGAATTTCGACACATCGATGTCAGATCAAAAATTTCCTTCAATAACAATAGGTTCGGGAGGGTTCGGGTAATCTACCACACATTTCTACAGGGAGGGGTAACCAGCCCTATCCTTTTAACGTGTTCGACCAATTCCCTTCCAAAAGAGGAGTGGTACCCCAATTGAGATGCCCTACCCAGGATTGAATCAGGGCCTCCCAGCTACCAACTCATTGGAACCAAGGCAACCCATTGTGCTTTAGGGATATCCTTTAACCGACATGTACCTATATCCTAAATTCACAAACGGCCCGGAAGATGTCAGAGCTTATGGAGAGGCTAATAAAACACCTCCCACGCCTCTGCAGAACTACTGTACCGTATCGCCGGTCTCCAGCCCGCCACATGTCAGTGGAGACCCGGTGATGTACGCGTGAGGCACCGTTACTGACGTTTGAGTGACCCGGTGATGTACGCGTGAGGCACCGCTTCTGACGTTTGAGTGACCCGGTGATGTGCGCGTGAGGCACCGTTACTGACGTTTGAGTGACCCGGTGATGTACGCGTGAGGCACCGCTTCTGACGTTTGAGTGGCCCGGTGTAGTACTCCTGTGGTATTATACCTGACAGCCGGACGGCATGATTGTCTGACAGCTTTACTCTGCAATCAAGCGCAGCAGGAGTTGGAAAAAAAAGTGTGGCGATTTAAAGACGTAAACTAACGCTAGTTCACCTTTATCCGTGGGGCAAAATATATCCGTTCTTTCTATAAAAAAACAGCGTATCAAGTCGACGAACAGTCGTTTCAACTTTCAAGATTCCAAAAATATGCAACCATGCAAAATTCTCCGTCAACTTGGCATTCCAAAATACACTGATTTTGAAAATAACAGGATATATGTTATCCCTCAAAACTACAGCACTTTCTGAAAATGCCAATATCTCACTTTTAGATCGAAAAGCCCCACTATATCCATCTTCCGTAAATTTAAAAAAAAGCTTGACTTGTACCCTTAATTTTATCACAGCTACAAAACGCTTTAACTCATTATTTTTCTTTACTTTTACGTTTAGTGTGTCGCATCGGGTATTTCAAATGGAAGACTACATTGTGATATTTGTATTGTTTGCACGTTTGCAATTTTGACACCCAACTCGGGTGTTTGAGAGTTTAGTGGCGGCACCAATTTACGAAGTTTGCTGACTTGAGTGGGTCAGGACTTTGTCTCCTTATATGACTAGAAAAACTACCGTGAAAACTTAGTGTCACAAAGTTCCAACACAGAATCACTCATTTCTGACACTGTACACCGTACTTCCACCAGTAGCATGCTAATGTATTACACAATGCCGTTATCACCGAAAACAGCCGTTTGCACAGAATTAGAAGTAACCGACTTAAGCACAAATTCGTTATAACGCATCAGCTTACTAGTAAGCACCTTAAAGTTTTCTGTCTAGAAATTGATTGTGGTTACTTTTTTTCTCTTTTCAGCTTCGCAAAGTTTGAGGTCAAAGAAGGAAGGACATGAAAAGTAGCGTTACAAGGAGTGTGTATATCACGGAAGACTAGCCTTGTCCCGTGTGTATGATCCCCACGACATCGAATAGAATATGATAAACACACAAATCTGTCCAACTTTCTTGCTTCTGGTTTAATATATTCCACCTTGTAGGACACCTTTAAATTATGCACAGGTATCTAAATATGCCAGAAAATGTTTACTTCTTAGAACTAGTAGTGTAAACGATATATGTTCAACTCAAAATTTTGATATATTCATACAAATGTTTGCTACTCCGTTTGTTCGGATGCAAATATGCATAAATGTATTAGACTTTACGAAGTCGATCTACGTTGTTGTGACAATAGAAATTGCTACAAACCAGACTGAGTGTACGTAATAGCCATATAGATATATATGCACTGTCATCACAAATATAAATCCCTGAAATTCATGTTAGAACAATATCTTTTGGTAACTATGTCCTATTTAAACATTTTTAATCATAATTTTTATTTCTGATAAAAAAAACATAATATTGCAGAACGAAAAACATGGCAAACATAAAAATAATGTTTAGCACATTATTCAGCCGGTCAAATGATATTGTCGAATGTCTTTTTCATATTTCAGTTTCTCTCTGACTATTATAGTTAGTATATTGCCAAATATTGCATTGGGACCGTTTGTTAAAGAGCTCATGAAACCCATGGAAGATTACAGCTTATAAACACCTATCCTTTATCTTTCACAACATTAACACTTAGCCATAGGCATGATGATAACTTTTGCTAAATTGCTACGTAACCATTCTATATCTTTATCGACCCCTATGGAACCCTCTATAACGTAAAATGTACGGACAACGTTTTAGTTAATATCCGAGGTTAATAGGAACCGACAAGGTGACTGAACCACGCGTGTTGGTATGTGGCTCGAACCTAATCGCCTGTCTGTGGCTTCGCTCACTCTGTTGTTTTATTCGGTGGTTATAGCAAAGGAACAGGCGTTATCACACCATTTACACCAAGGAAAATGCGGGTCATTAACGCTTAATTGTATCATATCAATCCCTTAAAACCATGTTACCAGTTATTCAAACAGCCCAATGATATCGTAGAATACCTTTTTTTATATTTTACATCCTCTGACTATCATAGTATATTGCGACTATTGCATAGGGACCGTTTGCAATAGTCGCAATAATCTCGATGAAACTCATGGAAGATTATAGCTTATAAAATCCCATCCTTTATCTTTCTCAACATTAACACTTAGCCATAGGCATGATGAATGCTTTTGCTAAATTGCTACGTAACCATTCTGTAAGGATGACATCTTTATCGCCACCTAATGAGATCCTCTAAAACGTAAAATATACGAACAATGTTTTCGTTTTATCGACCCCTATGAGATCCTCCAAAAACGTAAAATATACGAACAACGTTTTCGTTCATACCCGAGGTTAATAGGACCCGACAAGGTGACTGGCCCACGCGTGCTGTTATGTGGCTCGAACCTAATCGCCTGTCTGTGTCAATGAATGCAGATGGTACGTCTACGCGTCATGGGTAACACTGCTCTTAAAGGTTGACTCCTGTGGCTAATGCAGTGTCAAAACAAGGTTGAAGTTGTCGGAACTCTTTGCACGTCCAGACTTGAGAATGTTTACTACCTCCTGGAAGCAAGGAGGTTCTTTTTAAAGTCCTTGCTGGAGAATGGTTCAAATTCGACGGGGTATTGTATCGTTTTTGGTTGTCTTTGCCTGTTTGCACCTATAATTCAATACCATATTGATGAATTTGTAGAAGTATTGAGCAACAACTTTGGCCAAACATTCAACAAAACTATAATGAATACAAATGTAAATATAAGTCAACATCTCCTATACATGCTGGATAACATATTGTAACTGAGGTACCATACTGGTCAAGTGTTTGCATGCGTCTTGTTATTGTTGACATTTGACTTTTTCACTGATTCATAATATTGATATATGCAAACAATTACGACAAGTCAGACGTATCGCCCGGACTTCCGCACTTATGCACATTACGTTCTGGGATATTGCCTACGGAATGCAATTCTATGGATATTGGAGAGACATAAAATTGTCATAATCTGGCACGGACACCAATTTTGGAAGGGTGAAACTGTATAGCATATGCGACATAGTTCATAAAGTATCATACACACGCAGGATTAGTATGCGTTATGCTGTGGTCCTATGTTGGAAAGAGGTTCCTGTGAATAGTTTTCTGCACTTTTTGCTGCGTAAACACCTAGGTGGCCCCATGGGGTACCCTGTGAGTATCGGGCTATTTTGGGGTCACGTCCGGGCTCCTTGATTATTCTAACTCGAATTAAGATTCATACTGCGGCCCCGGCAACAAATATACGCCGTCACCCACCCATGGAAACAATGGAGGGTAGCTCTAGTCTCTACCTGACTGACTACGCTTGGTGTAATTATATGGAAAATGATTTGCCAAGGGAGTTTTGCTACCATAGGAGTTGGTCGGCCGCCAGCTACGAAGGGGAAACATGAACCTAAGCGTGAACTGACTCACTGACCAATTTCCTGATTTTACCGACTTCCACGATCCCCGTATCCGCGTAGGAAGACCTGCTTGAGGCTATGGTAGTCCCGCCATAACCCACACACCCGTATCCAGCAGTCAACTGGAACAAATTCTTGGCTTTAGTGCCCGGCCAGAGCTTCAACCCTTACGGGCACCGGTGACCGTAGCGACCGTAGCGTTACTGCTCCAATTTCTTTCACATCACGTGGCTTCAAAAGGTGACCTTTTAGACGGAGCTAAACTTCGCTTGGCTGGAGATTACATGAAGCCTCTATAGCCACGGGCCGAATGAGCAGCAAATGTCCAACCTGTTGTAAACATACCCTTTCCGGGATAACTTCAATCAGCAAACGTAATGATTTTCCGGTGGCTGGGTGTTCGTTTTAATAGGTTAGGAGACCACTAGCGCAATGTGCAGGGGCAAGTTGATGGAACTAATATTGCAGCAAAATCTAATTTTCAAGACAGGATTGAAAATGTGTTCATGGAGTGTGAAAGGAATGCAAGGGTTGGTGAGTTGTACTGGTAGTTTATACAGACAGATTTGGATGAAACCATTCATCTTGAGTTTCAGAGTAAGTGAAATAGAATAGTGTATCGTAGGCAAAATGAAAATTTTGTTGATACAGGTAAAATGAAAATGGTAGATATGTTCAAAATTAGTACACGTAAATCGAACCAAAAAAAAGAAAGTTAGGCCTCGGGGTAGAGAACATTATCCAGACAATACGGAACAATTATGCATGTTTGTTTATTTGTGCTGTACAGTTTTGTACTCAACAGTGCAAGCTGTAATATGTATAATATTATTTGGTCAACTCCCGAACCGAAGCTAGGCACTCATTTTCACCTGGGTGAAGTGAGGAAATTTGTGTTAAGTGCCTTAAGTTTCCAAGGGCACAACGGAGGAGCAACGGGTCATTCCCTGGCCTAAATACTTAGGCAGACAGGTATAACGATAGGCAACGTCAGTGCCATATCGTGAGGTTTGAGATCGGTCCTGGGCCTCACCCTAGCCGTTACGCCACCACGATGCCACCTATGGGGAGCCATCATCAAGGCTCGAGACGACAAAGGCTCAACATGAGCTATGATTAGAGGCATGGGAAATGAGAACGGCTCTGTACACGTGATTATTCATGGGAAGCGGTGACAGCTCTAACAAAGCTGTTTCCCTACAGCATTAGTCATGTCGTATTGATGTTAGGTCTATTTGCAGACAACATCCGTAGATTATTGCCCCAGTGTGCTTTTCTTTACTATAGTTAGGTATAAATCAAAGAATGAAGTAGGTCACCGTCCTACTAGACAGGACAATCCATGGATCATTGACATCTGATGAACAATGTACTGTTTTGGGTGCCTCAGTGTGTGTTTGTGTGTCTGTGTGTGTGTGTGTTTGTGTGTGTGTTTGT
Organism: Branchiostoma floridae x Branchiostoma belcheri; assembly: GCA_019207045.1. NCBI lineage: Eukaryota > Metazoa > Chordata > Leptocardii > Amphioxiformes > Branchiostomatidae > Branchiostoma > Branchiostoma floridae x Branchiostoma belcheri. Next base: position 22,397,399 of record CM033029.1, read on the forward strand.
GTGTGTGTGTGTGTGTGTGTGTGTGTGTGTGTGTGTGTGTGTCTGTCTGCGTCTGTGTGTGCGTGCGTGCGTGCGTGATTCAGGATATTTGCGGCTAGCAAAACTAAAGAAAATCTGGATGGATTGTGATGGGATTTTGTTTGTGGATACCTTTCGGGATAATAAAGGTAAAAGACTCCTTTGAACCTCCTGGCGACTGTCATTGGTGCTGCAGCACAACTTTAATTTTTGTATCCTTAGTCCTGGACACGCTATGGTCAGATATGCTACTGTCAGGAAGAAGCGGTATACCTGTAGGTTGGGGCTCCTTGCAGCTTAGCAGATATTGAATGTTCAGCATTATGTTCAAATTGTACAAATTATACGTTCAGAACGTCCTATCATTTCATCTATGTACTTAATACTTTGCAATTGCACCATATACAGCAAGAAATACCCAATCAATTTACCAAGGAGTATAATGGGGTCGATGGGGCAGAATATACACGGGGACCCATTTCTCCCAACGCACCAAATGAAAGGATGGATTCTCGGATTGATATCTACTTGGTTCGTAAGAATTCAATCGTCCGCGTGGCAACGAAATATCGTCATTTGGTAGCCCCTCCATCTATATGCAGATGATACTGAATCCACTGCGTGCATTGAACCCCAGGTGTTTTTTCTTCATCGCATTCGTTCCTCTTACGCTTCAAATAAGATAGCAGAATCAGTTATTTGCATCATCGCCCTTAAGTACGTGCTATGATCTGCAAAACCCGCCTCGGGAAATGTAAATAGCTTCACCTCCGTTACGGGGTACTGATTGTGTATGCTGTATATGTGTTCTCCCTAATATCCTTTTGATGGTTTTGTACGGATTTTGATATGTCCGTGTGGTCCCAGAGAAACATGAAGACTTTTTTGCCCCCCCCCTCAAACAAATGCATTAAGTTCAGGTACTGCAGCATTACAGGCCGACACTCCTTTCTAAAAGTAATGTGGTATAGTCCAACGACAGCCGGTTGCCCGGCGACTTCTATGACCTCAATTTGGTACACCCGACTTGCTTGACTTATTATTGAGCATCAACTGTATGTAGCACACATCGTAGGTCATCGAAGTACGAAATTCACAAAAAGTATAATCATTTCACGGAAATTCGAAATCTTGGATTTCTTGTTAAAGACAGCATCTACTTCTAAGGCTGTTCAATCTCCCCTGCAACTCTTTCACTCTCACGAAGGAGTCTGGAGAGTTTTGTATGATTCCGTACATTGATCATCATTAGACAAGCCATATTTGGAAGTAGATTCCCCTCTGTACCTGGTTTCCGGTAATTGGAAAATTATGATGCCTCAAAACCAAGAGGTCCACAGTATGGTTTCTGATCCGGCCTGTTCGGGAAAGGGGTCCCCCCGGGAGGTTTACGGGCTGTTTTTTTTTTTTTTTTTTACACTTTCGGCCATTATCCTTACATGACACCCTGTGACAACCAGGCTATTTGGGGGCACGGCTGGGCCCCTTGATTTTTTAAACTCGCAGTTAAAATCAACCCCGGACCCGGCGTCAAATAGACGTCGTGGCATGTACTTCTGTGGTATCTGGTAATCCAACGGGAAAATGTTTGACCGATTTTAGATTTTATGTTATGTTAGTCCAAGTACGATGTCTATGATCTGTGATATGTAAAATGATCTGTGATATGTAAGACAATGCACCATACCAACAATCTGTGTTATGTTAGTCAACTCAGTATGTCTAGGACCTATGTTAGTCCACCTACCATGCCTATTATCTGTGCTGTGTTAGTTCACTTACCATATCTATGATCTGTGCCAGCGCCACCCCAAACGTGACATCTATGGGCCGTGACGTGTTCCTGACAGGGCGGATGGACGAGGTGTAGTTCTGGAACAGGTCAGACAACAACTTCCGGGCGAACTCACCGGACGCGCTGTCCACTCCTACAGAAAAAAAGATTAAAAAAAGACAGAAAGTCATGCTTGCAGACAATATGTACGTATCAACGACATATGACCTCAAATTGAATAGACGCGTTGTACGCTCTTGTATAACAAGGATAGAAAGAAAGAGAGAGAGAGAGAGAGGAGGAAAGAAAGAGAGGGAAGGAAAGAAATAGCAAGAAAGAAACTACAATTGGTCTGGACACGTGACTTTCTACACGTGTGACGTCAGCAATGGGTCAAAGGTTGTCTGAAGTCGATAACGTCCCTCAAACTTGATTGAGAGAAGGTTGGTGTAACCTGGTGCAAATGGCCTCCTTTACTCCTCCAACAAAGTAGTCATGTCTTTAGATAACGTAACGTTTTAAATGCATTTAAGTTCACGGGATTTAATTTCGCGGTAGCGGGAAAGGGACTTTTCGCGGTGGATTTAAGTTCGCGGTAACACCATAGACTGCAGTCTAATACCATAACAGAAAAATGTTCGCGGTGGTTTTAAGTTCGCGGTAAAGTGATCACCGCGAAAACCGCGAACATTAATCCATCGCGAACATTTCTGCATTTACAGTGACGTTTGTACCACCTCAGATGAACTTTCATGCTAACATAGAAAAGTTATTGTCTGAAACAGCCTGTGTTGGCAGTTGCTGATGTTAGTGCGTACTAACTGGGTGTGATTGATGGTACATTCGAATTCCACACTCTATTCAAGTTTGTACTCTAACAAAAACAGCCATGCATCTCCATATAAAAGGCAGCTTGCGCAAAGCTCTACTTTACAACTGCGATCGTTGGTGCGATGGTTTTATCACCGTTTTGCAACCACCTGTCTAACTTTTTGTAGCAGCGCTGTAACTGTTACTGATACGTTGTAAGACCACTGAGGCCATGTTGAATTGATTATACGTGTGGCATCTTCTCGACACTGCAAAGGTGATGCGAGCGTACAAAACAAAAACAGTTAGACCATTAAGTCGTCTTTATTATGAAATTCAAGTGGTCAGGAAGATTTCACAATGAGCCCACGGGACATGGATTACCAAACAATATCATTTTTAATTCCTTCACGTCTTCTATGCTTGATTTGGAATTATAGCATGATGCATTTTAGGACATGAGTGTCCTTTTTTCGATATATTTTAAATTTTAAGGCAAATGTTTGCTCATTTTCCAATTTCTTTGTGCGATGTATGGTCCGAAAGGCTTCATTTAGGAATTATGACGAAAATTGGTATGCACATGATTGTATACTCTCCAAGCAGACATGTCAGATGCCGTGTAAGAAGAGAAGAATTTAGCCAAATAGGAACAAATAAGGTGCCATGGGATTTTAATCAATTTTTTGCAGTCTTTACATGCAGTTATCACGCCGGTCATCAGTTCACTCCTAGGCCAATGAACTCCTACTAGACTTTTATTCCTAACTTGACCATAGTCTTCTATTACTATTCAGCCAGGCTTGAGTCTGGTGGAGACTAACACACGCGGATGTCATCCATATAATAATGTCAGTTTTGCCTAAAGTTGCTTTTTGCGTAGAAAGTTGCAATCTGATAGAGCGTTCACTCATAACATGTTGATCCCTTTGGTTTTTATATCTAAAGTTATGTGCTAACAAGGATATCAATAATACACACAGAAACCTCTATGCCGAGGAAAAGGTAGGAATATTATATTCTCTCCAATTTAGTCCCATTGACTGACACATTTGTCAAACGAATGCCTCAGTGCAACTGTTTCTGTATCACGACTGAGATAAAGTGGTCCAATTTGCTTGTGTCTGGGGTTCCACCTAAGTCCTTCATACCTAAGACACTATATTTGTCTTTAATAAGAATCGTGATGGATAGGAATATGTTTCTGCTGTAAAACACAGAAAAAAAGTTGTTATGAAAATGAATGACAAAGTTTCTTTGTACAGAATAAGGTATTTTTTTAAATTCAAGAACAACGTTTTGGTGACCGCCTGTCACCTTTCTCTAGTAAATTCCAACTAGTTATGTTACGAACTACAAGTAGGGGGCGCTGCTAACAGATGCGTTCCCAAACGTTTTAACATTATTTACACATAAACACGGATATGTACATAAAGATTTTACGCACATACATAGATATCCACATTATGTATTAATTTACACATATACATATATATCTACGTCAAGTATTTACATACATACATACATATCTACGTTATCTATGTCTAGTGCAAGTCACCTAATAGCAGCGATAATTTGGTTTGGTTTGGTTTGATACAGATCTCCATTAGTGACTGATATGTCACTGTTCTTCCTGGAGTCTGGTTGATTTGTAGAGAATCGCCAATTCTAGATGGAAGGATTTTGTACCATCGCACACCGCACCATCGCACGTGTGGGTGTGACGCGCCCCAAATACGGGACCTCCATTTAACGTCTTATCCGAGGGACGGCCCGAGCCGAAGCTAGGTACTCCTTTCACATGAGTAAAGTAAGGAAAGCCGTGTAAAGTGCCTTTCCCAATGGCACAATATCAGTGACACAGGATTCGAACTCGAGACCTCTCGGTCCCGAGCCAAACACGCTGCCACTGCACCACGCGGCCTCACATACCTACGTGTAGTGCGTAACATAAACTGTGAGAATTGCCCCAATATGGTGACAGACGGTGATGAGTCGGTCTTTAATAAAACATGTAGTTATCAACACAAGAACATCGTTACCCTGTGACTTACCAACGTAATTTTATTTTACTATTTTACGGTCTGTCATGGCTTGTCATAATTTTCAGCGGAAAATTAGAAAACCTTTCTCATGGGACGGAAGTAGATGTGCAAGATTAATTGCTGTCATTTTCATTCATATGATTTCATAAATGCGACGGAGTTAGAACCAATAAAATTCCAACAATAAAAAAGATGATGAAAACCTCGACTCAATTTAAACCGTCTGCAAAATTGCCTTCCTAACATTTGATTAGATTATTCAATTTAGAAGCTTGAGGGTCCCGTTTGGATCAGGGACGACTTTCGTAGTTTGTCACGTTCATGCTCTGAACCTCGAGGGTGTCGTGTTGTCGCTCTGAACTATCTATTTGTAAGCACAATTTTCATACCCTGTAGACAATGGCTTCAACTAGAAGGCCCAAACGTATCTAACATAAAATGAAATGAAAAAAAATAAAAAATAAAAAAAAATCCTATGACGGCTATGCAGTACCACAACATGCCCCAAATTTACTCGTTTAGAGGTTTTTTTTTATCAAAATCGACCCAAATACAAAAAATGAAGACAATCCACCATGGCACTTTTAAGTTGTCGCCCTTAACTATCTATTTATTAGAACAAAGTTCAATATATAATACCTTGTAGACAATGGCTACTCACAGTTCAACTAGAGGACCCAAACGAATGTCACTTCTTCCAAAACACAAGAGCTATCCATCAACCAAAATTCCTGACCATGGCATGTCCAGAACACGAGATATTAAAACAGAAATCCCCTCTGTAGTACCACAACAAGCCGCCAGGTGGTCCAAGACCTAGTACTGATTTAGAGGTCCTACGTAAATACCAATTATTCACCCAGGTACTTTGCCACGGTGAGAGCGCTGTCCTAGTGGAAAGGGCGTATTGTGTCTACTAAATTACAAAATATCACGAAGATTCATTCACGACATCCACTGACAAACAAATAGACACAGGCATCCTGAAACATCATCTTCTTAGCGAAGGTAAGGAAATAACCACCATAACTGCTATTAGCATTTTATAACCATCTGTGATCACCATAATACCTACCATTCTAGGCGGATTCTGATTGGTCTAATTTAAATGCAACCCGTTAATAACGGCCTTTCATTTATATGTGCTTAGAATGAAGCCAAGTCACACTCTGAAAGCCTTCACGCCTTAATTACGTTTTGATCCTGCATAGCGATATAACGTCTTTAGGTCCCCTTGTTCTACTAGACGGCGATCGCCGAGAGATTGTACAGCGACCAAAACTGGATATATGTAAGCCTTGATTTCATAGTTCAAATATGATGCAGGATATAATACTTTAATTCTAAAGACAACAAAACGCAAAAACATTAAATAAATTCGTGAATAGAAGAAAACTTGACTACTCTCAAAGCAGAGGTTAGACTCGCCGGGAAACAAAAAAGAAAACGGTACGCATAAAAACGTAAAAAAAAAAACACAGCCGAATTTAACCCCTGCTTGGAGAGTAGTCACGATATATTCTATACCTGTATTTTGCACTTTGTGCAATAGCTATTGCTATACATTGCACAGTGTATCAAATTTCTTTCTTTCTCTTTCTTTTTTTCTTTCTTTCTTTCTCTTTCTTTCTTTCGTTTTACTTCTTTATTTCTTTCGTTCCTTTCCTTTATTTCTTTCCTTCATCACCCTTCTTTCTATCTTTTTCTTTCTTTCTTTCATTCCTTCATTTCCTTCCTTCCTCCTTTCCTTCTTTCCTTCCCCCTTTCTTTCATTCTTTCTCTATCTTCGGTCGCTCAGAGGTCACAGCAACTTGTAGTGAAATGGGATGTTAGCTATAGATAACTGAAGATGTGACTTTCAGCACCCATCCAGGCGTTATCATAGAACGGTAATGAGACGACGGATTCAGACAAGCGGAGTGGGCTAATGGTTCCCATCTCATTTATCTAATGGCCTTCCGCAAAGGCTGGGGTGATAATGTCTTCAGTAATCTGATGAGTTGTAGACGACCGTGAAATGGGCATGAGGACGACACGGTCTGTCAAAAGGACTTATCCGTACCACAAATCTTCTGAGCGCAGTGTTAAATGTACCGGTAAAAGTTGTTTACATACAGTTGTTTTTACCTTCGCTTGTTTTAGTTGGAGTCAGGTGTGTGAGTGTTTCTGCGTGGTGTGTTTGTGTGTGTGTGTGTGGTGTGTGTGTGTGTGGTGTGTGCCTGTGTCTGTGTGTGTGTGTGTCTGTGTGGTGTGTATGTCCGTCTGTGTGTGCATGTGTGTTTGTATGTGCGTGTGTGTAAGTTTATGAGTATATTTTGTGTGTGTATTTTGTGTGTGTGTGTGTGTATGTGTGTGTTGTGTGTGTTTGTGTGTGTGTGTGTATATATATATTTATATGTGTGCATATGTGGGTGTTGGTGTTTGTGTAGATTTTGGGCACCCTAGTGGCATTTCATGGTACTGCAGCAGACCTTCAATCTTTCATATCTCGTTCTTATATTCTTCTACGCTATATTGTCTGACATGTTGATAATAACCGTCAGCTACTTATTAGTGAATGATAATGGTGCAGTCTCTTCAGTCCCAATAATAACAGATTTTACGTTGTCTTTTCTGATAGTATACGTAGATAATGTTCATATTGTCGTTTATTTGCGATGATGTTAGCGATGAACGTGAGAAAAATAAATATGAGATGGAATAACTCAAATCAGAAAGTATCTTATCATGGGTAAATGCTTAAATCAGGTTTTTTACTTGTAAGTTAATGGATAAAACGATTTTTGTACACAACCAAGTGCGTTTACCAAACCGACGGTGATCATTCAGCCATTATTGCCCTGAGGAAGGTGACAGACGGTTACCGAAACGTCGACTTTGGTAAAACACTTCGTTGTGTACAAAGAGCTATCTAATATTACCATGCCTTATGATTTCTATTCGTTTCTATGTCTTCAAATTCATAAAAGATATACATGTGTTTGATACGTCGATGAAGGTTAGATGTCCAAGTTAAACGATACGTCGAAAAGGAGTAACTCGAGTAATTGGATATGGCTTTGGACACTGTCATGACATTTCAGATAGCATCCACTCCATTGCGTAGGGGCACTGAGCGTGTAGCTGGTTTTATATGCCCGGTAAAAGAGTTGATGACAGATCGATTTATAGTTAGGCTATAGATCCTCTCGGTGTCACAGGCGAAAGGACGATATCGGTAACGTCTGACCGTTTCCAAAATCTATCTAGTTGCATGTGCAGTAACTGCTATACGGCGGATGTTGTGTTGATCAATCATGATATGGCAAAAATAAACCACAAAATTGACTTAATCTCCTGAGCCTTCATTCATCATATATTGAGAAACCTTTTAGCCATTTGGGGTAATCTTCTAAGGTTCAAAACAATCAGCATCACTAAATTACATATATTTAAAAGATACAACAATCAACAATCAAATATTTATGGAGCATAGTGTCTCAAGATCAAAGGTCTAGGTAACAATGTTTGAGATGGCTTGTTTAAAACTGGACAGTGACTTGATGTCAGATGGTAATGAGTTCTAGGGAATGATTGCTTTCTTCATTAGACGCTAAAAGCGGTGGTAAACATCATTCACACTAATTATCATCACGTTCTTCCTAGTCGTAATCATTACAGCTCATGCCACAGTAAATGAGGTCTGAGTATTTTCATTGTTTTCCATCTTATCAAATTACAAAATAGTGCAAACTATTTTGGCCTACATTGGCAATTAACCCTTGTCGTGCTACTCACATACCAAATACTTTTTTTAAAAATCCATCCGGGCGTTATCTAATTAGTAGCGCACAGACACCTCAGTCACAAACAGCAGTCAATAAAATACCTCCTTTTCACGGAGGTAATAAGACATGTTGATGTATATATAGTTTATTGATCCGTGGTTAGGTCCATAGAGCATGATAGAAATATAACAATTTCATTTTCCTAGCACGTTTTTCTTCATTAAGCATTAGGTAAGCAATGAATATCAAATCCTATTTTATTATTCACTCAATCCAGGCGTCCTATTTCTACAGAAAATATCGCTTCGTCTGTATTCAAGTCAGTGCGTGGTAAGGGCACTATCGTATACATAGCACCACTTTTCAGATTTATGTCTCCCCTTACACTAAGAGCAGAACACGTACAGAGGCTAGACGGGCTAAAGAAGTACTACGACCCCCACTTGCCCCATTGTCTCGCGGCTAAAGTACTTTGAAATTCATACCGTATTACGGTGCTCAACTACAGAACACTCTAGAATACCTCTGAATCAGCGAATTACACTATAGCTCAGGACATTGAAACATGGCATTGACGCTTGTTCACTTTTATCCGAGGGGAAACCTATATCCGTTGTTTCGAAGAAAAAAAAGCGTACTACTATTTAGGGATATCAAGTCGATGGACGTTACAATATTTAAAAAAATAGCTGCAATGATTGGAAAATATTACGATTTGAAACCTCCTTCCGCTGATTTGCCAAACAATTATTAATGCCCTGTTGTACGGTAAGCCTGTAAGAACTTATAAATACAGGTCAATATTGAGCTGAGTTGTATGTGAAATGGTAAATAAACAAAATGCAGTAGCTGTTTGTAAATAAAGAAGAACCTACCTTGACAAAGGAACCCCATGATGACAGCTGTGAAAAACCACGATAGACAGTGGCTCATCTTATCTTTGGTCCTCCTGTGGCCCGGCATCTTTCTTCTTCTGTGTCCTCTTGTCTTCTTTCCTTGCTGAGAACCTCCACGCAACATCCACACCATCATTGCAACAAAATGTACGTACATGTGCTGAAACGGCAGTCTTCAACTATCACGTTGAAACGCTCCTATAGTACTGCGTACTATTTGAAGAGTACCACGTCTTGTTGGCAACGAGCGATGTAAATTCAACGCAGAAATCACGTCACGAATTCCTCGAAACAAAACACGTTGCAGACCCTAGCTATAGCCCGTACGAAGAAGGCGTTTGTTCCGATGAAAAAAATGTTCACGCTCCGGTAAAACGCAGTGTTCAGATGATATATTCCTCGATCTCCGAAGACTTTTTTGTGATGTAGATCACACAAACATCCATAAGAATTGCAGTTATTGTGCGAGAAACGGCCTTCCAACTGTCGTAACAGCAACGCAGGTAGCATAGATGTAGATCTAAACTACATGCCAATGAAATAACGGTTCTGCACTTGTGTCTAGCTTGTTCTCAGATCAGACGACTATGGTAAAGCTCCGGCGAAGTACAGACAGATTGGCCAAACCACCACAGTCCACAGGGACGTTATAAACGCGCGCTGTGATCAACCAGTCGCGAAGCGAAGAGAACACACCTTTTCACTGAACACTTCACAAATCACCGAGGGGCAGTCGTACGTAATCACATAAGGCGCTCAGCCAATCATAGACGAGGGCACTGACTGACGTGATTGGAAAAGTGCCGCGGGAAGAATGGTAAAAGGTACAGGTGGTATCTCACTGCACTTGGGGCAGCCGGTGCGGCGCTGCGGGGTTCGTTCACTGCGGCACTGTTATTTTAGCCAATTTTTAGCATCTAGATATTGCGTAATACGTAAAAGACAATAAAGTGCGCAAATCATAAGAAAAATTGTCATTTATCTCTGAAATCCGTTGAGTAGTCTTTCGAACCCCGCTGTGCACTGCATTGAGATACCATGATCTTAAAGGTAGTTACATAGCCTACTTGTCTTTCATCGTCTTAAATTGACCTCGTCTGATATTCATTGCACTAAAGTTAAAGATCGCCTAAGGTAAATTTTTGTTGTAAAGCGTCTTTTTCCACCTTATACGTGCGATAACGTTAACGCCATATATGTGGCATGTAGTGCAATAGTATCTCTATGTTACAACCATTTTGGTTTTTATCTATAAGAGCACAATAAGGATGGTTTACTAGTCAATATTTTTCGCGGACACTTTCTGACTCGGTGTCATGAAATGTAGAAAAGTGTGTATAAAATTAATGGGCATAATTCATATTCCTGACGACGCTTTGCAGCGTCTTTCTTACAGGTGGGGAAAATGCTAATTTCCGGCTTAGACAAGAATGAGATCTAGACAAGAATGAGATCTGACGGTGAATAAAAATGTTCACAGACTAAGCATAAATTATGAAATGGCTAAGAAACTGGTGAATGTACCATCTACTATCAGAATGTGTAATAAATGAAAACGTAATTAGTAAAATATCGCAGCCTATAGGCTAAAACGTGTGATAAATTGCATTGGAGAAGTCAGAATAACAGTTCAGACAGGACGTACTTGACGTATCAAGGATTGCTGTGTTCAAAAACTCATATTTTATTACAACTTTCAGCATCCATATTAGATTATCTAAAGAATGCTAACATCTAAAGTTAGGTGCGACAGGTCGTTCGGTATTTTACATTAACCAGCTGATGTGTGAAGCTGGTGTGTTACGCCGAATGAAGGTTATACCGGCTATATAGGAATTTAGATCAGATACAGAAGCTGATCGACGTGTTACGCCGAATGACGGTTATACCAGCTGTATAGATACAGATGCAGAAGCTGGTCTGATACGCTGAAAGGCGGTTATAGATGTATATATATATATACAGAGAGAGAGAGAGATACAAATACAGAATGATGATTCTCCTTCTAACTTCGTCATCAGTATGCAAGTCTCAGTAGCTTAATTGTTATCTTCAATTCAATAGTCTGACTTACTTGGCGTCATTTCAAATGCATAATGATCTCTCCATATATATATATATCTTTTTGCTAAACACATAACAATTTTATAGTGATAAACCGTATATGTTTGGTCACCTCGACCGACATCTAAAGAAAAAAAAGAGAGAATCACTACAAACCAACCCCATTTTAGGACCGTAACCGCAAACAAAGCATTTTTTCCTAGTCCCAAAGCATCCATGGTGGTAACGGTAACGTCTATAGAGCATTACATCTTATTACTCGAAACGTTTCCAATGAAGCGAACTTCTGACGCGGAACCATTATGATAGACAGGACAGTACCCAGCGGGCCTTGGTGTGCGTGCTTCATCCGTTTATGTCAAATGGCACTGCTGTCTAAGTTCTGTTTGTTTATCTGTTTGTTTTGTTGTTTGTTTGTTTTGTTCCTTTGTCCTGCATAATAGATTAAGTACATTGATACGTACAGTTACTCCAAATTTTATGCGGGCAAGTCTGTTTTAAAGGTAAGGTACATACCTCCAAATCTTCGATGTCTGACATCTTGGTCACGGAGAATGTCCTAGTCTCGATCTCGCGAGAGAACACGAGACTTGGTCGGGCTTGCTGTCATACATAAAAAATTTGGAGGTATGTATCTTAACTTTAAAAACAGTCATTGCTTGAAGAAAATTTTGAGTAACTGCATTCATACGTGACTTATGAACCTCTTCAACTTGATACTTCGATAGATCGGACTGTAAGGTTTGATCCAATCACACCGAGAAGGACCCCTACTCTTTTTGATAAGTGTGGTGGGTTCTTAAACGTGCTAGAGGTGTGGTTCTCCTCCAACACTTGACTCCAAGCTTTGCATCCTATCCAAGAGAACGTCCCTAGCCAAATCCAGATACTCATATTCACATAATTCGAGTGAAGAACAAGATGTAAAAATGTCTTTCCCAAGAGCACAACACAATGACCTGCTAGATTTATATTTGGACTCAAAAACCTTTAGATTCTAACTGATACCACAAGCTAGATCACCATTAGACACCATAATAGTTTATAAGCTCTTTTAGAAAAGACGGAGATAGCAGTAGACATTTGTTTTGAAGGCTGATAAGTTGTAGACAGGAGGGAAACAGTTATCGCCGAGAGAGTTCCATACTTTGGCTGTTCAGGGGCAAGAAAGTGTTACTGTAGAAGGAGTTCGAAACTGCCAATTGAACAGTATAGCGATGTCATTCTATCTCCTACGCAGAGGGACCACAGTCGTGTCGAAACTCCTTGTGGTCACCAATGGCAGTTAGCTAGCCCGTTGGGGGTCGTGCGTAGGAGGATGAGCGATGTGAGTTTGAAGAGAACCTAGTGTTGCGCTGAAAGGGTCTCAGTGGAGAGTCAAATAGTATGAGATCATTAGAGCAATAGCTATGGAAGTACCGGTAAAAAGAAACAGTCTCAGAATTATGTCATACCTGTGACGCGAAAACGTTCGATACGGGCGTTCCAGACCGGGTGATAACTTCCATATCAGACGGGCTCTAAGTTGTATAACACGGGCTCCATTAGAATAAATCGCGAACTATTTCGAGCGGGCCGAGTGTGGCGCCGTCGAAAATTCGAATACCGGATTCGGACATTGGAACATTGCATAACACTTTTTGTTCGAGGGCACCAAATTTTTTCAACTTCTGGCGCATTTCATATAAAAACATGGTTTTTCTCAGGTGGGTATAATAAAATAAAACACGGTGTATTCCTCGGTCCCAGCCCTCCCACGGTTCCGATCACCCTCCGGCCTTCGGGCGATCCTTCCCGCGGTCGGGCTGGTACCTCGGTTGATACGGAATACACCGTGTTGTATTCTATATGTATCATTTACTGCACGAGTTGCAAAGAGACCCAGTATCTCTCTGTTCCAACCACAGTCGCATCCTCCCAAGAAGTGCAGCAGACATCGTGACGTCAACGCTAACTATACCCTGGCACCACAAAGGATTAAAACCTAACCTCAGGGGTTGCAGCATCAAATCGATCAATTTGACTCGTTTATAGACCATTTGGCACTTTGAACCTACGTAAGCAATTATCGTATCTACTACATACAGCGTTAATTGGGAATTCCTGGCGACTCCGCGAGGCAAATAGATTGACGTTTGAATATGTACAGTCGGGTGGAAAATTGAATTATGATAACTGTTTGAATAACACAATTTTTTTCTGTTTTCTCTGAATAAAGTAGGATTTGTATTATGATGGGGATTCTTTTTTTCCCTTGATCTTTTAGATTTCGTCCAAAGTAATCCAACAAATGCAATCTAAAACTGACTTGCAACAAGACACTGGTGTTCTTGATATCATATTATGATTATACAGATATACACGCTACCAGCACAATTATCTGTTTAAGACTACAGACTACTGTATTTAGTTAGTGTAGTCATATTGCAGAAAATGAGGTTACGTTATGCATATAGAAACGCAACCACATCAGTTTGTGTTTACAAATCTTTCGATTCGTATTTAACGTCAATTCAATATTGTTGTTATCATATTCTTCCCATCATGTCAAATACTGTTCAATATTTGGCGGTATCTTTGAGTTCTTACCCTACGGACTTTCTTCAGCTGTATTGATGATGATGGTGGTCCACTATCAGTTTATCAAGGGGTCAACCAATACATCAACTCCGTCTGAAAGTCAATAATCCACACTGTAAAAGGCCAAAACATCTAAACTCTATGGGTGACATCCTCGTCGGACTAAATAAATCTAACGAGGGCGAGAGAATGGGTGAAAAATAAGATATCTACTAGTAGATTCTTTTTTCAAAGTAGACACCATAAATGTTGTAGAAGGAATTGAAGCGACAGAATGCGGTAGATAATATCCTTTATTTCTGTATTCAAGAGATGCACAAAGCAACACTAGTGACAGAGGTAGACTGGTGTTACTTACGAAGGCGGCAACTACAGTCATGGCTACTACATTGGTGCCATTTTTCTATCGAACTAGTTTCACTTCAACAACTACAACTACAGCCATGACCACATGTACTCTACTAGGTTTACTTCTACAAGTACAATCAAGACCACCATGTACATGATATATTTCCCATTTTAGTACTTTTGTGTTCTTTTCATCATCTCCGGAGGGGAAAAAATATTTCTTTTTCTTTTCAAAAGAAGGCAAAAATTAATGAGCCATGTCATCGTTAGAATGTATGTGATGTTACTTAATCAATATATTCTGCGTCCTCTTTGCCATGTTTGGGAATTGAAACCAATAGATCTATCAACAGTAGCAACCAAATGACTCTAGTTTCCTTCACGGTAATACTAACATGTCAAAAAGGTCAAAGAATGTGTCCATCTCCATTAATTAGTACAAATGTTGTCATAACGCAATGAAGAACTAGGTCAACTGGTAAATTACGGTGCGTACATCCCATCATTGCTTTCGGTTATAAGATGAGATGTCGAAATCGACAAAGGTCACCCAGATAGCGTAGTAATACTCCTGTCACTTTGAGCGAAAATCGATCGGACGACGATTCTGCGGCAATCGCCCAAGCCTCGCTTATAATAATAACTTTGTTGCACAACAATTGTTCAAGGTACAAAGTATGGCTTATATGTGACAGGGACGGGTTTTAGGTGAAAAATACGCGCAACTCTTTGTCTATCTTAACCCTATTCAGACTATATTTGATGACGACGAATTCTACTCCATGATAGTTCTAGGACAGTGCGAATTTTTGAATACATCAATTCTTGGCTGAAAGCTCTGGTACTTGAAGACTGTTACTTGTTCTTGCCTAAGCTCGTTTACGATACTCAGTAGCCGGTACATGTACCAATTTATTAGTCA
Organism: Branchiostoma floridae x Branchiostoma belcheri; assembly: GCA_019207045.1. Taxonomy (NCBI): domain Eukaryota; kingdom Metazoa; phylum Chordata; class Leptocardii; order Amphioxiformes; family Branchiostomatidae; genus Branchiostoma; species Branchiostoma floridae x Branchiostoma belcheri. The sequence continues at coordinate 22,412,623 of CM033029.1, forward strand.
TTTGTACATCATCAATATATTCATTCTGTGTGTCCTCTAAGTTTTTATGACTCGTCACAACCGTCTCAAGATGCAAGAGCTCATGCCAGCTGTGAACCACTGATAAGTCGCTAAGCTAGAATACTATGTTTTACGCTATATGGCGAATTTTAGTGGTAATCCCCTGCATGAAAATGAAGGTTTTGCGTTGGCCGGTTTGTATGAGTGCGAGCATGGGGTTCCGTCGCAATATCTCAAGAAAGCTATTGTGATATTTGGTACGTAGGTAGGTGTTGTGAAACTGACGGTCAATGTCGACTTTGAGCTTCCTGGTGACCGACTTTGGTACTGCAGTAGGACCTCCGTCTTTGTATCTTTTGTCCTGGACATGCGCGCTGCGGTCTTGGTGACTCTGTGGATACTGTTCATATCGTCACGTTATAGAGGTGCCAGCTTTCTTCAAATCAATATACTATTTTTTTAGGAAGCAGTCACAAGTGAAACTCTATAGCATTGTATATTTCATACAATAATAATGTTTATTGCAAATTCATGCCCATTGGGCTAATTGCAAGAGAAGAAAGACTAAATACATGAAATGAATGATTGTAGTCTAAGTACATGTAGATAAACTAGATTCTAACATACAAATATTAAGTGGTTAAATGTACAAATGATACAGAATAGGGTACTAAGTCTACGTAGCTATTACGGGGTTTGATTTCTTCTTTGAAGACCTACTAATACTTCTCTGCAAATTGCAAACAAACCTGGAAGACACGATACTTATCTCCTACAACACGATCCATGCTTAGCCCACGCTCATTAAGAAGACCGCGTGGCACAGTGGTATTGTGTTCGCCTCGTGACCGAGAGGTTGCGGGATCTTGTGCCCTTGGGAAAGGCACTTTACACACGACTTTCCTCACTTTACTCAAGTGAAAATGAGCCGTCCCTCGGATAGGACGTTAAATGGAGGTCCCGTGTCTGGAGAGAGCCATACCCCGGGCACGTTAAAGAACCCGCCACATGTGCGATAGTGCGGTGTGATCGGTTCAAAACCTACAGTACCTTGGCCGCACCTGGGGCAATTACTGTCGTATTGAGGTCACCTGAGTGGCGCCGAATGGCAGCTCGCTCCAGGCAGTTGCGGCAGTCGTATTGAGGTCACCTGAGTGGCGCCGAATGGCAGCTCGCTCCAGACCCTTGCGATTCAGCCCCGCCTATTGTAAGCTCCTCGCAATTCAGCCCCTGGCTGCAAAGAGTGAGTAACAATAACAATAACAAGAGAGATCCCACTTCTTCTAAGGCTGGTCTTCAATGATGATAAAGACAGACATGAAATTTTATTCTTATTTATGCCCCCTATCAACTAGACAGCTTGGCGACTGTACAGCGATCAAAATTGGATTTGTGTTACAATTGATTTCATAATTGGTATATGATGCAAGAGTTAAAACATCATTCAACAAAACACAGAAAACAAGAAACACTTTTTAACTGTCTTATCTATAAAATTCGTTGCGTCATCTGTGAAATCTTTGGTTGCCCAGCGGTCGTAACGCGGTCGCAACCATTGGCAGAACGGCACATCGTGCAATGCAAAGATTCCTAACGTTCTCAAACTTTCCAAAATTCTTTTAAGAATTTGAAAAAGCTAAATCGTTTAATCAATTTGATGTTATTTCCTCACGGTGTTCTACGGAGAAATCATATGTACAGTACATTTTCCAGGGAATAGGGATGTTCCAGCCGGTGCCTGTATGTTGAAAGGTTCACCTCTGTGTGGGTGTTTTTAACGCCCCTTTCCGCTGGAAGTTGCGACCGCTGAGACTCCCTTTCCACCAGAAGACGATCTCACTGTACTTTCACTATGACCTAAAGTGGATGCGTGTAACCTTTGATTTCAGCTAGCAGAGGTCTATCATACAAAATGGAAAAAATTATAACTAAAAAGACAATAAAACAAAACACACAAGGCGTAAAAAGATTATATTTCTATAAAATAAAGTTTTCTATACAATTTCTATAAAATAAAGTTTTCTATACAATTTCTATAAAACAAAGTTTTCTATACAGTTCGAGCGATCTATCAAATTTAGGTCGCAGAGAGAGCTCGGCGAGAGCGTCATCATTGTAGGAAGAGGATATGAGCGATGAAAAATTTCGCACATCGTTGCACGAATCTTATGGCTACAGAACAGTTCAATCTGGACGTTGTACGAATCGCTTGGCGATCGCCAGCTACTGAGGAGAGTGCCTAAATGGGGACGCCGGCGCCTAAAGGTTAAAGGTCAATCCTTGTACGTGTATTGCTAATGCAAGAGTGTCGGCAGAGGGATTTAGAGATCACAACCCGTCTGACATAGTCACGAGAAGAAAAAGCCAATCAACATCTGCTTGCTACCGCAAAGCTCAAGTGCATATTCTTAACAGACCGGAAGGGTCATGGAGTCAATGTAAGGCTACCACACTTCGGTATATATGATTCTACACTATATAGAAATCACAGCCCGTCCAGTCAGAAAAATAAAAAGCCTATGAAATCTGCCTGCGTCAAAAGCTCAAGTGTATACATTTCTTAACCATCGTCTGTGGACCGCAAAGGTTATGGAGTCAATTCATGGCCTCCGCACTATAGAGGTATGTAGAGATCACAACCCGTCTGACCCGGTCACTAGGAGAAAAAGCCTATCAACATCTGCTTGCTCCCACAAAGGGCAACTGTATATTCTACACCGGCTACTATAGACTACAAGGATCATGGGTTCAATGCATAGCATCCATACTACCGTATGATTTCCCCACCATAGAGGTACAAAGAGATCACAACCCCTTTGACCCAGTCAATAGAAGTAAGGGCCTATCAAAATCTGCCTGCTCCCACAAAGCTCAGGTGTATATTCTAAACCGTCTGCTATAGACTGTAAGGGTCATAGAGTCAATGCATGGACGCCACTCTGGAGTATGGTTCCCCAATTCGCACTTATCGGTACCTTTTGTGATCCGTCTAAAGTGTAGTACGTATACGTAGGGTCACTCAAGAGTAAGACCCAACGTATGAACGAATAAGAAAATAAAATTTTCTAAGAGGCTCAAGACCTATAAATATACCAGGTAGTTACATGAGCGTACATAGTTTGACTCTCTCAATCTGATACTGTAATAATATTTTTGTACTGACACAATAATATACCTGCGCCTTCTCAATAGAATTATATGAAACGTTTAACCGTTTATAATAGTTATTTAGCTGCATGAATAGCTTTTGCGTTGTATATCTTATTACATGAATGTCTGACCTTCGTCGACGTATATGGTTCACCTTGAAGTGAGTTATGGCACATGCATGTAGGTCAGCAAGTTTCCTTGCTATTTCTGCCTGGTATTTTCTACTGGGGTTACTATACCATCCGGGATCGGGCAGCTAGGACAGTTTATTCGGTCACGGGCCCAAGACAGTCAGGCCCGCCGAGCTCCTATTAGCGCCCCTGGGAGTTTAAGCCCGATTAGGTCCACCTCCTTCGGGTTTAAACTCCCCCGGAGCGCTAATGTGAGATCGGCGGACTGACTGCCTTGGCTCCCCGAACAAAACTCGCTAACTACCCGGTCCTGTCTGGCTCACAGGGTAGGGTTACTAGACCTTCCACTTGAAAGTGTTTGAGGCACATTCTGTAACATGGGTCACCAATTTTACATCCCTTTCAAAGGACTGGTGCAGCCCAACCAAAATGCCCCAGCACCCCCCACCCCCAAGATTTGAACCTGGGTCTCCCATTTACCAACCATTCCGATCTAACGTCCCAACTGTGAGGCTGCAACCAGTCGAGCTACAGGGACATCCCTTTATCCACATATATAAATATTGAATTGCCGAATCTCGTAGACTGTATTGCGGAGTGAATATAATGCACTGATGAAGGCTAGATACCCAGGTAATCAGGTATCCCATACAGGTAGTTCAAGCAACTGGTCCCGTGTTCGAGAATGTGCCTTATGCACGTTGAAGTGTAAGCGCTAGTGGTGCGCGTACCTAAACTCATATTCAGGTTCAGGTCCGGATTCAAGTCCACCAGTTCAGGTTCAGGTCCGGACTTTAAGTCCGGACCTGAACCCATCATTGCATATTATGTGCACTAGAAATCTTTTTTCTGGGGGGGGGGGGGGGATAGTGCATATAAAATTGCATGTTATGAATTGAAATGCAATGTGAAAAATACATGCAAATTATATACAGCCAGTTTAAAGACGAAAAGTTTTTTGTCTTAGTGCAAATTTCACCGTCTATGGAAGGTTTTAAATGGTTTAGAACAAAAAAGGGAATATAAGGGACAGATTGCTTTTTGCAAGTCCGGACTTGCCTAAACATTTTAGGTCCAATTCCAAGTCCGGGCTTTAGGTACGCACCACTAGTAAGCGCTAACAAGCACTCTCTTTAGAAATATAAACACCCTGCTACTGAAACGACAAGGAAACTAGATGACCTATTTGACTAAAACGAGACACTAGGAGGAACTAATCGCACGATAGCTGTCAAGTTATTAGGTGTTATTCACAGCATGTTCGGATGCAGAAGCTTATGAAAGAATTAATATCCCGTATTTTCGCGCAGCGCTTGTGTGAAAGACTTTATGATTCCATGTGAAGATTATCTTGAGGATTATCAGTCGCGATTTTTAATCTCAAGTTCACGCAGGCGTCAATGTCGTTTACTCCCACATCCATATAAGGCGGCGACTTCGCTACAACCAAACTGCGACCAAGCGATTTGACAGAGCGCTCAATGAAACTCACAGCTAAAACCTTGCTTTTTACACTTTGTGTGTTTTGTTGTCTTATCACTTATACTTTTGCATTTTGCAAGATGTTTCAGTTATCAAGTGTAGGGCCACATAAAACGAAGGTTTCATTTATATGCTCGGTTGATGTAAATTTCAAAGATCACTGCTGATGGATGTCGTGGAGCCCATACGACCACTGTGGCCGTGAGTGAGTGATTAACTTTAAACTTTTGTTCACAATGATTGATGTATTGAGCCACTGTAAAAACGCAGTATAAGATAAACACTATTTATCTTCATTATATGAGTAAGAGTTATCTATCTCATTGATTCTTTTAGCCCCTTTTTTTGTATAATTAGTATAATTGATTTTTAAAAGTAAAAAGTTTTTAAAATTTAAACGAGTAAGTCAATCCAAGTGTACTCCAATTCAGTACGCTCGAAGCTGTGAAATTTTAATGTTATAAAGCACAAACACTAAAGCGCTAATAATAATATTTCATCGCAGCAAGATCGCAACGCAATCGCGGTCTAGTGGAATACGGGCCCTAGAGTTTTTCCCCAGCTGTGAATTGGAGCTGAACTAATGAATGTTGTGATGGGGTGAGCCGAGAGGGATTAAGACTGCATGTGTGAATGAGGCAGGAAATCCACTGGCCGTGTGCAGAATCCAGAAAATAAGCAAACATCAATCAGCAACGTGGTATTGTGGTTAGGGCTGTTGACTCTATATCTCGAATCCCTATCAGGTCACAGTGTTGTGCCCTTGGAAAAGGCACGTAAAGCCTATATTTTTTAATTCGACTCAGGTAAAAAAATTTAGCCCTAGCTTCAGTTATGAGCGTCCTCATTGAAGTTAGGTATTAATTAAGGGTTAATGCCCCACCCCGAGATGCATATGGTTTTATAACGGCTGGTCGTTTGCTATAATCACCGAGTAAAACCACCGAGTGAGCGAAGCGAACGCGTTGGTTTTATGAGGTGGTTATAGCAAACGACCAGGCGCTATGACACCATGTACACCGAGGAACACCACACAAGTTATAAAGTTATTATCATATAGCCTACCCAAACTTGCAAACACTTGTAAAACGCATAGAAGCCGTAGTACAATATGTATGAATTCATTTGTCAAATTGTAGAAAATTCACATTTGTTCTTTGGTACATACATTTGTAAAGAAGATGACAGATTCAGATTGCATGTTGAAACCAAAATTTCCACAGGAAATATTCGAAAAATTGCAGTATTCGCATGTCAAACCTTGTTAAACTTTTACTGTTACTACTCTGTATTCATGATCCTTCCTCCCTGCGGGGCTTGATCTTTCCCCCATGCTTTGTGCTATTCTGATTGCATTGGTTACTTTCATGTGTATAGCTCCTTTTGATTGGTCAGGTGTTAAAAAGAATCAACACCGGTGTTGATTTTTTAACATCGGGCTGGCCGGAATCTATATGTTACGGCGTCATAGCCAACATGGAATTGGGCCATCTGATTGGTCCACGGTGCCTGGCTATATGATAATTTTAAAATTTAATCAAAGGTGATGGGTTTGAGGACATCTACATCTCGAGCACGTTTAAAAAACTCATAACGCACTTGTCAAAAAGAGTGTGAATTAATCAGACGATGCAAGTCAGTCTTACTCATTTAATTCTTACTGTATAAAATCTATGAGCAACGTCTTAAGTCGGTTTACTGGATATGCGTAACAAAAAAGCAAACAAAGTTCGTCTAGGCATTGCCAATTTCCATGCGTGGTTTCCCGTTGTGAATAGCCACATTTATATAGACTGTATCACTTAAAATGTTAATGAAAATAGCCAACACTAGTAGCCCCTTTTCACAATAATATTTATCACTATCTATTGTCAAATGTATGTCCCTATGTTTCTACCATGTACTTGAAATTAGCCTCCGGGCATAAACTTGCAAATAAACTTTCCAATACAATATTGACTTCGGATAACCACCTCTTTGCTTGTCCCCAATGCCGAGCAGCCTTCGTAAACCCCGGTTCTCCTACATTTGGTCAGTTGTTCCTCACTCTTGGTGAGTTGAGCTTGTTTTGTATCCTGATGTTTCTGATTAAAGCTGAGGGCACAACCCGCCGTACGTGCAAATACCTGCTGGTGTACGTGCCAATTGCAAAACGTGGGCAATCTTTGGGGATCCGCAAGTGGTAAGTACCACCTCCGAACGAACGCGTACGGAATCCGACGGATTTTGGAGCACGCAGACACGTCGTAGACCTTTTTTTACGGCTTGTGCCCTTAGCTTTAGGGAGAAGAAATTCTTTTTGAGAACGTACTTCAATGCCTAGAAGTAGCCTCCTGGCGTTGTACTATATGCAATAGGATTACTATATGCAAAAGAAATCCATAGATGCTTTGCCTGAAAAGAACAACAGATGAAACGATGTCCTTGAAGTTGTGACCTGCGCCAACCACTGTGACCGCCGCAGACCAAACGCGTCGAACGCGTTGAACGATTGGGTCGGCGGTTCTGGCGGATCTAAGCCACAATATATATCACAGAGCCAAAATTCTTATCATAGATCCTATGGGAATCACGTAAATTGGACCTGAATATAATTCATCCTTTCGACGCCCTTTCAGTCGGGTATTTAAAAGTCCGACAGTTATTTTGAAGGTCGTAATCATCCACTACAGTAGATATTTGTTGTAGTACATTTCGTGTGTACTGGATAAAACATGATGTATGCATTTGATACAAAGGTCACTCAAACAACTGTGAATTTCTGAAAATTAGTCAGAACTGGCATCACTTTGTATTACCTGGCTGGGTATCTAACCTTCATGATGTTAACGACTTAATGTATGTACATTTACCAAGAATGCTTATATTTTCGGTGCCGTTCGTGTGTGTGTGTGTGTGTGTGTGTGTGTGTGTGTGTGTGTGTGTGTGTGTGTGTGTGTGTGTGACGCATGTGTGTATGTGTGTGTGTATGTGTGTGTACGCATGTGTGTATGTGTGTGTATGGGGGGGGGTGCAACTAGAAACAAATCTGAGCCTTTCCGTTGACTTTCCAAACTACGTTAAAATTTGGCTTCGGCGTTTGTAAAGGTGACCTAAATATGCTTTGTTTAGTACCGTGAGCTTCACAAGTATGTACATATATGTAAAAAGGGTGCGGTAATGAAAACCGGCCATGTACATGTATATACGTATGTTTTTTTTTTGTGTGTGTGTGTGTGTGTGTGTGTGTGTGTGTTTGTGTGTGGCAGGCTGCTAGGGTCACCCACAACCTAATCGATCCAGTATATGCAGTCCAAGATTAAACATTAGGCTCTATAATAACAAGTGCATGTTGGTTTAGAGCAAAATGCATTGAATACAGCTAGTACAAAAACACTTGCCATTCTCTCTCCGTTTACAACTAACTGCACAAATTCTATCACCTATGACAACAATTTCTAAAGAAGGAAACAGTTATACTAAGTACAATCCTTAACATTCTTGATAAACATGACAAATTGAACAATTTGCTAAGATTTTTCTATTCATGATAAAAATGCTTTGAACATACAAAACTGAGATTAGCTAAGACTACCTAGCACTATCCTTATCTTGACAACAACAAAAAATTTTCATGCCATGGTGGTAGAACAAGCTATTAATTAGATGTTCTGCATGCAGTCTCAAATTTTCTATGAAAGATGCTCGACAAGAACAAAATATTTGTAAACAGTAAACTTTTAAACAGTAAAGCATCTAGATTAGGAAGAAGAGCATAATATTAAATCAAAACATGAATCTAAGAAAAGTCTGACCTTAAAGTAACTTTGAGCAACATAATGTAAGCTAATACTCCATTATACAATGCGCAATCAATATCTTGTTTATTCCATTTCAGACAATGTTGCAAACTAGTTGTTCCCCCTGCAGTCCAATGCTTCCAAAACAAAAGCAAAATTTCTGAGAAACAAGAGGATAACTCTGTACACGGCATTAACAGCCAATGTTCCATAATACAGCTCATAACTTTCATTTCAAAAGCTATCACGGTGGCCACTAATGTGACAGCACTGACTTGTCTAGGCCAAGAATCTGACATCTTTGCAAAATATTATCAAGAAAAATCATCCCTTGGTAGGAGAGGTTATTAACAAACTCTAAGGAGGGGACCGGAAGGTTTGCTGCTGATTACTCATCTGAAGTGAAAATGATCTCTGTCATTTCTTCACTCAGTTGTTGATAGTTCGTGGCCTTCCTGTTATCGCCGAGATCTCCCCAGGCGAGGCTTAAGTTGTAAAGCGTGTTCACAATGTCAGGATGTGCAGTGTCCTCACCATAGATACTCCTCATCATCTGTAGTGCCTGTTCATAATAGATGACCGCATTTCTGTGATCCTCAAGGTTACTGAAGGCGTTACCCACGTTGTAAAGTGATTTTGCGATGTTAGGATGTGCAATGTCATCACCATGGATACTATGGTGCATCTGTAGTGACTGTTCATGATAGCTAAGCGCCTTTCTGTGATCGCCAAGGTCGCTCCAAGCTCCACCCAAGTTGTTAAGTGAGCTGGCGATGTCAGGATGTGCAGTGTCCTCACCATAGATACTACGGTACATCTGTAGGGCCTGTTCATGATAGCTGGCCGCCTTTCGGTAATCACCAATGTCGTCCCATGCTCCACCCAAGTTATTAAGTGAGTCGGCAATGTCAGAATGTGCAGTATTCTCACCATAGATACTCCGCATCATATAAAGTGCCTGTTCATAATAGCTGGCGGCCTTTCTGTGATCACCAAGATCATCCCATGTGTTACCCAAGTTGCTAAGTGAGCTGGCGATGTCAGGATGTGCAATGTTCTTACCATGGATACTCTGCCTCATCTGTAGTGACTGTTCATAATACCATACCGCCCTTTTGTGGTCACTAAGGTCACCCCAAGCGTTACCTAAGTTGTTAAGTGATCTAGCGATGTCAGGATGCGCAGTTTTGTCAGGATGTGCGCTGTTTTTCCCATAGATACTTCGCCTCATCTGCAGTGCCTGTTCGTGATAGCTGACCGCCTTTCTATGACCACCAAGCTCTCTCCATGCGCCACCCATGTTGTTAAGTGAGCTGGCGATGTCAGGATGTGCAGTGTATTCACCATAGATAGTCCGGTCCATATGTAGTACCTGCTCATAATAGTTTATCGCCTTTCTGTGATCCCCAAGGTCGCTCCAAGTGGTACCCAAGTTGTTAAGTGACCGGGAGATGTCAGAATGTGCATTGTCTTCACCATGGATACTCTGATCCATCTGAAGTGCCTGCTCATAATAGCTAACTGCCTTTCTGTGATCTCCAAGGTCACCCCATGTGTTACCCAGGTTATTAAGTGACCAGGTAATGTCAGGATGTGCAGTGCCCTCACCATGGATACTACGGTTCATATGTAGTGCCTGTTCATGATAGCTGACCGCCTTTTTGTGATCACCGAGGTTTCTCCAGGCTCCACCTAAGTTGTTTAGTGAGGCGGCGATGTCAGGATGTGCAGTGTCCTCACCGTAGATGCTCCGGTACATCTGTAATGCCTGTTCATAATAGCTAAGGGCCTTTTCGTGATCACCAAGGGAATTCAAAGCGTAAGCCAAGTTTCTAAGTGTGTCGGCAATATCACTGTGTGCGGTATTTTCACCATATTTAGATAAATACTTGTGTAGTGTTTGTTCTGAGCATGTCTTAAAATTTTCGAAATCGCATAGACTTTTATATACCTCCGCTTTCAGCTCTGAGGAATTGTCAAAGAAGGTTGATGATTCTTTCAACGGAGTGTCGGTCAGCTGTGAAATAAAGTGCCTCAGTGGTCTTTCTGTGTAATAGTATCTCATAAGCTGTTTTGTATTTGAGATGTAAAACACTTTCTGTAATTTCTCCTCAATGTCCGTATCGGTCGACATTGACGATAAGGCTGACATGTTCTCCACCTGCCCACGGTTGTTCATGTATGTCCGCAGCCTCAGTTCTGCTGAGATACTGACCAGCACCATCAAGTGATGTGCGTTCTTGCCACTGACGACTCCATTGTCCCTTAGGTTCTGGATTGTCTCCCAGATTGTAGTCGGTTGTATGTTATGAAGTAGTGCCCAAGAGGACACCGCAAGGCTCGAAAATCGATATATTTCCTTTTTTACATTTAGCAGACCGGCCGTGTGAGACTTAGTTTGAAAGATAGGTTCATTCTCACTGAGGTCAGTTTTTGCCATTACCAACTGAACTTCCCCGTTACTTTCTTCGAGTTGCTGCGTCCATAAAGACCTGTACTCATCTACCAAGCCCTGTTCTCCTGCGATAAAAGACACATTTCCCAGTATATATGCAAGATGGTAGCCTTTCTTTAAATGGAACGTGAGGTCGTCTTTTAGGATGTTGGTCATATTACTTGGTGTGTGGATGAGTTCACTTGTTCCTGTGCTGTTTCTACCCCTGCCCAAGGGAGTCTTGCATGCATGTGGCATGGCTCCATCGAAGGCAAAGCCGCGCGGTGTTACTGAGTCATAAAACCACTTGTCCAGTGGGTCGTCTGAGTAGAAATCATTCAGAGACTTAATCCCCATGGCAGGGAGAATGGTCTCTCCCAGATTTATCACTTTGAGATGCAGATAATGAGTGAGGTTGCGGAAATAACTAACATTATATTCGGTTTCCTCCTCTACCAAAATGGCAAATTCCAGATCAGAGTACGGGGTTACCAATCCTGTGGCTTGTGAACCTAAACCTATCATGGCGTACTTACAGGGAGGGGGGCCCATTACCTCTACACATTCATCTACAAGGCCAGCTATGAACATTTTACGCTGATCAACAAGTGTCTGAAACAATGTTTTGATCGCTTCCACTCTCTTCACTTCCACTTCTTTTATCTTTGGGTCATTGTCATCAAGGCTATATGGATCTACCTCTTGTTCAATTATTTTGATTTCTTTTTGGACGTAGTCCCTATCAGCCCTCAACATCAATTTGTGTTTCTCTGTATCGTCACTGTATCGAACAACTATCTTCAATACTTCCTTAACAAATAATTCACCTATCTCTTTAATTGCTTTGCTTATATCGTCTCTCCTTGACCTTACCAGTGCTGCATTACAGAGTGCTGCAGCCTTGGTGAAATCACCCCCGTCCTTTGACTGGATTCCTCTCTTCAGATAGACCTCGCCTAGCTTGCACAGAGGCTCTGCCTCCTTCCCGTGTTGACCTGTAAGTTTAAGATTATCAATGTTCCATTTTAGCCTTCGCTTATGTGTTTCATTTGTCTTCAAACGCCTGCCTATAGAGACCACGGGTTTGCAGTAAATATAGTTCTGGGTGTCGACAAGAACCGATGATCTCGAACCATCTATACGTAGTTACTTTTAAATTATTTACACTAAGTTCATACTTAGACCCACCATTGATATGGACAGACTTGAGCGCGGCTGCAAAGCTTTGTTCTGCAGTGTCCAGGTCTCCAGTCTGCAGGGCCCTGCAGCCAGCATGAAGATGTTCTTCGTATCTACTGTAAAGATTTCAGAAGACAAAACTATTACAAAATGTATTTATGATTTGAATCGTATCTAATTTGTAGTACAGAGTGTCTGAGTTGAAGCAGAACTATTAGCCCTTGTCCTGTAAGTTTTTTTGCTAATCTAACCTCCTTACTTGACAGCCGCCCCAGATTCTTGTAATTTAGCCCAATCTGTAAGACATAAACAAAATAGTACAAAATAGAAAGGCCGATAAAAACGCGTCAAAAGCAGCCAAAGTATAACCTCTGCTTGAGAGTAAATTTAGGCCAGCCTTTTTGTAAGCCCCTCGCATTTCATCATTCTACATTCGACAAGTTCTTGAATTGTTTAAATTCTCAAATTCTCCATAAAAGCAGCTGGGGGCCCAAAGATGTATTACTTATTCATGAACCAAAGACGTATCTACAAAAACGGCCATGTCCAGAGCACGAGATGTGAAAACCACAGGTTCTTCTGCAGTACTGCAAGAAGCCATCAGGTGGTCCATAATCAAACATTTGTTTTTGCTGACACCTACCCACATTCCAAATAACATAAAGATCCATCCACAGTTTCTCGAGCTTCTCTGTTTATCGCCATACTTGCATTATGTGCAAAGCATTTAGGCCTGGCTCAATGCTACCTTTTTTGAGCAAATTACGATGCAGAGAATTTTCATATACATTTTCATTTCTAACACTTGTAACAAAAAGCTAAAAAATGGTTGACACTAACTTGTTGTCGTCAACTTGTGTCGGGGTTTCAGCTTTCTGTAATTCAAGCGCACTGAAGAGGAATAACAAAATGCATTATCATACAATAAATATAGCTTTTTATCTAAACTCGGCACAAAAAGTTTGGAATATCAACTTTAGTATATCATATTTCCACTATTTCTGCATACATTTCAATGTATCTTATATCAATCGAAAGTTTGTACGATTCTCTTTCCTATAGTATCAACTATCAACCTTATTATGACTGTAAACTCATGAAACGAGCACCAGGCCTGCTTACAGAAGTAGGTCAAGAAAAAAAGTGCCCAAATTTCCCTGATTCTGTTCAACATTGTATCGTCCTGTTGGTATTGTTGCGTGTGTCCGTGACTCAATCAATCATTTATTCACATCACGTTTGGAATACAGAACATACCAGTTTGTTATAGCACATTTGAGTAGAGTATGTCTGCCCTTTTGGCAGTTGGATATGGCCGAATAAAGCGTGGAGGCGGCTAGGAGAACCGCACGCTGACACGGCAAGAGTAACTTTCAGCGTTTGGTGGTGGAGGCCGCGTCATAGTGTGGGAAGAGTATAACCGCCATAGGAAAAACAAGACTCGTCATCATTCCAGGCAACTTCAATGTGTTGAGATATAGGGACGCAATCCTCCATCAAGTCGCAATATCCTACCTCTTCAATATTGGACCAAATTCCATTCTGCAAGATTAAAACATCCGTCCACACATATCAAGGACCATCGCAGACTACCTCCAGGATGTAATAGCCTTCCTACGGCTTATGGATAGCACCTCTTGGTTTAAATTTGCTTGAATAAAGAGTAACAGTGGCTTTGATTGACATATCTTGTTTATTCAACGTGCCTTCATTCACAAGTCAATACCGACGGAACAAAATGAGCTGAATGGTCAATGGAGAGTTTGACTTTAGTAGGGTAATTGCAGCACTTCATTTTTATGACCACCCTGTACGCAAACAGACCTGGTGCCTGTTCCATAAATTTGCAATCATAAAATACTTCGCTCAAATATGCTAACAGTAAACTGGGATGTTCTGTTTACCAAACGTTACATGAAAAAAGGATTGATTAAATCATTGTCACCCGCGGCCATAACAACCGGACGATACAGTGTTGAACAGAAGCAGGGAAATCTGGGCACTTTTTTTGGTGACCCACCCATTGTAAAAGCAGGCCTGGTGATTGTTCCATGAGTTCATAATGATAATGACTTTTATGCCATTGAAACGAAAATCACACAAGCTTTCTATTGATATATAACAGTTAACACATTGGAATTGATGCAAATACAACAAAAATACTAGAAAGGCCGACATTTGCTTAAGAGCAAATACAGCATATTTCAGCCATACCCCTTCCCACGCAACATTGGACTGTTCCAAATCACCCCTGCGCAAAAATGGAACATCCTCTTAACAGTACATTATCCCCCAAAGTGGACTGGTATTGTGAATTGATTCCAGGTAAAACAGAGCTTGCTTCTATTTTTCAGAAAATGACAATAATCACACCTTCCATTCAGAAAATTTTCATCATGACTGAAAATTGTTGAATGACTTCATGTAATGTCATTAACAATTTTCAGTACTATAACTAGGTGTAAGTTTAAAAAAGTATAAGCTCCTTGTGATGTGGGTACATTTATTATTGCAGTGAACTTTTTTTATTCAAGTAGGGCATACGATTTAATAATTATCAAGCAGGTGCAGGTACTGTAGGAGCGTTTGTTTTCTTCAAGCGGTAAAACTGTTAAACTGTTTTACTTTGTATGCAATCAGCCATCGAGCCTATTCTTATTTTAGTTTAACAACTTCCTGCCAGACCCGGAAGATACGATTGAACCTTGTTCGAGGATTTATTTTCGTCTGTCTGGTCAGTCTGTTCATACCCTGGCGCTGAGAGTGTTTTATTTTGCTGAAACTCTGGCAGTTTAAAGTTACTTACAATTTAAATGTTCAAAGTTTATGTCAAACAACAACAGCACTAGGAAATGTGGCCACTATAGACAGGTGGTCACTATAGAGAAAATGCTGATCTATTGACTAGGAGCCATACGTTACACATGATTTCAGTACACTGATCATTAATCATATAAACTTTGCACAGGTAAGCCAATTGTTTAGAATCAGATGTACAATTAAGTTCAAATAATTCTGAAGAGAAATATTGATGAGAAAATAATCATTCTCGCCACTGTCTAACTTATAATTACGTATCAAAACTAAACGCAGATTTTCTAACTAACGCACCTTTCGCCGACTTCATCAAAGGACCGCCGGCTATCAATCAAACACGGCTGTTGATTAGACTTAGAGTTTCAAACAGTCATGTGCTGTGTGCCAGTTGACAGCGAACTTCATGCTACGTGATGTTTTACATTGCTTGGACCTTCTTTCCTACAGCGGTGCTTCTACAAAATATTTAGACTGTAACACTGAGTCCCACATGTTTTATAGAATAGAATTTGACGCAGAACAGCGTTTTTTGCTGGGTATTTTTCTTGAAACATGTCCGTGGAAATATCAGCGAGGCGGCGACGTAGGGATATCAGACCGTCAACAAAAGTCGCACGGCGGCTAACGGCGCAGCGAAGATACTAGCGCTATAAATAAGCGCTTCAACTAAGGATGGCAACCCGTACAATATTTTTGTATACTGTTGAGCTAAGTAAAGTTTGTTGTTTATGAGGTTTTAGTTGTCTTTGAAGCTTTGACCCGAAATATTTTAAAGTCAAACTGCTGAAGAGAAGTAAGTGACTGCTACGATTATCGTAGATATGGCCCTAAAAAAACTGATAAAAGAAGCCTTCTCAATAGTCTAAAATGCAAGAGCTTCCGGGGGGGCTTCGCCCACCTGGGTCCCCCCCACAGTGGCCCTGCCCCTGGACCCCGCCTGGGACATTCGGCGGCCCCCGGACCCCTGTCCGACGCTTTGAAAAAATCATGGCGAGAAGTCTGTACGGTCTGAGTCTTCAAGTTAACGTATTGTGTGGTCCCGCTTATGAATATTAATTAGCCTTCGCTTTCCTCTTCGCTGATTGGCTGAACCATTAATTGAATTAACTCTTCCTGCCGGCTAGACGCAGGTGCAGATGTCGGCTCTGTGGGGTAAACGTCCGAAAGGTCATGGCATGGAGAACGAAAGAAAACCAATTTCGCCTAAAAAAAGTGCTGTAATTAAGCCTTTTACAGTACTTTATGCCAAAAATTTTACTTCGATCATTTTACCAACTATCTTATGCCTATCTATACCAAATGTTACTCATACCAGGGTACAGGGGTGCAAAATATACCGTTATAAGACCGTCAACAACAGTCGCACGGAGCTAACAGCGCAGCGAAAATACCATCGCTAGCGTTTCAACTTCGGATAACAAGTTATAAGTACTGTTGAACTCAGTAACGTTAAAGCTTGTTTTTAGTTGCCTTTGACGGTTTGACCTGAAATAGTATTACGCTAAACTCCTGAAGAGAAGTTATTATAAGTGACTCCTGCGATTATCATAGATATGCCCCTAAGAACTGATACAATATAAAGCCTTCTGAATAGTCTAAAATGCGAGAGCCTTAGGCGGGCTTCGCTCCCCCTGGCGGGAACACTGCTATATACGGGATCATGAGGCCCCGCTTATGAATACTAATTAGCCTTTGGCCTCCTCTTCGCTGATTGGCTAGGTCTTTGATTCAATTAACTCTCCGGCTGACGCGCACAGGTGTGGCTCTGTGCGGGGTCACGGAAGGTCACGTCAGGAGGCCAAAAGAAAACAAATTTCCCCTCAGAAAAGTGCCAAAATTAATAATTTTAAAGTTGTTTATGTCAAAAATTTGGCTTGAATCTTGTTACCAAGTATCTAATGCCTATCTATACCAAATTTCAGGTCATTTAATTGTAATACCAGGGTACAGGAGCCAAAAGTGTCATTTTTTGGTCAAAAATTGGCCAAAAATTGCAAAAATAAGCATTTTGTTGCACTGTACACCAAAAGTGTTATTGAATTTATATGAAGGGATTATCAAGGCACATCTCTGTCAAATTTCAGCTCATTCGGTTGCAATACTAAGGTACAGGAGCCAAAAGTGTCATTTTTTGGTCAAAAGTTGGTCAAAAAATCGCAAAAATAAGCATTTTGTTGTACCGTACACCAAAAGTGTTATTGAATTTATATGGGGGCATTATCAAGGCACATCTCTGTCAAATTTCAGCTCATTTGGTTGTAATACCAGGGTACAGGGGCCAAAAGTGTCCTTTTTTGGTCAAAAATTGGTCAAAAAATCGCAAAAATAAGCATTTTGTTGTACTGCACACCAAAAGTGTTATTAAATTTATATGGGGGTATTATCAAGGCACATTTCTGTCAAATTTCAGCTCATTTGGTTGTAATACCAGGGAACAGGGGCCAAAAGTGTCATTTTTTGGTCAAAAATTGGTCAAAAAATCGCAAAAATAAGCATTTTGTTGTACTGTACACCAAAAGTGTTATCGAATTCATATGGGGGCATTATCAAGGCACATCTCTGTCAAATTTCAGCTCATTTGGTTGTAATACCAGGGTACAGAGGCCAAAATATACAGTTTTGGTCTAAAATTGACCAAAAATCTCAATAAAATCATTTTAGAGGCAGATATGAAAAAACTGAGAAAAAGGTATTGGCCCATTCTACCCCTGTGCCAAATTTCAGATCATTCGGTCCAGGAACGGCGGAGATGAATCACTTTGAAGATTTGACAGGAGAAAGAAGAAGAAGAAAGAAAGAAAGAAGAAACATTACGAATACAATATATTTCACCATACTATGTATGGCTGAAATATAATGATCAACCCAAGTTGACATTCCAAACTTTTTGTGTCGAGTTTATATCACCTATAAGATAGTCAAAACCAATCATAAAGACCCAGCATTCCATTGCCTACCTGTGTAGACGGTGCATTCCGTCTTTGATGACGTCAATTGACGGCGCAGCTGAGAAGTGGTCCTTCCGTTCTCTAACGTCTTGCTGCCGCTGCGTACGTGCTGACCTCTACAAGATCCAATACGAAGACGTACATGATAAAAATGTCGACAATTGTATATCTATTTTATGAACAATTGAGCAAGCAAAAGCAAGTGTGAATCCATTGTCAACGCACAGACAAAACAATGTTAAAACACATCTACAACTTCCAGAATTTTTCTTTCCTCAAAGATACTCATCTCAAATCATAGCATTTATTATAGTAGAGTGCATAAACTACGCCGATTTAAGGACCCACAATCATTAAAAACTCACTTGTATGATTGTTGTAGTGATTGCTTTCCTGACTGTTGCTGTGTGTAGTAAGCGGTGGACAATGGCAACTGTTCCCTGTACGTTGTTACACCGCGCTAGTGCCGTGTTGTACAGAGCAGTAGCTCTGGTCAAGTACCTAGTGTCTATAGTTTCTGTTGCTATTTCCAGTTACACATCACCAAGACTTTTGATCGCGTCTGTTTCTAACGTGCTGTTGTCGCTTACTATTCCCTCTACCATCAGCTGTGCGTATCCGACCAGCACACAGTCTGTGTCACCACCGGCATTCCATTTCTTGTCCATATCTTGAAACTTTCCTGCCACCTTTGCAGGTGAAGTCGTTTCCTTGTCTTCAGTTGGCTGTTCCCTATCCTGTAACCCCTTTGACCACACCCTCTGCAAAAGCTTCTCCGTGTATTCGTATCGTATTTTCCCTGATCCCGATGGTTACACCGGACCATAGCAGCCACGTAAAGCGCTAAGGCCCTGTTGAACTTCCCTACGTCCTTCCCGAGTCTTCCCTTCTCCATGTTAACGTCGCCCAGACTTTTGAGCAGCTCCACTTCCGCCATCCTGTCCATGTCAGCCATGGCGTCCACCAGGACACGGAGGTAGCCTGTCTCCGCACAGGCTAGTCCGTACCTCCTGCCCTTCGCGTCCGCCTCTCGGAGTTTCTCACAAACCCCCAACATCGCGAAGTCGATCTGTGCTATGGAAAGGTCTCTAAAACTATTCATGTCCACGGGCACAGGAGCCTGCGGTAGCATTTTTAGCTCCTGCAGCTGACTTGAGCAGAAACAGATGTCAACACATAGTACGTCATCTGTCAGTCTAAGGAGGTAAAGGGTCAATACACTTAAGCTATGCAAATACTCGTAAACATATCAGGTAACCTGTCTAGCTGCTTAAAACTTAGGCGCCCTTGCCTCTGACCATAGTTTACCAGGCAGCATGGTTGCATATTTCTTGACCAGCGTTATTAGAAAAGAATCTAAATTGAATTATTGTAAGAACAAAATGTATATTAATCTAACATGTTGAATATATTGTGATTAATGGAACATACTATCAGCCTACCGTGTATGTATCTAAGGATTGCAAGGTAAGCATGTATTGTTGCTTCTTTCATTTGGATCCAATCTAGAATTAGCAGAAGTTCGTCACTAAATAATAAATGCGCCAACCCTGACAAACAGCACCGCCACGGACACCACTTTGCTTTGTCCAAGCGATGTCTGGGCTCAAAAGATCTATTTGCTTTCTGTTCAGGCACCGAGTTTGTCATTCAAAAGCAGTGAGGTATGTTAACCTCTTTGTGTTAGGCTTGGTGACGTGTGAAGGCTGTTTTCATTTCGTCTCATTTACATACAGCAACGTGAGAAAGTCTCGTTCCTGTATTACTCCGAGTGTTTACTCTAAAAGAGTCCGGTGTCAAGCCGAATCCATGAGGTTGCCAAATCCACGCGCTAGCAATTTTTTGGCTTGGTGCCAAATTTGTGCGCCGTTCCAAATACTAGTATACGGTGCGCATGGGGGTTTCGAATATATTGAATACATTTTGCTCGGCTATTTTAAAGTACACTTAATTCAGTGATTGCTTAGATAATTTAGTCTAATGAATTAAAAAATTAATTACTTAATTTGTCCAAATCATGGACAATTTCACTGAAGAGAAATGGTCGGTCGTCCAATTTAGGGACGAAATCGTATTAACCTATAATGACGATTAAGCTACAGGTAACCTCTGACCTTTTGCTTCAGAGAACGTAGCACCTAATTCGATCTGTATAGTAAAATCAGTCTTTATTCCAAGATAAAAGAAAGTTACGGGTGTCCCAGGAAAGAAGTTACATAAATGACATTACACATTTGAAGTCACTTTTACCTCAAGTCAGGCTTGACGAGCCTTGGCTGTGCAGTGTCCTCACCATAGATTCTCATCTTTAGTGCCTGTTCATAATAGCTAACCACCTTTCTATGATTACCAAGGTTGTCCCAGGTGTTACCCAAGTTGTCAAATGAGCTGATTACATGTATGTCAGGATGTGCAGTGTCCTCACCGTAGATACTCTGGGTCATCTGTAGTACCTGTTCAAAATAGCTGACCGCCTTTCTGTGATTACCAAGGTTACTTCAGGTGTTACTCAAGCTGTTAAGTGAGATGGCGATGTTGGGATTTGCAGTGTCCTCACCATAAATACTCCGCCTGAAGCGACTGCTCTTGATAGCTGACCTCCACAAAGGTTCTTCCAGACGTTCTCCAGGTTGTGAAGTAAGGTGGCGATGTCAGGATGTGCAGTGTTCTCACCATTGGTACTTGGGTAAATTTCGGTATTACGGATCCCCGGTCATATTAGATATCACAGAGATGTAATCTATTACTCAAGAAAATACCATTCTGTTGGACAGTCATTTCATAGTGGGCACAGACCCCTTTTAATAGTATCACTATTTCTTACCAAATAAAATCCACAATTTTCTTGTCATCATATTTTGAGTATGGGTAGATTACGCCAACTGGCAATTTTTTTTTTTTTCAAAATAGATAGTTACATCAAAAGTTACGGCTCGACTGAAGAATCCGTAGATGTCACAGGCCTTAAACTGCCTGAATGATGATTTGTACAGCTAAGAGATACAATCTAAGCATTTTAGGATTGATTCCTTTTATGGAAGCAGTTGTTGTTGTTGTTGTTGTCTCTCTAACCGCTTCAATTCGTCGGTATATGGTCATATGTGTTTGAAGCAGTGGAGGACAAAGTGTCCCACTTTTCCTTTAATGAGTGGGTTATGTGACATTAACAGGGTTATAGTTTTGTTTTCGTTCGTAAACAGTTCAAAATTTTTGTGGGTTTTGCAGGCCTCTTCGAATTACTCTATTCTGTCCTGGTCGTTAGAGAGGCAGTTAAAGATAAAATGTACTTCGTCTTCCACCGGTTTTTGACATACAATAGTAACAGACTCTTTCCCCCACAGGTAGCTTTTTGACCACCCTTTCTCAATTTCAAGGGGGCGCTAATTCTTAGTTTGCACATATACGTTGCCGGTCTTACCTCATGTTTATCTATTAACGTTAGGTAAGTTTCCACTGAGTATCCCTTCTTTACTTTCTTGAAAAATCTTAACTTTCCGTTATCTGTACATGTAGACAGTCTGTGAGAAATGTCTGGATATATTCCAACCTTTTTCTTAACAATGTACATATATGATTATTGTCTAACTGCCAATCCATTGAGTTCCATAGAAAAGAGTAACCGGCCATGAGTGAACTTTATTGCTCGACAATTGTAAAGTATAAAACACGACAATCCTTTTCTTACGTCTTACCAGTTGTACTACTGGGGTGTTCTAGAAATAATTCTTAGCGTCCAGGAGAAGGGCTCAGTATCGGAGTTGAAGGCCAGTTATAGATGGAGGACGGCCGCTTGATCTTTTTGGTCCTCTTATTCTTGGTATCAGGGACGGCTGTTTCAATGGGGGGTGCCGGAACCGTCTTATGCGGTGTCTGTGTCTTTGTTTTTGTCTCAGTCTCAGTTTGTGTCTGTGTCGGTGTCTGTGTCAGTGTCTTTGTTTTTGTCTCAGTCTCAGTTTGTGTCGGTGTCTGTGTCAGTGTCTTTGTCTCAGTCTGTTGCTGTGTGTGTGTCTGTTTCTTTGTCCGTGTCCGTGTTTGTGTTTGGGGCTGAGGTTGAGACCGAGGACGTTGTTTCGTCTTGGTGACTGGTCTGGACATGGGGCGTGCCTAGAACAACAAATACATTACACATCTCCTATCAGTACTGTATAGAGAACATACTGTCTACGCTGTGTGCATGTCTTTGGACTTTCCGTCGAATATAGTGACTTAAATAGCACGCATACGTAAATCTGGTGACAACTTTAACTGATCTACTTAATACCAGGGTGCATAGTATAGAATGACAATGGTTAATATATGACTGTCTCAAATAATTCTTGGATTAATGTCTCAATATAATCTCGTGCATCTATGTCAATTCAACTCATTACCTTAGAATGTCTCTTCTTGCATATAGTCTGATCATTGTCAACTAACATTATCAAAGCGGCGCCGAGTCGATTAGTCCATAATTTTCTGAATTGAATTTAGTTTTCCCTTGTGTTTACCTTCTCGGTTCGTTTGTTGAAACAGCCACAGACGTTGAGAATGAGTAGCGCGCACAAAACACCGTTGGTTAGAGTCAGCGCCATGTTGAAGGCGTAGATACCGGTAAACTCCTTGCTACGGCTGCATCCTTGGGGAAGAATAAGACAGTTCATTATTTCAAATGCTTATTTTATAAGCGTGTTTGAAGGTGAGAGTAGCATGTAAATAGTTCTAGCCTAGATAATTTTAATCCACGTCCAGACATTTTTCTGTTTATGTCTCAGAGGTCTGCAACTTTGACATATTACAAACAATGCATTTATTATCCACAATACACTGCATTGAGCTTGCGAAGTTCTAACCGACTTATAGAGCACATGGGAAGTTTGTTGCTCATACGTTGTGTTGACATTACATCGGGCATATATTACGGGCGATTGTGCAATAAATCACTTTAAAATCTTTAAACCTATGTGATGGTAGATAAATGAGATCTTTAGGCCGTCTTGGACAAATCTCTAATAGACTTTGAATTTGGATGAATTTCGACTTTCAGAGTCATTTACAAGCTGCAGGTATTACAGATCTAGAGTTATGAAGAGAAAAGTAAACACAGGTCACAAACAAACAAACGAAAAAAAAAAATCCAGGAAGACAAGCGTCGAACGTACCTCCCTTTTCTGTCGTAAGGTATAGACTGGAGTTGCAGGCTCCGATCACGATGCCCAAGAACACAAGGGTGTGCAGCAAACAGACGGCTTCATAACCATAGGCTAGGACCATGGCCATCCACACCTGGAAAGTGACAGAAGCGCCGACAAGCGACATGTTCATGAACTGCAATTTCACTAACTATTGTTATTTTGTGAACTTTGAACTATGTACCCAAAGCCAGCTCAGCTTCATACCCATAGGCTAGGACAATGGCTATCCACACCTTGATGGTAACAGAAGCGCCGACCGCGACATATCTGTAAACTGCAGTTCCACTAACTATATTGTTATATATGTGGACTTTGAATTGTGTACACAGAGCCAGAAGTTCTATGTTTGAATCAACTTACATCCAAAACCAATAACGTTTTGACATTTTGAGGCCGTAATCTATAAAACATTGAGATTGATCAGGATATAAAGCAAGATTTATTGACATATTTCATTAATTAATGCTAGGTATAAACAAGGTCCCTAAATACATGTTATCAGCCCGTTTATCAGACAGTTAAATACAACCTTTGGTACGGCAATGTGGCATTCTACAAATAGGACCTTTATTTTTATCACCAATGAATTCACAATCTTTTAAATTATGCTGTGTAGCCATTATCAATAAATTATCCATATCATTGTGCCATTTCAGACAAGTTACTAAATTCGTTTTTTTGTGCTTTATTAAGACGGACAAAAATAAGGTTGCACTGCTTTCAAGTTAAGAACTCGTCTTAACAGTGCCACATTTACAAATGATAGCCAATAGTTAAAGGTAGTCACATTGCCGTTTTTAGGTCGTAATTCTTTGACAAACAATTGGCACTTTTAAAATCAAAATCACCATTCTTTATAGCTTTAACACTTAAATCCACACGCGGGGCGTTGTCTTAAAACTCTAAAACTTTAATTTGCAATAGATCGCGTAGGAATACATCTTCTTTATATAGTGACGTTACGGGGTGTAAAGGCGACTGTAAAAGGAACATTTGGAGATTTCACCTTTGTTAGGCGACCTAGTGAAACATTAGGTTATCAAAAAACATGAGGTTATTAAAACTAATGATACAGACTTTTGAAAAAGAAGGTTAAAGTTAATTTTGCAACAATTGTTACGAATACAATGTGATGTATATAGTATAAGGTATAAGGTACAAATGACTATATAATAACATTAACCTAGTACTGTAACAGTGTATGTAGATTCCTGGCTATGCACTATTGAGAGGAGACACAATGTGCAACGTAAGCTGTAGGACTACTTGTCACTTACACTGCGTGTGTTTGAGTTCGTATATTTAACAAAAATAACCCAGCATCCAACGACCGGCGAATTTAAATGTTCCTGCACACATACACGAGAGTTGGACGTGCTTAAACCCTGCTTACTGGGCGCGGAATACGTGACAACAACGAAAAACAAAATTCCGCACTTACCAAGCGATCATTCTCCGTTATAGTGAGGATTCCGATGATAAGTGCCTGCAACAAAAGAGGGGATCCACTCAAAATGGGACACTGATCTCAGATGTGTTTGTGTGGCATAATTAAACTATATCGTGTCAAGGCTTTAGACAGCTATTCATTGACAAATACATGATAAACTGCAGATTTGCTTGCCCTGGGTAAGACGCAAATGAAGTCCTCTCTACTGTGACCATTCCAGTAGTTTCAACCGATTTTATCCTTCAAATCAGCCTTGTTAAGAGTGTATCAAAGTATCTAACTGTTTCCACATTTGCAATTTGGAATTGGTTTCCTCATAGCTGAATTACCTTAGACAATAGTTTGTCTAGAAATATGGTACAGACATGGGCTATGTAGAACTGTAAATTTAACCGCCAGCCATGTTTCATATTACTATTCATAGCAAGGCAAGTCAGTGTTGTCATTTCTTTATCTTCTTGGTTACATAAAGCTTACTTAAAAAACAACAACAATTCTTCTTCTTCTGTATATTTAAAAATTGTCTTGGCTCTAGTCAGATCTCCACAACAGTCAGTATAAGACTAAGGTCTGGTAATTTACGTTAGACGAATTTATTGGATGATTAGACAACACAGGCGTTAGTTACTCTTCGCAACAAAACGATCGTAAATGTTATCCACTGGTAACGATTTGCATCTATGGCGTTTGTCGGGTTCTGTTTGTTTCGCAAATAAACAAACTTGAGAAACATTTTACAAGAAAAACTAACAGACCACATACACGAAGCTACTTTTTGCAAACACGAATGCCTCAGATCTAGGGCCAATACTATATTTTGGCTGATTTTTACGCCATTCTTTTTTCAATTCGGCTAGGTGGCCCAGTAGAGGCATACAAAACGGTCACTTTGTTGGGAGGTAGTCATGCAATTCTGATATTTTTTTTTTTCTTATTTTGAACCAGACTGTCACAAAGATCTTAGACAGCATTTTTCGTAACAAGAAGACAGATGAATCCAGCACGACATGTACACGACTATATCCAAGAATTCACCCATTCAGTTTTACCGTCGTACCGAATATGCAAGCTGTATACCTATCGTAGAGGCAGCGATGAAGGAAGAGATACTGCCGACGTCTAATATAACGAATTTTGTACGACATATACAAGACTACATATCCAAGAATGTTAACTTATTCATGTTAGGATCGTACGAAGATCGTACAACGAATTTACCGGATCTGCCGTCGAAGCTGCGATGAAGGAAAAGATGCTGCCGATGTCTAGTGAATGTTGTACGGCATATATACGACTATCCAAGAATGCTCTCACTCAATTTACGATCGTGTACGACGATCGTACAACGAATATGCCAGTTGTACACCTACCGTGGATGCAGCGAAGCAGGCGAAGATACTACCGATGTCTAATGTTGTACGGCATATACATGACTACCCAAGAATGCTCTCACTCAATTTACAATCGTACGACGATCGTGCAACGAACATACCAGTAGTAAACCTACCGTGAAGGCTGCGACGAAGGAAAAGATACTACCGATGTCTAACGCCACCAGGAAGCTGACTCCACTGCACACACCGGCTACAGAACCCAGGATCAACAAGTTCACCGCCAGGACTTTGTTAGTCACAATCCGGAGCTCCATAACAACGAGGGAAAGACCAGTAGTAGTGGTTTCAAGTAGAGCCCCAAAAAGAGTCTGGTTCAACTACTTCTGTTTGATGTCGTTGCTGATCTCTGAAGAAACCGCTTGTTTTAGATGAAAACTCCTCAGGTTTCCATCTCTCTACTGATCAACCAACTGTTTTCTCGGATCCGTGGTAGTTTTCGAGGAAAGTTTGATATTGCTCAGGGCACCTACCAATTTTGAAATAACGTTCACTGTATTGCAACCACTGACTTGACATCTTACAACCGTCCTGGCTATAGAGTACTAAGGGAGGTCCAATATTCGTCACATTCAAAACTGTACTCTCTGGCTTATGTTTTCCCGTTCTTTAGAAGGAACCCGGTTATTGAAAAAGCATGCTAGAAACGCTTCCTAAACTGTCGTCTGCAACAGTTCCGAGTTGTATTTGTTGTAACTATGAAACGGTTTGCACAAGAAACGTTTCGTGCAGAACTAATATACTCAGACACGCATGCGCACGAATCCATACAAATACAACCCCTCCCTGAAGGCCACGTTGATTTGATTATATGGGTGGCACCCTCAATGAACTCAGGAACTGATGCGAGCGTGCGAATGAGAAATAAGTTGTCCCCAATGCCTTTATTTAGCTTATTATGAAAGTTCGAAAATGGCAATACCAGGATTCTTCTTTTTTCATTTTTCATACCTTCTTCTTTGGCTTGTAATTCATAATGGCGTTCTTTGATATTAGCATCCTTTTTCGGATTTTGTTTTCAGTATACGGCATATTTACTCATGATGCAGCTGCTTTGTACGATTTACAGTCGAAAGCTTTTTGGAAATCGACAAAAACTGATGCGCGCGTGGATGTCATTCATATAATGAAATTAACATATAATGAAATTTACAGCATACGGTACGTTTTGCCCATTTTCATCTACTTTGTACGATTTACAGTCGAAAGCTTTTTGGAAATCGACAAAAAGTGATGCGCACGTGGATGTCATCCATATAATGAAATTAACATGGCCCTACTAGACGTTACAAATCCACCCGGATATCACCATACGTTTTTTCCTACCTCATAACAACTGGGCTACAGGACAGAATCCAACCTTCGCTCCGACATACCAAGTCTGGCACGTGTAACTCGTATCAAACGTTCAACAGCTATATTACTTTTAAATCTTCGACAAACGCCAACACAGATTATCATTTTTAGATCGCAAAGTAACAGATCTGATAGGTGAAAATGCTACAGTAACAATTCACACTATAAATAAAAAGCTATTAACCAAGCTTTGACAAATGTATAGCTCTATCCTGGTAACATATTTGGCCATATGTGACAGAGTTTATGAAAAACACTGCACCTTTTGACACCAAATTCTGGGTTTGAAAATGGAGTTTCTTTGTAAATACCGGCTTGTATGTCCACCGTGAGCAAAAACAAGTCGTTGATTTTTAACAAACACCGTCCAAACATTCGACACGTATTACACCATATCGTGATAACTGTTTGGATAGTTTTCCTTCAGTTTACAGTTGTTGTGACAAAACACCGTCTACAAACATCAATGTGCAAAACATTTGCGCACGAAATGCCTACTGAGTTATAATGTGTAGGGTCCTGCGAAGCCCCGGACATTGAATGAATGGACTTTGTAATTTTAATTGCTTGGGTAAGCTATGTTTGCTTAACGCCTGAATTCAGCTTAGGTTTAAAATTGGTTTTTGATCTACCCGTATCTTTGCGTTTCCCTGGGTTACCAGGGTATTTATAGGGAACCTTTTTACTAGACGGCGATTGCGCTGCGCTCTCGCTGCGACTTATATTAAATTTCTGTAATCCTTATATTGTACATTTGGAATATCTTATAAAATGTGTAAGTATGACTGAAAGACAACAAAATACACAAAGCGTTAAAAGATTCGGTTAATATCTTTCCAATTCGTTGATCACTCCGTCAAATTTTAGGTCGCAGGTTGTAGTGATGAGGTTGCCACCCTAGTGGAAGGGGGGTTAAAGCTCGAAGCACGAAGTGTACGTACTTGTCTTTATTTGCTTGATTTGACCTCGTCTGATATTCATGACCTTTAAGTTAAAGGTCACGTAAAGTGGACTATTTTAGCCAAGCATTTAATGGAATAGAGTGGCCATACATTCAAAACAGTGTAGGCAAAATGGGTTCTCTGGAAAATATGTGTAGCAAACTATACAGTGGAATCTATTTCAGCCCTACGGACTCTATGTTTTCAATTTGTTTGTTTGTTTGTTGTTTGTTTGTTCCCGCTGGCCCGGGTGTACGTTTATTCCCGGAGACTGTTATCTCCTATTGCTCAAACTGCTAATAAACCCACAGAGTTTGCCTCTGCAATCAGCTGAACGTTGAAAATATACCCGTGGCCCATGAATAATTATCTTTAATTAGCGCTAGCGGGAGCGTGATACCACAATTTGACCAAAAAAATCATAAGGTGTGATGCAGATGGACCCCCTCTACCAAAATATCAGGTCAAACCTTTTCTGTAAGATGGGTTGAACGAAATCATTTTTTTCAGGACTTGGCTCCTGTACTATATGGGATAGCCGACAGGGGGCGCTCCTAGATGAACTGTTCGAAAGTTTGGCGAACTCTTTTGAGGACGTCGGACCCAAGCTCTGTAGCATCCTGTAAAGTCAAGAGAAACAGTCAACTGGATTGAATAGTGGTTATAGATGGATTAGTGTGTATTATTTTGGTATCAGGTCGTTTCGCCACGTTGTCAGTTCACCGCAGTCACTTCGCCACAGGGTATATGTCGTTTCGCCATATTCGAATGTTGTTTTTCTCTTGATAGCCTTATAGCGTCAGAAATTGTATCCCCACTATTACCTAATGTATTCGTAGATGTCCACGAACAAAATCATGACATCGTGTTTTAGCTATATTCGTATGTTTCCACGGAGCATATGTTAACTAACTGCTGCATGCCAAGCTGAGTACTGAAGTAGCAGGCTATCCCGCTTTTTGACGTTCAACCAACATATTGTTGCACAAATAAAACTTTTGGCAAATATCGTCACTTTATACACGCAATGATACTTATGACCCACTCCTTCAAAATTGGTGTGTTCTTGACGTCAACGCTGGAGATAGAAGGGTCATTCTGTGAACAAGTTTGATGGAGATTGACCGAAAATTTAGAGGGGTTAGTCCCTTTAGTTTAATTCAGTGTTGGAAGTAATATGTTAGCATTTTTCCATAATACAGGCAAATGAATAATGTTTTTCATATGTATTATAATAAGCGTAGAAGAGTTCACTCTGAAATGTAAACAATTATACCTACCTCAAATATGACCTTATCGCATGGTGGCTCGGGTGGGGTGAAGACGCTGGGGTCTTTTATTCCAGGCGTCACGTCAGTGAATACCTGGGTGGTCACTGTAGAATCTGATGGATAATGTAACGGACGAGTATTATTTGTTAAGTCTGTTATTCATTGCTTAAAGCATACTTAGCCTTAAGTCGCGGTGTTGCAGTGTTTCAGAAAGCCACTAAGGGGCGAAGCTTTACCGGGCTAGTGCTTGCCCGTCTACAGGACGGAATTCCACGCCTTTGGAGTGTACGCTTGCAAAGTTCACGGCTGTGCAATACAACTAAACTAAACTGAATCCACGTTTCAGGCTATTTTTTATAGGTACAATGCCTACGGCCTTGAAGTTCACGCCTGCAAGTCCACAACCGTGTAATACGATACGACTTACCACTTTTATGGGCAGAATTCAGTCTCAAACAAATGAATAAAGATTTAGCTGAAATCATGTTTCAATGCCCATAACGATATTTCTTATACATGACAGGCACGTGAAATCCAGAAGTTTTTTTTTTTACTTTAGAGGAGTGAAATTGATTGACATATCTCTACTGCAATACTGGCACTGCAGTAGGAGGTACCAACGACAACCTCGTTTTGATGCATGACTCTGGGTGACACCGTTAAATTCAAAATAGCCACCGTAGTTAGCAATAGGTCACTTCCGAGTGCGCATGTGCAGGGACAAGAATTGTAGATGATATATCAAAAATAAATGACCCTGCGACATGATCAAAGCACATGTCTCTACATTGTTACGCAATCGAGACAATGGTCTAGACGAGAACTTTTACGTTTACAAGTTAGGGGCCTTCATATTTGACATATTACCTACAATTCATGTCGCTAAACATGCGAACTCGGAAGTGTGACTTATTTTATGTCATACCTGGGCCGCGAAAACGCTCGATACAGGTGTTCCGGACCGTGTGATAACTTCCGAATTCGGGTTCTAAGTTGTATCACACGGGCTTCCTTCTAGTAAATCGAACTTTTTCGAACTGGCCGAATACGGCACGGTTAAAATTAGAATACCAGATTCGGACGATAGAATTGATGCTGTTACAATCTTTTGTTCGAGGAAACAACATTTTCTCAACTTCTGGTGCATTTCGCATCAAAACATGTGTTTTCTCAGGTGGGCATGACATAAATGAAACACAACACGGTGTATTCCGCATCACCTTCGGTCCCAGCCCTCCCGCGGATCGGATCACCCTTCGGCCGTCGGGCGGTCCTTTCCGCGGTCGGGCTTGTACCTCGAGTGATACGGAATACGCCGTGTTGTATTCTATATGGAAAAAACGTACGCTCTCTAATGAGATTGACGGAGAGTTGTGTGACAGGGTAGCAGCCATCCCGAGTCATGTCGGAAATGGCGTAGGTGTTGTGGTTCCCAGCTACCGTCGTCATGAACGAGTCACACTCCAGCCCTGCTGCCATCCCACCCAAACTAAACGATCCTATGTGGGTGGCGTTGTCTGCGGGGTAGAAAACATTATATTACAGAAAGTAAATTTTACAGACAAAGCTGTTCATATTTTCTTTCCGCTTGCTCTAAAGAAATTGCAACTCTCTGTTTAATATATTCAACAACATCCTGCGAGGCGATAAGTAGACAAATATATCCACGGATGTTTATGCCGTAGAACCAATAGTGTAAATGACATGCTAGACCCAATATGTTGACTTATTCATACCTATAGATATCCATGTATATCTGTTTAGTTGAACTGTAACTACTTTTGTCGGGTCAATAAAGATATCATATTTTATGGTGATACACTAAGTAGTGACACCTGCAAAAGTGACACCTCTACTGGCGTAACATTGAGTATAGTTAACAGATGTGAAAAATGTTTTGTTACTTTGAGCACAGTTGTGTTGATAATAGGCTATAACAAACACACTGGTGCCACGTTCTGGATTTGTTGAATACAGGACCTGGTATTAATAATATCATGACTTCTTGACTGTGACACCATATTTAGTGGCTTCAATTCTTGTTAGTTACTACCTTTATGGTATCTAATTTGAAAATTAAGGCATCTTATCTTTTTTTATCTTGTTTTTTTTGCGCATTTACATTATAAATTCTGAGTCAGCAGAACTTATCATTTACTAGCTGTAAACCAGTACTTGGAATAGCACTTTGATACGGAACCAGATGTCATCATGTTCGAATGACCAATCACTCAGATCACGTGAGTTCGCGGACGACAACGATTGGTCAAAACTGCAGAACGGCTGTAATCTACGTTTCATGACTTACCTGGGATACACTGCTTTCTCATTGATCCTTTGAGGACAATCTCCATACAAGAGTTGCCTTGTATGACGTACTGCATACCCTGTGGGCAATATCAGCACTGTTAGTTTCGATAAACCGGCAAAATGTCCTACCCCATCAGTAAGTAAAGAAAAGTCAACCCAACACGTAGAAGGCATCATGAGTTTCTGGAATCCTGAAGAGAGCCCATGAGTTTGAGAGAGTGGGTATGAAGACCTAATTTTACATGCATGTGCACACTTTCAGTGGAATTACACAAAACGTTGAAGCAACTTTACACCGAGCGAGAGTGCTTTTCCAACTATTTTCAAGCCTTGGAAAGTCTGCAGAGCGCTTGGAGATAGTCTGGGAAATGATTTGGAAAATGCTTGAAAACGGTCCGTAGAAGACTTGGAAATGGTTGGGAGAAGGCTTGGAAATGGTTGGGAAAAGGCTTGGATATGGTTTGGAGACGCTCATACGCTTCAGGCTTTCGTAGAATTACATATCTTATTTTATTCATTTATTTCATGTACCTTCTTGTAGTCCTGAATAACCCTGAGCTTGGTATTCCCAGACCCGGTCTCGTTCAGATTCTCGGTAAGTGCTAATTTCTGGTTGGTGAAGTCATACGACACCTGTCAAACAAGAAACGATAGGTGAGGATTCACTTTTACTGTTACTAAGTAATGGATAGTCTTGGCGAACTCGAAACTGCGATATGGCACAAGTAATACAGAAAATGCAAAAATGTGTGTGTGTGTGTTTGTATGTGTGTGTGTGTGTGTGTGTGTGTGTTGTGTGTGTGTGTGTGTGTGTGTGTGTGTGTGTGTGTGTGTGTGTGTGAAACGTTACATGGTAACACAACAAAAAGACTGGAGTCGAAAATTGGGTAAGTCAATTTTTGGTGTTGGAAATTACAGTTCAACTTTATCCAGAATGACTTCTACCAACATAGAAGAACTTTCAAGTTAAAATTTAAAACGTCTCTGTATCTGTATAAAGCCCTTCGGGATAACGCACCAGTTTCAGATTCATAGCCTTTGTTTAATGAAAATATTTCTCTCGAGCTTTCTAATTATATGAAACCGCCCATAAAAACATGAATGCAATCGTGGGATATTTTAACACTTTTTTTTTTCCTCAGGGAAAGAGATCATTGTAGCCTGACTAAAATCGCGCCCCTATCGGCCGGCCCTACAATTGCCGCGAGAGGGTCATTAACCCCAGCCAGCGAGAGATTTTGTAAACAAAGGCTAGAGATCATTGCAAACCGGGTGCCATTGTAAACAATAAATACGGTTCCAAGTAAAAGTTACACATAAACCATACAATGGAAATAATGAAGTAACAAACGTTTGGTGTTCAGTTTAGTTTCTAAACTCTACCTCCACACTACCGTCCACGGTTCCTAACTTGTCATCCACCAGAAATCCCTGCAGCTCCTGTATCGTGCCCTCCCATTGGTCGGGGGTACAGCATGGTTTCTGTCCAGCACACAGCCCCAGTACGGCCCACAACAGGACCACAAACACCTGCATGATGCTGTTGAAGGTGGGCAAGACTTGTGACAGAAATAGACTGACTATCCATTTCAATTAGCAATTCAACCAATGACAGCGGTTCGAGCAATTAAAGATACATAATGCTGCTGAATGTGGACACGGCTTGTGACAGTACTTACTCCTCATTGCAATTAGGAATTCAACCAATGGGAAGTGGTTAAATATCGAATATTATAATATGATATATTTTAATGTCGAATGCAATCCAATTGCAGAGGTTGAAAGGTCCCCTTATACAAGTAAATGTTAACAATGATAAGGGGTGTCCGAGTGACCCTTTGATACTAGTAACACTTGAAGAACATCTAGATAATCTACATACTATTAACTACTAACTACTAACTGGTATATATAGATATTTTATGATAGTGCTTCTTATTGAGTAAACTACGTTGACTGATAATAAGGGAGATTTTAGCAAATGATCAACAAGTTTTGAAAGGATCTAAACGGTTACAAAATGGAGTCCTAGAATAATAACGTTACACGAGTAATGCTGAAATCGTAGCATGTGCTATAAACAGCGAGATTAACAGAGCGTACATGAGATATAAATGGAAAAAGCTTGGTTGACCAAAATCGCAAAAGTTTCTACCATAAATACCTTTATAAACGGGTGAACTGGGAGAACTCTATCTGGTGGACACTCGTGACTGTAAATATAGCACTCAGTGACCCGAGAAAACAAACAGGTTACGTTTACCTATATGGTAATCATTGACTCGGGTTGTGGGTAATGAGGTAAAGGTGAGTCCTGGTATACACCTTTCTCACGTGGCGGCCATCATAGATTGAAGGCGAGGTCAATGAGGCAAACAGACAAAACTTATTTCTAAAATCAGCTCTTATTTAGTTTGTCCCCAGACCACACACATTTTCAATATAAGATCAAATAATAAATATTATAACCAGTGTTATGCAGCGAAATATGTAGCAATTTAGACTCGCGTACTGATCCCATATTCCCGTAAGAGATGCAAAATAAAAACATAATAATGCAAATATTTGACAGACATGCAGCTATTCTCTTATTGGTCAATTTTATAATTTCCATGCTATCACTGGTTGAACTACTTATTATGATGGACTGTCTTTTGTTTGCCTCATTTAACTCGTTTTAGATCTGTCATGGCCGCCGCATTCATTCATTCCTGTATTCAAGATGTGCACTGATGTACTTTTATAAAAGTGACATTATTGTAGTAGACTGGCATTGCTTAGGCCCCCTTTCCACTAGGACGGCGATCGTGCTGCGCTCTCACTGCGACCTAAATAACATTTGTGAAACCTTCGATTTCACACTCGGTATATCATACAAAACGTAAAAGTGTGCTTGAGAAGACAACAAAACACACAAAGTGTAAGAAGATTCGTTTATTTTCGATACAATTCGTTGAACGATGTGTCAAATTGTAGGTCACAGAGAGATCGCGGCGAGAGCGCCGTCCTAGTGGAAAGGGGGTATTACCAAGGTGGTAACTACACCCATGACCTCCATATAGGTGCCACTTTTACAACTATTCACTATTTACCTAGTGTCACTCCTACAAGTACA
This sequence comes from Branchiostoma floridae x Branchiostoma belcheri, assembly GCA_019207045.1. Classification (NCBI taxonomy): domain Eukaryota; kingdom Metazoa; phylum Chordata; class Leptocardii; order Amphioxiformes; family Branchiostomatidae; genus Branchiostoma; species Branchiostoma floridae x Branchiostoma belcheri. The sequence goes on from CM033029.1 coordinate 22,447,548, forward strand.
ACCGTTAGCATTCAGCACAGCATATTTGCTCATTTTGATAATTTTTCGTCATGTTGACCATCTGCAAAAAAAAATTAAACATTTTTTTCTGAAATCATGCGAAAATTAATGATCACTCTGATGCCATACAATTTACTTGCTGTGGCCTTATGGTGTTTGCACGTCGAAGTTTCAATACATATTGTTGTGCTCAATTTGACCCCTTTTGAAAATGCATATAGAATCTCTTTGGAAGTGTTCTTGCCATTTCGCATGGAAGCTATAGTTATGTGCGATGGTATCATAGCTGAACCACTTGCCAAATCAAACAAGTGACATGATTTCGGCACAGTAGGTTTTTATTAGACTTCATCAACAACAAAAAATACTTACGATTTGACATAATTGAAAGAAACTGACCTTTCGTCATATCCACCATGACTTAAGGTGGGGTCACACCTGCGTACATATTTAAGTCCGTATGAGGCGCGCATGGGAGTATTTGCCTCCACCAGGCTCCACAGGTCGTTGGAAAAATAATAGAAATTGGACAAACGTAAACAGGTAACATGTCGGACGCGTTAGCTGGGTCGCTAACTATACTTCTCGGTCAGCTAACTCATCTGGCATGTTATGTATCTATATTTGTCCAATTTGTACTATTTTCCCCGCGACCTGTGGAGCCTGGTAGAGACTAAGAGCTTCATACGCACCTCAAATGGACTTGAATATATACGCATGTGTGACCCCACCTTTAGAAATGAAATCAATTTTTGAATTCAATTATGGTTGCACAATTACACAACTGCTTTTCATTAAGAAAAAAAAACATTAAGTGAATCATCCTTATAATATAAGCAGGTAAAATTCATGACTAAACCAATCACCTTACTGTGGCTAACACTTTAATAATGCCCTTTCTCTGCACATGTGCAAAACTTACTAATAGTTATTAGGTGCATTTCAAAACGTGCATACTGATTGATATTCGAATACAACTTTGTCCACGAAATAAATGATTTTACATATTAATTAACATTTTTATGGAACTTCAAAAAATCTTTACGCGTCGACGTACGGTAAAAATAAAGAGAAACCGACTTTCCTTCATTGCTTCATGTGTAGCTTCATTAGAAATGAAAGCAATTTTTAATTCATTTCGTTCTTCATTTAACACAATTGCATTTAGTTAAGGATAACAAAAAGTGTACCATCCATATCATATAAACAGGGATAAGTTTATGACAAAATGTATATTTTTGCCCTTCCACTTAATGAGGCTTACACATTCAAAATACACTTACTTCAAACATGTACAAAATTGACTGATAATTATTTGGTGCACCTTCAAAGTACACTTCTTGATTGTGACTCTGCAAACATGCATATTACTTGACATTTATTCATAAAGACACTTATTCATCAAGAAAATTTATGAGGCGACATAAGGTGATATTCAAAAGAAACCAACTTGTCTTCGTTTGTTTATGTCCATCATCATTAGAAGTGACCCATTTCTATTTTTTTTATTTCACACGATTGTTTTCAGTAAGGAAAACATAAAGTAAACCATCTTTATAATATAAGTAGGTAAAAGTGTATGGCAAACGTTTTTATACCCATCAACTTTCACAGTACACTAAATTGACACAAAACTGACTGATAATTATTAGATGCACTTTCAACTTACACTGATTGTGACTCTGCACATGCACATATCAATTGATATTCTTATAGGACTTGATTTAGAAAAAAAAAACATTGGCAAGGCGACAAATGATAATTATCAAAGGAAACCGAATTTTCGTCGTTTCTTGATGCCCAGCATCATTTAAAAAGAAAACACATTTTCAATTTAATTATTTTTTTTCTTTTTACACGGTTGCTTCCAGGAAAACATTAACAAAAAAGTGAACCATGCTAAATTATATAAGAGCAGGTAAAAGTTTATTGCAAGCATGTTCGTTGCCGTCACCTTACTAGTATACTGTAAATCTCATTTCAAAATGCACTTGTAATTGTGCATGTACAAAACTGATGAAGTGCACTTTCAATATGCATTGTTGGTGACTCTGGAAAAGTGCAAAATAATTGACATTTTCATGGAACTTTATCCACGAAAAAAGTCACTGCGAGGCGACATATTGTGATTTCCCTTTGTTTCTTGATGCCAAGCAACTAGAATTTTTTTTTCAATTCCACATGATTGATTTCCGTTCATGAAAACATTAAGTGAACCATCCTCATAACATGAGATGAAAGTATATGGCAAAAAATTTGTAGCAATCACCTGACTGTGGCTAACATTTATAAAATGGACATATGCAAAATTGACTGATAATCATTATGTGCACTTTAAGATTACACTTATTGTGCCTCTACACATGTGCATATTAATTGACATTTTTATGAAAATTCATTCGAAAAAAATATTTACTTGACGAAATGCGGTGAAAATCAAGCGAAACCGACTTTGCTTCGTTTCTTGATGTCCAGCATTGTCACAAAAATGGTTACATTGTTTTCCATGATTGCTTTCAATTCAGGAAAACAAAAAAGGTTAACCACCCTTATGTTACGAGCAGGTATTAGTTTGTGTCTTAACGTAATTTTTTGGGATCATCAGCTTACTGTAGTCAACACTTTCAAAATACACTTACTTTGACATGTACAAAACTGACTGATAATTATTAGATGCACATTCATAATACATTGACTTTGACTGTTCCTGATTATATTAATTTACTTCTTGCATGTATTGACCAACATGATGATTTTTAATCATAGATTTTGTTGTATATTCGCTAATAGGTGACCCACGTCTGTGTGCTGTGATTGTCCTACTATAACACAACTTTTTATTACGTTGCCACGTAAAGTTTTTCAATACCTCTTTGTTCGTATTAATGCCTGAATACGCAATTCAGAGCGCTACAGCGTTGCATTATAATCTATTTGGAGATTGGTGGAACTGCAATCAATAAACAATTATTAAGGCCACAGCAAGTAAATTTTATGGATGACATCCTCTGCAGACTGCAAAAATAGTGCGATAGGGCGAAAAAAACAAGATGGGTGAAAAAAACAAACAAGATGGCTACATTTTTCAAAAATAGGTACCATTAAGTTGTGATGAATGTTGTAACAAGAATTAAAGGGACAAAACATGGTATTAGAGCCAACAAGGCATTCATTCCCGTATTCAAGACATGAACTGGTGTGGTAAAAGTAACACTAGTGTGGTAGACTGGCATCACCAACAAAGTTTTGATGCAAGTTGGTAACCACACTCATGACTTCCATATTGGTGTCACTTTTACAACTATCCAATAAGTTTTATTTCTA